>VWYH01000777.1:1675699-2275699 GCA_013399365.1 Pampusana beccarii | reverse complement strand
CCTCATCAGAAATTTATTTCTGTGCTTGGAGTTAGCAGTGTTGTCTTAAAACGCGGTTCACTGCCTCATCCAGACAGAGGAAATTTCTGAGAACACTGTTTCTGGTAAAAGAACTCCTTTGAATGCTTAAGCATCTTGACTGTTCTCAGGGATTATGGAAGTTGTGATTTATTTAGGAAAATCCTCACTGTATCTGAGGCTGGGAATGCGGATGGCCTGCAACGAGTAACAGCAGACTGCGCTTGTGTACCTAGG
The DNA here is from genome assembly GCA_013399365.1 of Pampusana beccarii. Lineage (NCBI taxonomy): Eukaryota > Metazoa > Chordata > Aves > Columbiformes > Columbidae > Pampusana > Pampusana beccarii. The sequence goes on along the minus strand of VWYH01000777.1, from coordinate 2,275,444 downwards.
ACAGAGTTAGCATTCAAACTCAGGGCTTGTCCTCACTTACTACACCTGAGGGTCAAATATACTGCATTTTTTTCTTGCCTTGCCAATTGATTTTTAATCTTTTCTGCCCTTCTGTGATCATGCAGTATGTGTTGCTTTTGTACTGCACTTTCAAGCATCTATAATTCTAGACATATTTAAATATAAATCTTCTTCTTTCTTCAAGAAAAATGACCATATAAAACTAAGCAGGAAAGATAGCAGTAAATTAAAGTGCCGGGCTGTATTTCAGTTCCAGCCTCTTGCTGACTTGAGCTTTCCGTTCATGGTTTACGAGGTTGGGAGAACCTCCTGAGTTATCGGCTGTATGTTGGCCGGCGTTTCTGTTTCGGGTACCCGTGGCGTTAAACACATTTCACCACATGATGGCACTGGGAACGCACTGTAGCCCGTACATCGCTGAGGCGCTAGTTAGTTCATCTGCTGTGATTTCTCCTGCTTTGACCAGCTGCACGGCTTTAATTGAGCAGCTCTTGCTCTTCCTTGCCCCCCGGAACAAGCTGGATCTGGAGCTGAAGAAAAATAAATGTGGAGGGAGATGTTGAAGAGAAGTAGCTTGATTATTTGCGGATATCTATTGTTTGGCTGCACAAGTTTTTGCCCTCTAACTTCTGTGTCATGTTGCATTTGTCTTGAGTACCTTAAATATATATGTGCAGCTCTTGAGGAAGGAAAACGATATATCCAGAATATGTTTGATTTCCTCACTGTTGGAGCAACCCGCTTTGGAATGATGCACTTGGGACCCCAGAGGCTGTCCGATATCACTGAGGTTGTTCTTCCTTTCTCTGCAGCAGGTGGCGAGTGATAATACTACTAGTAATGTGATCCATAGCTGTTACCATCCCACAGAGTTTTTCATCCTTCTGGTGACTAGGCAGCCTGCCACAGAAGGCCCTCTTGCAGTATCCAGCCTTGCATTTGTATCATACACAACCAATGTCGTGTCCCTTGTAAGTGGATTAATGCGATTCAACTCTGGCTGCCGGTGGTATAAATTAATTTACTCTCATTCACTTATCAGTGCAGATTTTCACTCTGCTATCTGTACTCAGACCTTCCCAAGGAAACTGTCTTACCTCAGAACCTGCGTTGGAGGGGATGGGCTGTCTGGCTGCATTATGTTGAAGACACATTGGCACAAAGGCACAGAGCCAGGGAAAAACACTTCTGACCTGACCTAAGAGACTAGTCCAGTGAGCCGCATCAGGAAACACATCTCTGCAATAGCTGAGGGAAAGCTAATTGAGTGATGCAAATGAGACTTGGCACACATGTGCTCTTCCTGCAGCCAGCTGTTTCCAGTCCCTGGCACGCCTGGCATGAGTCTTACCTGTGCTGCAGGATTATTTCCAATTGAAAAGAATGAGCTGTGACACTGTCATTGCTTTAAATCTTTCTGCTGTTGAAATACGGTTACCAGAACCAGTTGCTCTGTTCTCAGGCCCTGTTGCTGGTTACAAGCTCATTCTCTGTTTGGTCGAATCCATCCCTTCCTTTTTGTCTCTGGATTGGTTTGGGGGTTCTTTGCAGCGAGGTTGTGGATGCAGTTGGAGTAACATCTCTGCCAAGAGTCTTGATTTGGGCCCTGCAGAGCTGTTATAGAGACTGATAACAAGGAGGTGGTCTCTGCCAAGAGGAAATTTAGAGCTAGAACAAGCGGATATGACAGACAGATGGGAAAGGGGGCTCAGAGGCAGGTGGAGGCCTTTGTGAGCAGCTCGTGCATCGCATGCTGCCTTGCGTCCTTGCCACGTGCAGTGATTCAGAGGTGAGCAGAAGGCCTCACCAATTTATGCAGGGAATCTCTTTCTATCCATGAAAGGTTGTATGGGATAATTTTACGGGGGAGGGAAAAACCTTTCTGACCTGTAAATATCTGTTCTCAGTGGTAGACAGGCATGGCCAGCCATTTGCAGACAGTAGAGACTGGGAAGTGCACCATCTGCCCCATATACATTTGTTCCAGTGAACTTCTTTCCAAAGAAGGCTGGATTCAGTGCTGGTGCAACTGCAAAGCTTTTGTCATGCTGCAGCAATGTTTCCATGTGACTCTGCCTCTGGGCACTGTAAGATGGAGAAAGAGTTGTTTCAGGTTGTGTGATTTGGCTGCAGGAAAGCAAATGGCCTGAGTTGAATTGGGGGAAAAAGGCCATTTTGAGACTATTTGCAAGAATGTCCAGTAATATCACAAATATGTCAAATATGTGCCTCTGCTGTTTCTTCTGTGACCTACATATTTTTCATTTAAAGTGGAAACTTACATTGTGGTTTTGTTGTTGGTTTTTGACTGATTACCCTCATACCTTCAGTAATGTAACCTTAACTATAACCTTCCCCACCACACACGCACACACACAAACAAAACTACATATACATACACACATGGAAAGAGCAATCACCATCCCGTGCTGTCAGTCCGTGAGCAGGTGATGGTGTGTGGAGCAGTGGCAGCGCAGTAGGATGTGCTCTTATCAGAAAATTCTTCCCCTAGGGTTTGGCCTCCCCTGTCCCATGAGAGAAAATGGAGGGGAAGGGCCCCGGGGTGACCCCGCTGGCTGTTTGCCACGCTGACAGCTCATGGAGGGGGTGGAAATTTGAACAGCCCATGTCTAGCTGTGTGGGGCAGTGAGGAGTGAGATGTGTCTTTAAGGCCAGGGATATGGACCCAGTCCAGAGTGAGTCAGGTTTGCAGTAGGATCCAGTAACACCATCATTCCCAAAAGCAGAGCTGAAGCTCAGACTTGGAAGTAACACCTGAGGCATGTTTGACTCAAGATGCTGGTTCACTGGGTGTAAGGGAAAGCCTCTCTTGGAATTTGCATCTATTCCTTGGTCGTCTGTAGTGAGGTTTTTTTTTTGCATGTGGGCTTTTTTTTTAATCTGTTCCTGATTTTGTGATCTCTGAGAACTGTGGTTCTATGCAAGGAGAGTGTATGACAAATACCATTAAATATAGATAAAGAGGTAGCCAGCTATGGCAAAATCATCACTTACACCCAAGTAACGTGAGCACAAAAGCCTTGTTGAAAATCAGTATGACTTGTTCTCCTAAGTCACTTAAGCATCTCTGTAGCAACTGAACCTGCACTTGATTGTATTTGCCATTCCTTTGGAACTCACAGGAACAGGGAAAAGGAGAGGTAGTGGAGTCAAGTTTGCTGCTGGGGAAATCTGAATAAGACCCAGGGAAGATTGGGCCATCTTGCAGCATTCAGAAGTGTGAGTATATTGCCCAAAGAGGAACATTTCAATATTGATAACAGGCTGTAAAGTAGAATTCAAGTGAGAAAAGAGGAGCATGATAAATCCTGATTTTGCAGTTGAGGAGCAAAGCATAGAAATGGTAAGCTTGCCCAAAGTCTCAAAACCAGTCTGGCAGAGCAGTAAACTGAACTTTGCCTTCTTAAATCTCAACTCTTCAAATTAACCTCGATGAAAACAGCAGATCTTCCTTTTGGTGGATTCCAAACTAGGCAGCCTACTAACAGTGAGAAATGATGGCACCAGTCATGTTTTCCTAACGCTATGCTTTGGAGCTTTGTTTTGGAGGAGAATGTGACCTTGTTCTGTGGGCACTGAGTGAAAACACCTCATGAACTGTGGTTTGCTTGAAAGGGGTAAGTGCAATCCTCAGTATTGCTCTTGTCCTTCCTAAAGAGACACAGGTTAATAGAGGGAAAAGCAGAAAAAAGTGGGAGGTGCAGACCCACTTCAGCCCAGCATTTGTAGCCAGGTGCTCTGCTCAGTGGCCCATGGAAGAAGTTGCTTATTGCAAATGCGTTTTTGAAGCTCGTGGCCTTGTGTCTGTGAAAGGTGTGCTTTGAGAGCTGCTTGCTGGGAGCATGACTTGATTTCAAAACGTGGCTGTGATGGAATAGCCACAGAAATACAGGTGCTGGAATTAAAACCTGGCCCCAGCAAGTGACCTGGGAAACAATACAGGAGGAAAGATCAGACAGGCCATCAATAACCTGTGCTCTTCCACAGCAGTGCCCGCACACCCGTTCTCCTCAAAAGCAGTGTTTCTGCTGACTTGCATGCTTTTGGGACAGGTCAGAGGGCGTAAGTCAGATCTTGCATGAGTATAAAGCAGAGCAGGTCCAGTGATGCTAAATGAGGCTGCACTGATTTATACTCTTTGAGGGGCTGTCACTGACATATTTGTAGTACTCTCTTTTAACTAACTGGGAAGATTACTTTTGTCTTCTTTGTGAACTGTGGGGCAGGGAAGACTCTGGAACAGATTAGGAATTCAGTACGTGAAGAGAATATAATATAAGCAGCTTTTCAGCACTGTTGTTTGTGCTTTGTGTGGATCTGACATAAGATAGTTTCTGTTTGCCTTATAGAGCCATTGGTAGTAATTTCACAGCTGTATTTTCTTTCAAAGCATCTGTACATTTGTAAAAACGCAATTTGCATTTTTTCCTTGATACAGAGGATATACAGGCTTCACCCTTTAAAAACCATTGAGGAATCTCTGTAACCAGTATGTACAATACCAGAAGCAGGGGAGTCAATACCGTGGCATCCCAGCAAGAACCTCAAAGCTCTCTTTTACCAAGGATAGTAAATAGCCTTTGAGGAAGCATATATAACCTGTTTCTTGTCTGTGTTTTGGTGTGAACTGCTGCTTCAGTGCATCACTTTATCCTAGGTGTGAGTCGTTTAGGTCTTAGGGCACAGTGTGTGGTTCGTGTTACTTAAATCAAGATGTCCACAATGAGATTTATTAACCAAGGGACCTGAATGTGAAAGATGAGGAGCGCTGGGGTGATAGTTGTTCAGTGAGCAAGATTTGTTGGTTTACAGCTCCTGCTTCCCCAAATGCTCATTTGACAGCTTTTTGTCAGTCATTTCTTGAGTTTCTCAGGAGGGGAAAAATGGTAACAATCTGTCTCCTTCAGAAGAAAAGCAGGGAGAGAATTTATACACCACTCTCATTATTTTAATTGTAGCGTGTTCAAAATCTTGTAAAACATCAGGAGCAATCAAGGAAGCCGCTAGAAGCCTTGAAGCAGAGCGGGACAATAAGGAAAAGAGGAAGAATATGTCTTTGTACATCACCAAGAAGGCTTTTGAAACCTTCCAGGTCTGTGACTACTGAGAAAGGAAGAGCTCTCTCCGAACCGGGCATTGGGCATTTTAGTTCCAGTGCTTCTTGCTTTTGATCCACTTTGCTTGCCATAGCAAAACTGTAGTCTGGGCTTTAATCCATCTGCTCCAGATTTAGGAGGAGCTGAGTTCATGACTGTTGGGCTGAGCCGGAACATGCTCATCTTTGCAGCTCCTGTGTGCCTGTCCAAGCCACGTGAATAGCTGCTGAGATAAACTAGAGGTGACCTGCAGGGGTGAGCCCGTGGGCTTATAGGGCAGATGTTAACTGACACAATAACTGCATCCCAAATGCTCCCAGCTCAGGCGTTGGCCCTCAGCTCACAAAATCTTCCTGATCCTTTTAATCAAGATCCATTAGCATGTGCCTAAGTTAAATGCAGATGGGCATAAACTCGACAACATACCTAAAATTAAGCAGAGCCTGATTTGGGAGACAAGAAAAAGAGCGATTTTTCCCATATCAAAGCAGGGCTTTTTGCCGGTACGTTTATTTAGCATTGCTCCTTAACTGGTGGATCAGATGAAAGCCAGTCAAGTGGAAGAGAGGGCTGCACTGAAGCGAGCAGGCTCTCCTGATAATTGCAACGCTGCCAGCGTTCCTCCAGTCAGTTAATAGATTTCCCCAGGTCCTCTGTGCCAGGTGAAAATTTCCTCATTAAGAGGAATTTATTCTATTTCCTTTTATCGTTTATTATTGAAGAAGTGAGCGGATGGAGTTCCAAAGATGACAAGGTGGAATTTTAAACAAAACGCAACAACAAATCAGCATTGGAAGCTGAAATGAAGGCACAAGCAAGATTCGAGAAAGGCTTGTATTGTTTATAAACTGCAAAATGTGCAGGGGACTTCAGCTTTCCAAGGAAGTGAACAGCCACTAAATGATTGTGGCAGTGTGCAAAAGTCTGATCACCTGGTTTTGAAGCTCTAAACTTCTGTCATTTCACAAAGGTGAATGTTAGGAAAAAGGAGCATTAGATAAGAGGAGTCTGGAATCATGGCCGCTTAATCTTCCCTTGTTTCAGGATTCGTTATAAACCAGTGAGGGAGTTTAATCTTTGGAAGACTCTTTGCTCTGTGTTTGAAAAGTAAGTGATGCTCCAGGGGGAAGTGGGAGGCAGTGATGTAGGACCAGGTCATGTGTTTGGGAACAGCCAGAACTGAGACATTTTTTCTTCTCTTTTTCTGGTGAGCTCTTGGAAGGGTTATTTGCACTCAGGCATTCAAAGAGATCAGCCTGATTCCGCTCTTACAGTCTTTTATGTCTCCAGCAAGTCTAAAGGGCTGTCTTTGAGCAAAGGTGGGGGGCACTTGGGTCTTAAGAATCATCAACCCTTAACATCTGTGTGTCTCAGTTTTACTATCTATAAGACAAGCATCACCTTACCATAGTGTTTGCATGTTTCTTTATATTCTTTCCACAAAAGCTGAGACATAAATGCTAAAAATTACCCTTGTTAGTAAGTGGAAATTATCCAGGTATGAAAATGCGTGTCCAGGACATGCAGAGAGGCAGCCTGATTTCCATACCAGTGCTGAGGGTTTCCAGCTCTGTGATCCAGTTCCCTTTAAGCGTGATGGAGCAATGCTGCTGGCTCACCCTGCCTGCCCTTCTTGTTGTGCCTCCAGATGCCCAGGACCTGCCTCAGAGGCTTTTAGCAATTTCTCATCTCATGGCAGATTCTGGTTTCAAGTGCTCGGAAAGCAGCACTACTGGGTGTTTGACTCTCGACGATTTTTCTGTGACGATATTAAATGGCAAAACTGCTACATCCTCAGGGCTGGGTTGTCTACTCTAACCTTTCCTGGTTCATGGTGAGCTGGGTGCATTTCCTCCACATTAGGCTGCCTCCATGGCAGTGAGAAATAAGAAAACTCTTCCTGTCTGGGTGCTGCTTGAATAGTGGTTCCCACTGCATCTTTTTTATTAGCCACATTGAAAGCTACATCTCTTATCTTACCGTGCATTAGGAGTAGCAGAGGAAAAAATGTATGGTTTCATTTCCCCTTTAGGTACTCAGCTTTTTTCTTGCATGTTCATTGTCCTGTACAAAACTGGTTACCTTTTTTGCATGGATTACTAAGTGTCCTAACCTAATTTAAGCTGCTAGCCCAAGGCAAATGAATCATGTCACCAAATAATCGCTGTTTTTCCTCTACTCATTCTGCTGGGGGGATGACAATGAATGATACTGTTATAATGAGATACAAAAAAAACGAATTGAAGCAAGCTGCAAATGAAGGCAATTTTCTTTCTCTGTCAGTAATCAAATGACAGCCAGCTATGTGTGTTTTTGAGGCAGAAGGGAGGCAGAGCAAGGGAGTAAGCTGCACTGAAACAGACTCATTTTCTTGGGGTCATCAGGTCTGCTCACTCGTACTTAGGGAATGCTGAATCTCTGAGAGAAACCTAATGTGGCTGCGTTCTTCTTAATAGCCAGTGATGGCTGGCATCTGTTTTGCCAGAGAATTGGCAGATTTTGCTTACTGTGTTTGCTCCTGTTAAACATGCAACCGTGCCTTCAGCTGGCGTTCACGGTTTGTGCACGAAGTCCTGCCTCTGAGCTGAGCTCAGAAAGTGCAAAAGGGCTGAGGGGAAGCAGAGTTTTGCGGTGGAGGCGTCAGTGCATGGGAACCGCAGGCTTTGACTTGCTGAGATGCTACCGAGTGGGTCTGATTTTGGGAAGTCTTTCTGCACCCAGAACTAAATCCAAAACCTGTTAAGCTCAACCTGTTGGATTAGGCAGGACTATTTCCTTCTGACACTAGCAAAGAGCAGGCTCTGCTGGAGTAAGAAGGGTGACATGGAGGAGGGCTCTGGAGAAGTTGAAGGGTGCAGATGGTGCCTCTACCCGGAGTCCCCTGAGGGCAGAGCAGGCTGGTGGTGCCAGGCTGGGACAGTGCCTGGAGCATTCTGCTCTCGTTTTACAGAAGAGGGAGAGGTGGCATTGGGGAATTTGCAGAGGAAAACCCAACCAGAGATCTGAACTCGAAAATTTCTGGTCCCCAGTTCTGCTCTCAGAACGCCTGGTTTGATGCTTCGGTGACTCTCACCTGTTTTACTCTAGCCTGACTTCACTGCTCTGTGCCTAAGCCAGAGTGGAAAATCCAATCCAGTGACTCTGTCATGCTTCAGCTTCCTGACACATTCCAATAAAGCGGCCTTACCCGTCTCCTCCCACTCAAATATCATAATGCTATTTATTTAAAAATACCATCAAGCAAGGGACATAATTCAAAAGCTCTGATTTAGGAAAATTGCTTGTTTGTTAATCATTTCCTTTTTCCTGATTCAGAGCTTGCTTGCTCATAAAATATTGATTTATTGGGCAGGCAAGGATGCTCTTGGCAATGAAGATGAAAAGCAGAAGTGCTGATAAAAATACATGGGCTTTTTCATGTTTTTGCAAAAGCTAAGCTTAGAAAAGGTAGCTTAGAAACAGAGACAGGCAGAAACTATAAGGGCTATAGGTGGAGTCAAAATGAAGTGGCACAAAGATAGTGTGGGAGAGAAAAAAGTGGAGGGAATAAAGGGGGAATGGAGAAGATGAAAAAATCAAAAGCAAAATGGGCAAGAAACTGTTGAGCTGCAGAGATGGCCAGGGAAAGCAGTGCATTTGAAATAAACACCAAAAACTAGGACTACTGAAAAGCAAAATCGGGAGAACAGGAACACATAGAATTATCGAGAGACCCTGACGGCAATTATGAAATAAAAAATGTGCCCCTGTTTTACCCTATCAGCCTCTCCATTTTCATAATGCAAGAAACAGCACAAATGATATGGGGAAATTATACTTGAGACTTGTCAGAAGGAAAGGACAGCCTTGCGTGTGAGCCTCTGAAGGTCATTTCTACTGTGTATCTGAAGTCAGATGCTTTTTCAAAAGTGGCCATTTCTGAAGGTAGACAGAGCATCCTCAGCAACAGAAAGAAGAGCTTGTTTGGGACAAATTGTAGTGTTTTGAGGCAAGTTGTCCCCCAGCTCAGCAGGGTCAGAGGCAGTAACGCCTCTGAATGGCTCGTTGAGGAATTTCTTGCCTTTGTGTGGAGTGGACAGCTGCAATGAGAGGCAGGAGATGCAAGCATGTAATTATTGATCCAACCCAGTCTGATGAGGCCTGTATTTTAAAATTTAGGCTGGGAGGAGGAATGTAAGGGAATGATTGAGTTAAAGTTTGGGTGTGGAGATGTGGGGATACTGAATCCATGAAAGGAATCAGTGCAGGTCTGAGGAGGAGGCTGTAATGACTACACAATTGTTGTGGATACTGTGACCTTGTACTAGCCTGGTGGAGAAGACTACCTGCGAGACAATGGACCCAATTACAAGTCACTCATTCTTCTCTCAAAAATGCAAGGAAAGTGTTTCACTTCCTAGCATCAGCAATCTGCCTGTAGACTTTACCTTATATGTGTTTGTGGGGGGAATTGAATGCAAAAAAGATCTTTTGTGTATGAGGATTGCATAGCTTAGCTGGATCTTCTTCCTTTTGTTGCCTTTATGTGCATGATCCTATAGCAACTCTATGCGGTATGGAAGACACGAGCACTCATATATCTTCTAAGTATTCCTGTAAAGCCTCATGCAGAGGTGTTTTTCTTACTTAATCCCAGTGAAACAGTTCCAGAAGAGACACTGAGGAGAGCCAAACAGATCGGGTTCTCAGACAAACAGATTGGGAAATGCCTGAGGCTGACTGAAGTCCGCTGCCGTCAGCTGAGACTGGAGAAGAATATAGTGCCCTGGGTGAAGCAGGTACGTGAGAAACATCGCTGTTCATGGTGGGGGCTTCCAGGAGTGCAAGGCGCAGGAGACCTCCGTGTCCTTAGAAACAGCTGAAGTAAACAAAGTGGAATCCCTGGCTCTGTTATCATCTGTGGGAGTTTTGACATTGGCATCAGAGGAGAACAAATTTCACCCACATAGCTGTTACTTCTGCGCTGCAGGCATCATTGTAATGGCATGAACCTCCCCAAAGAGATACTCAGAATATTCTTGTTTGTACTGTGTGTGGCTGAGGGGAAAATGCAGCTCTCTGGCTTCAGGAGAAGGCTGAGAATGCTGGCCCACCGTGGTGTGACCATAAAAAGTATAATATGTCTTTTCTCTTGGTAGTAACTTTTTACAGGGTAATACTTCATTTGAAGTATGCTATTGTTATATGTTCATTTGCTATTCATTGTGATAGCACGAGCAGAATGAGCTCATCTAGTATTCATGGCAGTGTCACGAGTTCTTTGCGAGGTGATCTGCTGCTGCGTTTAAGGTATGTTGGTATGAAATTGCCACCAGCTGTTTTTTGTCCTTAAAGGTGTGTGTGTGGGGGGGGGGAACAACCCGAACTGCTGAATGTTTCTGAAAGAGCCCATCTGTATCCTCAGGCCCAATTCCAGGTGCCAAATCTCCTTCTGTTCCCCAGCTGCTGTTTTCCTTCCATGTCCTCACCTGGCCCACAGCAACGTGCCTGGTCTTGCACTGCGGCCTTTCGGCTGCATATGGCACTGTGGTGTGGGATCGATTTGTGTGCCAAGGTACCCTTAATAAGGTCATTCTACTTAGGCCTGCATTTGTGCCTTCAAAGCATATGTTCTTCTTGAGCCATGTTGCAGTATTAGCAACAGTAATGAGCGGCAGACACTTACATAGTGCTAATGACGTGAGGTCACGTTCTTCATTATTCACAAGGACTTGGACAGCCAGTGGGGATTCCTGAAAATACTTGAAGAGTGGACAGATTTTTAAATGGTACAGCATGTAAAAATTCATGTCAGGACTGCTTTAATGTTGTTCCCTCATCGGTATTCTGCGTGGAAATGTTTCAGCTGTTAATTCAGGGAACTTCAGCAATCGCTAGTGACCTAGATGGACTTGTTACCATGTATAACATGCAATAAGTAGTTGACACAAATAGTTTCTGAACAGCCTAGTAGGCAAATTATTCTTCTGTGCTCTCTGGTGACTAATTACATAAGAAATTGTTGAAAACTACACATAAGGGGTGGTTGAAAAATCACTCTTGCTTTGTGTACCGCTCAATTTTCAAAGCATGAGTTATATTGTAACATAAATACGTGGTACTTGCACTGCTGGCTGCTGCTCGGCGTGATCTCAAAGTGGTAATGTTGCGCGTTTGTGTTCAGTGTGGGGGTAAGATGGGGTCAAGAGTACAGTGTGGAGATCCCAGACACTGCAGCTAAAGAGGACCCCAGACCTGGAGGAATGGTGGTCTGTGTAATTAACACTGCCAAGCTAACTAGAGAATGAAGGCCTTGGCAAGAAGGGGTGGATGGGGAAAGTTCCTGTGAAGGTGTTTTATCAAAGAGGTGCGAAGCTAAAACTGCGGCTTAGGAAGAGATGGTGGAATCTCCTGTTGATGGAACTGTGAGGCCTGGGGGAAGACCAGGCATATACTGCGTTGCCAGCATACAACAGTTCAGATCACCTCCCTCTGAGGAAAGACATGATGGGAAAAGAGTAGGACAGAAATAGGAGTAGAAAAGGAAAGAGGGAAGATAAAACCCCCAAAACACCTGCATGTAAGAAAAATCTTGCACTGGACACTCACAGTCCCTCCTCTTCCTCCCGTACAGATTGACACACTGGCGGCAGAATACCCAGCGGTGACTAATTACCTGTACCTCACGTACAACGGGCAGGTAGGCACATTCCAAACAACAGTCTCATTCCTGTCTAGTTTGAGCTCTTTGCCCTGTGCTGGGTTATTTCTGGAGATCTTGCGGGTGTCTTGGTCTCTAGCAATTATTTTGGATGGTGTTACATAAAATCTCCTTACAGCAGACCTGCAACTTTCCCTTGCTCACATACTGATCCAGTGCATTTAGCGTTAATGCCTTTGTGTTTTTCCGATCCTGTCCTATATCATCTGTACTTGTGTCCTCTGTGCACAGGTCAGGTGCTGGGAATTCAGAACTCCTGTTTCACTCATCTCATCCTAGCATTCGTTTTTCTGTGAAAATTCATTTTCCTTAGGCTGCTCAAATAGCCAAATCAGAGGTGCTGTGTCTCCTTTGGTTTAAGTGCACCACCACTAATTCCAGTAGACTTGCACTTGATTTACGCTGCAGTAAACGAGATCAGACTTGAGCCCTGAAGGATCAAACTGTTGGATATGGGCTGAGCACCAGAAACTGTTTATTCTGAAAAGTATGGAGTTAGGTGCTGTGGAGTGTACAGATCCTAATGACTTTTCTCCATCCCTTTTCAGGAACACGATGTAAAATTTGATGACTGTGGAGTGATGGTGTTGGGCTGTGGACCGTATCACATAGGTAAATCTTTATTATAACTCCTCTGTTCTCCTTGCACCCTTGAGCCTTCTTTGGATATTCTTGTGGTTCGTTTGTTCCTCTTCTGTTATGGTGAGAAAACCTTCCATAGCACAGCGCACAGGACATCAATTCCTAACACAAGGTTTGCCTTTTACACTTGCTTGGAGACTTCATTTCACGCACTGGAAAAAACAGGAGAATTTTATTACTTTTCACTTGTCACTTAGTTGTGATTTCCACAAAGTTTCAGGGAATTTTTTTAATCTTACTTTTTTGCACATGTTAAGGTCTTGAGAACCTGATACAATGTATAGAAGGTTTTTGCTCCCACACTTATCTTACATGTTTACTGCCAGCTCATGATTACGTTGTTATATACTATGTATTTTACTACTCTTAAGTATAGGTGACTGTGAAAATATTTTGATATCTTCAGCTGCTTTTCTATAAGCCTTTCTCTGTATGCTTTTTTTTCAAGCCCACTCATATGATTATGCAGCATAAGAGTTTCCTTATGGCTTTGAGTGTTGGGTAGACAGATTGCTGAGTTCTCTATATGATGACTTTCACTTTTTCTTTTCATGGATCCTTCCAAATAGCTTGCAATTATTGAGGAGAAAAAAATTGCTTGTTATTCAGAAATATTTTTGCTCTGCATTTGACAAGTAGTGGTGTTGGTTTTTGAAAGCTGAAAGTTAAAGCTGCATCCATTTGTTTTGTTTGGCTGGACGGGTCACGTGCTGCACTCCTCTCGCCGTTGGTACGATGCGTCTTTTTGAACCCAGTTTCCAGTCTGAATGTTAAGATGGGTGAAATCAGGAGGAACGCTCCGTGATTATGCTTGTTTTTTGTGAACACTTCTGCCACTCAACATCCTCTAAACTTCTGTCTCTTACGTTTATCTCAAAGCACATCAGTTGGGAGGTGGTAGTAGCTGGATGGGCAGCAAGAGCAGACATGAGTGTTTGTGAGCGCAGGATGACAGACGTGTTACAGGCCTGTCACTCAGTAACTGAGCCAACTTACCTGTTGTGCTCGGAGGCTCGCATTTGTGGATGATTAGTTTCCATGGGAAGACAATTAGATTCCTTGCTCTGAGCTGACAGAAGGCAATGCTGGGTTTGTTTGGTTTTTTTTGCTTTTTCAAGCTTGAGTGCTGAGAACGTCTGTTTATATTTTCTTCTCTGTGTCCTTCCTTTCCTTGCCCACTTCTCTGTCTCCTGGCAGGCAGCAGTGTGGAGTTTGACTGGTGTGCTGTCTCCAGCATCCGCACGCTGCGTCAGCTTGGCAACAAGACGGTTGTGGTGAATTGCAACCCAGAGACGGTGAGCACAGATTTTGATGAGTGTGACAGACTGTACTTTGAGGAGCTGTCGTTGGAAAGGATCTTGGACATCTACCAATATGAGGTAAAGCAAAGCAGAAGCGCAATAAAAAGCCATGAAGCAAACCAAACTTTTCAAAATTCGTGTCACTAGCTTGCTTAGGCAGAGCAGCTGGGGGTGAGGGCGGAGAGCTTGCTAGCAAAAGCTGTTTGGTTTGGATCCCAATGTTGCATTTTACACATCGTTGATGTTCCTAGCAGACTGCTCAATAATGAATGCCAAATAAATATTAAATTATTTTGCAAGATGCCATATTGTGCAATATTTACAAGCAGATTTAATTTGCTGCACAGTCATTTATTGCACAAATTGTTCTGCCCTTGTGGTGCTGAGCTTTAGCACTTAAGCAAATCCTTGACTTTAAGCACAAGTACTCCCCCTGAAGCAGTAGAACAAGTTATGTGCATAAGGCTAACATGTGCTCAAAAACTTAGAGTCTTTGCTCAGCATCAGGAAAGGACGTTGGAATTGCCATCAAACCAAAACATGTTCTGGCTCCTGATCCAGACATTATACTTCCCAGTTAGGAGTTCTCAAGTGTTCAGAAGTGCTGATACTAAGAGGTGGAGAAGAGTCCCAGACAGATTTGCTGATGGGAAGATACGTAATGTAAATAGTTGGTCCCAATATGGAAAATGATTTCTAAGTGGTAACACGCTCATCTTAGATGTGTAGCTGAGGCTTTCAAGGGTGCTTACAGGAACTTCTCTCTTGAAATTCAGTGCAAGTTGGCCATGTAACTTGCTGAAGCAACTTTGCAGAACCTAGGTCATGTTAAACTAATGATTTTTTTTCCTGGCTCTTTTTCCCAGTATGTGACGATTTGAGCTCGTCTCCTTTGTGAAGGGGTGCAAGTTTCTAAAATGGTTTTATAACCTGGCTACATTTTATTCATTCCCAAATTTGGAACCAAGCAAAAACACATGAGAACTCAAGTCCCAGTCTCTAGGCTGTTCTTAAACCATTTGCAAAATACTGTCTAGGACTGGTTTTAGATTGCATGTTCATACTTTCCTATTTGTACGTGTTGTTTTAATTCTTTAAATTTTAATAAAAACAGAGACTGTTGCTGGAAAACATGGACTTAGTGCAGGCCAAAAGACTCTGGAGGCTCTGGAATCTTAAGGGCTGATTTTTAAATGCTTTAGGATTGTCCACGAGGCTCAGGTCTATAAGCATTGAACTCCTGTTTACTTAAGTAAAACTGAACTTCTGAACTGGGGCCATGAAGGAAACTGGTGTGACAGTTTGTCAGACAAATAACACTGATGGAACACAACATCTAATTACTGCAGGATCAAAGAGAAGGTAGAGATAGGTGATGAGGGAGCAACTACTCATTTAAACACGTGGTGCTAGTAATTACCAAGCTGGGTAAGAAAAAAGTGAAAAGAATAACACAGGCATATTGAAACTTGCATCATCCTGCTTGTCACAGCAGGGCTTGGTGAGTTTGATGGGAGGTGTTGCAGATCTTGAGGTCTAATATTAATAGCAGCATCCTGTGGTACCCAGAGCTGAAGGGGAGGGACACTCTGGTGGCAGTTTCTCTGGCTCAGCTGGACTGTGCTCATGCTTCTGGGCATGTTTTTAGCCTGTCCTCCTTGTGAAGGAAACCAAAAAAGTGATTGAGAGAGGGTAGGAAAGGAGGCAGCAGGAGCTGAGCTGGCAGGAATAAAAAGCGGGAGAAGAGAAATGCTGGGAGTCTGCAGAGGGTTCTGCTGCTCTGGCTGGGGTATGAAAACAACCAATTTGATGTTTGCTATGGAGGTGTTAAAAGCCATCAGGGTCTGAGCCTAAACACCCCAAGATGAATAATAAATACTCAGCTGTTTTAGAACACTTTTCTTTAGTAGTGACAAAAGGGAATGGTATCATTATGCTTAATTTGCAAGTAGGGAAACTGAGTCTCTGAGGAGTAGAGAGGCTGCACAGAATCATGCAGAAGGACATAGACAGACCTGGGGACAGACTCCAGACCTCCAGCAGGGTGTAGTCTGAAATATATTATTTACTATATGTACTTCTTTTTTTTTTTGATGGGTGAGCCAAATGCTAATATTTTGTTAACGGAAAACTTGCTCAGGCAAATGCAGTTGAAAGCCAGTCACTAAGGAAATGATCAAGTTAAAAATTCAGGATCTGATTCTGGGATCCCTCACCAATCCTGCAGATAACCATCTCTTCCAGCTTCACATGCCAAGTGTGAACAGTGCCATGGTTTCAGACTGAATTTTTAAACTCTCCTGCTCATTAGCCTCCTCTAGTGTTCCAATGTGCAATGAACAGTGGCAAATACTCTGAAAAGTCTTGGCAAACAGTATGTAAAACCATCGGCAAACCATGGACACAATCCTTCGCCCTCAGCAGAGATGATACATCAACTCCCTAACGTTGTTAGGATTGGAAGCAAACCTTGGGAAACTTCTAAGCTCAAATAAATAGGTGCACTGACTTGTCCTGGTTTTTCTGATCAGACAAATTAGGCTACATTGAGGCGCAAGGTTACCAAGACTGAGGCAGCTGGAAGCTGCCCACCAAGAGCCACACACACAGTCCTGTCCCGGAGATGTACTCAGCTGTCCCTCTGCTCTCTGTACCTCCTGTCCCCTTTTACCTCTCCAGTCAACATTCACAGCTCCTCTGCCTCACCAGGGACTGAGCTCTGCACAACACAGCCATGCTTTGGAGAGAAATTTAATTTATTCTAAATGTATAAAGTTAGGTGGTAGTCTATGAGGACCAAAATTTAAAAAAAAAAATTAAAAAATTCCTTCCCTCAGATTTATTGGCTTTTTGTTTCCAGAGAAGATGTTCCCTTTTTCTTTTAATATCTATCTGCTAGAGGGCCTCTTCTGGTTCTTTTTCAGTTTCTAGGATCATTCTGAAACAATTCATAAAACTAAAGGAGGCTCTTAGGTACGATTTTAATGGTCTAATTTGTTTTCAAACTCGGGCAAAAGGAAAACCCAACTCTATTGCTAATGACATAAAAGCAAGGTAGTACTAAAAAGAGTGATTTTTCTTTTAAAGGGGAAAATAATTCTCTCTAGTCTTCTTTCAGTGGATTATGTGTGGCATACATTTTAAAGATATCTAATGGCAAGGATGTTATTCATTTTCTTTATAATTAAAATATGGCTGATGATAAGTGATATGGAGTGGGTTCCATGTCTGCCTGCCCATGTTTCTCAGTGGAGCGGTCCTGCTACCCAGCAGGACAGTGGGTTGCTCCTTAGGTGAGAGCGGGCGTCGGGAAATAGCAGCAGGTGTTTAAAGGAAGACGTAAGCAGTTTCACTCTTTCTGAGTGAAAAATGAATATATGATTCTTTGCTATCTGCTTGAATAAGCCATCCCCTCTGTCCCTCTGGGGCTGGAGATCCCTAATGCTGTTCCAACTTTGATGTAGGCAGTATTTGTGTTTTAGAGGCTCGGTGAGTAGGATTGTTTTAAAGGAAGAAATAAGCAGAGGCTGAAAAGAAGCTGTTAGCTGGGACATTCCCATTTCAGATATGTTGAGAATAGATTAAGACGTCAGTTGACCTTGGCAGCAAAGCTAGATTGACTTGTTATCAAGCAGGAACCATTCCAGGCTGCAAGAGGAGGTTTGCTTATTCACTCACTGCCTGGGTCTCATCCATGTGGGATGATAAAGGCCCCAGGGACTAGAGATAAGTACTGTATTTTGGATGGATCTGGAAGCAGTAAGGGACAGATTTTTCTTCTGAGCTGGGGATGATGAGCTCTGATGTCATGAGACAACCCCATGTGGGCAGAGAGCAGCCTCTGTTCTTGGTCCATCCTCTACTAATGAGGGTTTTTTCACTCCTTGTCTTAAGCTCTTTCAGATGGTTGCTGTTGGCTGGCAGCAGTATGTCATCCCATAAGTGACTGCATGGTGAAAAAAAAATATTATCTCCAGCGCTGTATATTAGCATGTTAAGTAAATAATAATCTTGTAGACCTTGGGATAATAACTGCTGCTTAAATGCCTTTTTAGTGGATTTTTATTATGGTAGGAAATTATCCACCTTAATGTTGAACAGGGTTTGTACTAGCGTTTATCATCTGTTTTTTCTCAGTCACTTCTAGTCCATCCTGCCCTCAGCTTACAGATCTGCCACTGTAAATCCCTTTACATCCCTCATTAAGAAGTTTCCCTTCCAGGAAGGCCAGTGGGTCTAACCTCCCTCAGGAAAAACACACTTGTTAATTAAAAGAACACTGATACTCTAAAAGATAGAACCAAACCATGGATCACTTGATTTATGTTTCTCATTTGTTAGTGGTGCGTAAAACTGTGTAAAACACATTTGGTTCAAAAGAGCCCTTCACTGCAGCTGTACCATGTGCCTGATTCTCCTTTGGGCAAAGTTTCACCAGCTTTAATTTGTAAGTGAAGTGCCCATTATTTAATTACCCTCAATTATTACACAATCTAGACATAATTCATGTGCTCATAATTGTTGCAGGTACTCTACGGCCTTTTTTTACTGTTGAAAATTTTCACACCAGACTAAATTGTACTTGAAAGCATTAGAGGTTCTATGTAAAAAAAAAAAAAAATAAAAAAAAAAAATCCCATATTTGCACCTGAAGAAGGATGTATGTTGGCAAGTGAACTCACCTGTCTCTTGTTATTTGCTGTTCGTTATTTCCTCACTTAAAATGTTGTGGTTGCCCAGTGACAGACATGAGATGTGCCATTGCGGCTGGAGGATGCTGTGCCACCTCCCCTGCCTCTCTGCTTCCAGAATTGAAGTGCTTGCAAATAACCTGCATAGAAAGGAGCGCATGTGACAGTTTGACTGAAATTCTTGTCGGTATCAAAAGCGCTACTAGAACTGAGGAGCTAGTCAGGAGTAACAAGGATGGGTTAAAATAAAGGGCCAGGTGTATCCAGAGTGATTTACCACCACAAGCTGTCTGATGGACTGGGCTCTGTTGATCTAGACTATGCTTTGCTTTGTACAGGCCAGCAAAGGGTCAGCCATAAACTCACCTTAAAGACTGGCTTTTGGGGTAGGAAAGGTGGTTTGCTTAGCAAATAGCAGTGCTGGCAGAAAAAAAAACCCAAATTCCATTGTTTCCCGTTGCCTCTGCTTGAGGTTACTGCCTTGCAAATGTGTAGTAAAACAGAATTTGCATGAATATCTGCCACCCAGGAAGTCTTGTGCATGGGATAGGCTGTTTTCTCAGAAGAGCTGGACCGAGAAAGAAAGAGGACCTAGAACATCTTGTTTGTTCATGCTACCACATCCAAAGGTTGCAGCCGGGGGGCAGGAGTGATGGTGCCCATGTCCACATGTGTAGGAGAACACAGGAGGGAGACCTGACCCTACCAAACGGAGTTTTGAGTTTTGTTGTGAGGCATGAGGTTTTTCGTAGCGCAGCACCCTTCCTCAGCAAAGCGCGTGAGCGTGTGTCAGCTCAGCGCTTGCCATCGCTGGGAAAGCAGAAGCACCTAAACATGGCATGAAAACAAGGTAACAGTCCGTGGTTTTAGCGGAAGTTATAAAATCTTGGCTTCATGTCAAAAGACATGTGAACACTGCAGATTTCTTTGGTTTCCTGGAGAATTTTATGTTAAGTTACTGTTGTCTGAGTGACATTGAGGAGGATATATATTGCTGTTTTAGAGAGGCTACATGTCTGAATCACACTTTGCAGTGTGGGTGCCTCTGAATCAGCACAATTATGATCTGCCTTTGCTCACAGCAACCTGGAAAGTGATGCAATCTAAATATTGGATTCCTAATTATCACAGCTCTTAATGTTAAGCTGACTTGGACATGACTGCGCTCCTTTCTCTCTGCCAACAGGGATGCAGCGGTTGCATTATTTCTGTAGGTGGGCAGATTCCCAATAACTTGGCAGTGCCACTGCACCAGAGCGGAGTGAAGATCCTTGGCACAAGTCCTTTGCAGATTGACCGAGCAGAAGATCGCTCCATGTTCTCAGCTGTTCTGGATGAGCTGCGTGTGGCCCAGGCTCCCTGGAAGGCAGTCAGCACACTGGTAAGTTGGGATGTGGATCTGGGAAATGATGAAGTGGCTGGGGATTGTTATGAGCATCTGCTCAGGGGGACTCACTTGCTGATACATTTCAAGATTCCAAAGACATTTGAGAATTTTTTATTGCTGATGGTGAAAAATTTTTTGATCCCTGTAAAGTGATGCTATAGCATCACTGGGAGAGGGGTGGAAACTGGAAGGGAAGTGTCTTTAAATCACCTTTACACAACATGGGGTACATACCCAGCAGAATTTAGCACTACTGACAGGCTAATCTAGTTTATCCTGCTGACCTTAAGCTATTCTAGCAGGTAGAGATTGCAAAGGGATAGAGATGTGTTGGCACTGCTCTGTTTTCCTGGTGAAGCTCTATGGACAGGGAAGGTCTGAAGATGATGACTCTGGAACAGAGGAGTCATATATTATGTTCAGCCCAGGCTATAGTCCCTGACTTCCCTCTCCTGTCCTCCCCTCCCCCAGTCTTAATGGCTGGTAAAGTGCAAATGCGATTAGAGTTGAAATTTTGGTATGACTTCAAAATATTTTTGTGTTCACAGAATGTTCTTCCTCCCTTTCTTTAGAGAGATGCAGTTGAATTTGCAGGCTCTATGAGTTACCCATGTTTGCTGAGGCCTTCCTATGTTCTGAGGTAAGGCTCAGCCATCAGAGCTCATCAAGTTCGGGTTATGAACTACAAAAGCCTTTTTGAGACAAAGGAGAGTGTGGAAAACACTATGCTAGGTGCATGTGGCATAAAGCTGCCCTTCTTAACGGGTGGGACAGCTGCTCAAACGAATAAAGGAAGCCAAAGGATCCCTTATGTCCATCAGGCAGAGATCAAAGGTAGAACATATCATAACAGTATCTGTTTAGCTGCACTATCTTTTTCATGTCTCAAGGCCAAAAACATGGGCCATCTGCGATATTCCTTAAGATTCCTGAGACGACCACTTGTACAATTAAGCCAGAAGATTGTTTGTCACCAGGAAAAACAACAGGGAACATGCTGAAACCATTTATTGGGGTTGGCATCTGTTTTCAGAAAACAGCAGCGCACCTTTTGAATTCAGCTTCTTACTTGCTAAGCTTCTCTGCTTACAGGTGTGTTTTATGTCCCTGCACTGTGGCAGCTGCTCCTCTTTAAATAGACATTGTACAGAGCCACACACGTCCAACAGCTAGAGTTCTTGAAGAAGTTACACCAGTGCATACACACAGCAAACTCGCATGTTCTGAGTGATCACTCTTCTCTGCAACGCTTTTCTTCATTGATGGATGACTAGGCACAGAGAGGCAGTTTGGGCACAATTTACAAGTGAAAATAAATTTAAGACAGGATGCTTTTCGTACGAAAAAGAGACAAATACTAAAATGAAGAGGCACAGTATTCATTTGCAGGGGAGCAAAAAAGATTTTTTTTATTTAAAAAGGAGAAGGATTTGTTGTATGTTCAACCTCAAGGAAATATCCTTTAGAAGTGACTGCTGAATGTGACTTTTCTACCCAGTCTCTGAATTGTGCGGTGAGGTTATAAAGCAAAGTTAAAAAACAGGACTCAGATCAGGAGGATAAGTTAGAAACTGCTTCTGGTGTCATTCTCCAGATTTTTAGGGAACACTTTTAGTATGTTGTTTCAATCCGTATTAAATTCAGTATAAGCCGTTTCCATGTAGGTATTTGCTAAAGGGTGTTTGGACAGTTTTAGGGGACTTCAGGGAGAAAGATGAAACTACAGAATGTCAGACTTGAGGAAACAGAAAGTGAAAAGCCCTGGCACAGCACACTGTCTGGCCTTTATTTGGACAACAGCAGCAGGTCCACAGCTAGACTTCTTCATCCTTTGAACAGATGTGGCCTTTAATATTTGCCAGTCACCTTTGAAAATTAAATGCTTTTCCCCACTAGTTATGTACCGTGGGTGCCTGTTCACATCCTCAGTGGTGCTACTGACACAGGCCCATGGATTTAATTGAACTCTATTGATTTACATCAGCTGAAGAGGTAGTCTGGTAAGTATTAATGACCTAGGTACTTGTGCCTATTTGTCTTAGGCTAAAGTGACTGATTTTTGTGAGATAAATCCTTTCTCCACTTTTCCCTACAGCCTCTGTGGGCTTGCCCACCAAAGCAGAGGGAAAGCTGAGCACCAATGGTAGAAATGACCAATGTAACATCTTTTTTTAAAAGATTCTTGTCCTTAAAAGGGGCCTGAATCACTGACTCTCCAGCCATGTTCTCTCAGATTCCCCTCTCAGATACTGACAGCTACTTTTCAAAGTAGCTTTACAGCCCACTTTCATCTGCATTTACTCTGTCACAACCATCACCAGTGGCCTGTGCATTCCTCACTTCGTCTGTCATTGATGGGCAATTGGGCTACAGCAAGCAAAGAATCCATTTTGTCCTGAGCTCGCAGCTAACCTGCACATATGGGAAAGTCTGGGTCCTTAGAGGAGCTAGCTGGCTGAGCAGGCATCTCCTCCAGCTTGGGGGAGCTGTAAAGAGTCAGAAAGGGGGTTTGGCAGCAGTGCTAAGGCTACACAATAACAATTCTTGTTTTGATTCTTTGTTATGGTTCTGGCGGTCACCTGTCTTCCCTGGGTATATAATGGAGGTTCATGAGGCACCAGCTCTGCCTTTCTTTCAGCCAAGAGCGGAGCAAGTGGCTTGAGTCAGGACTTTGCTTGGCTGGTCTGTCATATAAAGGTAGTTGGCAACCCTGTGCTGTGGTGTCTAACACACTGATACCTCCCTGGAAGTCACGAGGGAAGGTGACCTGTTTTCTTTTTCGTTCTCACAGTGGGTCTGCCATGAATGTAGTATTCACTGAAGAGGAAATGAAAAACTTCTTAGCAGAAGCCACCAGAGTCTCTCAGGTAACAATCTTCATTCTGCTACTGCTTTTTCTTTTGTGTTTGCTGTATTTGTTTCACCTCTACTGTATTTTCCATCCCTTTGTTTCTGTATTGCATCTTCCTTTCTCTTTCTCTTCCTTGTTTGGAGAGGAGCCAGTGAAATTGGAGTTCGACGCCTCAGTTTGTTCTCTAATGGGCAGACTGTGGGAACCTGTGCAAGCACCCTTACTGAAACCACTGGGACACCTGGATGGAGCGGGGCCGGCAGTAAGCTCTTGTACCCAGGCATCCGTTTCTGACCTATTAATTATACAAACAGGTGTAGTGTAGCAGGCTGGGACCATTCCTACACCATCCCAGCTTGCTAGTAGCAGGTTATACCATCTAGCATAGAACTGATAGCATCTTTCACTTGATTTCTGAACTGTTTTGCCTGTCTTCTTTGAACAAATTGAAACTTTGTCCTGGTATCTTCTCTCTCACCAATGACTTTTTTTTTTTTCCAACGCTTTTAAATGCAGGAACATTTGCAAGATTTTGCTATGACATTTGACACTACAAATCATGTACCGAGTTCCATTTTCCTCTGATACAAAAGCAAGACTGCTGCCCTGCTTACTGTTAATCCAGTGGGATTATTGATCTGCAGAGTATGTAATGCAGAAGATGAAAGCTCTGGTTTCCTTTCTAAATGTTTTTCAAAAGCTAATATGAGAATTTTTTTTAAGTGTCTTTTTTTCTAGCAAGGGGAAGGATTTGGTCTGGTACTTTAGAAAAATCTGAGCAATTGCCCAAAGACATGAATGCTTCAGAACATCAACTCAAAGCTGGAATTTCCTCTATACCTTATATCAATGGTATTGTACAAGGGATGTTTGGAGAAATGAGTGTGTTGGAGGAGGAAAAAGTTAAATGATCGAAGTTGAATGAAGAACATACAGAATGTGAAGTCTGACCGTTCAACAGTCTCTGAGTTTGGCCTTGCCTTTTGGCCTGTTTTCTTCTTAGGGTTTTCCCACCCTTTTATTTATTTATTTTTTTGATGATCACTGGTCAGAACAGTCCTGTAGCACTATAACCACTACTATCATATACTGCCATAGGAATCCTGGAGTTAAAAGTAAGTCAAAAAGGAACTCCCTGAAAACACGACTGGCTATGAAAGCCAGATGCATTACTGCTTACTCAGGGGATTCCTTAGGTGGTTAAACCTTAAACAATAACAAAACCATGTGGTTTTGAAGTGTATGAGGCAAATGGTGGAAGTTTAGCATTTCAGCAAGGAGAGATGGAATGAAATGGAGAGACTTTGCAAGGTAATAGTATCCTGAATGACAGGTTAGTGTGGAAGCAAGCAGACCAGTTATTATCATCTTGAAACTAATTTAAAGGGGGTTTTGAAAGCAGGAGAGTACCACTGTTACTTCCATCAGAAGAAGTCATATAACTAATCCTCAGAAGACTAGAGGTCAGCCCGTGATAGGAACCAGATTCTCAGCAATGCTCAGCCTCCCAGAACAGCTGGCTTCTCTCTGTACTTCATCTTGAGTACCCTGCTTTGTGTTTCCCCCCACGCTCACAGAAGCAGACAAGGCAGCAGCCTTAAGCCTCGTTCAGTGGGACAGGTCACTTTTGCTGCTGGATGGCTTTGTGGTGGCAGTGGGTGCCCTGTGAGAGGCTGAAGCCTAGGAAAGTGACCCTTGGTCAGCTTAACTTGTCCCAGCTTGATTGACTTGAGTTGGGCAAGGTTGTTCTTTGTTGCTGAGAGGTCTCACCCCTGGTACAGGATGCCCTGCTGGGACCTGAAGTTAAAGAGTCCTGGCAATATATGATGTATTCCTAGGGGAAAGAGTAGATGTTTCCCATGGGATCCTTATGATGTCCAGTTCTGCTACACAAATAAGGCACTGACGCTTGCTGCAAATGTGACCAATTGCATGCCACGAGTCTTTGGGTGCTCTGGCCCTGATCCTGCAGAGATTTACACTAGATTTACATGCTAAATTTTTTCTAGTGTAGTCAAACTGCTAAGGGAAGACTTCTTTATTCGTCCTGTACTTTCATATTGACAAAAGCCATAGTATAGTTGAAGGTAAGTTAGCATAAAACAAACCAGAACAAAATTACTGTATTCTGCTCCTAAATTACGGAGGGTTTTTTAGCCTTATCAAGGCGTTGTGGCCTGTGAATACTTCCACAGAAGCTAGCAATATTAGCTGCGAGCATACAATTGAATATGAGCATCTTCGTGGGACACACTCTTCATTTTTTTTCTGGTTACAAAGCCTTACCTAATTCTACTCCACTGAACAGAGCATCTCCAGATAGGGTGCCTGACCAACATTGTTCTGTTGTTTTAGCTGCTTTGCTTTTATGGTCTTGTGTCATTATAGCATTTATGTTGTCTGTAGCGTTCAAAACTTATTGTGCGAGTTGAGACAGATTGGAGTAAACAAGGTTGTATGCACATATAAAATCTTCTGGTGAAAAACTGCAGCAAGACAGAAAGTTACAGGACAGAAGCCACTAAATTTATGAAACAGTGTAGGCTGTGACATTGTCCTTGCCTGTGAATTTACCCTTGCACTGATAAATGTAAGGAGTTGTGTCTGGTAACTTTTGGAGTTGCTTTATATTTTTTCAAGAGGAGCCTTTTGAGCACACACAGACTGTCATTTATTCCATTTTATTCTCTAATAAATAACAGGCAGTTAATAGTGGATGGGACAGGTAAAATGTTGAGACATAAAGCTGGCCTGGAAGAATGTGGATTAGATTTTTAACCGTCTGTTGGAGCGGGTGGCTGGAAGAAGAGTGGGAAATGTGTGCTAGCATCCCGGAAACAAGCAGAAAGAAGAGGAAGGACAACCAGAAAACCATGTATACCAGTGAATGTACTGGGGGTGGAGGACAGGTTGTTCCTGGCCAGCTATAATTAGTGGCAACTTCTCCCTTGGGAGACTTATGAAATGAGACAGAGAAATAAGAAAGTAATGGATCTGTTGCCTAAAATAAATGACTTTTAAAAAGAGCAAATGGCCACTATACAAAGTCATCAAGTATGCCAAGAATCAACTACTTGAAGTAAGTCACCAGTGAGGTAACTGGGGGGCTCGAGAAGCAAGAATTGAAGATCTTGGAGGTAAGGAGCATCTTTAAGAGACAGGAGCAGAGGTCACTGGTCATGGATCATCTTCCTACCATGGTCTCACCTAAAAGATCTTTGTGGTTTTGCTCCAGATTTCCCTGTCACGGTGACGTTATGGAGGACTCAAACTGATGCATCAGTGGCTTTAGGGAAATCATGCCAGATTTCCCCCTATTATTTTTTTGCAAAGTTCACTCATCTGTGGAAATAAGGCTATTAATAAATTGGTCTTGTGGGATTCTGCTTCCAAAGCTTTTCCAGTGATGAATAGTGGACCGCTTAGATGTTCCCTGAATACTCTCAAATAAAAACTTTCTTCTTTCTTCTTGTCTTGGTGACAGGATCATCCTGTGGTACTCACTAAATTTATTGAAGATGCCCGTGAGGTGGAAATGGATGCTGTAGCCAAGGAAGGAAGAGTAAGAACTTTGATTTTCTTTAATATTAAACTTTTTTTCCCTCCAGAATTGGAGACTTGCAAAAATACGTGGTTTGAATGATTTACTATACAGCCATAGTTTCATGCTGAGACGAGTAAAGAAACAAGAAAAGATGAACTCATCTTGGGTTCAAAAACATCATACTTGTAAAGCTCAACCTACCTTATTGTATACAGATAAATAGTTCCTTTTTATAAGTATTGTTTAACCATGTGAATTAGAATTTAATTTTTTACTGGGTACGCAAATCACTGGCTTCACAAATGACTTTCATCACAATTGTATCAGCATGTTATGATACTACCACAGTTGTTTTATTATTACAACTTCACTTTGCATTTCATTACTAATCGAAGACAGTTCTTACCAAAAAAAATCACAAGCTTCTTATTTAACAGAAGTATTCTGTTTTCAGTCTTCATCTTCAACCAGCAGAAAAGATCACTTTTTTGGTGTTGAGGCAGTGCACCTTGATGCAGTTCATTCAATTTAAATCCTTAGGCCTCAATTTCGTCTGCTCACTTTTCTGCAGGACTAAAACACCACAAAAGAGTGGGGGGAAAAAAATAATGCACAAATGACCGTGTTAGGCCGTGTTTGTTTCTACTGGGGGATGACAACTACTTTGTATTCATGGCAAGCAGATTTTAGAGAGCTGGTTTAAAGCCTAAGTAGCTTTTACCTTCTGAGTCAATATGTGTTGGAGAGAAGAAGGATGCCTTAGGATCTCCAGACTGTGGTAGATTTTCATGATGTTTGCAGTTTGCTTTACTACGATATGGAAGACACTAATGTGATCCACTTGTTCATATGCCTTGTGTCTGCTCCAGGCCTATTCTCCTCAACATCTTGCATGATTCCCTTTTTTTTTCCCTGTCTGTGTCCTCTTTTGGATACATCTCTGTTCAGGAGACTGTGCTGGGCTGTACTTAGCAGAGGGCACGGAGATGGGAGACAGTTCATGAGAGAGGGTGCAGCGACCAACTGCTCTCTTGTTGCTGTCTGCAGGTGATCTCACATGCTATTTCGGAGCACGTGGAGGATGGAGGTGTTCACTCTGGAGATGCCACCCTCATGTTACCCGCACAGACTATCAGCCAAGGGGCCTTGGAGAAGGTTGGTGTTGCACTAGCGCTGATAAGAGAAAAGAAAACAGGAGTTTGCATCTGCTTTCCCCTTTTGCTTGGGAGAACTCCGTCACCAATGGAGAAATCAAATCACTTATGTTTTTTTATAGGCCAGTATGAAATGTGCAAATGTAGGATGTCATTGTGCCCCCTGTGGTTAGCTATCCTATACATGGGATCATCTGAACTGTATCCCATTAATTTAACCAATAGATACATGTACTTTCAGACCCACTGGATTTTTTTGTTTCATTGGTTTAGTACCAGCTTCCATAGCAGCAGAGGGGTGTCTAATCCATGTGTATGCCAAGGTTCACTTTCCACTTCCTCTTCTCTCACAATCCTTAAATGATTACAGCAGGTGTATGACTTTCTAACTTCCTCTGTTTTCTGGAAAGGATATCAGGGTGAATGAACCTCACCTAAACTTGACGTTTTTCCCTTTCAAGAATAAACCTAGTGATACAGAGTTAATTGTCAAAATGTGTTTTCTAAAAGAAACGTGCCACCTCCTATGATATGATCCTGGAAAGGATTTGCTTGGAAGCTAACAAGAGTAATGCAGTGATCTGTGCTTCAGCTCTACAAAAATGTCCAAGGCCTTGTTTCTGAATATAGTCATCTTCTGGAGCAAAACTATTCAAACCCTTGTGCTGAGATAGCACGTGATTTTTTTTTTTTCCTAGAAAACACAAACTTAGAAAACACTATGGTTGTATTTTCTCCCAATTTGTTTCTGAGTATTTCTACTGACACGCCTCCCTCTGATTTGTGATGGGACAGGCATGTTGGTGAAAGCCTCTTGGGACACTTGTAAAACACAGTGGATAATCTCAAATGACAAAACATTCATTATTTCACCAAGAAAGGTATAGAGGCTCCAGTGTGCAGTGTAGCAATTGCTACAGAGAGGGCAGGCTTTTATTCTCTCTTTCTCCCTCTTTCCCTTGTTTTCTCACACACACAAAGCCACGTTTTTACTTCTGCCCTCAAATGGCGCTTCACACTCTACATTACTGGGCAAATTAAACATGTTTGCTTCTGGAAGATAATGCTGTTGCCAAAATGAGGGCGTAGACAAAAGATATGGTAGGGCAGAGAGATGTGACATTTGAAGGAATCCACACGTGAGGTGATTTATTGACATGATGCTATTTTATAGGATTTAATTATTTGTTTTATGTATATATATACAGACATTTTTATTTATGTATTTTTGCAGGTAAAAGCTGCTACAAAAAAGATTGCAAAGGCCTTTGCCATCACTGGTCCGTTCAACATTCAGTTTTTGGTGCGAGGCAACGAAGTGTTGGTAAGAACTCTTTTAATTGTTGGAGCAATTCAGGCTTTGCTCCGAGTAGTGAGGTGCGTGGCTCCTGCAGTCCCTGCCATGAAAACTCGGTGGCAGGAGCAGCGGTGTGTTTCTAACCTGCCTTGCCTGACGATGCGTGGGCCACCCGTGCCACCCTGGTCACGCAGCTGTCCCTGCCCGTGTGGGAGGGAGCATCCTCCCCTCCCTATGCAGTGCAGCCATGGGGGATGAGGTGAACCTGGCTGTGTTGTCTCTCAGCAATAGCTTTGTTTCATTGTGGACTGTTGTCCTTCCCAAAATCATCAGGTTTGAATTAGATGGACAGCACTGGCACCTGCGCCTCATCCTATGAACTGAATATCTTTGCTTTTAGATCTCTGATATCCTTGCTCATCTTTAGCTATTTCAATCATTAAAATAACCCTTCCAGGTCATTGGAAAGAAAGCAAGACAATTTAAGTCTTTAATATAAGCCATTAAGATGGTTACCTAAATAGTATGGTCATAGTAGCTATCAGTAACAGAAGTACAGGAGATGTCTGACCCTTTATGGGTAACAGCTGGCTTTCTTTTGCTAATGGAAGAAGGTCAGAAGAATGTGAGCAGAGTATGACTGAGGAAATGGTGAATGGAAAGAGAACCTGACATGTATAGTAGAGATGCATTGTTGAATGATCCTGTTTGGGCTATTAGTTGAGAAAAATGTACTTACCGTTCTTCACCTTTCCTCTGTTTCACACTTAGTTATTCAGAAACTTCACAGAGGGACAGAACTGAGTTTTTCCTTCCTTGCTTTCCCTCAGCTGTGCTTGCTTTTTCTCTGGATAGCACCTCTTTTCCATTCTGTCTTAACGTGCCTGTTCTTATTCCCCTTCACTTCCCCTTCATTCTCACAGCAGTTCTTTTACTATTGTTCCCCCTGGTGCAGAACACCAGACTCCTTGTATCTCAAGCTGGCCACCACCCATCCCTCATCGCTGTTTGTAATATCAAACACTATTTCTGTGCAGTCTGAAGAGCATTTCTGCCAGGAGGAGTAAGGACTGATTTCCAGACATATGAATCAATCTCTTTCTTCACCACAGAGTGCCTGACCCTGTTGTTTCTCTTTTTTAATCCCGCCAGGTGATAGAGTGCAACTTGCGGGCTTCACGCTCCTTCCCTTTTGTGTCGAAGACTCTGGGTGTGGACTTCATCGATGTAGCCACGAAAGTCATGATTGGAAAAGAGGTTAAGGAGTCATCCCTCCCCACGCTGGAACATCCCATTATTCCCTCCAAATATGTTGGGATTAAGGTATAGTTTTCAAAAGAGCACCAAAAATAATTAATAGGCAATTAGTACTTCAATGCCCAGAGTGAGCAATTTGCTCATTGGACAGCAGCCAAATTGACCTTTTGCAGTTTCTGTTAAGATAATGTACATTGGGAAAAAATGTACAGGGAAAAAAATCAAAGGAAAATTATCCAGTGATTATTGGCAAAATCAGTCTCTGTTTATTTCTTTCTTCTGTCCTATTCTAAATCGTTTTTATGAACTGCATAATAAATACCCACTTGCAGAATTGAACACTGAAGTTCAGGCTGTTTCATAATACTACTTAATATGTGTGGACAGGTACAGATTTGTGTTTTTAGTGCCCCCCAGATTTTATCTTCAGGATCAGTGTCATGGGCTGTTGAATGCACAGAATCCCGTTATATGCACCACCAATTAACATGGGGGCGAAAGTCTTGGATCCTTTGATTTCACTGGGGCTAAGATTTTACTTTTCGTAATTACTAAGCTCATATAGCACCCAAGATACCAAAGTGTACTGTAGGTATTTTTGACTGCTTAGTCAAAGAAAAAGAAAAAAGTTCCTCATCATAACAATCTGGAACACCAGTGCAGAAAATACAATGGATAATGAGAATTGTTTGTACAGAAACTTTCAAGTTTTAATAGCTTCCAAATCAAGTGAAAATTGAGGAAATGTAAAACACCTGACATCCTTCTGCTAATAAAATATTGATACCTATTGTCATGCAAGCCAAATCTGTGGCCCAGGCCAGCTCAGGTTGTTGGTAAGCCGGTCAGTTTAGAAATAGCTTTACATTTTATTTTGATGCCACAGATAAGCATTATCTGAAATTCTAATCCGAGACTTTAAAATTTTTTTAAGTCTTAATTTTTGATATAAATTTCTATTATATAGACGAGAGGCTTCTGCACTGTTGTTAGCTAAACTGTCAAGAGTTTTGTCTCTCCTGGGAATGCTGGCTACAGAGCGGAAAACCCAACTATGCTCTTGAAGACTTCACTACAAAGCCTTTTATACTGCTTGCTTACTGTGTGGATTTACCAAATACAAAAAACCTGCTAATACCTTTGAAAACACTAAACTTTGAAAAATATTGCAGTTCAACCTGGTTCTCGTTATTCGTGCATCACTTTTTCTGTCCTCTTATGTTTTTCATTGCTAGGAACATTTGCATGGAAATGGGATTTTGTTTCTTCAGCAGTTCTTAAATGATCTGAAAGGAGAATATGAAACTTTTCTGTCTCAACATAGCTGGTCCTTTGCGGATTTGGAGTCCCACCGCTTCAGCTTTAGTGACTGAAATTTTGTCTTGCTGTGTTTGCTTGCAGAGTGACACAAGTATCATGGTCTGACCAAGATTAAATGCTGGATAGAGCAGGACTGACTACATTTTAAATAGGATTTATTTGCACTACCAGAATCTGCTCCTGCTGATGCATTTTCATGTTCATGGCAGATGAAAGTTAGGGAGCTGGTGGAAGGCTTTGTTCCTTGTTGCCTTTCAGACAATATTTCTATTAAAAATAATGCACCTTGACTGACATATCTCAGCTTGAGACTGCAGGCTTGGCCACTG
Source organism: Pampusana beccarii (assembly GCA_013399365.1). Taxonomy (NCBI): domain Eukaryota; kingdom Metazoa; phylum Chordata; class Aves; order Columbiformes; family Columbidae; genus Pampusana; species Pampusana beccarii. Next base: position 2,243,833 of record VWYH01000777.1, on the reverse strand, counting down.
TAAAAATTTTCTCTTTACTTATGGAAGAAGCAAAACTGATCTAAAAGTCATGAAGACACATGACGTTTTTTGTGAAACCTTTCACAGTGAATTTCTGCTGTCACATTTTAGGTGGTCCTTGTTAGGTGTCATGAAACAGCAGCTGTCCTGTCTGCAGTGTTGCCCTCAGAGACTTCCAAGAACAGAATTATATCTTTGGATTTAAAAATAGATTATTTTTAAAGCAGCAAGGATGCTGTCTTTATGCAAATGCCGTTAGTAATTTAAGGGGTAGAGAAGACCTTTAGAAAATAATTCCTTAACAGAAAATTTGTTCAATGTTTGCCACATGTGGTCATTGGCTCTTTAACAGAGAGTCTCTTTCTCTCCTATTTTTTTTAAGGTCAAATTAGATGAAGGAAGTCAGACCGCAGTGACTGAAGTCTTCAGATAATGATAGGGATCAGGAGTTTTAATATTTTAATACAAAAGAAAAAAAGTTACGGGTTTGTATTTTGGGGGAAAGAAATCAAAATCACTTGCAAATTTTCATCTGGTTTTCTCCAAAAGAGTATATTCTTGTGGAATGGTTTGATTCCTATGTATGAAAATTTTTTGTTGGAGAACAGTTTTCTCAATAAAACGGACTGGCTTCAGGCAGTAACTCTCTGTCACTCCCAAGTGTAGCTGGATGTTGGGATTTTTGGTTGGTTTTGGTTTGTTTGTTTGTAGGGGTTTTTGCCTTTTTTTTTTTTTTTTTTAATTTAAATGATCCATTAAATTTTCATTCTCTTTCCTCCTCCTCTCTCTTTCTTTCACCAGGCCCCAATGTTTTCTTGGTCCCGACTGAGAAATGCTGACCCTGTTCTCCGATGTGAAATGGCCTCTACTGGGGAGGTATCTTTCAGATTTGCTATTTTTTTTTTTAAACCAAGTTGCCTTTAAACATCATGAATCTTTAAAAGTGATCTTATTACTGCCTGAATCATGATGGCATCTGTAGCTTCTTCAGAAAATTGAAAACATCTTTCTTAGCTGTAAAAAACCACATTGTCCTGTAAAATCCAGTTTATTCAGCCACTGGATGTCCCTCTTTACCTGCATGTCAGCTCCCTGAGTTGGACCTGGTTGATGTGACAGCCTGAAATGAGTCTATCTGAGAGCTGTCGGGTTCTGGGAGGTTCTCAGCGCATCAGTCCATTTTATGAATCACCTGCTTCTAGACAGATAAGCACTTACAGCTTTCAAACCCCCCCCATCGGCACATGCCAGAACAGCAATATTGAGACTCCAGGCCATGAGTGTTTGGTCTTGGAACATGCTAGTTACTTAAAGGCAGCAAATATGAGTGGTGATGTTTTTGTTGTTGCCTGGTAACCATGAAGGCATGTCCCAAGGTGCAAAAGGCAAGAAAGAGTGAATAAAATGTGCTGGCTGCAGTGTTGCCTGTCGGTCGGATAAGAGGGAGACGGGGCTCCCTTCCCCTCTCACTCTGCAGCTGGGCTGGGAGGTGCTTCTGAAATGTCTCTTGGCTATGTATGGCACACGGTGAAGGCACAAAGCTGTTCCTCTCCCTGCGCAGGCTCAGCACTCATGGGAGCCCTCACCAAGGGGAACAAGTTTCCATCTATGTCACTTGAAGAGATATTAACTCATCTAGAACGAAAGGGTTTGTTCATGAGTTATTGCTGAGCTGTCAATGGCTTCCACAGATATACTGAAGCCATCTGTAATCTTGCTTGCTCCGTTACTTCTAGAAAAGAGTTGCAGTAGCAAGAAACTTATTCTGGGCTAGACAGCCCGCTTGGGAAGCAATTAAATACTGACACAGTTAGATTAGGCTTAACAGTGATATACCATAGCTAGGCAGTTGGCAGAGCCTGGGCTGCTCCATTTGATATGAACTTGCGTATGTTTACATGAGCTGTTTTCACGAGGAAAGACTTATGTTAGTATGAAAAAGCACTATATCCAGATACAAGGTAATGACAGCCTTAGGTCTACATCTCTCCAGAATTACTTTATTTTGCTCTTCCTAATGTGTGGGAAATGAGTATTGCAGAAGATTTCCTTTCAGAGTAGTTAATGGGCAGAAAAAAGTCAAGTGATTTCCATGACTTCTTTATTTTCAGAACGAAATTGACTACAAAGACACCTCCCTCCTCCAAAAAAAGAATAAAAATGTAACTAAGAGCAAGAATTATTTTACTGAGCTTTATATGGAGTTAGAGATTATGCTGGTCATAAAGGAGGGATTATTAACTTTTATGATTTGGAAAGATCCATATTCACAAATGCCATAAAATGTGACAGTTATGAAAGTCTTTCTTGTGAGAGAAGTAAGGATAATCACTTGCTTTGGGTAAAATGCTCAGTTATTCCTCAAAGGCATATTTCACACTCATGGCTTGATTTGGGCTTGAATTTGTCACATCTATCTGGCAGAGATGTATTTTGCTGGGAGTTGTGGTTCCCACAACAGTAGAAGACACAGTGCTGGGGGTCCCTTTGAGTGTTGTGGCTGTTCTGACCACGCCATAATGATAAACCTCTCCCAGCAAGCTGGAGACCCCTGGTCCAAGCCTACCAGGCAGGGGACTGTCCACCACCCAAGAAAGTCCGGGACCACGGAACCCCGCAGCCAGATACACTGTACAACAAACTGGGTGCTCAGAGATGCGTTTTTAGAGAAAGGCTGAGATACAAGTTGTCATGATTTTTTTTCATCCCTTCCCTTGTGGGATTTTTGTTTGATTGTTTCTTTTTTTTTTTCACTTCAGAAGATCTGGCAGATCATAGTTTGTTCTTCTTACGTGATATACTGGTTTCTGCTCACCATGGTAACAGTGAGACCATGAATGTGAGGGCTCACTCTGTGATGGGAAGGACCACAAGAAGAAAATGGGAGAGCAATTCTCAATCAGTCCCTTTATCCCATCTGTATGTGTGTGCAGATTTTTTTATTTCAAAGAGAAAAATCTGTGACAGTTTCAGCTTCTGTTTTTCAACAAGTATGGAGCTGTCCAGAAAAAGTGAGGGTTTGGGGGCTTTTTTTGTTGTGTTTTTTTTTTTTTTTCTTTCCTGTTTTAGCTTTCACAAAAGCTCATTCATTCCTCTTTTTGTCATCAGAATTCCAAACTTTGGTAAGGAGCACAGTTTAGTTCTACAGAAGATCATTACTGCATGACAGCCTGTAAACAACTGAGTTCCACAGGCAGTTCTGAGTGATGGAGACTGCTAAATGATTTTGATCAATTTCTTTATCAGGTTTTTGTCTATATAAAATAAATTATTATGAATTGGCATGATTGCTTTGTTGTTTTCCCAAGTCTATTATTCAACATACTAGTTGAATTTCATATTAGTTGAATTTCATACATCTGTGGACTTCTGATTGAAAAGCATCTTTATATACCTTGGTTTATCTTCACAAGAAATGCCAGAAGTACATGACAGCACAAGCACTGTCTTACTCTAGTTTGCAGTGTACACACAGAGAAACGTGCCTGCGTGCAGAACACTCACTGTTAAGCGTTATATAATGTTAAACAATTTGCAGGGCACTCACAAACACTGGAGCAGAGGCTGTGTACAGCATTCCCATAACTCAGCAGAATCAATTGTTGTTGCTCCTCAGTGTGCTGTTTGAAACTAAAGCGTTGCTTATTCCCTCGTTATTGCTTCATTAAAATGATGAGATTTTTCTGCAATGGTTTTCTGATTTATTCCCCCTGCCTCCTGCCTGCAGACTCCATGCAAAAGCAATCTGATTCTGCATGCAGAAGTCAAAAGAACCTGTTCAAAATTTTCATTCCTGTTTTCTTTGCAAAGCAAAGTTATTGGGTTGTGCTTGTTTGATTTTTTTTCCTCTCATGCCAACTCCTTTGTGCCTTTTCCTAGGTCGCGTGCTTTGGCGAGGATGTGTACACTGCCTTCCAGAAGGCTATGCTTGCCGCAGGGTTTACATTTCCGAAGAAAGGAATTTTGGTTGGAATCCAGGTGAGTCCTAAAAATCAAAGCTAAGAAAGGACTGACATAGGGAAACTCAGTAACTGTTGCCTTGTTTTCATTCATGTGTCTTTATGGCCTAAATGTGTTTCTCTGCAATCCGACTTGAAGTGCAGTTAAAACAGTGAGGAATGAACGCCATGGAGAGATCTTGAACGGGCTCTCTGACTCCTGATAGTTTCTACTGGGAGCTGCAGAAGTCTGGGGGCAAACTCCCATGATTGCTGCAAGCAGAGGCCTGGGATCAGAGTTAGAAACCACCTTCCTGTGGGAACAAAGCCCGTAGATGGTCAGTTCGGAGAAGCGTCCCAGCTGGAACTCAGAGCCCGCTCGTTGTTCCCACCCGAATGGGAGCCCTGGGGATGCCAGGTCCAGTCCTGACATATAAACTCATTTCATATGTACGTTGCTTCTTGCACTTTTGAAACCAGTTCCCCTCCACTCCCCCAAAACAGTGAGACATTTTCCATATTGCAAAGCTGGGCCTACTAAGCTTTCCCCATAGATGCGTACATTTCATTCCAGGCAGAGCTGTAGCATCATCCAACAGTGCAGAAAACGCTCTCTCCTGGCTGCCCAGAGGCATAGCTGCCATTATTCCTTTCCCTCTTTGATGATGGTGTGTGGCCAATATTGTAAGTATTTCAGGAAGAACCAATGCTACATTTGTGTAGTAATGTTTCTGGTTTCTGTATTTTGCCAGACCTCTCTCCTCTTAGGGACAGTCTCTCAGACACATGTTCTGCAGTTCCAGTGATTCCATACCACACTAGTGCTTGGACTTTAGGGTTTCATCTGTTGCTGTCAGCATCCCTCAGAATTGCTACATGTAACAGAAAGTTTGAATAGTGTCGTTACAGGAACGTCCTCCAGTGCAGTGACTTCTGCAAACAGCCTTTGCGTGAGGGACTTCCCCAGGGGTTTGCCTTAGGAACAGCCCCGCACCATTCGCGGTTCTGTATCAGTGAGGAGGATGTGTGTTTCAGGATGAAGAGGTAGCTAGGCAGAAAAGCAAGAAGTGTTGGTTCTTTATCATAGGATAGTTACCAGCTGCAGGAGGTGCTGAAGTCAGATATACTTGTAAACCTTGAGATGTGTGTGTGTTCCTCGAAATATTCAGACATTTCCACTGCAGCTGGAACATTCTCAGGCCCCGTAAAAAGAACTCATTGCCTCCTGCTATTTCCGTGTTGTGCTTGTAACAATCTTATGCCCTACATGTCTGCATAAAGCAAATTAGAAAAATAGAACAGATGGATTTTCCTGTCAGGCAACTGTGGTGTGAAAAATGTGCTGGGCTCTCTGTGCCAGCAGAGGATATGAAGGAAGTGTGTGAAAAGTGGCCACAAATCTGCTGACACAGATTACCCCTTAGTCCTTAAGCATACACCTGTGTACACACATCTATGAACTGAAACTTTTGCTCTAAATTACCTCAAATTCACAGAAAAGTCTTTGCTACCTAAAGTTTAAAAGTTCAGTATGAAACTCTGGGCTGTTGTTACTGTATGACTACTGTATATCTAATCACTGCAGATTTTAAAACAGCATTTTAAAAAGTGGAAAATAAAATCCAGAAGAAGAAAAAAGGAGAGAGCCCAGTGTTTAAGATTTAGGTCTATTTTCCTGATAGCACCTAAAAGGGAACAGGCAGCAAAGAGTAATTTTAGCTATAGAAAGCATTTATGTGGGTTGTGTGTCAGTATCTGTTAAACTGAGCCAAAGTTTCTTTGTACAAAGGTCTTAAAAAAACAAACAAACAAAACCAACAACAACAACAACAACAAAACAACAAAGAAAAACTCCAGAAGCTCAACCCTGGAAACCTTTTAGAAGCAACAAGATTCTGTCCTTTTTAATGAGTGGCTTACAGTTCATTTTCTTGCAAAAGAAACTTGAAAACAACAGATCAATCGCTTAAAGGTCTCTCTTCATCTCAGTGTATTTCTTAGGTAATTGAAGTCCAAAACAAGAAGTGTAAAGTTAATGCTGAGGACCACGTATTGCTCCCTCACTGCTCTGGAATTTGTCACCTACCTACTTTTAAATGGTCTGTTTTGAAACAGAGAAGAAATAAAGTCTTGTGAGAAGGGCAGGTTGAAATGCTGACTTAGACCTGACGTGCAGGCTGTGAGTGGTTTTCCCTGAGCGTCCCAGGCTGGAGGAACAGGGAGCCCCTCACTGCAGAAGCAGGAGGCACGAGGTGGGCTGTGAGCACCGGCAACGTTGTTCTCATCTTAATCACAAACGTGAGGTCATCTACCTCAAACTGGCAGAGTTCTCAGCGTATTCTCAGAGGGGGAGGACAGGCTCAGAAGGGCAGATACCAGGTCACCCCTTTCCATGATCACTCAATATTTAAATGTCACTGCTGTGAGGGGGTGGCGGGTGCAAGTCCTTCCCGGGGCAGAGGCCCCTGGCTATCAAACTGCAGGATGGCTTCTGCAGCTGTCCTGGTGCACTCGGGGCTGGTTCTTGTCAGGATGTACACCGGCCCGCATGGTTGTCTCTGAAGGAGGTGCTATGTTTCATCTGCAGTGGGTGGTGAGCTCAAAACTTGCCCCGCTTTTGGAGGTTTCATTGCTTCACGACCACCAGCTTGCTCTGATTTTCAGACTGGACTTTTAGCTCTTGCAGAGAGGGAAATAAGCCAAATGGTCATGAGTGCTGCTTCCCTCAAAAGTATCTAGCCTCAAAATATTTAGATTATTCGGTATACTGCACCTTTATGCCTCTGCTATTAATTATGTTGAGGTGAGAGAAGGCTGCCTTCATGAAGGTGAAAGTCAACCAGATGTAGTTAACAGCAGAGAGGGACATCTTTGTTTTCCTGCAAGTGTTTCACACTGACATTGCACAGGTTGAGGTTCCCCAGGATTTTAAAGGCCTGATACTCTCCCAGGGTAAATGGAGTACGGCTTCTTGTTAGACAAATGCATCTCTGCTGGTTTGTGCAAGCTGATAATCTGACCTCTTTTCATAATTTGGGTAAATCTATGATGCTGAAACCCTGAGTTTGCCATTAAATAATTTATATTTTATGCAAGAGGAGTTGAAAAGCTCATTTTATTTTCTTTCCTGATTGGGCTATTCAGTGATATCTGAGATGGAGTGCATCTGTCTTACATCTGTGCTGGTGACCATGAGATGCGGAAAGCATTGATGGAGTATTTTATTTTTAAATCCCAGCACTCCGAGTCTGTTGTTTCAAGGTAACCTTCTGCCTTGGTTCCTTACACATCAGAATTTTTGCATGCTCCATGCTGGATTTGGATACAGAATTCAAGATTATCACAGGAGATGAGCTGACTTTATTTTGAGCTGGATCTTTGTGAGAACTGGTGTAGCTCCATTGAATTAACTGAGGATGTGGCCCTTTACAAATAGCAAGGCATCCTAGCGAACAAGAGAGAGGTCATAAGAAATAGAACTTTTCTGATAAAGGAAAAAGAATAAAATTCTCCTACAATAAATATCTTACACTAAATAAATCTGCTTGTACTTTTCACCTTTAGTAACTAATGGTTTCTTACATGAGTTCTTTCAGCCAGGTTGTAAATCTGAGGCTGCTCCGATGCAAGCTGACAGCTGTAATTTCTTTTCATGGAGAGGCTGTTTTATGTGTCACAAGTGTTCAGTACATATTTGACAGAAGTTTATAATAATGTTGTGAAATTCAGCCCCTCTGACCAGGAGGCAGAACCGTTCTCTCTGACTGGGAAGCTGCCAACCCTGTCACATTGTGTATTTATATTTTCCAGTTAGTGTACAGAATGAGATGGCTTTCAGAATGAGGCTCTTTCCAGAGTGCTCAAAAAAACCCCAACCAAACAAACAACCCACAAACAAACTGTCGACTCCTTCATAGGAAGTCATTCACCCTTCAGAATATTGTTCTCTCACCCGTAAAGGTTAAGCCATCAGTAGCTCCAGCAGGGACAAGGGAACTTGCAATAATCCTTCTTCCAAATGGCCAGACCAGACTAAGGTTAAAAGCAAAGTTTGGCCTGCCTTGGCAGTGAGAAGGGCATGTGTAGCATGTGATCTTTGCATTGCTGTAGCATCCAGAAGAAAGTTATGCTGGGATCAAATTTTCACTCACCTGCTGCTCTGATATGGCTTGTTCAAATTCAGATGTCTATGGGGTGTCTACATGTCATCTTATTGTTATTTCTTCTAAATTATGGTAGATCTAAAATATGGATCTATGTATGCTTTATGAGAGAGTCTTTTAAAGGTGCCTTAAGTACCTGGGCATTCAGGTCTCGGCACAGAAAGGTGCATTTGCCTCTTAGCACTGTCTAGAGGAGCTTCCTGTTGCCCAACAAAGCACTCCTTCCAAGTCCTACCATTGATGCTCTCTCTAATAAATTTCCTTTTTCAGAAGTCCTTCCGCCCCAGATTCCTCAGTGTAGCAGAAGTACTGCATGAGGAAGGTTTCAAGGTAGGTGCTTTCAGTCATTTAAAGCTAGAGAGTGTTCAAATTCTGAAAGGTACTCAGCCTGCTACAGGAATTAAGAACTTTGGAGTTTGCTTGGAGGCAGAGAGAGAAAGGAAGTTTTCGAAGTACAAGAGGGATTTTTAGCCGAGCGATCCATAAAGTCAGCAGGTATCACCCAACTAAACATTTTCATGATTGCTTAATTCAACAAATAGGACTGAGTCATGAGGGCAAGAACAAGCCTGGCTCTGCTATCAGTAGTTCTCCAAGAAACAGTAGTGCCAGCAGGATGCCATGTACAACAGGAAGGGAAGAAGGGGAAGCCTTTGATATGGAGAAGGCCTTTACAGTGCTTGATCTTTGGTGGTATTCACAAGCTGTGGCATATAAAATCGGTGATGTTTACATCCCTCTTGTAACTCTTCGGCATCAATTTGCATCCATATCCCTACTGAAAGGTAACTAATAGCATGGCCACAGAAGGTTGGCAAGAGCTTTTTAGTATTAAGTACTATTTTCCTCAGTGGCTTTAGTGTAACTGCTGGATTTACAGTTCTGCCTTTCAAAACTCAGTGCTAGGCAAGAGAAAAAAAAAAAAGGCAAAAAAATTTTTAAGTGATTGAACTTAAGCACTATTGAAAGTCAGAGGGACTTGGATTTTCCTAAGCCACTTAACTTCTTCTGGATGTGTTACTACTGTTCATTGACTATCATCTGTCAGCAAATCACAGCTAATAGAAAGTTCGGAAGGTCCTGCTGTTCTCTGTGTGTCTCTCTGTATGGAGAGACACCTTGTGATGAAAATTGCCCTCCAAAATCAGCTCTGACAACCAGGCTATCTGTTGGGTCAGGCTCACATGAGTTAAATCAAAAGCCTCGGTATTACGAAGCACAGAGTAAGTAACCCTTTTTTGTTTTTTCTGTAACAGCTTTATGCCACAGAAGTAACCTCCGAGTGGCTCAATGCTAACGGTATCCCAGCAAATCCTGTGGCCTGGCCATCGCAGGAAAGCCAGAGTCCGAGCCTCCCTTCAGTCGCGCGGTAAGAGTAATACCTTGTCAAATTTGCGTTAACATCCAGGACAGCAAATACAAGGGGCAAATTGCTGGCCCTGTTGAGATCAATGATAGCGATTTAATGGGACGTCGGATTCAATCCAAAATGTTTGTTACATCTGATTCTGTCTGGAATTGCTGCAGCAGGGAGGTTTCAGCTTAATTAATGAACATCTCATTGAACAGGCCTATTTAATGGATGTATTGCTCCCTGTTGCATTTTCACACTAGGGTATGTGGGACCTGAATATTTAGCTTTTAATGGCAGTCAGTCATGCCTTTAACAGAGTTGTGCTAAGCTGTATGAAGACTGAATATTGCTTTGTATCACTGAACAGAATAGAAATAAAGCCCAAATTATTAGTGCCTTAACCCCTCAACCCTCCTTTCTTGGGATGTAAGACTAAACTCAAACAAAAATTTTTCAGTGTTGTTTACCTGCATACCTGTGCTATTCAGCATAGATTTTCATTAAGCAAGACACACTGTGATACCGTCTTGTGTGTTGTCTCTTCAGGTTGGTAAGGGATGGGAAAATAGATCTGGTGATTAACCTGCCTAACAGCAACACCAAGTTTGTCCATGATAATTATGTGATCCGGAGGATGGCTATTGACAGTGGGATTGCTCTGCTCACTAATTTCCAGGTACTTCCCATCTTGTTCTTTCTCCTCTTAGTAATAAGAGCCTTCAGAGCTTTCAAGCACTTGTGACCTTAGATTCCAGTGTGTTTGGACCCTCATTATCTCTGACAAATAATAATGTGCCTGAGAGTCACAGCAACATGATTGTTTGAATGTATTTTTTTTTTGCTACTATACAAAATACATTGTTTGAAGTAAAACAAACCAACATATTGAGTCCTGTACTGCAGCTGAAGTTGCTGCTGTATCAATTTCACTTCAGAACAAACTTCTTGCACAGGATTGCCTGTTACAGGTATAAGCTATCCATGGGAACAGTTTTTTAAACGGGGTGTTTTACTAGTATGGTCCTTAAACCCTAAAGCAGGATGTAGCTGGGCTTTCTTGAATGATCCTTGGGGCAACATCTGGTTCCAAAGTGCCATCGAAGTGGAATTGCTACCTGTCCTGTGGTAGTCCCCAGTTGCCAGTCATTATGTGTTTGTAGCTCCTGACAAACCCCTTTCACATACTGATAGGGGAAGAGATATTCGCTCATGCAAAGTGGGACTCCTGCTGCCAGCAGTACCTGACTTCCTTTGCAAGTGGCTTCAACTGGCACAGAGGAGCCTCATTTGGCTCTCATTAAGCACAGCAGCCAAATTCCTCTTGATTTCAGTGGGTGCTGACATGGAACCCAGTGACTTGAACTGGTGTCCAGCTGTGCAAAATCTTCTGCTGTGATTGGAGTGAGGGGAGAGCAGAGAGAATGCCAAGCTCTAAGTTCACTGGCGGGATAATGCCAAACATGATTAGCAGGAATGGGAAACTGAAGACGCACCCTTTTCCAACTAGTGAAAGACACACTGACAACCAGAACAGGAGTCCTCGTCCAAAATTTATTACCACACCTGCTTGATGCATTTCATTTAACCCTTTTGATTGCAGAGTTTAATCTCTTGAGTTTGAGAGAGGAAAGTGATTCTGTGTTCTCTTAAGGGCTTGGTCCGTAGAAGGAAACAACAGCTCTCAATGGGACAGAGCAGCGCGGCACCTCTGTGTCTCTCCAGCTGGACAGGCAGGCTTCAGAGGGCTGGACCCAACACAGTCACTTAGAAATTGATATTGGTTTGGATAGACTCAAGGACTGGACCCGCACAAGGCAGTTTCAGGGTGACAGTGTAGAAATGTGCAGCCTACTCTGTTACTCAGCCTTTGGCAGAAGGCTTTGCAATGCTCAGTCCTTCTCTGCTTTGTATTAACAGGTGACAAAGCTTTTTGCCGAAGCTGTCAAATACTCTGGGAAATTGGACTCCAGGAGTCTCTTCCACTACAGACAGTTTGACAATGAAAACACTGCATAGAAGTTCGTCTCCAACCTGCCATCTGCTTCTGGCACCAGAAAAGAGAGTAGATCTCAGACCATTCACCTGACCATCTTTGCATATATTTTATAGCATCTACACTGATTGTTTTTCCAACTCTCACAAACTAATTCCTAGCCAATACTTGTGATGGCTCATTGGAAAGCCATCCTCTCCTCAGCCTCTCCACCATCTTCTCCCCATTTCCACGTAAGATGAAATATTAGTTACTTACTAGAGGAGTAGATCAGACACCACCATGGTGGAGGAGATGAAAGAAGACAAGTGGTCCTGAATCAGGGTTGTTCTTTTCATAACCAAGCCTGCTACTCCCTAGAAATGCCTTCCTTAGGTCCATGCTCCCAGCTATTCTCATGCTGGACTACTAGAGCCTGGCCCCAAACTCCTGCAGAAAGACAAGTAGCTTTCTCTTTCCATTGCTGATTATTGAGGATTCTACAAATGTACGTAACAGTTAGCCATCCTCCTGCTAGATCCACCTGATGATACCATGGGTGTCTGCCACAGTGATAATTGTGATCACAGCTCTGTGAAGATGGATCAATTCCCCATGATTCCCTGCAACAGCTGACAGGCATAATGCAGCTACTTTTTGTTTGGTTTTAACCCTGGCCAGGAATCATCTTTTTCAGCCTGGGAGAGGAAGGGTGTACGTATGTGTCCCGGAATCACTTCCAAGTTCTGCTCTCTCCTTCAGACTATTATTATTTTTTTTTTAATTCTAGTTCAACATTCTGAATTCAGGCATCTGTCTCTGTATCATAAAGGTGTTTTCCCAGCTTTGCGTCTGGCTTCAAAAGTGGAGAACTCACCAAAGACTTCTGTGTGTTGCTGTCAAACATTTAATGCCATGATTGTGGGCATTAAAATGGAATCCTTTCAAAATGAGGTGAAAGTGTTGCGGTGCTTTACCCGTCCCAATTAAGTGACCCCCTTTGCTTTCGTTCCAGCCTTCTCTGCTGCTTTTTCAGCTCTGGCAATGCCTGCAAATGCTGTCCACAGAGCAAACACCTACTGTGCCATGTGGTGCACGTCATCGCTTGCTGTCTGCGTGGCGAAAGACTTCAGCAGCTCTGTGGCCAATGGTACTGCATCCAGAAGCACATACAGTGCCTGTCTTGAAACATTTACCTGCTAATATAAGTCTGTCTTCCCAACCCCCTTCCGTGTTGCGGTATGTACACAGCACACCTATGAGTCGGAAAGGCTCAAAGTTGGACATCTTCTCTGATACTCACTAGAGTAAGCTAAAGTGGAGCATTTTCCTGCAGCCACGCTCTGTCTGCCCGAGGGCTCTGCTAGTTTGTAGGTACCACCTCTTATGATTCCCCAATACCTGCAGGTCCTGCCAAGAACTACTACTGCCAGCTAGTGCGAGGTCTATGGTGGTGGAGCTGGATACTGCTCAGAACTGCTTTTTCTGAAGCTATCACCACTGAAATAGCACACTGGCTTGGGGAGATGAGCAAACCTAGGCTGCTTCTTGCACGTGCTCTCAAGTTCCCCTGGGTCCCAAGAAGCTTCGAGTGTTGAGAGAGAATAAGGGTGGATAGATAGTCTGGCATTTTAAAAATTATTGCTAAAACATTTCAGGAAGGATTTAAATCTCACGAGAGCTGTTATTGAAAGGTGCAAAGGAGTGGACAGAAGTTGGGATGCTTGTAGGTACCATGGGAATCTCTGAACAGTTGGTGCTAAGCGCCCAGACCAAATTTTGAATGAGTTCTGGACTTATTTCTGATCTGGTTAATATCCCAAGTTCTCTTGTCATAGTCATTTCTTCAGTACTAGCTTTTGTGATGAACACAACCCTGCCTGCTGTGCAGAGGGAGAGCTTTGCAGTTTTAGAGTAGAGATGTTACTGAAAAAGCAAAACCACAACCAACACCAACAACAAACCACAAAAACAACAATTAAAAAAACCTTCAGAAGAGCCCAAAGTCATCAGCTGTTCACCCATTCAGTTGTGAAATGAATGACTAATGGTAGTTAATGAAGCAGCACTCTGTAAATGCGTTCTGCACTTTATTTTTCAGTGGCAAAATCCTGTTAATAACTGGTGTCACCTCACATCCTCCCACCCTGTTTTTACCTCTAGTAGTGAACAAAGCAACATCTTGAAACATCTGCATTCTCTTGTTCTTCTGCTTCTATTTTGTCACTGTTCTCATAAACTGAAAATGAAATAAATGCTCTGGGTTGTCACACTAGTCATTCTTAAATTCTACGTGGCCTGGATTCTGCCCTTCTTTTCATTTTTTTTTGAAAAACATGGATGAACATTAGTCTGTTGGGGAACCATCAGTCTTATGTTTGACAGTGGATGCATTGTTTGATGTAGAGCTGTTGTATTCCTCAGAGGTGAGGAGGTGGTGGGAAAGGAGCAGCAGAATGGAGTGAATGCTCTTTCTCTTCAGCCACATGTACGCAAGAGGAAGGAGAAGTCCTGATCCCCCAGGAAAATTTAAGTGAGGAGCCGGATGATAGAGCAGCAGGCTAAGAAGTGTTGAAGAGATGGGAACTTCAAAGAGGAGGCTGCCAGTTTTGGAAAACGGGAAAACATTTACTGCTTTTAGTTCAATTTTCTCAAATGGTACTCCTGCCAATTAGCTAACAGTATGGGTGTATATGTATCTATGTACACACACATACCTGTTGTTCCTTACTGCAGCGGCTCCAGATACTTAAACCACAGCTTCTTTGGTGTCCACAGACCCTCATATGATTGGGATAGAATTTAGTAGAAAAACACACCAGGGCTGAATGTATGCTGAGTACTCTGTGATTATGCAGTGGTGGTAATATTTTGCTGCTGGTGCTAAACACTGGTCCCTTCCCTACTCCTCTGAAGCAGGTGTCCTTCCACACTTAATCAGACCCACTTATATATATGTACATATATAGGTATATATATAATACAACATTTACTGAGCTGTCTTTTCTTTCATCTCCTTTTGTTATCTCCTCCCCTTCCCCTGTTGAAGGAAAAAGGTTCTTTTTGCTCTGACTGATGTGGGGTGGAACTCCAGCTCCTATCACAGCCCAAAGGAGACAAGAAATCATCCCCCAGGTTACCTCATGCCAACACTGAATGCTGGCTGACTTTCTTTCTCAATATGATTTTCTTCTTTGTGTGATGAAGGTGCAGAAACTATAGGAAAAGATTTTTAAGTATCTACAGCTGTTGGGATCAATGCAGATCTTAAAAAAAAAAAAGTTACAATTAGTATCCTTTGTTACAAGCTCATCTCTGCTTTCAACAGATTCTGCCTTATAAATTTCTTTTTCTTATTAATCTTGCAGAGGGTGACAATGACTGATGAAAGAGCATGCTATTCAGAGCAAGAAATTCGCTAATCTATGAGCAGTCAAATCATTTTATTTTTGTTACTGTCTTAAAAGAGGGTTGATAAAGAGACACATGACGGTATGAGAGACAGTACAAAGCAAAACTTTTGAGATATGCGCAAGAAAAAGTGGCAGGAGCCACGATGAAATATGAAGAGACCTAATTTTTAGTAACAGAGATGGTGGTTTTTTTTCTCGGTAGTCAGTCTGCTGAGCCACTCTCTGGAGCCACAGTTGCCCAGTGTGCCGAGTGCTGGGAAGCGCTGGAGGCTCAGTTTCCCAGTAGGCCCTGCTGAATATTGAGGTCAGGCTTTTTATCCAGTTGATCACCTTCCTGGGTTTACTCTTCTCAAGTTAGCACCATTTAAATCACTTGGAGATTGCTTGGGCAGCCCCTGCAGAGGTTAGTAGCAGAGCAGTGATAATTTGGCACATTGAAAGCAATAAGAAAAGGATGTACTTATTGCTACCACTTTCTGCTTGGTAGAGGTCTTAAAACACAGCGAGACAAAGAAATATGCTTTATATAAATTAAAAAAAAAATAAATTGAAAAGCTTTAAGAAACCTCTTTGCTCAGAGACCATTTGAAACAGTCAGAATCAGGTTTCTGAAAGTCCCAGGGAGTAGCCGAGTAGGAAAGCCTGCATGGTCTGAAAGAACTCTCAGAAGTGAGCAGAGGAATGTGTCTTGCTTGGCTTGCAGGTCGTGTTTTCCTGGCCTGGGTGTTGCCACCAGCCTTTAAGGAGTCTTTTTTGCCTTCCCCCACGTACCAAGTGTATTTTGCACTCTCAAGGTTTAAAAGCCTGTTTGTGCTTTGGTTCTCTGTGCTTGCATTAGAGGCATCTAGGAGTCTGGCTAGGAGATTAGCACCTCTATATCTTTATGATCAAGTGATCCGTAAGAGCAGAGGATGGATTGGAAGTCAGCACTGTACTAACCCCCACACCTGCAGTGTGTGCGATCCTGGCGGCGCGATGCACGGCTGCCGCCTGGACCCCGGTCAGATGCCAACAACCAGGACAGGAGGGTGAGCTCATGCAACGATGAAAGTGAGGTGGTAAAAGGAGAGAGCCCCTCTGGCTCCTGTTTATAGTCTTTATAACACCAAATTGTAGTCAGAGCAGCCCTGGATCTTGGGAAGCTTTCAGCAGAGGTTATCAGTGCTGTTGTCATCTCTGCAAGGACAGGAGGTGCTGCCATGCCATGCATATGAATACTACTGCTGTAGCCATCTGCAGGACATGGAAATCTGTGATGCCACAACAGTCAGCTGCCAAATAGTACCCAAAGCCTCTGTTTTTCTTCCTTCTGCATCTCAGCATTTAACACTGCGTAGTGTAATTTATAGGGAATAATCTAGTTGCATTGTAACATTTGTTTCACCCTTGCATTGAAGAGAATTTAAATATGAACCTTTTAATGTGTCCTAATTAAATAGAGAACATGATATTTTGTCATTAACTAGGTAGGCTAAACTCTCACTCGTCCTCATAATTAAAATATGTTGAATTCTGTAAACTGATAATGCCAGTTGAGATAAACTCTTTTAATTCAGGGAAGTTTGTAAAGATGAAACTGAGAGACAAAGGTATTTGTTGCAAAGTATGTTCAAACTTTATGATAATGTACTTTGGGGAAAAGGTGAATAACTGCTAAGGAGTAATGCTAGTACTTTGGGATTACCATAATGTTGGATGAATGTTCTGGATCGTCTAAGTCGGTATTCAAGAGTAGCGAGTGCAGCTGTTTTGCAGGGAGCTGCAAGGAGTGCCAAGAGTTCGTAGTTCTGGTAAAATTCATTCTTCCAGGGAATGTTTCTGATTATTAAAGGTCAATTTTTTCATTCCTATAGCATGAAGTTTCTTAAACTCTATGGCTATGTTTTTTGTAAGTCTCTACAGAGTTGCTTACAGTTGTGCAAAGCCAGCATAATGTTGCTGTGCTGATTTTACGCCACTTTTAGCCTCTGGTGTAGATGATTGCCCAAGATATTCATCGTAGAGAATCAGACGCCTTTTCAGGAAAAAACATTTGCTCTTCCAGCTCTAGGCAATCTTCTTTTATTTTCTGGCTTCCTGAGCATTAATAAATGCTGCCAAGCTCTTGTCCTTCAAGATCTCTTGTAGTAATGAGATCTCATTATAGCTTAAAACAGCCTTCTGCTAGTCACCATCTTTGAAGAGGCGTTGCATCCATCCTCTCATGACAGATGCACTTGGAACAACTCTTGGAAAAGTGGGTTATGTTCTGACTAAGCATCATGGGGCTTGGGTTGAAGTGTTTGCTGCCTTTCATGATCCTTAGGAGGCAGAATGGTGGAGGCGAAGTGGCCAAAATGTGACCTCTGCTGAGGGTCAAACCTGAGCCTTTAGTCATGTTTTAAATGCAGTGATGTGGCCATCTGAAAGCAAATAAATAATGTATTCGTACTGCCAGTGGGTCTGAGTTCTTAGTATATCCTAAAATAAGCATTGAAATCTTTCATAGTGTTCTTCCAACAGCTATAAAGGTACAAGTGTTTATCTGTTTTGCAGCTTAGCCTGAGCTGCTAATCCTGAAATGAAGGTCTCAGCAATGCTGTATCATTTATATCTCGTTTGGATACTCAAACACATGGTGCCTCAGCGAGAGTGTCTCATGGGGAGTGTCTCCTATGCAGTTTTCATATGGACAACAGAATGTGGCGGTTAGAGCTTGGCACAGGTAAGCAAAGAAGTCCTGTAATGGTGGTGAGTAGGAAGTACGTGCCCATGTTATCATGGTCCTCAGTAACCTATAGTCTAGTAATGCCATTCATCATCTGAACATTGTGCAAACCAGACAGAGAAAATACAAACTCCTAAGGGCGCTTGGGCGCTGGTCCCAAAGTACCCAGGTAGAGAGTACAGCGGAAGAAGGACTGACGTATAAGTCACTGGGCAAATTCTGGACTGGTTAGCTTACATTTGTTAGTAAATACTTTTAAGTCATTTCTGGTAGATATATGAAAACCTCAGAGGTTGTTATACTTTGAAAGGGCTAGAAGTTATTACAAGTGAAGTCATGCTCTGTAGCTAGCTGGGAGAGAAACAGATGAATGGAGCATCCAAGTGAGAAATACCAGAATTTAACTGATGGTCCTTCTTCATCCTCATGCTCTCCTCATGCAGTTCAGACTGGGTGAGATACACTGCTAGACTGGAGGGGAAGCAGTTCGTTTTCTGTTTGAAATTGCAGCAGCATCTGGTGCAGGAAGAGAGTGAATGTGGGACACAGAGCAGGAGTCACCTGGTGGTGCTGTGGGCTGGGTTACCACCACTGTCACTCCCCAGCTACAGTTCTTGTACAGCACCTGAGTGAGTGCATGGCAAAACCAGCACTTGCAATTTCTGTTCTTACTAGCGTGAATGTACCTGAAAGGAAGCCGTAGACATCCAGCTGTTCTGAGATGAAAGTACCTCTGAATAGATAATAAAGGTCTGAGATCTCAGCAGAGAGGGGAATGCCAATTATATAAAAGCATATTGGAGAGTTCCTCAAAGACTGTATTTCTGTCCTGTGGCATCTGATAGTGCAATAGCACTATTTATTATATTAGTGTAAGCCTAGGTATCCTTAACTAAAAGCTGGGTTTTTTTTCTTAAATCAACTGCAGAAAAAACAACCTTAACAAATTCTGTTCACTATCTGCCATCAACAAAAGCCTGTTAACAATAATTGTTGGGTTTTTAGTTTTCAAATAACCCATAATTGAATTTTATTGTTTCATAAGTGATTAGAATTAATTGCTTCCACATTAGCTCTGGTCCTCATTATCTGCTTTAAATTGGGAGTGGCTTTTCTGCAGAATTCCTTCGTTTACCACAATCCCTTTTTGTTACATTCTTTGTCAGAGAAAATCCATTGCAAAGGCTGTTCCCTCTAAGGAATTACTAAGAAGTGACAGGTGTTGATTTATCTTCTTCAACAGATCAGGATTAACTAAACAGAATGGCTTCCCCCAGAGTTTAAACAGAAACGTTACGTTTGTCAGAGAAGAGGATGGAGAAAGCACCTCCACATTGGTTAGATTTTCAAACTCGTGCTTTCAGTCTGAGTGCTGTGTATGAATTCTATTTTGAATTGTTTTCTGGTACTAAACGGAGAATTAAACCCGTGTAGAGGGCAGGATGTATTACAGTTTTGCTTGTGTGTTACAATAAATAATGGTAGTTGTCTTTAGTTGCTGTTATGCTGATTTAGGAGCCTTTTCTCAGCAGTTTGCTGGGCTTGAGTCTGACCTTCCAGTCATTAGAGCTATGGCTTCTGTTAAGCTTGATTTAGACACTGGGTGGGACTTGCAAGTGCTACAGACTTCCTAAAGAGCCAGGGTATGCCTTGTTGGATATGAGCCACGTCTCATTCTCTGTCCACAGACATTCCTGGCCAGTTGGGATTTGCCCAAACAACCCCGCGTGGCCATTGGACTAGCAGTATCATGCCCACTTTAACAATAGTCTTCTCCAAGGGCCTTTCTAGCCAGCAGGAAGAGGTCAAGGTGTAACCCCTGGTCTTCACCTGTTACATGACCTTCCTTTCACTGCTCAGGGTTTGAGGTTTTTTTCCCTTTGCACAGTCACTATTTGCATCAGAAGGTATCCAGAAAAGGAACTGGTTTTTGTCCTACATTAGTTCTCTCAGGTACTATCTGATGAGGCCAAGGTCTCAAGCCTCATATCCAAATGTCTCTGAACCATCACAACAGCTTCCAAACACTGCAGGCTCAGGGCTGTGCTCAGCAGCAGTGCACCTGGGACTCAACTGAAGAGCAGGGCTCATCGCCTCATTATTTTTTTTCTGTGGGTCACCCTCTGAAACACAGATCCTGCAGCCTTCCCCTGCCATGCACAGTGGAGGTGTTTGGCCTTCCATCTCTGACATTAACCCTTAGCAATGGGCAGCTGTATAAAATCCAGTTATTCAGAGAACCTAATCCAAATCCACCCCCTAAATCCACTCACGTGTGGTTCTCTGCTGGTGAGAGGATGACTTCAAGGATGCCTGAATCCTTAGGGGGCACTGTGTAAGGCATCTGGTGGAGGGGGTTGCGTAAGGCCTGTATAAAATAGGATAGTACAGTGCTTAATACAGTCTGACTTCACTCCTAGGCTGTATTTTTAGAGGGTTAGAGTGCTTCAGAGGATGCATTTATAATGAGGAAATGTTTCCTCTCAATGCAGTATCCTGCTCTTATGGAAAAATCCTATACAATTTTCATACACTTGTCATTATGCAAATTATATAGAGTATTAGGCCCTTCATTACAAACCTTGGGAGTTTAGCTTGCTCTGAATTGTGATAACTTCTGGAATTGAATGGATTTAATTTAATTATCTGTCCCGTGGAAAGTTATCACTGTCTATTCAGCTCCGGGACATAGCAGAAGATAGGAGTGATTTGCTCTGTAGAAATGGAAGAATTAGAGTGTAAGTTGTGTAGTCACAGAGAATTTATGTGGACATTTTCCAGTCCAGCTGAATTACTTTACAGATGTGAAAATATTAATAAAATGGGTTTCATTAAAATGTGTTAGTAGCAGTCAGGAATGTCCTCAATTGCTCAGTTCAGCACCTCATCTGTAGGCGCTTGGGTAAGGAAGAGCCTCAGGAAGACCGGGAGGTTATTCTCTATAGGGAACCTTGAAAGTTTTTTTGGCAGAATATGCATTTACCGCATTTTGTAATTAGCAGCACCACATACCACTTTGATCCCAGCTGGAGGGGATGATAACGTTGAACTCCTCTAGCACGCTGTGATTTATGTGACCCTCCTCTGGCGGGAGGCGCTTGGGGAAGCAGGACGAGCAGCTCGTCTGGTCTGTCTGATCAGAGCTGCTGCTCAGTGGTTTTCTCACATGCCCTCTAAGCACATGGGTTGCTTTATAACACGAGGAAGGATATTTTTCTTTTTTTCCAGATATGTAAATTGTGCCACTAATAGCAATTCACCTTCCCTGCAAACCCTGCTCTGCTCTGGCAAACAACTGCTAGCGTTACCCAAAGGAGTGACCTGCTCTTTCCAGGGATGTACACCCAGTAGTAAGTGTAACCTGGCAGCTTGGGTGCTAATAATGGGTAATCCCTTTGATGAGTTTGCTGCCTTAAGCAGGTCAGTAGTCTAAATTGGTACGTGGGGTCAAAGGGATTTTTGTTACTCTGGATAAGGATCCCACACTGAAGCTGCTGAGGTTTTTTGGGGGCTGGTTCCCAGGAGCCCTGGATACATCTCTTTCTCTATAGTATCTCCTCCAGGCTGCAGTGCTTGTATGCCACATCAGGACCTGTTGGGGAAAAGTATTCACACAAAAAAAATCTTATTCTTTTTCATGGGTTTATTTCAGTGCTTCCTTTTTTAAAAGAAAACAAGAGGGAAAATATTTAACTCATCTTTTCAGGATCATTCTTGTTTATGCTTATGTTAGAAAATATAAAGAAAGAAGCTCCTAAAACCATACTCTCTTCACAGTAAAACAGGTAGCAAATACTGCCACTTCAGTAAACGTTACCATTCATTTTTCAATAAATTACCAATTTATACTTCTGAATGTGGTAATAAAAGAGATAAAAGGACAGAAGAAGGAGGAAAACTTGGGAGGTTTATGTTTACTGCCAAGCATTTGGTTTTATGTTTATCTCAAGGTAAGTAACTCCATATATCATGATAATTGACCTCACCAAGTGCCTTTGCAAGAAAAAGCTTTGCTACAAAATAGCATCTTGTGCTAGAGAAGACTATGCATGGTTTTTCCACTAAGTAAAACAATCTCTTTTGAATCAATGGTTTAAGCTTTTACAATGTTCCTATTTTGTGGTTCATTTGCCCAGCTGGTGGCTTAGAACGAGGAAGGTAAATAAATAAAAGCAAAATGTTTATAGTTCCCTTAAACCCCAAACAAATCACTGCTTATCTACCATCACTACAGACTAATTGATTCCTGAGATCTTTATGGAGTGAATGCTGCTCCCCACCCCACTTCCAGCTATTTGCTTGTTGCCATTTTAAATGCAGTGATTCACAGGCTGTTCTTTTCACACTCCTGACCAGGGATTTTGAGCCACCAGACTTCTGAGGGGCCACCGGATTTTTCCTTGGCATCCTGGGACAGGCAACAAGGACTGTCAAGCAGCTGAGATTCTGAATTTTTCCATCATTTAACACAACAAAAGCAGGTTTCGTTGGTGATCTGTTTTGGAAACAGCATTTGTAGCAGTTCTCTGAGTCAGTCGGAAGAGCAGAGGATGGGATTGTGGCAGGCAATAAAAAACACTACTGCTCCTATAAGGTGTTTAGTTACCTCATTACAGGTGAGACCAAGGGAGGTTGGCAGCAATGCCAGCTCCAGCACAGCTGCGAAGGATTTATTTTTCTCAATGATGAGTGGAAAAGGCTGTAAAAATATTGTACAAGGTTGGCTAATAAACTGTATTTTATTAGCCATACTTATTACAAGTGTTTACAAGCTAGGGTGCTGCTAGGCATTTTGATGAGATAGTATTCCTTAATTGCAGTCATTCTGGGATTACAAAACAAAGGATAGAAAGCCAGAAAGCTGGAAAACATAGCACATGCATATGTCAGGTCAAGATTTATAGCCAGATAGAGAGTAGCTAGCTTGGCAGCAGGTTCTCTAGATTGTTACAGCGCTGGCCTCGTCAAGTCATCTGTGGCTTGTTCAAAGCAGATTGATAGTGCTGGTTTGCGGATCTTTGTGACTGTGAGGAAAATGCTTGTGCTTTATCCATGGATCTCCTTGGCCCTTGAGGTCTCATAGCAGACCACAGAGCCAACAGTGCCCCCTTCTTCTGCCCCCGGTTTCCCTTAGTGTCTGTGGTAAGCACAGAAAAAGGACAAAGCAGCCTGGACAGCCTCCCCATCCTGCCTCGTGCAACAAGCCACTTTCAAAGTCAACACTTAAACTTGAGGTTTTTGAGCCCCATTCTAACACCACTAAGCTATACCGTGGTTTTCCTTGCGTGGAGTTACGGTAAAATTTCCCTTTCCTGATGCCTGTAGCAAACTGGCATCTTGCAGGTTGGAGCCAGTTTTCTCAGGCCCTTCCAGCCAGTAATAGTGGTGCATGTCCTAGAAATTCTGCTTGGTGAGGAGCTACAGTGTACTCGTGTGTTGGCAGCGTTACTTCTCATGCTACACTGCAACAATAGTAACAGTCCTATAATCAAAGTAATGACAAGCTAGTGGGCAATTAAGTTTAATCTGAAAAGAGGCTCTGTGACAATGCCTTTGCGCTTATTGTCTTTGGCTCTCTGCTTATTGCCTTTCAGTCACACAACCAAAAATGTGCTCTGCTTACCAGCAAAAAGGTTTTACTGACTTTTTTTTTTTTTTTTTTTTTTATTTTTTATTTTTTTCCCCTCCTAACAAAAAAAAGGGTTTTGCGGTTTTTTTTTTTTTTTTTTTTTTAAATTGTGTCTCCTTCTTGCCCTCCCCCTTTGCTGGCAATCCTGCAAATCCAACCTGAGTTGCCAGGGCAGTGCTGGTTTCTTTATGTTTTACGCCTAATCTCCAGTAGTAAGTGTGCTGCGGGCAAGCCACATCCTCAGTGGGAGCTCTGCAAGCCTGTTGTGGGCTGCTGGTTTGCGCTGGTGCATCTGCGTTGTGCTCAGGTAGAAGCCATGAACAGCACATGCGAAGGAGCAGCTCCGTGCTGCTGCCTCAGCCGTGGTGGTCCTGCCGTTCTGACAGCAAAAAAGGGAAAAGGGCTGTGGGAAGCAGATGGCGTTCAGAGCAGTAGTCACCCAGGACCAAATTTGTCAGGAAATGAGGTACGTAGAGATGCAGATCAGGGGAAGTTTTATAGTTGCGTGCTTTTGTAAGTCATACATTGTACCACTGGCCATTTTAGGAGTCTTAATCTCATTCAAACCCTGGATTTTATCTCAGTCCCCCCGATGAAGAAGAAAACCCAGGTGTGCCCTGTTCTGTTAGAGTGCTGTGAATACCCGTGATGGGGTTGGTGTTTCTGACTTGAGGCCTGCTGAATCCTCTTGGGAGGCTTTCCATTAATTTCTTTGGGATTATGGAGATCCCCGAGGATTATTTCCTCAGATATGGAAGGGTCAAATAGATTCATAGCTTCTTTTCTTCTCTCCCTGCACTGACTCTCATAGTTTACATCTGTGAAAAGAAGCGAGGATACATATATCCTAATATTTAAGGATGTAAGCAATGACCACCAGCTGTTGTGGGAATGCAATGCATTAATGAATGGCAGAGTAGGTGTTCTGTTTATTTTTCTATGAAACAAGTGGCACCAACAAGGTAGTCATCCAGTTAAAGCTGTGGTCCATGCTACCAGACATCTCTTTGCCAAGACAGGATGAACAGCATCCAATTTCTGGCTGAGCTGGTGAGGAAGTTTGTGTGGAGTGTAATTATGCTAAGCAGTCTTTTACCAGAACACTTCTGCAGCATTCAAATGGCTGGTCGATATGTTCTATGTTGTGAGGGCTTTTTTTGTTCAGTTTTGGCAGCGTCTTAGAAATTGCATGTGGGTACTCTTTTATTTCAAAGAGAAATTACTGTTCTCATTAAACTTCAAAAAGCGGTCTTGAAAATGGTTTGGGTTTTACAAATGCAGCAGAAAAGCCCTAAAATCTCTTAGTATGAGTGCTGCAAGAGTGTTTGTAAAAAGAGGGGCTATTTTGAAAGCTGATAAATTAAAGAAAATTTCAAACAGCTTTATAAAAATTATTTCTTTCGTGCCCAGTGGTTTAACATGAGGTCTTCAAACAATACAAACAGGTGGAACAGCTGGGCCGTCTTATTATCGCTTTACCAAAACCAACCTCCAGACATTTGCAGAACTGGATATTGTGCACCATTAACTGAGAGGAAAGGAAACACTTTATTGAATCATTGATACCCCATGTTTTCCTTAAAGGTCACCTATCTAAATATTGTGTAAATACAACCTTATGTAGCTGTAGGGCAGCTGGAAGATTTTTCTTTTTTTGAGAGAGAGAACAATGCGTTTAAAAAAAAAAAAATCCAGCAGAACTGTCTGAATTTCTCAGAAACTAGATAAGTGCTCATTTCCTAATGAACAATCTTTGTGCTTCTCTGTTTAGTTCAGGGAGTGCAGTGTTCATTTGTCCATCTGCATAGAAGGAAAAAAACAAGCAGGGAAATTAGGGTTAGGTCTGTCAGGATGTAAGCCCTCTAAAGCTTGAAGTTAGGAACAAGCTGGTCTTACTGGTTTGATGAGCATGATGAGGATAGTGGCCATATGTGTTAACATCTGCAACGGGAGATCCAGGACTCATCATGCCGAATGAATGAGACTCTCACAAATACACCTCTGTCTCCCTCCGTATGCTATGTGTAAAATTGCAGGTGGCTGTTATGATATGGGAAGGGGACATATGGCTAGTGATCTACGGAGAAGGAGTTTGTCAGACTTTAAATTCGAAGAACAAGAAAAGCTTGAGACTAAACCCCCAGCAGATACATACACTTGGTGGAAAAGTAGAAGTTCCACAGTCACTGAGCTGAGTGGACAACAAGGCAGAAGAAGTGAAAGTCTGTAGAGGTAAAGGCCTGAAACTTGTGCCTTTTGAATCCCGCTCCAGTACTAATTTTAATACTAATCCTGTTCTGCCAGGAATTGCACATTCAATTTTTTGTCTAGTTGTATAGAGGGGCTTGAAATCGCAGGGGCTTTCTTATGCCTGTTTTCATGATCTCAGGGATTAGAGCTCCACAGTGACGTCCATCCTGCTTAATTTTTGCAGTCTGAAAATTACACATCTTGCAGAAAAAAATAAAATCTTCTGTATCTTGCTTATCTGAAATGTTCTGTCTTGGGAAGATACAAATCTCTCTTTGGAGGGGCCTGTCTCTATTCTGGTGCTGTAGACTTATGCAGGGTAGGGGATGAAGCCTGGAAACATCTTCATGAGACTTCATGAGTGAGCTAAAATGCAATGTAACATAATGCAATTAGGAAAAAATAAACTTAACATCCTATGTAAAATGATGGGCGTTGAGTTAGCCATTACCAAGGAAGAGAGAGATCAGGGCTAAATGGAAAGTCTCATGAAAATTTCAGCCCAGTGCTTGGCAGAAACCCCCAAATACTGGTGGGACTGGGAGAGCAGTAGGGAACATCTCTCAGAGCTGCTGTACAAATCCCTGGCTGGCCCACGCCTTGAATCCTGTGTCGGTGGTGGTTTAGTGGTTTATAGTTCATGAAGGATCTGGTAGCAGAAACCCAGGTTTGAGCCTGGCTCCACTGAGCTACTTAAGATCCCTACAGAATTCTCCCTGTAAGGTCTCAAACCTGTCAAGCTAAATTAAGTTCATCTGGTAGACCAGTTTTTTATGTCCCACTCTATGCTTACAGATTCACAAAGATAATGCTAGACAATTATTATGCCTTTTTCTAGAAAGTGTCGTCTTGAGGAAAGATGCTGCTCTTGAATCCATGCTGGGATACATGCAATGAAGGCAGGTATCAGAGGTAAAACCTCCTGTGTATATCTTGTAGTCATTCACTTTTTCAGCAAGATGTGACGAGGGATTTGGCTGGGGCTGATCCAGCGCTTTGTGGCTGGAAATGTAGAAGAGATACTGAAGGACTGAGTCTCAGGGCTGTTACAAGTTATTACAGAGATGTCATGTTTGGCATTGGCTTAGTGGGACAAACTGTAGTGTAATGGAACAGATTCCTTCTTTCAGGCATGTAGGACCTCCTCAGTACTGAATGTGTGAGGACAGGACTTTGCCTTTGTGAAGGTAAGGGATTAGCTATTGTAAACACTGTGGATTTGCAGGCAGTACAAATCAGGCTTGAACCTGGCCCGGGGGCTGCAGCAGCCTGCTCTCCGTCTGTTACTCCAAATTTCAGACAAGGTCCGGGACTGCGGAGAAATTTTGAAACTGATGGTCTGATTGGATTTGAAATCCCTCCCCCAGCACTATCTCTGCTTAAAATTCCTAGCTATCAAACAGCTACTTCCTCACAGATTATTGGCTTTTCATGTTGCTGAAGTGCAGCCTTTTCATCAGATTGCATATGTTCTGATCACTTTCTGGCAATTTTTCTTATTGTAAATAGAGCCCATTCAGCCACAGTTTATATAACCACTACCCAGATAATACCCTCCTAATGACTGCTTTCCCCGGAGAAACACAATTATATATCTTTCCCCATTTCTGCCAATTGCATTTGAGTTTGCCATGGAGCCAAACATGGCCCCGCTATTGTACTAGTGCAGATGGGTGAGAGCCACAAAAGCCTGAATTGGAAAATTCCCAATCTCTGGGCAAGAGCTTTTTGGTTTACTTCTTTCTGCCATAGGGGTTCCCACTGAATAAGTTGTATAGAAGAACTTTTCTGTACTTTCAGACATTTTCACAAGCTTGAAGGGACATGATTTCAAAGGGTTTGTGGAAAATTAGACAGTTTAAGATAGGATTGCAAACAGGAAATGTACACAAAATCTTGCCCAATGGAATATCGTCAGCAGATGATTGCATGGGCCATGGGCTCACTTTTGCCATTTGCATTGTTCACTTTTAAGGTTATTTGGGTCCACTTAAATTGTGACAAATGCAAACACCCTGGGGATCCAGGGCAGGTGAGCACTGGAGGACACACGAGAGGTTGTCACCAGGAACAGCCGATTGCTTTGCCACCAGCTGGCAGGCAGTAGCAGATTGTATGGGCAGACATACTGGTTGTGGGTTACATCGGTTGGTTGCATTGCCAAAATTCTTCTGAATTCTGTGGCGTTTGAAAATGCTGGGTTCACAAAATGTGCCTCTGACACCAGGGCATCTGGAATGAGGAGTGGTATTGAGCGTGGAGTGGTTAGTGGCTACTTTCTACAAGTATTGACCCCCAAAGCTAATGTGTGTACTGAGTAAAGCCTACCTCCCTTTCGCAAGGTCTCTCTGTGAGTAATTGGAGTGACGGTGTGTGTCTGACCACTTGTCCTTGAGCTTGGCAGGGAAAGGGGCAAGAATGTCCTCGTTATTGCTTTTCCGCAGGCTTCCCTGAGCTCTGCGACGTGGGGAGATCTCAGGGAAAGGGAAGCAAGACCACAGATGCCAAATGAGCTGCACTTTTCTAAGTTAAGAGGCCAATGTTACCCCTCTCACCTCCCGTCCTGTGCCAGGTGGGGCCAGTGAAGAGTAAGTCTTTGAGAAGATGACCTCTTGTGGGTCGATGACAAACTGAAGAGTTTGAGAAACCAGAGACAGATTTTAAAAGGCTTTCACCAAGCTTTTCAGGTGCTTTTATGTTTAGGCATCTGCCAGAAGGCTGAATGCAGGGGCCATATTTTCATTGTGTTTTCTTAAAAAAAGTGTTGCACCTTTTAATACATTTGAAGTGGAGAGTCTGAGATTGTTAGTTAGGCAGAATCAGTAGGCTACAGATTTGGCTGCTTCAAATGGGCAGTGAAATACTCCCAGGACTGCTGCTGCTGCAGCCCAAGTGATCTCAGGTCACCCAGAAGACAGCAAAAATTAGCCAAATTTCAAAGCAAGTGCAACTCTTTAATTCTGTAACTTTTAGACTTGGCTAGAAGAATTGAAGGAAGAGGGCCAGAAAAGTCTGAGCTAGGATGATGCATTCACACAGGCAGTGATGGCTACGATAATACAGGCTTAATGCTATTCTTGCACAGGTAAATGGCATTCGGCTGGTTTTTAGATAGGCATGGAAGCGTATCTGCTTGCAAAAGGTGATAAAGATGTATTCTAAGAATAGCTGTAAGATTACGCATATATACAAGAGTAGGTGCATGCAATTATGGACATTCAGAAAGTGAAGTATCTCTCAGAGGTAATACTGATGTGTTCAGAATTTATTTGGGTTTTAGGGAAGCAAGACAAATTGTGGGTTTTTTTCCCCTTCACACATAGCTAAGTGTTGCAGCTTAGAAATATCTGAGTAAGGAAACCTGCTGGCAAAATGCAAAGGCATTCTCTTGGATCAGGCAGAACAGAAAGAAAAGGGGGAAAACCCAAATTGTCTTTCAAATGCCTTCGTGTGAATCAGACAGACAGAAAGTTAATTATCCTTCTGTCTGTTTCTGGTGAGGATAACATCATTTGTTGCCCTTTGTGGGGAAGACTCCAGATCTTTTGCAGACAATGCACATTGTCTGTGCTAGGAGAGCACAGCTTACTCATTTTAGCTGGAAGCACATGGACACGGTGGAGCTCCTTGACTCAGACTGGATACATGGCTCAAGGCTCCCTGTTTTGCCTGGGGACCATGTGTACAACATGGACTGACAGCCTGGCTGGATGTAAAACGTGTCAGAGGTTTCCCATTAGGCAATGAGAGAGAAAGGGAATCAGTTCTTGACGTCTTCAGTAGCCTTTGTTCATCATGAGACCCCACCCTTCCATTGCTCTACCTCGTATTTCTTTCCCAGCAGTTTATTGTCTATAATAATCTTAAAGACTGAGCCTAACAAGTAGGTTGTGGGCCAGGAATGTGCTGTGCTACGTGCTCTTCATGGACCCTAAAGAAGACCATTGCTGCCCACAACACGTGGGCAATTTGGAAATTACACAACTAGATAAATATACCCCCAAAACTGGTGCAAAGGAAGTCGCATATTAGCTGCATGAGACTACAGCAGGAAGTTTGCAAGCTGTCAGCAGTGATTTTTAATGTGAAATATTTATGAATTCTTTTATATTTTTAATATTCTGTGGAGATTTGGCTGATACTGCAATTCATAAAATTGCACAGCAACATGATATATGGCAGACCCAACAGTCCAGAATATATTGGCATGCCTGTCCAAATCACTACCAGCACACTGGGGACGTTTTCAAGGTAAGTCTGGGTGGGAAAATCACTACTGGCTCAGTGTCAATGCCAAATCGACATCGGATCACAGCTTCCATTGCTTCCAAGTGGCCTGATTCTGATGTGTTATGTTGCCAGTGATGTCCCTGTGAAAAGAATTCAAGTCCGTGGCTCCTTCTTGGGCCAGATGGCCTTTCAAACCTGGAGGTCAGGCTCTGATCTCACTGACACAGGGCTGCATCCACCGCAGTGTCACATCACCCTCCATCTTGCTTGAGTCACTCTGGGCTGATGGTGACAAAGAGCCCTGGGTTTGGCTAAATGATCAACAAGACCTTTGTGCCTTGCTGCAAAGCTTTAAGTCCCTCTGTGGGTCTTGCAGTGAATAAAACCCTGGCAGGAATTAGCCCCAAATGACTAATAGCAGCTGGCTTAGACAAAGGAGTCAACAGCACTCAGACTCTCCGAGGGAACGGAAGCAGGTTTTCAGTCCAGAAAAAAAAATGGAAAGTGAACCACAGGGCTCAAAGTAACAGTCTGGCAGAGAAAATATATCCCAAACAGCAAGTGATTTAAACAAGAACGCTGATTTTTCTGCTCTCTTGTGTCAGCACCACCCATCTATCTATTGCTTTATTTGTTTGTTTGTAAGGAAGGGATTTGCAGGATAATGGCCAAGCTGTAGAAGCTCCCAAAGTCCAGGAGAGTGATTTTTCTACTGCAAAGGTTGCTCATGGCAGTGGATTACCTACCAGTTGGATCAGCTGGGAGCATTCAAATGGTATGAGCGGGATCCAGCCTCACGTTGGCTGACATTTCACTGGGCAGTTCGCATTACGCTGGGTAGGAGCTTGCTCCCATTTAGCAGATTACTTGATACACACCTTGTGAAACCTTCACAGGGCATTGCTCACAGGGTCTGTCCCAAGTCTTGTTTACGAAAAGATGTCACGAGAAATTCTGAGTCTTTATATTGGTGGACAGACTCTGGCTGGTCAGGGCCGTCCCTACCCCAGGTGGTTTGAGCATAGCCACAGGTCAGCGTAGTGATGTTCCAGGCTCAGGCAGAAGACAGTGTGGAGCATATCCTGATCATCTCAAGAGGTGCCAGAACCTCTTCTGTTCACACACATCTCCATGGCAGAAGAAGTGCATCTGGACCTCCTCCATGCATCCCCAAGCCAGCTGCAAATTACCAGCTTCAAGTGTTGCTACCAGTTAATGCTGCAGCCCTGGAACTACCTGAATGAGGCTCAACCTTGATTTACCCTTTATTTTTTTTTAAATAAAGTTTACCACTTATTCAGAGTACAGCACCCTGAGTACAATACTTCCAATCAATCCTGTTTAAGATAGGCACCTCTTCCCAGCCCAGCTCTGGCTGTAAGAGAAACGGGTGATGATGAAGCCTTGTGTTTGTTCAGCCCTGTTTGGAATTTACAGCGCTTTGTAAATGATTTATTGCAGTCGTAAATAATCGATGCCTCTGGAAATGGATTCCTGTCAACAATACATTCAGATCCAGGCCTTCATTTCAGCCTCATGGTGGCAATATGCATTTAATGGGGAAATTGGTCCTGTTGCTTTGGGTTCTTATTTCTCTCTGGAAATGTAGTGCTTATCTACCTGATGGTGGTTCTCCCTTTGGTAAGAGGAAAACTGCGTGGAGTGTGCGGGAGCTGTGACACACATCCTACCTGAGAACGGGCAATGCCCTGCTTTGTGGAGGGGTGATGTGAGGAATTGCAGTGCGGGCTTGCTGTTATGCTCTTATTCTGAAAAGTGGAGTCTTCCCAGGAAAACAACGTCCCCAGAAGGTCTTGGCTGATGGGGTTAGACATAAGCAGATGAAAACTGTTCACTTCCCCTCAGCTTCAGATGAGGACCCTTTGCTTGTCTTTTCTCATCAAGACTTCTCCTAGGCACCATGTAGATTCTTGCTTCTATTCCTTTCTGGTCATATTTCATGGTAAGGAGATAGGAGAAACATCTTCTACCATGCAGACCAGGTTTTAGGCTTTTCATTTGATTTTCTCTTTCTTTCTCACTGACATGCTATGAAAGCTTCTGGGTGAGAGTCCTTGTCTTGCAGGACCATGGCTGTTGCCCTGTTGATAGATTTGGTTCCCATCTTCTTCCACCAGTGCCAGCTGCTTTTCTACTGATGGGCACTACGTGCTCTCTGCCTACATGAAACCAGGACAACTTGAGATTGTGGAGAAACTGACCGTTCCCCGGTAGCTGAGGCCACAGTTGCTCCCATCAGAGAAAACATCAGCATGGAAAACATCAGCACGGAAAATATGGGCATGTGGCACTTTTTCAGTGGTGAGCGTTTGTCTGTGAATTCCCCACCACCATGTGAACTGCCTGCAAAGGAGGAAGTCAAGGAAGGGAAGGTCCCTCCCCAGCAGGCACAGATCTGCCAGGTAAGTTGGCCATATCTGCATTTACAAGTCTATCTACCCTCTTCCCTGGAGTTTTGATATCTACAGCGCCAGCCACGTTGAGCTGTGGTCTCAGCTGTGACAGTAAGTGTGGTTCTGTGAACGGAAGCACGTTGCTTAGGTATTCTTGAAGTAAAGAAAAAAAAGCTTGTATGGATTTGTGAATAAACGCAATAGAAAAATATTTCAACTTGTCCTTTAGATTCGGTAATAGATTCCCAAATAGCCAGAGGTTAGGTGTTTCACCTAGTGCCTGATTACTATTTCCAATCATCTCATTGTCTGGTTTTACAGTAACTACAACACGTTATCCCTGAGGGGATTAGCACACCGAATACAGAGTAATTGAGACCTTGAGATCATTCTGTCACAGGTATCAACAGAATGGAGGAAAAACTGTTATTTTTTTAAACAAGATACTTCAAGGGAAGGAATTGCCTTCCAAAAATAGAAGCCAACACTTTCCGAAGTCACTTGTGATTTTAAGTTGTCACTGTTGTTTGATGCATGACTTGGTACATCTTCAGGGCTGCAAGTTTTAGGGAAATGATTTCTGTCTTCACTGTGCTATTTACTGAGTTGTGTATAGGGACCAATGAACAGCACAGAGGAGATACACTTCAACTTCTTATTATGAAGGCCGAGCTGGGAAAGGATGAAGTCTTTTCTAGGTATGACCCTCTAAGACGCCCATGGGTGAGCTGGCCTGACCCTGTAAGGGAGCCCTATGTCATGTCTGGGGTTGCCTGAAACAAGACGGGACAGACTTGATGCTCCAGGTGGCTTTTTTGCCTTCCTCTTAAATAGTCCTCAAGTGAGGTGTTTTTGTCAGTTCTTTTTGAAGGTCCCTTCCACCCCAAACTATCCTGTGATTCTATGGTGTTGCCACACGTGCAGCCTGCTGCTAACAGCTCGTAACCTCACTTTGTATTTCGGTTTGCTATGGTGGGATTTTTGCTTACAGAGACAGACATGTAGTGGTGAGCCCATGGATCCCTCTGGGCATCAGATGCGTGTGTGTGTGTGCACTTTGTTCCCATCTGCAACAAGAGAACAAGCATGCCCGTCCCTGCAGGTGGCCCTGTGCAAGTGAGGAGTGAACATTAAGCAAACCTGTGATGGAGGCTTCCCCAAGCAGTGCTGGTGGCTCAGCGACAGCAGCTCGGAGCCACCATGCCAATGATAGCTCGATGACAGGTTGTCAGAGACCATTGTGCCTGAGTGAGCCGGCTCAAGGGTAATGGGATTTAATTGCTCTTTGGAGCAGAGGAGATATAGGTGGTTTGGTTTGCTTTGGGTTTTTTTTGGGCGGGACTGTGGGATACATTTAAAAACACTTTATGAGGTGAGGTTGGAGGGGAGAGGGAGTGGAAATTGATATGTGCTTTTATGGAGTGGGACGAAGCAGCTTTAGAAAGCAAAGGGGATTCTCTGATGCATTTTGTAAGTGACCCTGTGGATTACAGGAGAGGTGGTCAGCCAGCACAAACAGCCTTGGCAAGAGCAGAACAAGGTGGGTTTGCCCTGCTGAGAGTCTGTCCCTCTTCTCTGTGTGCTCCCAACCTTCCCGCTCCCCCGTGGCTCCCAGGGCTCAGGCTCTTGCCACAGACATCACATCGTGGCTGCTGGGTCTGCGCTGCCAGGGGCTCCCAGCCAAATCGAGGTCTCGGGGACGCCGTGGGACTGTTTTGCTCCCATCCCCTAGACCATCTGTGCGAGCCACAGAAATCACCCAGTAATTTAATTTGACTCCATCTCATGTGGTTTGTCTCTGTCTCTGCAGGAAGGAAATACCAGGGCATTGGCAAGGCAGCGCAGGGAGCCCCAGCCCACGTGTCTGGCACAACCACCAAGTCTGTCTCCTGCTTAACACCCTCCTTCCCGAAGAAATAAGAAAAGACATCTTGGCCTCTTTCTCTCCCAGCAAACATCCTGGCAATGGAGGAAGGTCAGTAACGGTTTTCCCTTCTCTCCTTCTTTTGTGTTCCTTTTGTCTGGCACGAGGAGCCCTGGCAAATCCAATGTATTTTTTCGTTTTTTTTATTCTTGGAGGCGCATTTGAAGCGCTAACTGGTGCCGTGGGTATTGAGCTGTGGTAGAAGCCTGCGGGGACCCGGGGCTGCGCAAGCACTGATGGATCGTGCAAGTCAGGAGAGTATCTTCATATTTAAAAGTACCACAGAACACACTGCCCAGGATGAACACACCCACAGAGGTTTCTTGTTTGTGACATGTTTATCTATATTACAAATAATCATAGCTCCCTTGTTTTGAAAAACTCTTGCTATTTCCCTTATTTAAGAGTGGGGTAAGGGAAATTCACTATCTATGTTTAAACAATTCACTGTCTGTGTTCAAACATTCCAAAAACACCTTTTCCAAAACAGGACTGCATTTGACTTTACCCACTTGCTTCTAGATCGTGATTGTATTGAGGTTTGTTTTCTGCTTTGTTTATTAATTTCTACCAAGTTAGCCTATTCTTCTTCCATCTAGCCAGGAGATAACGAGCTTGTATGATGGCCTTTTATGGTGTCTGTCAAACGCAACTTTTGAAGCAAGCTAAGCTAATGACACAGGTAATTAAACCACACACTTCAGGATATAAGATGATTGGCGGCAGCCTCAGGGTGGCTTTATTCCCTCCCCACCTCCCATCTCCCTGGCTGATGTGGCTGTGCGCAGATGCCTAGGGCTGGTGTGGGGGGAAATGTCACCTTGCTCTGGAGCAGTCAGCTTTGTGAGAAAGGCTAGGGTTAACAGGGGCTAATATATCCCCACTGTGCCAGGCTTCATGAGTGAAGGTCTGGGTGTCTCAGCAGACCTTGGTTCCCTGAAATCTCAGCCTGAATCCTGGCAAGGGCATTCTTGTACCTGGAGAGAGTCCCACACAATTTACTGTCAAGCATCTTGGATGGGCCCTTGAAATTGAAGGGTGACTCTTCCTGTGTGAATATTAAAAGGCATTATGGAATCTCTATTAGCTGAAACAGTCTTATTGGCCAACATTCATCTCCCTCCCAGATAGCTCTTCACCTTGCTATGCAGTTGGATATTCTCCTTCCTTTCCTCATCCTGCACTTGCTGGGTGGCACAGACATATGGGCACTGACATGCACCAGAAGCAGCCACGTATAGATCATGGATCAGTTGATGCTTTGCTACCAAGAACAGAGAGATGACAGTGATGAGAACTTGTGTAAAAATCTCACCCTGAAGCTTCTATTTTCTCTCTGCTTTGGCACATAGAAAGAGGGGCTCACAATTTAAAAATATTGCTTAGTAAATCGGTAGAGATTAATTCCCATCCCACAAAAGATGGAACTTCAGCATAAGAAACCAGCGCAGAGATAGTAAGCTGTTAGACATGTGACAAGTTACTTGCTAGGGAAAGTGATAAATTTGTTTTCTTGCACATTTGCACTCTTACCTCCTACCCTCCCTCCCCAGATGGTTAAGAGGGTTTAAGGGCAATTCCTCTGACCCAGGTATGTCCCTGACCCACTTTGGCATGAGCACTCTGCAGCATATAATGCAACAGCTTATTTTTGCAGAGTTCGGAGTAACCCCACTCCAGTTGTGGGGTACCTGTACCAAGCAGACATTATCTATAGTATCATTTAATTGTTTGAAGCAAAGAGAAAGGCAATTTAAAAAAACCAAACAATAAACAAACAAAACCCAAACAAACAAACAAAAAAACAAAAAAACAAAACCAAGGGAAAATATAAACTGTAGATGAGTTTAGATTATCTATTCGGAACAATAGATCAGAGACTTGCTATAAGAACTATATCAGCATTTATTTTATCCCTGATCCAAAAGCTGTCTGATAAATTCTAGCTAATTTCCAGGCTTGGTTTAGAATGAAGCAACAATCTCTTCTGAACTTCTTTTATATACCCAGTTTTACTGTAAAGCTATAAAGTAACTTTTTTTTTTTTTTTTGTTTTTTTTTTTCTTTTTTTTTTTTAATGATTTGCCTTTTGATGTCCTCCAGTGTTATGCCTTTGCTCATCCATTACCTGCCAGGCTGGTCTGACACACTGCAGCCCAGCTCTGTTCATATCGAAAGGCAGTACCGGTTGATGCTTCAGGAGGCACGAGGTCTGTTGCAGAGCTGATGTAAACTGTCACACTTGCATGTGACAGCCCTGGTCAGCAGGTCCTCTGCAGGACTGCACAACAGGCTTTCCCTGGCAAAGCCCTTCAGGCCCTATCTTCACAGATATTGACTGCAGTGGGAATTTATATACCCTGAGGTGCAATGTGCATCCCTTTGTAATGGAGTCCTGCCCTAGCTGAAGCTGCTCGACACTGCCCTCATAAGAACTCAGTAATATTTTCTAATAAAAATAGCTGCAGTTTTATCTTGTCATTATTTCATTACAATTGCTTGCAGCAAGTACTTTTTACCATATTCTGCTTTATTTTCAATAGTTTTGTATTTATTTGGGATATTAACACTTGTAATTAATTTTCTTACCATCTTTGTTTTTTACAGTTATATGTCCTATAACTTTGAATAGTTATTGTAATTTCAGTTGACAGTTCTTACTGCCTGTATTTTTGTTGTGCATCAGTCCCTAGGTTCAGAAGCCAAGTGACTTTCAGTGGTGCACCATAAGTGATAACAACCCAAAGCCCTCGAGTTTTCCAGTTTGGAAGCCCAGCTCCCTTTTTTTCTGATTTTGTAAGGGAAACCCCACCAGGAGCCGCAGTCTGAGCAGAGACCAAAGGGGACACTTCCCTGGGAGCAGGAGTGCCAGCTCATCACAGACGCTGACTTGCTCTGGGAAAGGACAGTGATCTGGCTGCCTGACAGTGCCCTCAGGAGTGGGATATCCAGGAACAAACATTAGTGTCCATTCACATGAACCTGCTGGTCGTAATCTTTCTAAACCCCAAGCCTGCAAGCTGGTTGTTGGGAGCGTTGTGTTAGCCATCTCCACAGGGCTGACATCTCAAAACAAGCAAAACAAGATGTTCTCCTTCAGCCCACTCCCACACAGTCACTGAATACTTTCACAGGGAAAATATTTCAACAAAAAAATAGAATAAAAAGAATGAGCCCTTTCAAGGACTCAGTTAATGGCCCAAGGACTGCGCTATATCCCAGGTGATGGAGCTGTCTGTCTTATACAAGAGCTGCGAAGCCTGCTGGAAAAGCACATGTACCCAAGAACATTTTCATTACGACTCCGTTAAGCTCTGCGTTGATATACCAAAAGATAAGGACAGAGTCAGGCTCGTCTTGATTTCTCTCCCTTTCTCCCCTTATTCCTACATTTCAAAGCTGAAACCTGGAGTTCCTGGTCTCCACCAGCCCAATGATATTTTTTTTTTTTAAGGCAGGAAATGTGGCAGAACAAGTGATCCTGTGTCCAAGAGAAAACTCACGTTTCCCTGCAGTGGGAACTGCTGAGGATCTGATGTAAATGAATGTGCTTTCAGTGGTACTAGATTACTTTAGTAAAGAAGATTTTGATAATATTGAGATTGTGATAAAATTTCGGAGGGAGGATGGAACCACCATTAGTGACACATCACTAAGGATGTGTAACCTAATTAACTCTACATATCTCTCATGCAATCTGCTGAGCTGTAAATGAAGTGAAGCGTTTTTAATCCCGCCCCCATATTGCTTTGCAGTATTCACATAGCCTCTTTGGATAGAAGGCTCTGTGGTGCTGGTGGTTTGCAGTACATTAGCACGAGCCTCCATCTTGTGGTTACGAGCCCTGTGTGTGATAGTTTCCTTCCACTGTATATGGAAGAGATAAGTTATTAGAAAACCAGAGCGCTGGATGTCATGAAGATGATGTCACTTTGCCTGTGATGAGGGAGGCTATGGGGCAACCAGCTCTTGGGAAGCAAGGGCAGGATTTTTTAAGTGCTGAGCAAGAACACAGCTAACATTTTGTGCTGGTACCCATTCAAAGAGCCATGTTCGTGGTCCCAGCACCCTCTGCATTGGGCACCCATAGAAACTCCTAGAAAGAATCAGATGTCTGTGGATTGGGAGCTGGAAAATAAAATCATAGGGTGCGGAGGCTGGAAAACAAGAACTTGGCATGACCTGATGTAAATTTTTATGTGGTATTCCTTGCATGCAGCTTATGATCTAGAAGTGGCAACATCTCAAGTTTAGCTTAGACAGAAGATCTGGAGCCAGTGAAATCAAGTATAAGCATCCCCGACCCTCACTAATAAAGACCAGTCATTCACTTTTCAGTCGGGTTATCAACCATCTCTGATCAGATCAGTGGGTTCTTGTGGAAGACCTAATACAGCCTTGTGGCCAGGTCTCTCAGAAAGTACATACCTAGAAAACACATTTCTTCCTCTCATTGTGCTGCTGGTTAATAATCATAGCAAATGGAGAAGCAATTTGAAATGGTTTAGGCTGTTATACTGTCATCAGTCGTGGCTTTTTTATATCCATTAGTAAAAAAACCTCCTTGATTATAAGGGCAGTAAAATGGCGTGTAGTAGAGGACAGGAGAGTCTGTCTTTCATAGCATGGTAGTTTGGTCCCAGTGCTGAGTGCCTAAGCTCAGGAGGATAAGTCCAGTTGTTGAGACTTGCTACTTATCTCTGTGTCTCATGAACATTTATGAATGGAATTACTGGGGTGGCATTTCTGCTGGAAGTCTTTGGCCGAGGGTGGGAATGGATGTGGGCTCAGGTTTTAGGGTTGCAATATTGCTTCCAGCTGACATTTAGAAAGCAGAGTGTGGTCTCTGAAGCAGTTACTTTTATAGATAATGACCAGGTCTCACCCAGCTGAAACCTCCCTGTGCCTTAGCAACCGCCTTCCCCTCCTGGGAAATGATGGATTAAGTAATCTGTGTTGCGGTGCTGCTGGCTGTAAGGTTGTAAATCGCCTGCGTATGCTTCCAGAAATATGAGATCCCACATTGGTTTTTAAAGAACTGCCGCAACAGTAATGCCGATAAAAATCTCCCTCTGGAAGGGGTTACGTGCTGAACCGAAGTCTGCTCCCAGACAGGCCCATGCATCAGTGGGTGACGAGCACACGCCTCTGACAGCAGTCGCTTCCCTTTAAGGGCTGCTGAGCTGAGTGAAATATCTCTTCCTGAGGTGTTTTGTGGTAGGTTGGCGTGTTACTGTACGTGAAGTATTGCTGAGGCGATTGCAGGCAAACAAGAGCCATTTAGAAATGAGAATGAAACAAATCATAGAAACAAAGCCTTTCCCTTTCAGAAGGATGTCTCTGTCCCTCCCGCAGCCCTGGGCATCGCTGGGAATCGGGTCAGTAGCTGGTGCTGTTGTCCGTCTTTCTTGTTGGCTTCGAGCAGATGATGCCTGTTTGTACCAGTTGAGACCCAAGGTCAGATATTTATGTCAGCGAAGTGACAGAAGTAGTGATGCAAGAACAACAAGCTCATTTTTACCATCCTCAGCAGTGGCTTAGTGGGACCTCAGGAACATCTGCCTGCCCAGGAAGAGGCTGTGGCTCTGAATCTGTGCCTCGTGCTGGCTGCTGGCTCTTCTGACAGCAAAAGGGGTGTTTGCTACCTCCCACTTGTCATCCAGGTAATTGTAGGGCCACGGTCTCCAGTTGTAACAGCACAGTGATAAGGGTTTCGGTGGCTTTCAAAGGCTTGTTTGTTTTGGTTTTTTTGTTTTGTTTCAGTGTTCTGGCTACAGCAAAGCCTTGCAAGCTGTTGTACTGGTATAACTGACACAGAGAGGGCTGTGCCATGTCATTCATGGGCCTGATGCCAGGAAAAGAACAAAATACTGACTTAGGCACAAAGTGGAAGCACGAAGCTTGTCTTGCCCTGTAAGCCTGGCTCCTAAGATGGGCAGCTGGCTGTGGGCTGCCTTGCGATGGCCTATTCATCTCATGGAAATGCTCTTTGAAATAAGCTGCTCTTCCAGAGTCTCCCATTTGGGTTGCCTATTCATGGCTATGTCCTGTTTTGTCCCTGTGCTTGGTCTCCTGTGTGCTAAACACTGTGTATTTCCTACCTGCTCAGAGATCGTGGTCTAGCTGGGGCCAAACTCGTGTTTCAGAGGGAAGTGAAAGGCAGCAGAAAGCCAAAAGTGCGTTTACAAGGTGGGATGT
Source organism: Pampusana beccarii (assembly GCA_013399365.1). Lineage (NCBI taxonomy): Eukaryota > Metazoa > Chordata > Aves > Columbiformes > Columbidae > Pampusana > Pampusana beccarii. The sequence continues at coordinate 2,203,641 of VWYH01000777.1, read as the reverse complement.
GATTTCGCTCCCCTTGGGTTTATGGGACCGTATCTGAGAGCTGCTCGTCTCAAGCAGAGCCAATCTCCACTCTGGAGCCTGGCAGGAGCCCCAGCACTGGCTCTGATTTTGCTGGAGATGGTGTTTTGGGCTGGCAGCTGTAACACTGCACAACTGTCAGCAAGGGGAAAAGGCCCCTCCTGGCATTTGTTTCTGAAAAAAGAGACGCAGGGCTCTTCAGAAATGAACAATAAAGTAGTAGCAAAGAGAATTGGCTCCAATCTAGCTCACAGTCACCCCGAAACTGTTTGTAGCTGAGCTGCAGCTTAGGGAAGGCAGTGGGACCTGGATTAATGGGAAAAGGGAGGTAGTGCCATACTCTAGGGACTGTGCAGCACTGTTGCTTTTTGCTCAGGGCGTGAGGTTTGACCTCACCTCTCCCCTCTGGGAAGGGATCTACCGGGAAGCAACACCTCCCAGTGTGAGCTCGAGCAAGATGTCCTGCAGGTTTGGCTTGACCCCCCGCTACCACCCAAACGTGGCCAGAGTCCTCCCGAGGAAAAGCCAAGCAGCCTATTAAATGATGATTTTGCAAAACAGCCCAGAGAGGGACTTAAGGAGTCCAACAAACTCACCATTTGTGCGAGCAGTGCAAGGTGGAGTGTGGCGGCAGTGACCACATTCTCCAGCTCTCGCTGCTTCCCGAGACTGGAATGCAGCAGCCTGGGCTGGCTGCGCTAAAAGTCACTGCCTGCTCCGTCCAAGCGGTAGAGAAGCGTCCTTAGCACTGCTAGAGTGCTAAGTGACAAAACTGCAATCTAGATGTGACTCTTTCAGACTCTCTAAATGACAGAAAACACCTGACACACGGTGCTGGGGAAGGCTGGCTCTTTCTTTCTGCACGCTGACAGGAGCATTAAAATGTATTTATAACAGCTGGGGATGGCTTGCCCTGAGGAGTGAACTTAATTCTTAGTCTGCCAGGCACTCCCTTATGAGTGACAGTGATTTGTCCCCTGTGTGTTCATTCTCCTTCTTGCCCTCTTTCGTTCCCCTTGCATTTTATAGAGCTGTATTTGACAGTCTAATTTTGTATAACTAATAACATTATGTAGTAAAATGAACTCAAATGTCCGTTTATCTCTCCAATGCTGAACTGCTTGGTAAACTACTTTTCCCACCTCTCCTGTTGAGCCTCTGCTGTGGTTTAGTTTTCTGATCTCCCTTTAAAGCAAATATTTGATGACAGAAGTGCTCCAACTTCTGTCTTCCACACGACTAATCCAGGGAAGTGCTTTATACAGCCAAAGGAGGATCTTTGGTGACAAGTTACAACAAGTAACTAAACAAAAAGCTAAGCTGAAATCAGTTATTTTAATTTTTCAGGTAGAAATCTCGACAGCACATCTCAACCCTTCCCATCATCTTGACACTGAAACAAAATGAATGCAGAAATCCCAGCTCTGCCGAAATCAGGGAGAGTGCCGGTGCTGACTTTGACAGGTGTCAGGCTTTGCCTCTGCAGCTTCTCGTCTTTCTTATTCACCCGTGATCTGGAGCCACAGAGATCTAGATCGTTTTGCCCAGCAAAGAGGGGCCTTTCATGTAGAGGACTTGGATGCGTGTGTTACAGCCGCCTCTTGCTGGGCTGATGGTGGGGAGAACGGTGGAAAGTCAGAGCTTCAGGGCAGGATGCCTGAGGCAACTGACAGCTCTGCTTGCCTAATTAAAGGGATTTTCCTAATAAGTTTGTAGCTGAGGATATTTCCTGCACAAAGGCTACGGCTGTGTACATGTTCCAGTCACCCAGAGAAATAACTGATGGGTTTTGTAGCAGCTTCTTAAAACGTTTTTGTTCTTGGCCACCAAAATATCTTGGGGCAAACAGTTCTACTGGGTAAGTCTATGGGGAGAAATTCTCTTTTGGTAGCTCGTCTTAATATAGCAGGCAGACATATCTCCTTGGTATTGTGAGGAAAAGGTACAAACAAGAGTATGTGTGTCATCATCAGCTTCTTTATCCTGCTCCGGAGCTTGTGAACTTCTGTCATCCTCCTGTTGTCCTCTTTGGAAATCCCATCTGCAACCTTTGTTCCTGTGATCAAGAGTCAGATGCAAGTAACTTTTGAGAAATCAAACTTTCCAGACCTATTTTGAAGTTACTGTGGTTTGTTTGGTTGTTTTGTATTGTTTTGTTTTGTTTTTCTAATTCTTTGCTTTTTCCATCACATTGCATGTGAATAATTTGTTTTGGTCAAATCTTCCATCAAATTCTTTTTAGCCAGATGTAAGAAAGCCCTTTGATTGAAAACTGCATCTTTTACAACATAACCCTGGCCCCTGGCTCATCTTTCCCCAGCCGTGGCTCAGCCTTGGTTTCTGACATTAGCATGGATTTTCCTGACAAAATAAATTCTCAGGAAAGGGAAGGGGAGGAGGGAGGCACAGCTCAAAGCTGGCAGCTTCACAGACCTCATCCATTTATCAGAGCAGTGCAAATGACTCTGCTTATTACCTGTTTTGAGGATATCATAGCACATCCTCCAGAAATGGGAGAAACAGATGTTTTTTCTGCTCATTACCTGTACTCCCACTTCCTAAGTGGGAACAGAATGTGAAGGGAAGTGGCTGGTAACAGTGCAGCATCCCTTGCCCGCCATCTGAGCATATATAAATACATATGCAAATCCATAGATAACTTGTACATATGAGGTATGTTAGCCCTATGATTGCATACGACATGTGAGTAAGCAAGTTAAAAGTGTGGAGGCAGGTCCCCCAGGTGGTGGGGACCACCCCAGCAGCAAAACTCTTTGCTTTCTGCCTTGGCCTCTGCTCCTTGTCCACGTGGGCTGAGAGCAGTGGTGTCTCCGGAGGGAAGCAGAGGTCCAGCCTGCTGTGCCCAGATGCCACCGCTCTGTGCCTTGTTTACAGCCACAAACAGTGAACTGGGGACACTGCATGGGTTTCTCCTGCTATGGGAAGCTGACCCACAGGACACTGGATGTTTTCTGCCTGCTGAGGTATGGATAAGAATAATAGATACCTGGTGGAGTTTGGACAAGATGTGTGTGTGTTGTCCGTCCTCTCTAGTACAGTAAAATGGCTTTAGGTGAGAATGAGAATCCCTCTCGCTAAGAGTGCTCTAAACATGTGCTGAAAGGCTGGTCCTGTACCTGGTGACTTGTAGCTAGCACAGGGGTGGAAAGGAGAAATTACCCCAGTTTATGGTGAGGAAGCAGAATCCTAGAGAAGACAAATGTGTATGGACAAAATACTTGGTCAGTGACATATTTCAGACTTTAGAGTGCTGCATCTAGTCCTAAGATCCCTTTGCTTGTGTTTTTCCTTTTCTGTTCCTCTCCATGCCATGAAAATAAAAACCAAAGACGGCATTTTCCCTTTGGGATGGAGGAGGAGGGAGAACATCACATGGACAGCAAGTGTGCACTCCTCGCTCTCTCAGCCCATATGGAGTGCAAACGCAGTTCTGAAGAAGAAGCCAGAAAAATATTTAATATTTTATTTTTAATAATAAATACGGCCATGTGGAGTAATTAGAAATATGGCAAGTGCTAGACCATGAAAGGGTTACTTTCTGATGTTTCCACTGATATCAGTTCTTTTGGCTGGCCTCAAAATCGCGGTTGATATGGCCTAAATTAGCAGAATTGAGCTGCAAAGCTGAAAAAGGCTGCAGATCTTTTTTTTTTTTTTTTTCCATCTTAGCATTCTCTATAAAGTTGGCTCAATGGATTTTTTCCTCTCATATTCATTAGTATACATTTTGAATGCTTAATTTAGAAACGACCGCAGTCCTTGATCACCTTCCTGTTTACATTTTGACGTTGCACTTGGACCAAAGGGACCCCTCTTGTACTTCTTCTCCCTCCTCCACTCTCTAAGCTTTGTCACACTCCTTCGGGATCTCTTTTCAAAAGATCAAGAGTAGAGAAAGGCTTCAGATGCCATAAATATTGCAGGAACCAGTGTTCATCAGAGAACGGCCTCCTTTAAGATCAATATGTCTTCCTGAGGGGGCATTCAGTCCTTCAAAGTAAACAAGCTGGGAACATTAATTCAAATGCTTTTATACTAAATACATATACATGAATTAGCCTGTGTGGCTCTGATAAGTAAGTGTTATATAAGTGAGGTTTAAAGCAAACCACATACACAAAAAAAAGCGGACTTTGCAATTTTTGTAAGCACAAGCCAATTCCTACTGCCGCTCTTCTGATGACCGAGATAATTTTATTAAAGGGCTAAAAGGAAGTTCTCTTCACCTTTCTGAATAAATTGATCTGGGCTATCAGAATCTTTTCCTGAGAGGAGGAATACCATTATAGTGATGTGTAAGTCGAGATGTTCTGCAAAACGTGCTGAATCTACATTTTGCAGTCTGTCATTGCCTGGGTTTGGAAATGTGGTCATTTCTTGGGGCAGGGAGAGAGACAAAGACAGGATTACCTCTGTCTCAAGGAGGGAAGGTGGAAGCAATGTATCTTTATTTGTTCCTGCGTCAGGCGCTGAAAACTGGCTCAGACTGATGTCAGATATTTTGAGCAGGTTTGTAACCTGCCAGCCCTCCCCGAGATGGGCAAATTGCAGAGCTGGGACTGCCCTGCAGCGAGAGCGGGAGCCTAGTGAAGACTTGGCTTGAACTGGAGGTGGGTAATACCATGGGATTCTTTCATTATTCTGATGCCAGCTTCTTTCCTTTCAGTGCCATGTTGTACCAGGACAAATGAAACTTATTGGAGAAGGGGTCCCTGGAAATTCATGAAAATCGGGATGGTCCTGAATGGACTATTTGGGTCTGTCCATGTTCAGGTTAGGCCCTGTCCCCCAGTGAAATCCGTGTCCTGCAACCCTGGAAGAGGTAAGTGTTCTTAAGAACATTTGAGTCTCTAGGTTTTTAACTCTGGGTAGTGGTTTCAAGAAAACCCTTCCCTTATAAAGTGTAACAAGAGAGATGACAGAAAAAAAAAAAAAGTAGGAACACAGGGGAGGTTGATTTTGAAAAACGTATTACAATAACCAGGTGGAAGAAAGGGGAAGGAGAAAGAGTCTAAATGAATATGGGAATTAGCAGAAAAATAGCCTGGCAATTCAAAAGAATCACTTCATATGTTAGAAAGCAGGCTGGCAGTGGCTAAAGCGTGGGACAAGGTGGGTGGGGTTTTTTTGACTTTTTTACACTGTTGTAGCCTGTGACTTTTTTTGTGTTTGGACAGCAGGAGGATTTCCTGTTAACTCATGATCTCTCTAATTCAGCAGGACAGAAAAAAATCAAAGCCTTCAGCACGACTTGGCTGAACCTCCTGATTGTGCCAGGCATTAGTGCAGCACGTATGTATCTCTGGGCCCGTGCAGATGCAGACTTGGATTGTTACAGACATCATACAGCCCCAGCATCTTGATGTCGGTGGAAGTATGTGCGTTTTTATCCCTTAAAAGAGTTTAAAGCTTCTAAATAGTTGATCAGCTAGCGTCTATGCACTACTTAATTCCTTTTCTGCCAGGTGCTCGTGTCCGGAATCTCTGATCTGCGGTGGTGGTGAGAAAGCAGATTTATATCACAGCATGTTGTGTTGAGCTACTCAAACACAAGGATGTGCCTTCCATGCCCTCCGGCAGGAGTAAGTCCACCTATTTTTCTAAGCACTGTTTCCTTCTGGATCACAAAACCTCCATCCAGCAGCCCTGAGTGCTGTGACTGAGACTCATGAGGAGACCAGCGCTAGGACTATGCTGTGCGCAAGGCCAGGCCGTGCTGGGCTGTTGGTACAAGAGAGCTTTTTAAGGTGGGAAGCAGGGCGGGCAGCTACAAGCTGGTAGCTGAGAAGCAGTCATTCTATTCTCTGTGCTCTTGGTGACGAAGGGAGAAGTCCACCTTTTTATTGCAGAAGGATAGCATTGCAAATAATTTTGGCAAATGAAGTTGCCTGCTCACAGGTCCTAAGGCAGCCTGAGGTTTCCCCAGCTAGCCACTGAAATGGAGTTTCTATTAATCTTGCTCATTACCTTTAAACTAATGGTCTGAAATCTCCAAGTAACTTTTTTCTGGTCTCTCTGTTTTGGGGCTGTAGTTGTCCAAAAGGAAGACTACCAGCCAGGAGGGTCGGGTTTCATGTGGGCATTCTGGTCCTGGCATGGAACAGATACGATTTAAAGGAATTTCAGGAGGGCTGGAGAAACAGAGGGTAAATCTAGCAGCTTTGGTAAGGCTGCTGTGAGTTATTTCTTGACCTGGGGCAGCTCTGCCATATTTATGTGCATTTTGTTCATGGCCTTCCATCTCACAGATCCATCTGTGCTGCCCACTGTAATGGGGATAATAAAGACTCCTGAGGCATTTCCCAGATTCTCTGATACAAAAGCCACAAGCTCATCAACCTCATTCGACAATGTTGGAATTGGTGTGTTTGTTTAGGACTGTGTTCACTCTGTTCCTCTGAAAGCGTTTGGTATTGATGTTCCTCTAAAGAGTGTAAAAACAGCCATGTGTGCAGAGTATGTAGAGTATCAATTCAGACTAAAATCAGTATTGTTATATACCTTTTAATCATTATTTGCAGCATTGTAAATAGCTGGGAGGTGATACTTAACTAGCTTTTAGATTTACTGGATGGACACATTTTCCACGTGTATAGCTGGGTGGTTGCTTTCTGAATTTCTATTATTCCCCTGCAAATAGATGCTGACAGGATTCAGAATAAAGCAGAAGCATCCAAACTACCTGGAAGGGAGATAGCTCCTGCACAACACATTGTGCAGGATAAGTATACATATCTCCTAGAGCCGTGCATCTTAATTTGTCCTTTCATTCACTCTAGCTCTGATGCTCAAATCATGGTTTCACTTTAATGAAAGCTCTTGATAGTTGCAATTCTCCCTCTTCTTCCCAAATCAAATTCTGATCCAAAGCCTCCTGTAGGCAATGCAAAGACTCTTCTTGACTTCAAAGTTTTTGCATCAGACCTTGGTGGGTTTTTTAGACAGAGGAAAATGAAGTTACAGCCTCTCCATCCCACTCTTCCCCATTGTTTCTCTTGGTATTCGTGGTTATGAGTCCACAGGTTCTTTTCTGGTGTGAATTTTTCTTTTTTAAAGGAGGGTTTCCCTGTGCTCCATACCAAATGGGCCGCGTGTCCATATGGTCAGACGTGGAAAGCCAAGTCTACCTGAGCAATGGGCTAGCAATGTAAGCCACCTGTCTGGAAGCTGTGAAGCAGGTTAGGGTGGGCTTGTGCCCAAGTGATTTAATTTGCTGCTAAAAATCTGTTCCTCAGGCTCAGCAGAGCAGTGGGGTACTGGAACCAGTCCAGCAGAGCGCACATCAGGCTGCCGAAGATGCGCAAAATGAGGCTTTGGTGTGCTTGAGAGCTTGATGAGAACAGAGCAAATTCCTACCTGGATTAGCTCAGTGAGTAGCTTTGTTTTTTACAGTTTGTGATTTTCAATCTACAGGGAATTGGGTTCACCCAGCCCTTCAAGGCCATGCAAGGCAGGCCATTGCTCAGCAAATCAGACCCAGGAAATAAAAATGCGGCAAAGGGTTTCCTGCAACTTCTCATTCTGTTACAGTTCTGGTTTATTTAATTTGGCTTCATCTATGTCTAAAGGTGGGGAAGACACAACACAAGCAGGCAGGTGGCAATATAAAAGGTTAGCTTCAGAAAGAGGAGTGAGTGTATGAACAAGCAGGAGCTGACACTAAAAAAGGTCAGCTATTTAAACGACCTGATTTAAGTAAGGCACACGTCAGGCTGTACTGCCCCCAGAGGAGATCCTTGTGTGGGTTTTATGAACTCTGGGAAATGGGCCAAGTTAGCCCTAATTATATTTTGTTTAATCAGCTATTTAAATAGCGAACTGTTTTCTTGGCTCTCTTCCCCATTGAGATCACATCTCCATGCTCTTGACCTTTTTATTTTATGCAAGAGGCTCCCTTACTGGTTTGGACCATACTTCTGCACCCAGGTAAATCAGCTGCACTTAACTTGCTCTTACATCACCTCTCTTCTTGGAGGAGAGAAAGCCCAAGGTTATTTATTTCCCACGTTCTCAATATTAAAGAAATATAGAATTTCTTTTTTTTTTTTTTTTTTTTTTCATTTTCACTATGCAAACTCAAGAAGGCCCTCTGGAATAAAGGAAAGTATATTTAAGGATGTAACATAAGTACATTTCCAGACAATACCAGGCGCATCTTGTAGTTTTGCTTTGAACAATGTTTAGAGAAAAATATAGCTCAGCTGTCTTCACAGATATATTACCCTCTCTTCTAAAGCTTCATTTAGCAGTAAAGAAACAACATGAGGGCAGAGGAATTTACTAACTCCCTGAGAGGTCCGTGCAGTGTGTTTCAGAGGACTGTTCTCCACCATGAACATTGAGTTCCTCTGAAATTCAACAGGGTCTGGAGATATATTGGTTGATGAATACTAGACTGAAATGATGATCATGCCTTTCCCACTGCTTGATTTGGGAAGCAGTGAAATCTGGGACATATACAGCTTCCTTTCTAAAGAGGTTTTAGCCTTGAACCCGCCTGCTGGTGGATAGAAATCTTCATGTTATCTTTGGAAGATGGAGACAGCCATTGCACTGTTATTATTGTCATTTTCAGAGTATTTCTAAGCATTTCAGTTCCTCACTCAAGAGCTTGGAAAACCATTTAGTTACAGTTGTGGATTTAACAAGAACAAGACACTATCTAACAGCAGCCAGGTGGATTTTAATGAGGAACATGCTGGCCCTCCAGTTTATCTTGTAGATAGACTCTTGCTTCCCAAGGAGACATGGAAGTTTTAGCAGCAGCCTTTTAGCTCTTTTGCTAGTAGCAGCTCCTCTGGCTTTCCCTCAGTAAAAGGAGCATCCTCACACTTTGGTCCATGAAGTAGCCCTCTCTGAGAAAGATCTCTGCCCTCTCTCCTATGTTATGGTGTTTTTGTGGTTACAGAAGTTTTGAAAGTAGGGTTGTCAGAAAAAGCAGCATTGGTGCTGTGGAAACCTGTCTGACCAAACCCAGCTCCCTCTCTCTCTGCTGCCCTCTCTGCACAGTGCTGCACTCGGGGAGGTCAGGTTGGTCTCTCTGAAGGCCGCAGTCCAGCTGTGAGCTCCTCTCTGGCCTCAGCAGGTTGTGTGTGTTTAACTGGCAGGATGCTGAGGGCCTGCTCTTGTCTTCCCTCTGGCAGCACCTTGGGATTCTGCTTGGTCAGGAGTGGCAGGCCACGGGTTGCTTGTGCTCCAAGGTGATGTATGTCCTGAGAAACACCCAGGCTTTCAAAGAGCTGTGAGCATCACCATTTTCCTGTTGGTACGCTGGTGCAAATTCTGCTCTCTGCTGTCGTCTGCTTTCTTCCTGTTCCTCTTGTGCTGATGCACATCCAGGGGTGGCAGCTCAAGGCGAGTTAATATTGTCTCTGCAGCGTTGGTAAATGCAGCTTTTCTGAGGAGAAGGCCTGTAATTCTTGGGCACCAAGTGTATCTGTCGCTTCGCCCGTATATAACTGATTCACACTCTGGTCCTGAGGGGACAGACAGACTGAATTTTAAATGGCAAATTGACACTGATCTTTCCTTGGCACATCTTGGCTTTAGGAGGAATATCTGAAAGCAAAGGCAACTGGCGTTGAAGGGATCCCTAGGCAGGGGAGGAAAATATCGATAAAAATCATCTGCTTTTGAAAACAACAGAGTTCCCCCTCCGCTGCAACGCCTCTGTCTCCCAGAGGAAAACTGCTCCACACATCTGAGATTGCAAGAGCCTAAATGAGTCAGACCTCCCTTTCCCTCTTTGGTAAGGTAGGGCAGGCTCCAGGATTAGTTATGCATCTGATTGTGCCTCTAATAAACTAAATGTAATTAAAAAATAGAGCAGGGCCATTGCATTTTAACAGCTTGGAGCTTTCCCTGTGGAAGGATCATCAAACAGTGAAGGAATATGAAGATTCAGCTTTCCAGCACCTGCTGGGCAGCCTCTGTCAAGATTAACAGCATCTCACTAGGTTATTAGAGTGAACATGAATACTTTGGAGGCTCTGTGGGTAGTTATGGTATCACATTTTATTATCTTCCACTGAAATGAAATTACTTATTGTAATTGCTTGTCAGTCACAGGCCAACAAATCTGACAAAGGAAAGCTTTTGTGCTGCAAACGGGGAGCAGGAGACAGAAGGGAGAAGATGGACTGAGCAAAATTCTGCTCTGATTTTTTTTTCTTGTGGGGGGAAGGGAGGATGTTGAGAAAATATAACCAGAGAGGGAGGGAGAGAGAGTGCTTATGCCTTGCATAGTGAGCTGAGACAAACAATTCTGGCCAAATGACCCAAATTGAGCAAGCGTCTTTAAGAGCTGTGAAGGGAGTGAGTGAGCTAATCCAGGGTGGTATGTTAGGCTGGGTGGAAGCAACTGCTTTGTGGGTAGTGTGTCAGCCACAGCAGCTCAGCAGTTTCTTGATAACATCAAATATTATATCTCTCCGAGACACTGCTGAAGTGTGATGCCTGGGGACCACCAGTCAGCAGGAGGTTTAAGCTCTGCACATTGCAGAGATCTGAGTCAGATAAGAAAATGATCCATTTGGTTTGTTTGCTTTTGGATGGCTCAGTCTTTTCTGTTACACTTGGACCTAGGGAGAGCAGCCCCTGGGAACAAAGGTGCTGGGAGCAGAGGGGAGGGCGAGGGAGCAGTGCAGGTATTTGGAAGTGAAGATTGCCGTACCAGCAGAGACGTGCTCTTTTAAGAAGAGCTCAGGGAGCCAAGATTGCAGGGGCCCCGTAATAATTGATGATCTGTTGTGGTGCAAGGGAGAGATGTGATCACTTTAGCTGCAGGCAGGCTGCAGTTCCAGGCCTGCCGGGAGAGCGGAGCTTACTGCAGTTGTTGAGGCAGGGGTTGCATTTTCCATCTGAAGAGCATCTCAGCTTTGCACCAGCCCTGCACCAGAAGGTGAAGGGCTCGAGGTGTAACTAAGATGCAACCGTGCCATTGATGAGGCAAATGGTCCCAGCGTTTGCCATTTGCCATGACGTTACATAAATCCACAAAGTAACCAAGTTACTCAGCTCTTTGAAAGCATTACAGTGAACCCTAATNAAAAAAAAGAAAAAAAGAGAGGAACTCTGTGTCTTACGTGCAGCCGTAGCCAGCATCAGGCAACAGGAATGGATAAGACAACGCCATCATTCCCTACTTTCTCAGTCTTCATGCTGTTTTCTGGCATTTGCAGCTCCAACTTCCAACTCAGAATTATTGTATTTCCTTTTGCATCCATGGAGTTGCTATTTCATAAATTTTGGAATCTCTGTATGTTGTGTAGTGTCTGTAGTCGTCTGCAATATTTGAAGTAAGTCTCTCCCTTCATGTATTCTGAACTTGTTCCTTCCTGACTTCATTTGATGCCTCCTCATTGCTGCTTCAGAAGAGACTGTGAGCAGCTGCTCCTTCTGCCATGGCTCATGCTGCTCACAAAATGCTGACTCAGTCACCAGATAAGTCAAACCCATTATAAGGAAGTCATGGGAAACAGCAGCTTCTGGCTTCATCATGGGGATAGGAGCAAACCGTAGTGGTGAACACCACGGATCATGTTCAAAGTCCAGCATCACAAAGATGAGCAGCCCAGGTGGTCTGTCCATGCCACAGCTGAAGGATACAATCCTGCATTTTCAGAAGCGTAAATGTACTAGACATTGTTCCAGATGCAAATATGTTCAGCTCTTTAAGTATTGTTTTGTCTACTGTATCTAATTTCCTGGTGCATGAATCCCTGTCTGGAGATAGTTTTTGTTATGTAATTGCTGTTAACGATTAGAGCTCAGCATTAATTAAACAGATCTGTTTTCATTCTCAGACATTTTAGTTAAGAAGCCTTCAGGCTATTAGACTGGGAGGGGGTTCTTTTTTTCTTAAGCTTGTCTTCATTAGAGCTTATGTCTCTTTTATCAGCAGATGAGGATTCTCTGCTTCCTTTGTACTGCAACATCAACCAGAATAGTATCAGCTTTTCTCCCTCTCAGCAAAAACTAAGCTCCGGTACTTTATTGGAGGCATAAGGGATGCCTAGTGATGCAATTACAGCTCATACCTTTTGTTGTGTTGCTTCCTGTGCTGCTGTCTGCTTTTATAATCATGAATGATAGTACAATATTTACATAACAATTTTACAACTTAAAATAGCAGTATGCCATGTACTGGTGTTTTCAGCTCAGTTTATTCTATGACGAGGCATCTAAACATGGACTGCTTATGATAACAATTGCAAATTTTGTTAAGAATAAAGGCAGGAGGAGTCGTTGCAGTTGTTCGAACACCATGTAGAACACAAAGTGAAAAATGTCATTCAGTAGCTCCTCTTTTGCTCCTGTCTAATCTGTGAGCTACAACTGACCCCCGGGAAAGTCATCCAATCTTCACTTATAGCAGAGTTGAATCCGTCACATTCCTGTGTTCCTGTAGTTAATTGTCTTCATTACTAGAATTGTGAATCTTACTTTGAATCCGAGTTTGTAAATTTTCAGGTTTTGATCCCTGAATCTTGTAATTTATCTTCCTGATATATGTAAAGTGCCATAGCATAATGAAAATCTTCACTTCCATAAAGATAATTATAGGTGCACAAGTGTTATGTCCAATTTGAATTTCAAAATGAAAGTGATTAAAACTGCTGTAATCATTATTGAGGAGGTTTGAACTGTTCTAGATTTTCATGATTTTAGAAGGTAGGATGAATCTAATGAGTTATTCAATATCTTTCTCTAAGAGGCAGGAGTTGGTTCTGTAGGCCTCTGATCAGAAGATCTGAACAAATGAGCAGGGCCAGGTATTTCGTGCAGATTTCATGCACTGTATGCTGGTTGGTGTGAAACAAGTGCCATACTTTTCCAGGAAGGTAGGCTTTTGTTATTGTTGGTTGTTATCTTCTTGTCTTTGGGCTATAGACTGTGAGGTTTGATGAATCATGTTGCACTGGGTAAAATACATAGCAATGTGGATGTCTCATGAACTACAGGTACTATCCTTTGTAAGATGATCTAAGAGCCTCCATGGTATTAACTGGTCAACTGTGCTGTGTGTAGCTGTTCGAAGTCATGGCCTATGTTTGGTTTGAAGAAATAAGTAAAAGCATGCATGGGCCTGGGAGTGTAGACCAGGGGCCAGATTTTCTGCATGTTGCAGCAACAGTTACTTTGAGAGTTCCCCAGCTGACACCGGATACCCCGAAGTGCCTTAGCTCTTGTGGCTCGGAAGCTAATGGGAAAGAAGAAAATACAAAAGCAGCAACAAAATATAACCTTATCTTGGTTTTGTCACCATCAGGTGATGGGGACCACCAAAAAGAAACAAATAATAGACCTGGCTAAATATTCCTGAGTGCCACTGTCCAGTTGTTTGCAAAAATGAAGGATTCTCCTCAGCGTGACACACTTGTAAGTGCTTCATCTTCTTTGTAAATACTTTGGTAAATTATGCCAGTTCCTTATTGGTCACTTAGTCATTTTACCCAACATAAATTACAATTTACCTCGTTTTAGTTTTCAGTCCATTCCTATGACACATATGGGTTGGCCACACATTGGGATTCTTCTCCTAAACACTCTTGGTTACTTACAGCTTTATCTCAGTTTTAACTCATCACGCTTCCAGTCTTGACCTCTTTGAAGAGAGTGTGATAGAGTCATTCCTTAAATGTTAGGTTTGATTTTGTTTCCGTGGGACAAATATCCAAAATACATGGCTGGGTTACAATTTCATCCCTCTCATTAATGGCAGTCTTTATAATCACAGCTTCTTCCATTAGCAAACAAACATACAATACAGTAAATTGGAAAAAAAAGTGAGGCTGGGGTTCTGATCCAAACACTGTAACCAGGGCAGCCTTCACCATCAGTCTAGCTCTAGGGTCCTTTTCCAAAGCTCAGTTAAGTCAACTGGGACCATCGATTTAAAGTGATGAACAGGCTTTTCATTGCTCATGGGTGAGGTTATTCATCTGCTTTGCAAAATAAAGTGCTCTGAATAGAAGTAATGGCCAGGAGACATAATCCCATCCTGATTCCCCAGTATATCTTTCCTTATTTGAAAAGATTTGTGTGATTATTTTTTTTTAATATAATTTCCCTCAGAAATGAAATTGTAAGCAAATACATTGTGATACAGGTTTGAAGGCTCATTTCCTTGGTGGATAATCTTAAATCTCTACTGTTCTAATTCTTTAACACTTTCAGAGTCAGTCATTTGCAATTTGGTGGCAGCCGTTTTTGTGAAGAAACTTTTTCCTCTGTGAGGTCTCTTCATAACAAGGGAGCTGCAACAATATAATAATTCTGTGATATTTTAAAATTACTATTTAAATGTGCTTTACCTCATATTAAAGTGGGTTGATATAAACAGTGTTCTATTTAAACACTGTTTAAAAGGACATATTTAAAGCCCCTAGAAGCACAGCTGGATTTTTTTTCCCCTACCTAATCAGATTAATTGTAATATACAATGCATTTCTGTAAAGCAAAGTAGAATGCACTTCTCATCAATTTAAGAGGAGCCTGTGGCAGTATTTTTAAAAATTAATTAAAAGTTGTTCTGTTTAGAGGTTCCAGCTTGAAGCATAGATCCTCCTACACACATTTACATTTCTAAAGCCTGCCTGCGAGAGAAGTGTGTACTTCACCAAAGTGCTCCAGTCCAGCTCATTCACACCAACAGTTTATGGGGTTGGCAGAGTAGCCCAGGAGAGAAGTGGAGGACTGGCCTTAAGTGGGAACACTCCAGAGTTACTGGTTTGGTATTTATTATAAGGCTTCACCATATTTGCCATCTTGGATCAGGAAATTTCACCTGGGAAAATGAAAGCATTTGTAAATAAGCCTCTGTAATGCCATCTACCACGTGGGGTTTCATGTGTTTTCTGTATCGCCAGAACAGAATCCCCAGCAGAAGTTGAGAGCAGAAGACCAGACCACAGAACAAGGCAAGCTGCACATATCTGAAAATCAAGCTGGACTTTGAAGAACTGCATTTCTTGTCTCAGTGCTTTTGGACACATACAAAGGGTTTGCTTTGAGTAGTGCCTGTCTCCCTGGACGTAATGAGAAACCGTTGCTGTCCTGTCAGCTGAGCATTTGGTGGCCAGAAAAAAAGGAAATAAAACAAGTCATTCATGAGAGTACAAAAGGAACTACAGCTCTTGCAGGTGATTAAGAAACACATTCTGCTTTTTTATAGAGCTTGATGCTCCCTACTTGCCTGAAGAATTTTTTCTCTTTTATTTTTCTTCTTTTTTTATTTTTTTTTTTTTTTTTTTCTGGAAGGTGAGATTGTGTGGTTGAAAGTCTGTGACATCTCATTGCTGAGCACAAGAGGACAAAAGCTGAGACTGGGCTGTGTTTTCAAGCAGATAATGCAAAGAATGCATGAAATAAGAGAAATCACATGGGTGCTCTATCTAAATTATGTACATCTAGTGGGATACCCTCATTGAAGAGCAGTACGAAAGGGAACAAAGTAAGAGCCAAAGAAGTCGAGCAGCCTTGAAATTGCTCCATACTCCTCTTCTTGTTCTAGGGGCTGGGGACACTACATTTACACCGAGTGATGTTCTCTCTAAAAGGAAACTAAATGGGGCATGAACAGCAATTTGAGTCCCTGGGGAAATATAAGGAAACTAAATCAGATTGAACATGTAGGAAAGAATTGTCAAAACCATCCCAGGTGATAGAGTTATTGGAGAACAAGGAAGAACGTAGACAAATGTGGAAAGGAGAAACAGATATGGAGTGCTGTGAAGCCTCTTGCATCAATCCAGTCAGGACCAAGGGCACCCTGACCTTCGCAGGAAGGAAGGAAGATGCTTGAGAGACTGATGGCTTCTTGTCCTCAGTATCTTCACAAAATAAAGCTGAAGAAAACCTAACTAGTAGAAAATGAGGGCTGGGTAATTCTGAGTGTTTACTAAATGAAGCTCCTAGCCCAGGATTTGCTTGTGCCAAGTAAAGAAGTGGATCAGCATATTTTCTGGTTACTGAGGGAATGAGATGTTACATGATGTTGCACTGCCCATGATCATGGCCACTGTGAGAGCGAGCACTACCAGGCCAAGCAAACCCAGAAAAAAAAAAATTGCTCACCCCTCTGCAATATTTTCTGGTTTATAAAAAAGACTATTTTGTGATGCACGCGTGAATGTCAGTTAAAGACTTTGTACTCCTTAGCTGTCCCCAGATCCAGACCTGAGATCAGCGCATCGTGTGTAGCCTTGACTGGGACCAAATGGAATTGAAAAACTGTAAGAAATGAGTTCATTGTCGGAGAAATGTGTTCCCTTCTACTGGAGTACCTCAAGATCTCTGTATCTTGTAACTACCACCTCTTTTGTGGCCTTTGCCACTGGTGCAAATTTTCCAACAGATGCAACTTTATGTAAATTATTATCATTCAGATTTTTTTTTTCTGGGGAATGCCACACAAACCCCATACAGGGAATAAGTGACAATAGATAGTCTGTATTGGGGGAAGAGCATCTTAAGGTCTTTCTAAGGTATCCCAAGGGATAACATTAATAGTATCTTTGAAAGAGAGGGATGCAGGGAAGAAAAAGCAGCTAGCCTCTCCTTGGGAAGCTACTTAGAGATGACATTTTGAAGAAAACTGCCTATAATTGGAAGAGACATGAGAGAATGAGCATGAAAAACGAGCACTTTATAGGTGTAAACAAGCAGGTGCAAAAATGAGAGTGGCAAATCCCTCCACCTCGCCTCAGCTTTTTCCATCTGCAAATAAGTTGCAAGATAAATTGTTTAGAAGGGAATAATGGACACGATGAATTAAAACTGAAGTAACAAAGACTAGAAAAGCAATGCACGGGAAGGAAAATAAATGAAAAATACACCTGACTCCTGTTGTGTGAAGATCAAGATCTGTCATCTAATTACACACTCCGTGATGTGTATAAGGGATGATACTAGAGATGGCTCTCCAAGCTTTTAGCCTTGTGTCTGTGTTCAGAGCTGGCTGCAAGCCAGTAATCGCCCCTTCCAACCACGTCTATCTGTGAGTGTATGTGGAACAGATAATATTTTCTTTCCCATCTGAACTTCAATAAATTATATGAACTATTATTGGAAAGGGAAGGGATTCCTGGGGTGGGGGGGGGTGGGGAGGGGGGGAATCAAACAAACAAACAAAACATCTTCAATGAACTGCAGTTACACTCTACAGCTTTATGGCTGTCTTTCTCTTGCATGGCTCTAGACAGTAGACGAGGAAGCCTTCTCCAAATGGAGAGTCACCAGAAGGACTGATTTTTGTTCCTCACAGGAAAGTGAAAAAAATTTCATTAAACAGTTACATTTAGGGGAAGGAAAAAAAAAGGCGGGAGAAGCTCTTCAGTTCCTGAGGAGCACTGGCTATGGTGTAAAAGCAGGTGTCTGTTCAAAGTCAGGGCAAGAGAAGCTCAAAATCCAGGAAGGAAACAATTGTTTTTCTCTGTTCAGGCCATGGAATGGATAAGGTACAAGAAAGGCAGAGAATATACCTGATCCCTGCAGGATAAAGGTCTTGTCTCAGTCAACATTTACTCTCTGGATGACGGAGATGAAATTATCCCAAATGTACACAGTGCTCTGTCTCTTCTTTATGCCCGTTCCCAGAGGTGCTGTCTGAGGTATTTCAACCTGCAATGGTGGTATTAAATTACAGGGTAGGAGGATTTTCCTGTGCTTCCTTTCCCAGCAGGGAACAGTAGGCCATCGAGTAGGTGATAGCAGCATGGATAAGCTCTGTAGTATCCACATGTAGCACTGCTGAAAAGCGGCTTAGAAGAGTGTGAAACCCTTTGATTATATTCCATGTCCCAAATGGTTCATTGATTTATGAACATGGAAAATCACAAATCCACTGATGCCAGTCCAACAGGCAGTTGGCTTGGTTAGATGTAGAAGAGGCTCAAAATCACCGATCTTCATGTTTACGGGGATGTTTTTTTTTAAATATTTATGTCAAATATGCTGTCCTCCCCCAGAAAAATGTTCAGCTGTCAGTGTGATTGAAAATAGCAGGGGACTCTTGCCTTTAACTGTCAATTTGGTTAAGCAAACTTAGCACTAAAGATTTTTCTAGTATTTTAACTTTTCATTAAAATGTGGCAAATAAAAGGTGAGAAAATCCTGCAGAGCTTCTCGCTGGCTTTGCTGATGCATTGCTTCGTTGTGAGAATTGCAGCCAAATAGTCATGGGGAGCCCTCCAGCCACAGGGCTCGTGTAGCTCGTGTTTACCGATGCTGTTGTCCAGGAGAACTGCTGCTGCTGGATTCAAATTCATGAGAGCATGGTTAGAAGAAAATAAGTTTGATATGTATGATTTATGATCTGTGAACCGACCTTCATTTCAAGAAGGTGTTGTCTAGGTATTTAAATGTTCTTTTGCTGTGTTTGGATGTGCAGAGCAGCACCTTGCTGCTTCTCTATTACTCCCGCTGTCCTGAAGGCAGAGTTGAATCCAGCACAATTTCTTGATGGTGTGTTAATGTGTTGTTCATGTCCAGAAGAAGAGAGCAAAGGTTGTTTTCAGAGGGGTTTCTGAGGTACATGTTGATTACATGTTTTTCTAGCAGATATTTGCAGCCAGTGTCCCCCTTGCTTATCCTAAATACCCAAGTAACAGGATGTCTGTAAAGCAGCACGGGCTTTGTCTGTCTTCTAGACCGTGACTCTAACTGTGAAACCTGCTACCCTGGTGCTTAAGTAAGGAATAGGTTGTACCATTGTACTAAAAAAAAAAAAAAAAATTAAAAAGGTAAAAAAATATTTCAGCAAATGCCATGGTTTTAAGTGCTTTGGAATTATGTGTTTAGTCCCTGTCAAATCTCAGTGAGATCTTGGATAGTTATAGATGCCTTCCAAAAAACCACAAAAAACCCTCTGAATATTTCCCATATTTCCTGCTCATCCCATCTAGCAACCCACAACTGCACCGGCCCACACATCACTGTGTTTATTCCAGGAGGTCTCCAGGCTTCGTTCATGCCCTGAACAGGCTCAAATATTTTGGAATATGCACTGGGACATTTGAATTAGGATGAACCAGACCAGACAGTAGGAATGACTTATAAATGATGGCTAACTGCTGTCTATGCTGAGATCACTCAAACAGTGAATTTGGAAGTAATGGGGTAATAGGGAAATATATTCAGAATTAATGTATTCATATAAATATTGTACAGTAAATGATTTGCCAAATAGCATTCATTACTTTGCAGCAGAGGTCAAATAATGGAGAAAATGTATTTGTGAATAAATTATTCAACAATTAACGCAAAATATAGCAGCTAACTAATTCAGCCAGTTCTAATTCATTTCCACTTTGAAAGTGTTTCTGGTTCCATCTACATGAGCATTTCGGCTGGGGTCACGAGTGCACTTTTGAAGTGAATCTCCTGGTTGCCTGCACTCGCTCAGCTTCAGCTCCCGTCCCTGTGCCACCTCATTGCACCCCAGCGGGATCGGGGGGCAGCCGGACCGGGGTGTGCACTCCGGGAGAGCAGCTGACGTGCTCCCTCACAGCACGGGGGGTCAGTCCTCCTCCGCACCAGAGCGACCATCCTGCAGAACACGCGAGATGGGGCTGCACTGTCTGTGGCGCTGGCTGCTTCTCTCTGCAGGCCCCATGGNAAGAATTTGTATCTATTAAAAACTATAAAGATAACTATGAAACCAGAAACCATAATAATAAAGAAAAAAATAGATTATATAATTATAAAAAAAAAAAAAAACCACCCCAAAAACCCCAAAACATTTAAAAAGGTAAAAATATATTTCAGCAAATTCCATGGTTTTAAGGGCTTTGGAATTATGTGTTTAGTCCCTGTCAAATCTCAGTGAGATCTTGGATAGTTATAGATGGCTTCCAAAAAACCACAAAAAAACCCTCTGAATATTTCCCATATTTCCTGCTCATCCCGTCTAGCAACCCACAACTGCACCGGCCCACACATCACTGTGTTTATTCCAGGAGGTCTCCAGGCTTCGTTCATGCCCTGAACAGGCTCAAATATTTTGGAATATGCACTGGGACATTTGAATTAGGATGAACCAGACCAGACAGTAGGAATGACTTATAAATGATGGCTAACTGCTGTCTATGCTGAGATCACTCAAACAGTGAATTTGGAAGTAATGGGGTAATAGGGAAATATATTCAGAATTAATGTATTCATATAAATATTGTACAGTAAATTATTTGCCAAATAGCATTCATTACTTTGCAGCAGAGGTCAAATAATGGAGAAAATGTATTTGTGAATAAATTATTCAACAATTAATGCAAAATATAGCAGCTAAATTATTCACAGAGACTAATTCAACCAGTTCTAATTCATTTCCACTTTGAAAGTGTTTCTGGTTCCATCTACATGAGCATTTCGGCTGGGGTCACGAGTGCACTTTTGAAGTGAATCTCCTGGTTGCCTGCACTCGCTCAGCTTCAGCTCCCGTCCCTGTGCCACCTCATTGCACCCCAGCGGGATCGGGGGGCAGCCGGACCGGGGTGTGCACTCCGGGAGAGCAGCTGACGTGCTCCCTCACAGCACGGGGGGTCAGTCCTCCTCCGCACCAGAGCGACCATCCTGCAGAACACGCGAGATGGGGCTGCACTGTCTGTGGCGCTGGCTGCTTCTCTCTGCAGGCCCCATGGGAATGCGGAGGTCCCGATGCTCCTTGGTGCTGTGGGACAGGGGTAAATGTGAAATCACAGCAATGTGGCTTCTGTGCAAGAATGTGCCACCCAGTTTCACCCACTACAGCTGATGGGAAAAGGGTTTAATCTGCCTGGGAACTGCTTTCTAGCAGGGTGCTGGAGGGCAAACTTGTTGGGATATCAGTGCATGGCTCTTGCAGCCAGCAGAGACCATTTACTCTTACTCCACACTGCAGTTGCTGCATTTCAACCACTAAGGCCTGTGTGGAGCCTGATAACTTGTGCTTAACTATGTAAATCCATAAAAGCTTCTGGTTTTGACTTGAAGGCATAAATAACCTATTGGTTGCCTGAATAATTTTTTGCAGTTTTGACTACCCTGGTATTAAAACAAAACAAAACACAAACCACAACTGCAAATTATTTTAAAATCAAATTTGCTTTCAAGAACAACTTCACTGGAAGTCTTTATGCCCCATCCCACAAGCCCAAATACTTTTTAGTAGTCCAAACCCTTGATTGTGGATCTCAATATTCTTTTTCATTTAGATAAATGTTTTGACCTCCATCAGCTTCAACCCCTGAGATTGCTTCTTGGTGCCTCAAATCACAGACGTGCAAAAGAGACTCAAAATCCAGTTTGTTCAGCATGTTCAAAGAGAAGGTAAGCAGACCTCTCTGAGCTTTTTAATTACAGATTTGAGTAATAACATAGACCTGGAATAATGGCACTGCTTCTGCTTATTGGCTTTCCGAGGCAGGGAACAAGCAGCACCATTTTGCAACGGCATTGTAGTCAGTCTCTTTGCAAAGGGTCCCCCATGTTGGGGTGGTTTTGAGGGGCTGTAGGACTGGCTTTGCAGCGTGGCGGCTCTGATTGTGTCACAGCACCAGATGCTGTTTGGGGGACCAGGGAAAGGCTGGGGAGTCCCTGTGGTTGCTGTAATGCTTTGCCAGCAATGCTCCCCAGCTGCTGAGAGAAAGCCACCGAGCTGGCCCATTTTGAGGACAGCCGGCTGGCCAGGGGGTTTTCCCCCTGGGAAGAGGCACCTCAGGGGCACACAAGGGTCACTGGTGGTCTCTAGCAGTCTGTCCTGAGGATGGCTTTTGTTTGAATTTCATTGTTTGAAGTCAGGATTTCTGGGCGCACATGTAGGAGTGTGAGCAGGAGCAGAAGGTGGTGCAGGTACAGGAACAGCAGGAGCTGATGGAAAAGCAGGAGGCAGTGTGGGTGCAGAAGCAGAAAGTGGTGCAAGTGCATGAGATGGGGCATGTATGGGAGGAGCAGGGGGTGGTTTGGGTGCAGGAGCTGGTGCAGTGCAGGTGTGGGGCCTGTCCTAATTTACCTAATTGCCCAAGTGGGCTCAGGTGTGCACCTCAGCTCCTCAGAGCAGCCATTGCCCACTGCAGGCAGGAGGTGTGGGTGCCGTGTGGAGGGTCCCCGGCATGGGCCCATTGTGCTCACAAGTGAAGGGATGGCCTGGGTAACACTGTCCCCTCAGTGGGTGCCTGAGGGGGGCTCTGCACAAGTCTGCAGGTTGAAACCCTGAGGACCTCTGCCTTCTCCTGACCTGGCTGGCTACATCCACCTAGGATTCGGGCTTGGAAAGGCACAAGCGTACAGGTCAGTCAGCTCCGAGGCTGGTAGCCATCTCCTCACCATGTGGTACAAGGCTGGGGAGACGGGTCCCCTGCTTCCTGGTGGAAAAGGGCATAAAATGGCTCCCGGTTCTGTGTGTGTGGGGGGTTATGGGGTGAGTCAGTGCTTGGGGCTTTTCTGAGGAGAGAAGGATGGGGAAAAATGCTCTTCTGAAGCAAAACGGGCACCCCAGCAACCTGCCTTGTGTTTGGTTTGGGGCTGCTGTGAAGAAGTGTGAAATGGCAGGCTTGTGTTGTGAGGTGTGGTAGAGCACAGAGCTCGTGGAGGCCTGTGAGCAAGCTGCCCAGCAAGCGTATGAAAAATACACCATCGGAGGAGGTAAAAGTTCCTCTATTTCTGGTGGTTTCCTTGCTCAAGTAGCAAAGTGTGACATTGTGTGGTTGCTATCAGTAAACTTAGTTTTCATTCTGAGCTGTGTTTGAACTGGCTGCTAACACTGCTTGCACATGGAGGAGCAATGTCCTGCTCCTAAAAAACCAAGGTTTTACTGCACCTATTTTGCCAAAGAGTCAGGTTTGCAAGTTCAGAAATGTTTGGAAACCAGAACCTCAGTGAATTTATGGCCTGTGACAAGGTGTTACGGGCATTTTGTGACAGCTGCTTCCAGTACTGACAGAATATTGTGAGGTATATCAAAAATACCTGGACTTTCAGGAGCTGAATCTGTGGTGTTCATTTCGATTTACTTTGGGGAGATAGTACATAATATAGTTTGTGATAGAGTAGAAGTCTCACCTGAAGTGAATGAACATT
The DNA here is from genome assembly GCA_013399365.1 of Pampusana beccarii. Lineage (NCBI taxonomy): Eukaryota > Metazoa > Chordata > Aves > Columbiformes > Columbidae > Pampusana > Pampusana beccarii. Next base: position 2,180,547 of record VWYH01000777.1, on the reverse strand, counting down.
TTTCTCTTATTCTCTGTTTCAAGGACATACTATTTTAAGATAGCTATTGTCTTTTAATATTCCTTACTTTTTTTTTTTTTTAAACATTTCCTATCGTGTAGCATAACCAAAGTTTGGAACAGGTCACTTGTTCCATTGACGTAATTTCTTATTGCCACTGAACTAGAATCCCCAAACTTGCAGTATTCATCTACACCTTCATTACATGCTGCTGAGGTGTAATGAGTACCCGGATGCCTCAGTAGCAGACCCAGACACCTTGCAAAATAATCATGAAAATTAAGCAGCCCACGCATAAAATGTACTCTTGCCCTTACCATAATTGTGTTGGTATTAATAATGGGGAAAATATGCTATTAACTGACTCATGAAGAGTATGAAAGAAATTATTCATTTCCAGTGAGTGAGATGCTGGAGTTTTGAGTAGAAATCCGTGTTTTGCCATCTCCAAAGAGTGGCAGTGGGTGCTGCCATGCAGGCCCTGCTCCTCCTGGGGTGAAGCTTTTCGGCAGGCCTGGGCACGGGGTCTCCGTGTTCAGTGGGGCTGGGACACCAGCACCAGCTCAGGACGTGCCGCTTCGCTCTGTGTTTTCACAGGAGGTTTAGCAACAACTTATGCATAAACAAAATGCGTTAGGGTTTGCAGCATTTCACACTGCATCTTTCTGTGGTCTCCCAGGATGAAATCTGCTTTTGTGTTGTCAGTGTTGGGAGTAACTGCTGATGTCTCTGGTACTACAGCAGAGAAATACCAAAATCTATGCGCCTGAAAGAGATCAAGTTTGCCAGAGCTCAGGCTCAAAAGTGGGTTACCATGGCTTAACGAATTATCCTGCCTTAGACGAACGAGGTGTGCCTTTACCCATAACGTGAGACACAGTCACCTGACAGAACGTCTCTGTCATTAAGGTTTAGAACAGGTAACCTGGCGTTTGCAATGTTTGGAGTATATGCCTGGCAGCTGTCTGCCCGGCGATCAGCAAGAGGTGGCAGTGTTTCTGTGTGGTGACAGGGTTTCTATTGCCGGCTCTTCATTTACCGCGGTGCCTGACAGAAAGGCGTTCTGACTACATAGAAATATACTTTTTATAATCACCTCTAAGAATATTATGACAGGCGATTAATAATCTGACAGCAAAGTAACTATTTTTAGTAGCTTTAAACGAACACTTTATTTCATCCTTGAACCAATCCTCATTGTAATCTCACTACTGCAATAAAAGTTTGGGTAGCTGAATATGTGCTGGTCTCTCTCTGCTTTAGTGAGACCTGTGCTTGCAGGAGTGATGTGTCCAGCACCAGCATAAACGCCTCAGGGCAGAACTGACCTGCTGGGGCATGTAAATGTGGCAGCCGCTTAGTTATAAAAGATTTTTTAAAGCCTCAAAGCAGTATCTGTGTGGTTTTGGGTGGAGATTTTTGTTTGGAGAGAGAATTTCGTGGGTCTGAGGATACACACCTGATTTTTAAAGTGAGACACTGAGGTGTGCAGGGCATACTCCAGGGTGCTTTTTTTTCTGTTAGTGTAAAACTTCATCCACATTCTGCAGAAATGAGTTTAAATAGTTTGCAAGGTGAACTTGGAGCATTCCCAGCAACTTTGTGAGCTTTAGATGACATTTTGCATAGCTGACAGCTGCTCGTTGGTACGTAAGTGTCCTTGGTGAGGCTTGTTCTGGTAGTCTGATCAGAGGTACAGGCTTCCTTACTACTGATTTCCACGTATTGTGGTTTTCATTTGAGCATCTAAAACCTGCTCTTACTGAAGTTCGGAGGAAAATGGTGTCTTATCCTTAGGTACAGCTTTTGAAAAATAATAAACAAAGTCAATACTTGCCTGTAGAGAAGGCTATGTAGCTTTCAGCTAAAACTATGCCACTTCAGCAAGATGCAGAACTGCACAATAAATTGTTTTTTCCTGTACTGTGTGCCAACATAAAATGCGTGTATTTGAAGGGGGGTTAATAGAATATTTTGAATGATCATTGGTAAATGTTACATTGTACATGGCTTAAATCCAGAATGTGACAGATACTGCAGCTGGCTGTGATTCAGGTAAGGAACATGAATGATTCACGAGGCTGGTAGAAGTGGAGTAAGTAATTCTTTCATCTTGATCATTTTCTCCCTGAAGCCAAATATCTTGCATATGGTGACAGCTTTGTAAAATAGCGTGATGGCCAGTAAAGATAGGGGGAGCTTAGAAAAGACTTGCTAAAACAGATTTGATTTGGATATGACATAGAGCCTGTATTTGTATTTTTTTTTTTCTTTTCCTTTTTATTTCTCTTTCCCTGACTTTCTCTCTGGGTATGTAGGGAATTGTTAGGAATGAAAGGTAGCTGGCCCAGAATGCTAATATCTCTGCTTTGATAAGTCTGAGAGATGTTTTAATTAGGAAGAGGATGTGAAGACTCGGAAGAATGTAGTTACTCATGTAATTTGAAAACCCTGGAAAAAATCCTGAGGGGCAATAGCCTGAGGAACAAATGCAGTTTATTTATCTGGGAATATACAGCCAGATGTAGCTTATATGTGGGTTTCTGATGTGGCTTTTTTGGAAAATACCCGAGTGATTTAGTTTCAGTTAGCTGTGCTCCAGACGGAAGAGCCCTAACAAACATTTAGCGTGTTTTCAACTGCTACTGCCCTGGACCTTCTCACTTGATTTAATAATGTAGATAAAGAACATCTTTACCTGAGCCAAACCCGTAACCTAGTAGACGTGGGATGCAGTCTATGGAGGAACCCCTGCAGCTGGCTGGAGGAGAGGGGATCCCTTGTTACGCTGCTGAACATTGGTACAGTTCATGGCCAGAGCTGGATCTTGCCAAAGAGGCTTTGCAGTGCCTGACCTGGCCATACGAGCCCTCCAGGGACCTGGCCGGTCACATGAAAAGGGCAGGAAGGGCAGTCTCTGTGGCGGCCCCTGCAGAAATGGTCAGAGGCTCCTTGTTCCTGTGATCATGATCACCTCAAAATTCTACCAGATTCAGTACTCCTGAAAGGATAATTTAACATGACTTAGAAACAGATACTCAAGCCAATTCTACCTTCCTTTTTTTTTTTTCTGGTTCTCTTTGTCATTTTCTACTTAGGACACCCATCCTTCCCCCCCCGACCTTAGTTTTTTTTTCTGTCACCCTGTCTGTCCCTGCTCTCCTGATGCGTAACTGCTGGTCATCAGCACAGGCTTTCTCCAGCTCACCTTCTCTGCATCAGAAAGAGGCGTTTCATGAGCCAGTGCCAGGCATTGTTGCTTTCTCTCTTGCCTGTAGTGAACTCTTCAATACAATGATAAACTACTTGCATTAAACAACAGAAGAAGGATTTTGAGGCAATAAATAAATCATCTCCCTGCAGAGCAAACTGGTGAACATGAACAGGGTAAGCTTTAAGTACCTCCAGCCTCGGGAACCACAGCGTGCATAAGGATTTGGTCCAGCCATGCTGAGGTCAGTGAAAAGAATCCTACAGGCTTCTGGGAGCTTTGGATGAGGATTTGTGATTTCTGGGACAATGTGAGCTGTTGGTAGTCTCATTTCCCCGGCTGCCTCCATCAAAAAACCGAACAGATCTCACATGTGCTAGTTTCTCCCTGATGCCCAAATGGCACTCTGGTCCAGTGGTGGCACCAGGGCAAGTAGGAAGCTGGATGTTTGCGAACACCAGTAGCACCACTTCTCTCTCTTCCAAAATGTTCATTGGTAGTATTTCTTGTTTTAGCATTTAGAGAAGTAGGTTGAAAATGAGTTATTCACAATAATTTGCTTTCTGCTGCTTGTTAAATTTCACGTTTTGACAATTTAAATTTTAACAATTACTTTCAGTGATAACACTTCAATCAATTTTAGTGTTTACTGTAATTATGAGCTTTGTGAGCCTGTAATCCAGAGTTTTACATTTATCCCACAAAATGTTGGTCATGTGATTTATAAAGATGATCAGTAACTTGGGTTTTGTTTTGTACAGGGAAAGAAATAGCAGAGTCGTTGGCCTTTAAGGTTACCTTGTTCTATCTCCCTTATTGTTTCTGGTGGCAGAACTTTGTGTATTTGGTTGAAAGCTGACCTTATTGGGGAGAAAACAATGTTTCTCAGCAAATCCACTTTCAAGAAAGCTCAAAAGCAATTACACTAGGTAAACAAGAAGGGATGTTGTAGATCTTGTCCCTTTTTCTAGCGGAGTACTAAATGCAAAGCTGATGGGATTATTTGATTTCACCCTTCCAAATCCTACTGTGTGTTATCTTTGCCGAATGACTTTTATGTAATCTTTAGTGTGCATAAATACATGTTAACAAAAAATGATGCAATGAAAGCAAAATGGCAAGCATCGAAAGCAAAGCATTTCATGCAAACATTGTGATACTAGACTTGTGATTTTTTTATTTCTTCTCTTTTTTTTTTTTTCCTTTCTTTTTTTTTACCTCACCTGTGAAGGGCAAGCCATCGGCTTGGTTACTGCAGGAATTAATTTTGTTCTTTCTCCAGAGTGTGGATTTGTAAAAAATCTAATGTGGTATGGAAGCTGAACATGTATTATTAGTTTAAAGGAATGAAGAAAGCTTTGTGTGATTGTGATAATGATTTTCATCTGATCTAGTTGCATTTATTCTCCTGGTTTCTATCGGATATCAATCAAATTGTAGTGAGCTGGAGGCATTCTCTCTTTCAGAGCTCCACCTCTGTTTTCTTGTGTTTGTTCTTGTGCATCTGTAGTCAACGTGTTGTGGTGTTGTGAGTCTTGTAGTCAACCATAAAGCTTCCCACCCCCCAGTGAAATGCATGCCCTGTTTTAGAGGGCATGAAGACAAGGTGACAAACTCTGATGAATGTTGTCTTTGGATGTATTCTTAGCAATCAGCAATAGAGAAGGAAACATAAAGAGCTGTGTAGCAACCATGATGATTCTTCATTTCATTGCAGCTGCCATCCGGAGGGGTTGCCGTCCCTCGTTTCGCATACCAGATGGTGCTGTGGCTTCTGTCTTCAAGTTTTGAGCCTCTTTAATGTTCCTCATGGCTGTTTCAGAAGGAAGTAAATTACATCCTTTGGAATCAAATGTGTCAGAGGATATCAACTAGATCATTTCACATTTCTGCATTTCAGGGAAAGCCAAGTATTCCAAGAATTTAAAAAGTTTTGAAACACTGATTCCATACTGCCAGGTGCATTAAGCACTGAAGCAGCACGCCACTTTCTGGTGTGTCCAGCTCCTGCCTGTGGCTTGCGCTGTAACGCAGCAGGTGTGCAACCGCTTCTTAGTGTCCCTTGTTCAGATGCCAGCCTGTCCTCACCTTCCGTATTTGAGGCCCCAGAGGTGTACTTAGGGAATGAGAGCATCTCCTTTCATGTAAAAGCTGAAGGAAAGGTGCCTTAGATTATATCTTGCATTTCTGATTGTGAAATTGCTTCTGTGTTTGTGGAATATATTGAGGTTTAAAGGCTTGCAAAACGCCCTCTCTTCCAGATTTGATTGCACATTCGTCACTCATTACCTAGTGGTATGCAGTTAGTTGTATGGAGTAGCAGTAGTGCTATCAGTAATATCTAGTGTAATTAGCATTTGAAGACAGGAACTCTGGAATCAGGCCAACCACATCCAATTTTGCATCTTAGAAATGATAAACAGGAAAATTGTGCATGCATGAAATAATGTCACCTTAGGCTTGGGCAATTTTCCAATTATTGTGTCACGGACCTTCTGCTGCAGGAGTGGATGAGGGGGCAGGTCCATCTTCTACCTTCATGGTCAGGAAAAAGCATTTGCTGAAATGGCATCTTTGTGTTTGTGCCGCATTTGTAGCTGTGCTGTCCAATTGCATTTCCATTCAGCCCCGTCTGACATTTAGACAACAGGAAATTCCGTAAGGTGCCCACGTGCTGTGCAAAATGGCATCTTTCATTTCTTTGACACTGGCACGCTGGTAATTTCATTGCTTGAACTCCTGTTCTCGTATTATGAATCGGTAGAAAAAGCAAAGATGGATCATTTTCTTATTATGCCCTTCATAATCATAAATACTTTAATAAAATTGCTTCTAACAGTACTATAAAGTGAGGATGCAGATTTAATAGCATTTTACTAAAGGATTAAACAAAAAAGGCTGTGTGTCTTTTAAAAATTCTTTATGATGGTTACAGAACAGAAGGAAAAGATTGGAGACGTAATGTTTTTTAACTTAATTGTAGCTGGAATGGAGTTAGCAAGCATGCTATGGGTGAAATAACAATTCAGTCAAAATGTTATTTTATCAAAGCTGGAGGGTTTTACAGAGGCATATTTATTTCTAGGATCCTCTTGCAGGGGACTCTTGGGTCTGCGGCAGAAAGCAGTGCTTTACGCACTGACCTCCGTTGCGAAGAACTTGTGTTCAAATCCCTTTTTTTTAGGATGAAAGGAAAAGAAAAAAGAAAATAAAAAAGCGCTTTATAATTTGCAGTCCTGAGACTTTGCACATGGGACTTTTGCATTGCGGATCTTCATACATGTTCTTTTAGAAAAATGTGCAAATGTATCTCTTCATTTGGCAGGAAGGCAAATTTTGGCATCTTAGCTTTTACCTTGAAATAGCAATTGTTGCCTTCTGCTCTGAGTACTTTGTCTTCTCTGATTTGCTGGGGAAGACTGGGGAGCTCTGGGAGATGGCTGCAGCACATTCCTGGTACCTGGGGGGTGTCAGTCAATTGTTTATGAAAGATTTCTATTGGTATTTTTTCTGAAGTACCACCTAGGGGACCAGTCACAATCTTGATTCAGTGGAGCTACAAATGCTGCAGAAAGGGGCGCCCTTTTTCTGAGGAACCACAGTCATAAAGTAAGTGAGGCAGAAAGTGCATGGGAGGAGGGAAACGCTCCCTTGGTTTTATAGAGGGGAAACAGAGACACAGAGATATACAGTGATCATCTTGAGCTTGATGGGAGCCCGCAGTAGAGTCAGAACTGCAGGTCTGAGATTGCCCAAGGCTCAGAGGAGTCCTTCAGCCTCTCCTGACCCTGGGGAACTCCTCTGCCTCCCCCTTTTCCAGAGACAGCCTTGCAGTGAGCCAAGGCAGCTGCTGGGTACAGTGGATATTGCTTTTATGTTTAGTGCTTTATTTTCTTACACCAAATGAGGTAAGTAATGCTGAGTCTTGTAAAGCTCCTAATGAAATACACCCACTAGATGGTAACTGTGGTCCTTTGTGCTCCATGAACCCTCCCAGGCATCAGGCCCTCGTTTCACTGGGTGCTGTGCAAATGAAGAGCTGAGTCTTACCACTACCCCAGCTGAGGACGTGGTTTCAAAGCACAAGTGGAGGGCAATAGACTCCTCTACTCTTCTTGTTTGGGAGAGGTCAAGGCAATGTAATGTGGTGATCAAAAACTATGAAATTAAGCAGTCTTGGCTTACCACTTCTTGCACCAGTTCCTGGGAGTCCTTTGTAGGCAATTATCAGACAATGGAGCTGAATATAATATAATATGATATTATTATTATAGTAAACTAAGACTATGATGCAAATAATATTTTTCATAGTAAAACAGCTAAGTAATACAATAGAAGGTAAAGACTCAGTCGTGAATCCCCAGCCTTTTTTCACTCCTGGGTAGTGGCATGCTTAGGTTCTTTGCTTATACCTGCAGGCCACCAAGACACACCACTGGCAAGTAGCCCATTTTCTGTGCACCACCAATGGCCTGGCATTCAACACCAGAAAGACTTCTTGTTCCCCTGCTCAGCTTGGCGAGAGTTTGTCGTTGACTGCACAGAGACCAAGGCTGTGACTGTGCGCCCTGGCCCTGGTGGTTCGTGTCACTTAACAGATTTCAGAAATCCTTAAACTGGGTCCAGAAGTGCAGCACTTCCAGACCAGGGACTAATCTTTCCGTGATGCAGGATTATGCCAAGTAAGGAGGCTCTTTGTGCTTTCACAAGAGCTGAGAGTGTGGCAGCTCTTTGTTACTGATGCTTTATCCCAAGGATCTGGGTGTTGATGGAAGGGGTAGGACTTTGCTGACCTTTCATTAGGTTTGTGCTGTGTGTGTGATTTGTACTCTTGGTGTGAAATTCTGCTCCACTGCAGTTAGTGGGGCTGTTAGCACTGATGCTGAGATTTCACCAAGGCTTTTTGAAGGTGTCCAAGATTTGCGTTTGATTTCCAGGCAGAGAGTTGAAAGAGCTGAAAGCTGGAAGGAAGGGCTGCAACCTGCTTCCCTCCTGCCTTTCTGCAGGGCTTAATAGAAACAGCTTCTTCTCAAAATACCAACTCTTCAAATTCATTGGCTCTTTGCTTAACATGAAATAGTCTTGATTTAAGGGACATTGAAGCAGCTGGAGTCAGGTTGATTTTTAGACCATTCTGAATTGTTTCCTAAATGTAATGTAAGTTGCAGTGAGAAATTTACAGCAGTGTGAGAACAGGCATTTCAAAATGTCAGATTGTGTCTGTAAATTGCCATGTCTGGTAATAAACCCACCTGTCAAATAACCGGCAATTGCAGTCTGCTGGTGAATCTGATTTTGCTGTGTGCTGGTTCTTGAGTGAATCACAGAGCAAAACTAGTGATTCTTTCTCATACTCTCAATAATTTTTTGGAAAATTCAGGTGAAAGTGAACTTGGAGGTGTTAAGTTAAATGCCCCAGCTAGTTAAAAACAACTCTAGGGAGATAAAATTTCAAAACTATAAAGTTTAGCACTTAAATCAGGAATTCTTTCAACCGCAATTTATTTTCCAAACCCGCTACTTAGGACGGTTGTATGCATAAGAAACAGTAGACTACAAAATCTTCCTTGAAATATTTGGCTCACCATATAGTGAGTGTTATCCTTGCTGAGCATTTTGAGCACACGCATGCAGTATGATGTCTGATGGGCTTTAATTCTTTCAGCTCAGCCATCTGATCTGAAGAGGGAAGCAAAATTATAGCTGTAAAACTGCACCCTCTGATTCACCTTCCTGTTCTATTTATGATTTCTGCAACCGGGATGAATAAACTCCGTAGTCAGCGTTCAGATGGGAGAGTGTATAGTTAGCTCATTTCTCTGCACGTGTCCTCAGAACAGAATAGTAAATCTGGCTATTTTTGAAAACACTTTACTGCAATATTGTAATTATAATTATTCTGGCATGTTTGTGTTTAAATGTGGTATATGAGGTCAATGTGACCGAAAGGCTTTTTTGGGTTGCTACTTGTGAAGGTTGTGTGTAAGTTTATTAGTTGTCAATTGTATTAAACCACTCTGAAAAGATACCAGGGGTGCAAGTCCTCTGCATTCATAATTATCAGAAATACCTCGCCCGTTGTCTGTTATTGTCTTTGCTTTCTCTCACCAGCACACCCAAAAAGTAGTAACAAGAAGTTGCAATGGGGTATGTTTTCCATGAACAATGGTATCCCCTCAAACGGTTGAGTGTCAGAAAGTGCATGCCTATCTCTCTGCTTTAATGATTGCTGATGCACATGACGCCTAAATTCCAGAAAGGTGCACCTTGACCCTAAAATTCTGCCGACATCCTAAAAATTTATTTGATCTACAACTGAAGCAGGTGGGCTTTTTTTTTTTTTAATATATTTTCGCAAGTGTTCATGCATAGGCATTGGCGTTTCTTCCTTGCAAGGAAAACCACAGCAGAAGCCTTGTCCCGGGCTGTGCTAGCAGCTGTACTTTAGCTACCAGCAGCTAGAGGGGGTCAGCAACACGTTTTGAAGCTTTGTCCTTTCAGACTGTACCTGACTGGTGAATCTTACAGTGTGTGTCACCTAGTGGGGAATGTTGCAGTGTGTATGAGTAAATGGTGGAGGTGATGATGTGCAAGGCTCTATATTCTTCCTAATAATCTGTTTTAGCACAACTTGATTCTGGATACTTTTTGCAAAATTGTGTGACTTCTAAAGCATTATTAGTTTTAGCCTGCCACTACCTCTTCCTGTGGATGGTGATACTTTCTAGAGCTCTTCAAATTTCCATTAGTATTTCCACTTTAAAATCTTTCTCCGTGGTAAAATCTGTATAGGGGTAGGGAGAAAATAATTGTTTTCTTTTTCCCTTTGTATCCAATTTGGCAAGGAAGGATGTTTAACAGTACTTCGCTGGTTTTCCCCACCCAGGCTGAGGCAGGTGCTGCCGTGCTGTTATTAATAATAATTCTTCTTGTGCAGTGGAGGCAACTGAGCAAGGGAAGTCTGAGCACACTGGAGATCAGGGACGGTGCAGGGACTTGATCCCAGGTCTCTGAGCCGTAAGCTGGTTGTCAGCCCTACTCAGGTAACCCCCAAAGAGGCGTTCGTTTGGGCAGAAGGAACATCAGGATGTACCAAATACAAAAATCAAGGGCTGAGGGATTTCACCAGGTAGTATCCTGTATAATCTCTAATTGCAGTATATCCACAGCCTAATGAAGAACCAGATTGAACAGAATTGGAAGATGTGCCCACTCAGTGCTGAGCCAGAAGTTGGCCTGGCATTTTAAGTACCATTTCAGTCATTCTTTTGCACTCAACAAAGCACTTCTACATGTGTTTACACCTGGTATGGTGTGTATGTAGTGAGATAGTTTTAGCACAGCTGCATTGCTGCAGAAGATGATAAATCAAGTTTCTTTAGGAGTGTTATAAAAGCATTTACACAAGTGACATTCCTGAAGCTCAGTAATAGCACAAATGTATTGGGGATGTTTGTCAAGTATTTAATATTCTCATATATCCCCTTCCCCCATCTCCTTTCAACCCTTGCTTATACCTTCTAACAACAGAGATGGCTGTGACAAAAGAAAATAGATTTTTTTTTTCCCTATTCATGATAAAGCATGAAAATCCAAGTCACCCGAGGGAAGCCTATGAAATCACATAAGCTCCAGACATCTGAAGATGCTGCAGGTTTTACTGAGAATGCAAATGCCCTGTTGAAGCTGTTTTAGATGTTCATAACAGGAGATGAATTCAATTAGCAGATCTGGGAAATGCTGCCACAGCTGCAGTATGCTTGTAACAGGCCACACCATTGTTCCTTAAGGGAAACCTCATGGGCCAGGGATAAAGGAGAGCGATTCTTTTAGGAAATTCCTCTAGTAAAGCTGCAAGCCTATCAACTAATTACATCCCTTGTTTGCTAGCCCAACCTGTTAGAAAATAATAAATATCCATGGAAGACTGTTAGTTTGGATGTCACTGGGCTAGTGGGAAAATAACAGGAAATGGTGATTGTACCAGAATATACCAGATTGTACCGTGAACTGGGGCATACAGGGTAATACCAGGTGCACATTGACAGGTGTGTGTGCTGGAGATTCAAGCTGGTGTGGATGCACAACAAAATAGATAATTTCCTTAGGCTGTTTTTTAGCAGTAAGGTCAGAAAGAATGAAATAGCTTCTCTTCTTTTAAGTGACTCCACTTTAATCCAGCTGAGAAACAATACCGGGCTTTATTGGTGTAAAGAGACTTTCCTTGCTCTTTGCCTATATAGTTCCTATTGTACAAATCAATAAGAGCCTGCAATATTTATGTGACATCTTGAAGTCCTCTACACAAAAGCTCGCTCCAACAACAAATTATGAAAATTCCTTCCACTTTCTGTCCATTAGAGCCTTCAGCTGGGAAATGTCAGCGAAGGACTGCTCAGCTGAAACATGACCTGCACTTTTTCTTGAATGAAAGAAGCATTGATGTTGCAAAGTATTGATGCCTTCAGAAAGAAGCAGTTAAAGAGCATTTTTATTTACTTTACAACATCAACCTCTGTGCTAACTCAGTGCCCACAAATGAAGTAATCATTTACAAATGACACTAACACAAAAATAACAAACTTCTGCAGCAGTTTTCACCTCTAAGAGTTGGGGAAGATCTCTGTTATCGTCACTGGAGTAGCACTGGGAAGGAAACTGGGAGGTTTGTTTAGTTGGGTTTTACTGGTAAAGACCTAGATTTACTAAAGCTTTGCCATACATTCTTGTTAAGGTTCTTCTTTTGGTCATCTTCTCTGCCTGCTACCTAATTCCCTCTTTAATTGTTTAAATTAATATTAACTGATGCTGATTCTGTTTTTTAAGACATTCCCAGAAAAGTGAGGGAGGGCAGAAACCCCTTTATGTCCTCACATTTTGGGCTTAACTTAGCCCTTCAGTTCCAATATTGCGAAGTGTTTTTAGACCTCAATCAGGTTCAGCAATTAGCAAGTGTAATACAGCTGTTGCAGAAGAGAGATGTAATATTCCTGTTTGTTCTTTTGCATATGCTGTGGCACCTCAACTAAACTATTTTTAAATAAAGAATCTGGCACAGCCCACTAATGAGAAGTTTGTTCCTTGCTGCTGCTAGCCATGGCCTCTTAAATAAAACCAAACCAAAAGCCTTCCCAACAACAACAAAACCACACCAAACAAACAAACAAACAAAACAAAAAACACAACCCACAACTTTCTTTAAAAGCCAAATAAGTAAATATTGCTGGGCTCTTGCCTTTTCAATCTGAAGATCAAGTCATCCCCATGAGGAGCTTCTGTCTGTTCTTGTACAGCTTCATAATCAGGGGCCAGCATTTTAAAGTGGCTGATGCATTAAGTGCTTTAAGTTCTGGGTGCTCAGTTTGATGTGTTCAAAGCACTGATTTTCAGGAAGTCCCAAGCCACCCACTATTAAAATATCATGTCCTGCTAGCTGGCTGCACAAAATTCCCAGCCAAACACTGCCACTTTATAGTGATATTTTAAAGCAAGATTCTTTAACAAGAAGGATCATATCTTCTGTGAAATGTTTGAATTTACCTTTGGGGCTGTAAAATGACATGAGAGGTCAAATGTGTGTCTTCTGGTTCTGCCTCCTTGTTGCCAGATGCAGGTGAGGGTGACCCGGGGACTGGGCTGAGGTCCTGTGGCTGTTGGTGGCACCATAGGGTGGCCAGATACTGGGACAGGCAAGCTGAAGGGAGCCTGCAGAACTGAGGGCTGCTCCCTGCAGCAGAGTCACTGGGGGCAAGCTTGGGTAAACACAGTTTTTGGTCTTCTCATCTCAGTACATTCGCTCTCTTCTCAAGCATAACAATCAGATAAGCTTCCATATGTATTTATTTACTGTTCTTCTACCATCTACAGGAGCTCAGTGGGGGAAGTAAGTTACAAACTGACACCCAGCGATACGTGGTTGCAAAGAAAACTCATTTCCCAAACTGGAGCATGCTGGTGTCGGAGAGTGTCCATGTCAGCCATTCTCAGTTTTGCCATCAACTTCATGAGGCATCTGGCAGTGACTTCAGCGGAGCAAAACTGCTTATAGTCAGCTGATGGTCTGCTTCCCATTTGCCTTTCTTTGCAATGCATAAAAAACATAAAAACATCTCTTCCAGCACAATTTTCACCTCAGTTGAAAACCCTGCACTACCATGAGCTATTCATGGTGTGAATTTTGAGGTAGTCCTATGCAGGGCCAGGAGTTGGGCTCGATGATACTTGTGGGTCCCTTCCAACTCGGGATATTTTATGCTTCTATGAAAGTCATCTGATTTATGCCAGCTGAGCACCGGACCTTTGCAGTCCAACCTGCTGATTCCTCAGCAGCACCTTCATTCTAAGGGGACACTCTGCAGCTGTAGAAGATGAGGGACATAATTATGGTCTGTCATAAAGAGTCCAAAGATTTCCAGGGAAAAGTCCTTAATTTCAATCACTCTCATGTCTAATACTTCATAACGGAGACAGTCTATCACTGGTGAGGTTTTTTTCCCAGTCTCCTGCTATTTCAGTGCTAAAGCAAGCGTGGTTCTTAGAAAGAGGCTTCTGCTGTGATGGTTAAGACAGTTAATGATTTTTCAGCCTGGATGGGTTAAGATGAACAGCTTTTAATTTGTCATGGAAATTAGTCATTTAAAATAGATGTTTTCATAGTTAAGTGGACTCAGTGTGAATCGCTGTGAGAAAAACCACACAGAGCCAGCCTCACTTGGTGCTCCATGTGAATCTGGAGCAACAATTCATCAAAGTCGGTAAACTTAAATTAAATAAAGTTAATTGTGAATGAGTCTGGAATCAAGTCTCATGTCTTCAGACATCTGTGGTGGTTTCAGACACATTGGGAAGCTGTTGAGAGACTGCCACAGGGTGATTTTAATGGCTCACAGGAGAGTGCCTCTGTAAAAATGATGGAGTGGCACTACTCATTAGCTGCAAGCTCTGAAGGTGAAATAGATAAACTTCACAGAAAAAAAAGTGGGACTGAAAGCCATTTGCAGGACATGCAGTTGAGGGTGTGAAAACACCCACCGAGTTGCCCATCTGCATGTACAGTGTGGAGCTGCTGCGTCTGCCCTTGGCACAAACTACCTGTAGACACAGAAGAGGTAACTCATTTAGATCCTAGATGGTCTGACTTTGAAATAAGTGATGCTGGATCATAAGGTGGGATTACAAGTAGAGTAAGTTATTTAGGAGCCATGCATAATTTTTTGTGTTTCCTTTAGACTGTATTGCCAGTCCCCACTACCTCAAGGATCACCATCGTTAGCAATGGGGGTTGAGTTTCCTGTGCCAGGGCTTCAGGGCTGGAGAGTATTCCTATTATGTGGCCAGGATTAGTGGCCTCTAACATTTGTGTGGATCTTTGCTGCCTATTAAATCTATAACTTTCAGATTTCCAAACTTCTCATGAGGTTCATGCAAAGGGAGATTTCCCATGTACTCCACACCGGGTACAGACCTGCCCTGACCTCATGCCTTGGGGGATATATTAAGGATATCCATGGAGGTCCTGCTAAAGTGCAAGGGCCCAGTTTGCTAACAGGAATGGGAAGTGAGAAAAGTAGTTGGTGATCCAAACTTTGAAAATTCAAGTATGCAGTTGAAAATGTCTACTAGCACCTTATCTCTGCATAGTTTCATAGCTCTTGCTTCTTGGCCAGATGGCAACCTGATTAGTAGCCTAAGCAGCCCTGATGGCTTTTGCCAAGAGCTTGCTAGCAAATCGGTGCTGTGGATTTATATTCCTTTTTTCCCGACATAGCTGGATGCAGCAGTAGAAAGGTGATACCAAGGCAAAGCACATTCATGTGTCCTGTTTTCTGTGAGCAAAACAGCACTGCCAGTTTCTTGGAGGGTTTCTGATTAGCAGATGCTGACTAAAGTGACTTGGACCTTGGAATACATTTTGGTTCTTTGTTGGCAAGTGAAGAGGTATAGAAAACCCTGGTGGCATTCAGTTGTGTTTATTTTAAATTTAACCTTTATTATTTTTTGTAAATTATACCCATTTACTTGTGGAGGAGCATATTCTGAATTGCCTTAGCACACTGCGCTAGACATTCCTGATGTAAATCAGACCAGCTCCCCTGACAGCTCATGTCCACCAGTTGAGGATCTGGCATGCACTATTTTATTACTTGTTGATTCTCCTGTGATTTTCAGATCCTACAAAAATAAAAACGTCTCTGATGGGGTCAGATAAAGCAGGTCTTTCTGGAAATGTTGCTTCATGGAAATGACAGGTAGCAAAGTTCTTCCCCACCACTTGTCTTGCTGAACTCAGAAATGCTCCAGTTGGAGTAGACTGGACGGGCTGGGCTGACACTGGTTCATTGTTGTTATGCTGTGGTTGGCAGAGGCCTCAAAAACATAATGACATGTTTCTGAAAAATTAGGTGTTGCTGCATATTCCTTTGCACTGGATGCAGTATGTGCTGGTGATGAGACTGTGAGCCCTCAGCATTGTGAGTTAATGACAGGGGTGCATAGGGTAAGAGTGAGGTTTGCATGTTATGTCTCTGTTACTGGTGTCGACCATGTTTTGGAGACCCTCCTTTGGGACCTGGCTGGTCATCTGGACGAAAGATGGAAAGACACAAGTTGTCTTTTCCTCGCACGTGATTGCTTCTCGGCGTGAACATTCAGTCCTTGCATGCTTGGGTGCCTGGTGATTGCAACAAGTGATAGACAAGCAGTGAGGTTCAGCTTTTGACCTTGCATCTTGTACTGGTTTTTCTCTGTTTCAGTGTTAAATTCCATGCCTGATGCTAAGGTAGGCAGCTCCAGGGAAATTGCTGTTCTGGATTTTCTTCCCCCTCTGTTATAAAATTAAAAGACTCTTGAAGCATCTGATCCTGCAACTGAGAGCACTGATGGGAATTTGAGTGCATCATTGGCTTAATTAGAGCTAGTCCTGAAAGTAAATTTACCTAGGTGTGTTAGTGTTTGCAAAGGGAGGTTTTGATCCCGTAAACTATCATGCAGGAGGAGAGGGTTTCCCAGGGATTTTGAGAGAGAGGAATGAGCCCATAAGAAGTGCACCTGTAAGTCATGTAGAAGCTTGTAATCTTGCTTTAGTGTTAGCACACCTTTAGAAAAGTGAGCTTCCCGTGTACCGCGTGTGACAACACTTAACTCGGGATCCAGTTAAATGCAGCTGGGAGGAGCTGACTGAAAATGTCAGCTCAAACTGCATGCGCTCCATTCTGTCTGGATATTGCTGACATAAATATAGATGATGAGAGTCTCTACAGCTGTCAGTGCGTTTACCCCAGTTCAAAACCGGCGTGACAGGGTTACATCTGGTGTCTGTCATGAGTCATGTTGCTGAATTTTTTCCATGTCGGGAGGTTGGGTGTGTTTTCTTTTTTTTTTCATGTTTAGTATACCAAACATTTCAACATATGGAAATTAAACAAAAACAAACAAACGAAACTGCAAAAACACACACAAAACAAACACACACACACCCTTGGATGATGAAGATGTGTCCTGAGTGATCGTTAAGTGTGAGGTATAGCAAAACCAGGGTAGTCAATGACTAAGATACTTCTGATTCTTCTGGGTCACTGTGTCACTTCTTGGGAATTGTTTGTGGGCTGAAATAAAGCAGGTGTTTAGTCCATTTTGATAAGGAAATGTCAGCTTTAGTCTGTGAATACAATGAAATCAATAAGCTCGACAAAGCTGGCTGAATGGGAGAGCTGGCTGAATGAGCAGAGGGTTGAATCCTACAGCTCTGTCTGCAAAAATAGTATCTGCTCTCTGCAACTGCCAGGGCAACATCGTATCCCAGGAGTTGCCAGGGGCTTGCAAGAGGGTGTGGGAAGGCTGGTAGCTCCTGGCATCGGGCAGCAGCAAACCAGATGGAGCTGGGCAGCTGTGCAGCTCGGGTAGAGATCATCTCTGAAATGCAGCTGTTACTTCAAAGCTCATGCAAGCTTCAAGGCATTAGGGTTAGTTCTGTATGGGACGAGGCCAGAAGTGCTTCACAGATGTCTTCTGCAATGCCTTTGTGTCCCTCTAAAGCCAGGAAATGTGCAGGCTTTTAAAGCAGGATCTTCTTAAAGTTTTCTTTTTTTTTTTTTACTACGTTCATTTAAAGCTTCCTAGAAAATACACAGGTGATACTGAGCAGTGGGCAGTGATATTATTAATCTTTTGAGCTGTTCCTGCCCTGAAAGGGTGCATGACTAAGGACTCATCTCCAGACTTTTCCAAGGTTGGTATGTCTCCAGGAAGGAAAGGCTTTTGCTACAAGCTCTGCAAGCCAGCTGGGGAACCCAAAAGCACAACGAAGGGGAAGCCCAGCTCTGAGGATCAGTGGAGGTTGTTTTGAAGTTGGAGGGGAAAGGGTTTCATTTGTCTTACGCTGGGTGTTGAGCAGCTCAGCAATCTCAGGACCACTCTGGCTAATAGGGAGAAGAGGTAAAAAAACTCAGGTCAGATTTGTTCTGAAGAAGCAGCAACTGCTCGTATCAGAACCATGGGTCTGTTTTAAGGAATGAGCCAAAGTTTGTGGCACTTCGTGTGACCCAAGTGGTTCAGCCATCCATGTAATAATAATGTGGCTTCATGTAAGGTTATGGGTGGCCTGACTTTCTGTTGGGCAACTCAGTACAGGTAAAATTCAGTCACTTAAGATAATAATTGAGCTGCTGGGGAAGACAACAGCTGAGGTCTGACTTGGATCCTTCAGTGGCGATACATGTTATGAACCCAACAGGGCTGTCTGGTAGAGATATGGGTACTGTGGGCAGCAAGAGTGCTTGTGGCAGGCGTCTCCAGTCCTCCATTTAACAGAAGAAAACATCACTTTTCAGGTCAGCTGTTCCTGTTGGCCTCTCTTTATCAGTGTTTGGTTTCTCTGCATGGCTGGTGTCCTTGTTGATGCTGTGGTTTTGCCTGCCTTGCTATGCCAGGTGTATCGGTACCAGTCCACCCACTGGCTCAAAGAGGTGGTAAGGAACCGGGAGACCTGCTCACTAGTGGATGTAGCTCTTCAGTATGGTGTGATGCTTGAAGGAGGAATGTTTCGATCCTGGCATCTGGTCTGTTCCTTGCGGAGATCTGAGCACTGTGGTGATTTTCTTCCTCATGTACTAAGCTAAGGGGATTTTAGGCGAACTTTTCTCTTGAAGTTCATAGGAGGCATTTTGATGTAGGGGGAATTTTAATATGGCAGTCAACCCTTTGTCTACAGTATGACTTTGTTTTGTGAGTTTTGTTTGACTGTCACAGAGCATCTCCGAAGTGTGGATGCAACCTCTTCTTTGCTGTTTTTATTTTTTTCCCTCCTTTCTTCTTCCTTTGATAAAACTATCGTGGATTCTCGGTTGCAACCTGCACTCATGTTCATGAGCTTCACAGTCTTGTTACTCCATGGATGCCCACAGCATTACTCTGGTTCAACTTTGTGCAGCTGGAAACAGATTCAAGCCTTTTACCTATAGCTGGGTTATGGGACTCCTATCAAAGTGATCTATTTATTTTTTAATACATTGCTGTTCAGGGCCAAATTCTGGGATGTTTTTTGTTCCTTTCTTTCTCGGCAGCCCTAGAGACAGAGGGTACAGACTGTGTAGAGCTTCTTGAAACAGCATAAGGTGAGCGGCTCCTGCCGTCTGCGCAGAGGGCACTCAGCGTGGCCCCTCCTGATGCACCATGATCTCCTGCCTTTCCAAACCTCCGCTGCATGGGGCCAGTGCCCAGGCGAGCGTGTTTGCACAGCCACTGGGCTCTGGGGAGCCACTGACTGCAATGGCAACTTTGCTGAATTCATTGACCACTTGGGAATGCTGCGTTGTTTCTTGCCGGTGTGCGGTGTCCTTTGTGTTGACTGGTTGATGCCAACATGTGCACAGCACTTGGGACTGGCCAGCCTGTGAGTGCTATTAATGCCCAGAGTGTCATATATCAGGATGGAAAGGTTTCATATGAGTTCTTCTTACTTTCTGTTTCTTTTATTCCTAGTTCTGTGGAAGCATGTATAGTTTCATTAAATGGACTGTTTCATCTGTTATTTTTCGTGTGATGCATTCGCAGGCCTACAAAAGTGCCACGCTTATGGAGCACACACATAGCAGGGTTATGAAACACGGCTGAGTAGATTAGATGCTTCAGTGCTCACGTGATGCCATGTCTGCTTTCCCTCCAGCTCCTCCGTCACTGTGCATGAATCCAAAGACATCTCCTGTTGTTTTCCCTACACTTGCATCTAGTGTCGTGTGGGATTTCTTTGTCTTTTTTTTCATTTACTAGCCGTTTTGCCTTTCAGCAGGAATGCCTTAGGCTCAATGAAATAATAATGCAGAGGACTCTTAATAAGAGGATGTATTATAGCTCCAAAATGACTTTGACATTAATTGATACGTTATAATCTCATCCTAATTTAGTTCCACCTTTTTCTTCCTCTCTGTCTTTGCACCCACCTGCCCTCTTTTTATAATCTCCAGTATTCTCTTTAGACAGCAGAATGTGTGTGATCTCTTCACAAAACCAATTTCTTCTTTTTGGGCAGCAGACTGTTAAGATTTCCCTCTGCATCTGAAGTAATAACATAATTAAATAAAGTAATAATAATAATTCTGATGTTTGCTGTGATGATGTGATGGCCACTGTTAATGGGTTGAGCATGAAGATGTCTCTTGCTGCTGGTAAATATTTGTGATTAACACAGAGCTATGGGTTGTGTGTTTGTTGGTTGTGTTTTTTTTCCCCCACGTTTCTTTTTTAATTGTATTTTCAAGAAACAGAGAAAGAGCAACTAGAAAACTTGCAGTACCTTTAACTTCATATTGCCCGCCTTACTCAGCCTGTGAAAATTGAATTCCAGCCAGGTTCTCTCTGTCTGTCACGCTTGCTGGCTGTTCATGGACTTCTGTGGCAGGAGGTCTGAGGCATCGACACGCTGAAATTTGTAATGAACAGCCATTACTTATGGATGGCCTGGATGTTTTTCTCTCACCAGAAGGCTTGAGTCATTCATGTTTCACATGCTTCTCAGGGGACGGTGGGCTGGAGTGACCCCGGGCAGCATGTACTCATTGCTGCTGGAAATATAATTAAAAATGAGAACTGGTAAACAGGGCTATGGCTGGTTCTCAGTCATGTGGGAAAACAACCCCCACTCCCATGTTAGACTTCTTCTAACATCAGGAAAGGTTTAGATTGGATCTTAGGAAAAATTTCTTCACAGAAAGGGTTGTCAGGCACCGGAACAGGCTGCCCAGGGAACTGTTTGAGTCACCATCCGTGGAGGTACTTAAAAAAAACGTGTAGATGAGGTTCTTAGGGACATGGCTTAGTGTCAGTGTTAGGCTGATGGACTCAATGACCTTGAGGGTCTCTTCCAACCGAAATGTTTCTGTGATACCTGGATAGGGAGAATGTGCACAAGTCTGAGCTTAAGCTCAGCGTCTATTTCTGAATCCCCAGAAGATGTCAGCAAAGGTCACCTCCTTGTTGTCTACTGAGACAGAAGAGGTGGTGGGACACGGAAGTCGTGGGCCTATGCTCAGAGGGAGGAATGGACGAGACTGCTCCTACCCCAAAATGCTGCAGTTGCTCTCAGCTCCTGTGGAACAGCAGCAGTCCGGTACTGCTGTGCACGGAGGCACCGCAGTTGTGTCTCTGCCTGGGTCTGATTCCCAGAGATGCTGAATGTGGAGGTTCCCAGCAACCTCCCTGGGCACTCTCACACTTAGCAGCCTTTTGGAGAAAGTCAGCTGAGGAGTTAGTGGCCTACGTGTTGTTTTCTGTGCTGTTGTGCGGGTGAGCAGGACTGCGGCATGGCAGAGGAAGCGTGCATTTCGGTGGGGTGGTGGGAACAGGCAGCAGGAGCCCGGGCAGCTGTCTGGCACCCACCTTCCTCCTGCACCCAATCCTCCACCTGGGTTCCAGCGCTGAGAAAGCGGCAGCCTGGTCCTGTAATTAAATCTCAGCAACTGCGCCGTGTTCAAGAGCCCATCCTCCCAGCCCATCAAAACCCCATCGCTCAAGAGAGATCCTGTTAATTGCCCACAGAGATAAGCAAGAGGCATATGCAGCAAGGCGTGTCGAGCTTGCTGCTCCTGGCCCACCAAAATTTGCTTCCAGAAAGCTGCGTTTAGCCGAGCTGATGTGTAGGGCCAGCAAGGACTCAGAGCTGTAATTTGCACCTCCTAGCATGATTCAATGGTAATGGGCTGAAATGTTATGGCAGGGTATTGACCTCTCACTGCCGCAGTTGCTCTGGCATTGGAAGTAAACAAATGTTAACATGGGGGTGGTGATTCTCTCATAAACAGGCAGCAGGGATGCTTGGATGCTGTTTTGTGACAATGAACAGATCACACTGAAAACAACAGATGCTGATTTCAATAAAATAATAGCATTTTTAGGCAACCATTTTCTGCAACTTCAAAGAGCTTTGCAGGCCAGAATTAATAAGCGGGTATTACTGTGGGTTGTTGCTGCATAGCACAGCAATAGATGTGTTTCATTGCTGGCTTTCAGCTTGGTCCCTGTTCTTCACTTAACAGTGAACTGTTTTGCACAAAGGTAGTTTAAAAAGAAAAATGTTGTACTCGCTTTTATGAATGGACAGAACTCAGAATGACAAGAGGTTTGAGGTCATTACCTTATCAGTTATTTAGTAATCTGGCTGCTGGACATCCCAGTGTCGTATGAACATAATGTAGTTATCTGCAATTAATACACAGGTCATTTTCAAGTCTTTGCAGTTGGAGAACATTGATTGTTCCAGCTTTCTGGCTCCATCTGCAATCTCGGCACCGCTCTCAGCTGGGTGAATTTGTGTACTGAAATTGTTCCTTGCCCTGATTCACTATTCCAAGGTCTCTGAATCTCAGACATTCCCTGAAGAGCAATGAAAAGCTGAAATGCAAAATCGAGCAGGACAGTGGACTGGAGAATACGGAATGAGAATATTTTTTTTTCCTGATAGCAACATGGCAGCCAATACATTTTTCTCCATTTCTATTTTTCTATTAAGATGGGAAAGGAACAGAAAACCTGTTCTTTGGAGGTTAGGCTCTAAACACACTGCAGGCTGGACAACTGTTTGGTGATTAAGTTGGTATAAAAGCCTGGTGGAAGACAAATAGTTTGAAGCTGTGTGAAGCTGTGTCTCGGCTTATAATTCTGGCCACACTTATAACAATTGGTGCCGTGACTCGGATAAAGGCTCCTTGGACTGGATTCCGAGACCCCGGGAGGGCGCCCCATCCTTGGATGGCCCCGGAGTTGAAGAAATCCTCTCCAAGACCTTTACCTCCGAACCCTAAATTGGGCAAACAGGCAAAAGAATACTGCAGTACCCCGTAATTTTTGTGCGCGAAGATCCGGACGAAGACTCCAGGGGGAGTAAGTTTAAAAAAGGATTCCGTTCGGTTGGGGTGGGTTTCCCCGAAGTGCGTGTGAACGAGACGCTCCCCGGAGGGGCAAAGTGAGTGCAGACCCTCTTGTAGTGCGGGCAATGAATGAGGGGCCCGTGTGTGTGTGTGTGTGAGAAGGCACTTGGGAAGATGGGGCAGAAGAAAAGCAGGCCTTCTGACTCCATGGGGAGCCCTAAGGGTGGGTTACCCACGATACCGCCAGACAGTCCCCCAGGGTTAATGCTTGCCCACTGAGCCGTCTAGGCAAGGAAAAAGTAGGGAAAAGATGGTGCATTATTGTATGGTAGTATGGGGTGGTAAAGAGGATAAGAAAAGACCCTTTATTTTGGCCAGTTTTTGGATCATCTGAAGATTGGATATGTCAGAAAAAAGGGTATAACTATGCAACATGTTACTGGAACAGGAGCGTGTATAGGTAAAGTACCAAAATCTAAGCAAACGCTTTGTGGCTCTATTGAGTATAGCATCAACAAAATCACAGAGAAATGAGTAATTCCTCAGAAAGGAGCCCGATGGATCTGCTCCAGAACTGGGCTTACTCCATGTATATCTTTAAGTGTGTTTAAAGCCTCCCGAGAATTTTGTGTACTGGTCACGATTATCCCGAGGGTTTTATACCATCCAGAAGGTGTCATTTATGATTATTGGGATATTGAAGCATGCTATAGAGTAAAAAGAGAACCTATAACTGCGATAACCATAGCTACTTTGCTAGGCATTGGAGCAGTAGGAGCGAGAACAGGTATAACGTCTCTCATTCAGCAAAAACAGGGATTTAGTTCCCTAAGAGCAGCAGTAGATGAGGACCTAGAAAGGATATAAAAATCAATAACTGCATTAGAAAAATCCTTAACCTCGTTGTCAGAAGTGGTGCTACGGAATAGACGAGAGATGGACCTCCTCTTTCTCCAACAAGGAGGACTCTGTGCAGCTCTAGGAGAAGAATGTTGTTTCTATGCTGATCACACGGGGGTAGTTACGGATACTATGGCAAAACTACGAGAGGGATTAGAGAAAAGAAAGAAAGAGAGAGGCACAACAGAGTTGGTATGAGCCATGGTTCACTCAGTCACCCTGGCTGACTACTTTGCTATCCACTCTAGCTGGACCTTTAGCAGTACTGATGTTAATTCTGACCTTTGGGCCTTGTATATTAAACAAAGTCGCCGGGCTAGTTAAGAATCATCTAGAAGCTGCACATCTCATGTTATTAAGACAAAAATACGAACACTTAGAGGAAGATGGTACCATAGAAAAAGAAACTACTATTATGTCCTTGGCTCGGGAAACAGTTGTTCAGTTTGATCGACAAATGGATAAAAACAAAAAGGGGGGATTGTAATAGGTTCGCATTGTGTAATTGTTAATCAAACCGATATGTTGAGTTTTACTTACCATGTTAGCTTTTGCAAATCAGTTTAACGGGATGGGCTGGTGATAATTGCCTAATGGGGAGGGAGGTGTGCTGAGCCATAGGGGTGTGCGTGTGGGGTGCATGCTCTGGGACACCAGGTCCTGACCCACAATGCAGAGGAAAACTACGGCCTCCATCTCACCACCATCAGAGGGCTGAGAGAGACCCCTTAGCAACAGCAGGCGCAGCCGCAGGAGGCACCGAACTGATAAACGGGACTGCGGTGGGTGGGGTGCGCGCCGCTGGTAGAGCAGAGACTGCCCGGCCGCCCAGCGCTGTTTTGCCTGTTTGCCGCTTGCTTCAATAAATGCGATTTGGCTTTTCAACAATTTGTCTCGGCTTATAATTCCGGCTACACTTATAACACTCTGTATTACTGCAGGAAAAGAAAAGCATCACTGAGATCTCTCTGTTCTCAGTGTCAGTCGTTTTCCAATACTAACACCACACAGTTAGCGAGTCTCCATCTTCCAGCAAATGCCTTCTACTCCCAAATTTGTAAAAATTGCATGTATATGAATAGAGGAATCAGACTCAATAGGATGTTTGGGGTCAGCAAGTAAATCTTCATGTTAATACAAGCTCTGTGTTTTGCAGTCCCTTTTCCTGGGATGAGGTAGATTTTGTGACCTTTCCTGGGAGGCTGTTCCATATCCTCGCTGCTGCAACAGTCAGAGGTGTTTTTCCCCTGTTTTTTTTCCTGTGCATTGTGCTATGTCCTCCCTTACTTACATGGTGATGTTGTGACTTACGAGATGATCTGAGACCAAAATGAACTCATTACCCTCACTTCAGTGCTTTGAAGGTTCTCATGCTCCTCGTGTAGTGACATCTCTCTTTTCTTGTTTTTGTTGCTGAAAGGTCTTTTATTATTTGTCCTGATCACCTGGTTTGTTTGTTGGGAAACCCTCCTTCTGTGTGGAGGGAATGCTCCTCTGCCACAACAACAGCTTTACTGGCTTTCAGAAAATAACAGGCTGGAATGTTTTCAGAGACCTGCAGATGGCACTGCCTTGTTGAGCTATTTGGTGGCCCACTGCATGTCCCTGTGCTGGGCTCTGTGTAATCTTCACTCGAAACAGCTCTTCTTGCAGCTGGATTAAATAGTTCAAAAGCTCTGGCTGTCGGATGTTTTTAGTTATCAATGAAAAATAACATAGAAATTGCTAGGCACCTTTCCCCTTACTCCTCTTCAGGTGGTTTTGTTTCCTGGACTTCTGTTCTTTTTGAGGTTTATCTTCAAAGAGTTTTCAACAACTTCTCTGTACAGCTTTTTTTTCTACCCCTGACATTTCCCTGTGCCAATTAAGAACTAAAGTGGCTGCAGAGCTACTGCCTCTTCCCAGGAGGACCCTGCTAGCAGGGACCAGGGGAGGGAGTGTTTTTGTCATTAGTGTTTCCTGGAAGATTCCGTCCTCCCAGGACAGGAGTACCCTCCTTGTAAAGAAACGGCAACATTAAGGACACAGCAGTAGCGATGCATCTCACGTCGGTGGTGGTCCCTCTTTCCTAATGCTGCAGTTGCTTTGTTTGCACATACTGTTTGGTTCCCACAGCTTTTCCTGAAAGCTCGCGAGGTGTTGGTGCCGTACCTTCCCAGCGATGCAAACACAGAGCACTGCTGGCCTCATCTTCGCAGCTCCCCAGTTGTCCCGCAGCTGTACCCGGCCGAGCACATCCCTACCATGGCAGATGTTTGTTTTCCGGAGCACCTGCACAGCTGCTGCTGCTCCAAGGGTGGTCATGCACCCTCCGGGACTCTTTTCCCAGCTCTTCCAGACCATTTTTACATCTTCCAGCCCATTTTTACGTTGCCTTCTGTCCTACACCAGTTGCAACACGGAGACACTGTTTAAAACCTGCTGACATTGCAAATTGTTGACAAGCAAATGGAGGCCTATTTTCTATGATTACTCTCGCTGGGATTTCATGGCAGGCAAAACAATTTGTTTGCTGTTGCAGTGTTTAACGGAGGCAACAGCTATCATATATGAGGGATCTGCCATATTTCCCAAGAGTCAAAATAAAATTCAGCCATGGCAAGATGTTCTCGGTTGCTCCATGTACATAAATCCTCAGCTACCTTGCTTCAAGGTCAATCAGGTATTTCATGCCTCATAAGTGGTTTGCTTTGTCGAGCGACTGGGAAGTAATGCTGCCCAGACGTATCAAAACTCTGATTTCACTGCTTATATTTCTCCTGTATGGAAACACTTGAATTCTGCTTTGCCTCATCACCAGTATGACTAATCACGTACGCACATGAGCGGTTCCGGACAAGCCGCTTTCAGGATGGCGGCCCCGCAGCCGTTTGTGGGGATCTCTTATTTCATGACGGCAGGCGGAGAGCTGCTGCCCGCGTGTGCCGAGGGGTTTTTGTGTCTGGGTGTGCGGTGGCTGTTTGAAATGCCCCATCTCCATGGGCTCTATTAGCGCTCTGCACTGGGACCATTTAAAAGGGAAGTTTTGTGTCTCTGCTGCCAACAAACTTGACTAAGCTGGCTTTTACATTGAGGAGTTTAATCTGCAGCATGTATGGCAAACTTTCTGGTTTTGATGTTTCAATAGTTTTCTTGATTTCTAAATATATTTTTAGAGTGTACATTCATGCATGCGGTTAGGTTTGAGATTTTGTTTTGTTTTTTATCTGTGTGCGCATCCCAGCTCCCAGAGACAAGTGATCAATGTGCAGACTTCAGGCTGGGAACAAAAGGAAACTAAATCTCTGAGCTGTGAAGGAAAGCCTGAAAGCCGATGAATGGTTCAAAATCCAGAAGGCAGTCAGGTGTAAACTCAGAAATAATATTTTGGACTGAATGTAGTTCTCCTGATTGTACACAAAGATGGGTTTCACATGCTTGTGACTACGTATTACAGCAATGTGAGGACTGGTTGAGGGAACATAGACTGTCTGGGTTCCTGGCTTTGATGCTCTAGAATACACAAACTTTGCTTAAATTAAGCTGTACATCAAGTTTTCATTATGAGATTAATTAGCAGAACCATATTACAGTATCAGAGGCATCAGATAATTTTAAAAATTTCTGTTGGACAGAAGTCTTATATTACCAGCTGGTTTTGTTATTGGAGCTGGTCAGGAATTAAAAGTTAGGTTGCTCTTAAATAACTCTGCTTTATTTCAAAGATTTCGTATATCTTTGCCAAATTTAGGTGGGCAGTAAGCTGTCAGTCCCTGCCACAGTGGCTGTTAGCAAGATATTGAATTTGTGTTCTTTGGTATGGTGATGACAGAATTTTCTGCAGGAAAAAGAACCATCTCCAGAATACTTTTTATTATTTTTCAATCCCTAAACTAGTTTCCCCTCTTAGCCAAACCCCACTTAATTTTGAAGATAGCTAAAACATTAAAACTGAAATTCGCTTTCTTCTTTGAAACAAAAAGGCTGCCTTGTACACCAGCTCTCACAAAAGACTTCAGTCAGAATGAGGGAGTCTGATAGAGCAAATCGCCTAACCAGGACGTCATCGCATAGTGGGAAAATTTTGTGTAACAGTAGTAATTGGTGAATATTGCCCACAGTTGTGTAGGGTCAAGAATTGGAATACTTTTTATTTACTTGAGCCTTTCGAAAAAAGCCCTTCAAATACTTTCGTTGTCTTATTTTTGAGGATTTCTGAGCATTAGAATCCAGAGAGACAGAGGGAGGGTAACAGGTGAAAGACATTCAGAAAGTTGAATGTGTGAAAATGCGTATTTAGGGCTCCTGGTGCCTTTAGTTCTACCACTTTACTGACATTAACCTCACTCATTCAATCTTTATTTGTATATGACCTAGGGCCAGGTCTTGTCTTTTGTTTGCTCAGTGTGTACGTGTAAATTTGTAGAAATTCAGTGTGGGAACACCAACCATAAAATTCTCAGTTTTCCACTGCCTCATCATTGTTTCGCCTTTTTTTCTGGGGCACGCAAAAATATTCAGTATTGAGGAGTGTGCCACTGCAACTGCTTGTAGCCCTCCTGCCACACCAGCTTCCTATCGCAGCTACTGCACAGAGGCAGCAGCCAGATTTGATGACAGTAAAACCAAATTGGCAAAGGAGTCAGAGCGCACAGAGGAGTTTCTCAGCAAGTTCAGCAAAAAAGGGTTCTGGCCAGCAGATGCACACCAGCAGCAGAGGCTTCCTTGTACCTTCAGGGAAACTTCAAGGAATGGTAGATGCTGGTGTTGGTGGGAAAGGGCCATTTCACGCTGCGCTCATGTGAGGTTTCCAATGCCAACGCCGAGAGCACGACATAAGAAATGCCATCGCTTTGGGGTAAGCCACAGGGACTCCGCAGTGAGTGCAAACAGGACTCTGATGATTGCCCCACAAACCAGCCCATGGTGGGCTCTGGGCTGTTCGTTTGGGGACAGGGCTGCCCCGCAGTGGTCCATGGCATCTCTGCAGAAATGTGCCTGCCTTGAGGAATTTTCATTTTAATGCTTTGGGATATTCCTGGTTTAGAGAAATTGTGGATGTTAGTGGATGTTACGAAGATGCTGACAGTGCTGGCATAGACACAGGTGTTCTCTCTTGGTGCTGAGCTAAACTCAAGCAAAAATATCCTTTGAAAGGTAACTAAGGCTATACTCTGTTTTTATATCTGCTTAAAATCTTGACTTACGTATGGGTTCTTATTATATGCCTCTCCAAAATTAGATTTTCTTTCTCTTTTTTTTTTTTTAAACTGTCTTTTGAAGTTATTGACTTACCAGCCCTGTCACTAAAGCAGAATTGAATCTGGCACCTCCTGATTGTTATCAACTGTTCCTGGTTGGCCACAATGCATGATTGGTATTGATCTTGTGGGAATAAAACTAACAATGTTTTTGGTTTTGGATCCAGAGAGAGATTTATCTTTTAATCTGTAACTATCGTTTTATTTAAAAGAATATATCCAGGTGTGTAAATTCACACTACAGTTATACATTGTATTATTTTCTACCGATGATTTTCATTGGAAATATTGAACAAGATGCTGGGGTTTTGTTGTACAACTTCCCACTCTGTTCTTGTCTGGTAATGTTTCTGAGGGTTAATGGATATCAATATGTAGGATTCTGGGAGATTGAGAGGGTTAGAATCATTTTACAGCCTACATCTTCATAATATCTCAGAATTATATGATGATTTAGATTTTATTGTGTTATCTATTTTATTGGTATATTGTATTTGGGCCAGATGTATGGTTATTTAATGAGTGTATTGATTATCAGGTTTATGGACCTATCATAAAGAGAGGACAGACAAGAATGTAATAAATAAGCATTAGTATTGGTTCACCCTATACTATTATGTTTATTCAGATGGGTTTTGTGCATCAAACTTGATCTGAAAAAGGAGAAAGTGGTCAGAACTCTCCTTTTTGCACATTTTCCTCCTCGGATGCCAGCACAGGAGGTTCCTGGGAAACGGAGTGAACGGAGCGGTTGCAGGGAAAGGTGACCAGATCCCTCCGCTTGCCAGGTTTGCTCCTGTTACACCTGGCAGTTCCAAACAACAGGACGCTTCAAGAATACCTTACGGTTTTGGTGGGATGGGACCAAAGGAGGCATTCAAGCTGCTTTTTCCAGCTGCTGCTTTGCATCCCATCTGGGAGAGTTTGCTGGCCTGGCCAAGGTTGCTGCTCACCCTTGTAGGAGCAGCATCCACCTCCCTTGAGGGCAAGGGCACGTCTCAGTGACCATGTCATCCATGGGGTTTGTCTGCTCAACTTAAGCAGGTATAGGCTCAGACACACACGCAAACCTGCAGCAGATGAACACAGGTGTTCATCCTGACATGTTTCAGAAAAGCTCCCGTACATGAGTTTGTGATAGGATTGGTTCCAGATTAGTGGGACTTGAGGGGTGCCAAAACATGGATCATGGCTTGTGTGGGGTGGTGGTTGGGAAGAGTCTGGTCATTCCTCTAAAACGCATTGTTGAACTGG
Source organism: Pampusana beccarii (assembly GCA_013399365.1). NCBI lineage: Eukaryota > Metazoa > Chordata > Aves > Columbiformes > Columbidae > Pampusana > Pampusana beccarii. The sequence continues at coordinate 2,150,584 of VWYH01000777.1, read as the reverse complement.
AGCTCCTAACATTCTCCATAGGGCCAGAAAAGCAATAGGTAGCGAGCTGAGAACACAGACTGCTTGGTGGTTCAATGTTATGAATACTGTAGAGTGAAAAAAGGTCGTTCCCTTTTAGTTTGGATGTGGAAATTACTGGAGATGTGCAGAACTTAACACAAGGAGAGAAGTCTGCTCTTTGTTGCCCTTCACTCTGGAGAGTTCATAACAATGGTTTGAATTTCAAGTCCTTCAAGAGGAGCCCATCTTATGGAGCAAACTGAACTTTCTGTGAAATGTGTATTGATTCAATGGGGTTGGTTTGTTTATTTTAATTAAGATGTGCACAGCTTGATATGGTTTAATCGTTCTTTTTATATTAGTAAATAATATGCAATTTCTAAATTAATTCATCTAGTTTCTAAATTTGTATATATGTAATAATAACTTTTAACTTCTTTTATGCCATTTACAGTGAACAGGAATTCAAACACTGCCTCCTAAGATGCTAGAGCAATTTTGCTTGTTGACCTAAATGCTGTATACAGAGAGGAATTGTAGTCAATGTTTTTCTGATACTTAAAAAAAAAAAACAAAAAACAAAAAACCCAAACTTCTCTAAACCACTTTTCTGGAAAAAATACTGGACCATAACATTATCACTGAAGTGTCAGTGTCCTGGAAATATGGATTTTTGACAGCACATTATGAAAAAATATCACAGTGAACTTCATATCATACAAAATGAAAGCACCTTCAAAATGTTGTGCTATTTTGTGGTTTAGATGAACAATTGTGAAATTGTCAGCGTGTCAGGAATTGACTGGATGTGTCCTCTAAATTCTCACTGCTGAAGGGACACTAACAATGGAAAATAAAGTCAGTGCTCACAGTTTTCTGGTGCACCTTATATGCTGCATAATACCATAAGACACTCTTAAAATTGGGATGGGGTGGGGAAGAAGGAAACTCTGCCTGAAGAAGGCTGAGATAAGAGTTTCAAAACACCTCTCTGAATTCTGCATTGCTAATTTCTTTGGTTTGTTTGTATGCACAGAGAGCTGGTAAAACAAGACAGAATGATTTGAATAATTGCTGTGAATAGAAAAACATGCAGCGAGGAGCTATAACGAGAGATAGATGGTACATTAGTGTGCGAGTTGCAAAAGGTTATCAAAAGGTTATCTTCAGCTGCTGGTGCAAACAGGCAGTGGAAATAGCAGCAATTCTAAAATGGATGCTTATGCGGGAGAAAAAAATGAAAAAAATATTCTGAGTTCCTGGTTTTCTGAGCTTTATATGTGGACTTTGTAAATTCAGACATCTGCCCCCATGTGAGTGGTTTGAATGATCAGAGGGTGATAAGGACTCTGTCTTACAGGGTGCCAAGAGAAATTCCCTATTTGTGATATTGTGCTCTCTGCTGCACGTGTGAGAGGTCATTAGGTGGCGAGTGCTGTGAGCGTTGAAAGATGTAACTTGATGTTGGTTTCATTGCCTTTGGTGGGTGAATGGGTTCTTGGAATATGAGATAATTAGATTTCTAGGTTTTCCTTCACCATCATCAGAAGCTACTTTTAAATGAAAACATAAATTCCTAATCCTGTGAGTGTAGAAGCTGAGGTTTCAAAACTTTTTTGAGAGCCGGCATTAAATTTGTGGCAATCAGGACCGCTGACTATTGGCTGTGATCACTTTGTGCTCATCTCCTATAAAGAGCAAACTTCACTGTAAGAGAACAAGCGTGTAACTTGTAGTGCAGTCTGATAAACCAAGGTCTGTCCCCGCACTGAAACATGGATGTTGCAGGCAGTGAAAAAGTGGCTAGCAAAAAGGCAACAGAAGAAGCCAGAAGAAAAAAATAGGCATTGACTGGTTTGTGATACAATAGCAATTCTGAAGGTTTGTTCTTGTTTGGTTTGTTGGTTGGTTGGTTGGTTGGTTTGGGGTTTTTTTGGTTGTTTTGTTTTATTCCATCGGGGAAAACCATATGGTCGAAGCTGTGTGGCTGCAGCTGAGGACTGAGGTCGTTACAGCGCCAGTGGCAGAGCTATGACTAATATTTCCTGGGAAATACAAGCTTTGCAGAGAGCTGTTGGCAGCTCAGCTGGATGTTCTGGTCTCCCAAAACCACTTCCATGTTACAGGGTCATGGCTGCACGTGCCTGTGTTTCTGCATTCCGTAGACATCGCCGCTCCCATCGTTTTTTATTGCTATTGATTTTCGGCAAGATTAAGTTTCCCCAAGAAGCAGCATTTTCAGTTGACGGCTTGTGACTGAGTGTTTAAGACAGGTAGGCAGCCAGAGGTTGGGGCAGATGTTAAGTGCAGCTTCCGCCACCCTGAAGTTTGGTGTGATTTTCCTTGAACTAGACACACAAACTCGTACAGTAAATATCGTGCTGTGAAGTTTAGAAGTTAGCATATTGACTCAGGCTCGGCACATCTCGGGGTTGTTTCCAGCTTGGCTTAAACTCTCCTTTTGCTGTCACTACCAGGGGAATTTATTTTCCTAGAGCAAGTGTCTTCAGCCTGTCTCTCTGGCATTGTTTTTTCAGTAAATCAGTGGACACTCGCTGCAGTTGTGCAGTAGCTTCTAGGGACGTGTCCTGTTCACCATTGCAGGGAGTCTTGTGCCCTTTCTCCATGACTTTTTCCATCACTCTGAGCAGGGTGGTGGAGAAGACCTTCTCCGGTGCCCTCATGCAGAAGAGAGTGCTGTCATCCACACAGAGGTTAAAGCACTCGGATGGAAGACAGGCTCCCAGCATTAAATCAGGCAGAAGGTTTCCCTGATCTGCCTCTTAGAGTTAGTATTTCCTTTCCTTTTCACACAAGCACGTGGAACAAAACATTTCATTTCAGAGCAAATGGAATGTCAAGTGAAATGATTTGGTGGAGGGATTTTGTTCTGCAGAGGAAAAAAGTTTGATCCAGGACTGTTTAATTTTTTTATTTTCACTCTATATTTTTTGATTCCGCAGCTGAACCAGAAAACCAATTGTTCCTACTGCGTTGCATGGAGGGGGGGGAAACAGATGCAACTAGAACCATATAATTTTAGTCTGACCTTGTGATTTAGAGGTGGCACTGAAAACTTTCTTGAGGTACACAAATGTCTACATACTGCGTTGAAGAGAGTAATAGAAACATGAGGTTTTGGATAATTGTAATTTGTTCACAGGTTAATTGCATATAAATACTAAGGAGAAATTGTACATGTTAAAACAGGAATTATGATATTTGATCCTGATAATTTAAATTAGTTTCACAGACTCCATTATCTGACTTGATTGTGATCACACGCATGGGTTAGCCCACCCAATAAATGGTTGTTAGGCACCGAAGTGAGGTGTTTCTGCAAAATATTATTTTATTTAGATCTCTGCAACAAATGGAGCCCAGAGACCACGCTGGGATCCATACCCTACCTGCTATGTTTGGGGCCTGAAGTGGGACTCTGGCCAAGTAAAGACCAAGGATGTTGAGGCAGCTGCTTAGGTGGGATTACGAGGAGAAAGTGTGTGACAAAGACACTTATGCTGTAGGTGAGGGCAAAATGAAGGCTGGGAGCAGTGTGGGGTCACAGATTAGGGACCGAGTTGGAAATGTCTGAAGTTCCCCAGGTATTATTAGAATGGGGCTGGTAGGAGTTAGTTTCCCAGACAGGATCAGGGTTGGCCTTGTATAGATTTTTGCCGTTAGTTTCATCATTGCTCTGTAATTATTACAAAGAAGCCATAATATTAATTTGTAAAAGCCTGGTAATCTGAAAAGCTAAGTGATGCAGCCTTGCAGCAATCCTGGAGTAGTGGGAGTCAAAGAGTTATTGACTGAGACATCCCAGAGGCACAGGTCCCCTTTTCATCAATGACAAATTGATTCCAGAGTCCGTGGCTTCATTGCAAGGGCACAGATGTTTGTTTAGCCCTCTTTTACAGCTGCTTTGTGACTGGTTTAGAAACTTCTCTTTAGGCTATTAGTGTAATCTGTAGAGAGAGGGTCCTACAGAAGGGAATTTGGGGCTGTGATGCACTTTCAGAAAGAAGCTCAGAAATGAGTTGGCAATTGTCAACTGACAATGGAAGTAGCCTAAGTGAAAAAAGCATCAGGTGGAGGGAACACTCCCCAGAAGAACCTTCTCCTGCTCTTTATTGTGTTAGTTTTCCATGAACTTTCGTGAATAGTTCTCCTGCTGAAGGCTCACCAGGTTTCAGGTCAATGTACTTGTGTTTTATAGTTTTGTTGAATGTTTTGCTGCCAGAGAGCACTTCAGACCTTACCCAAACTGGAATTCAGTCCAAATTGTAATGATCCTCCCTTCGCCTAAGTATCAGGGGCCTCTGCTGCTCCTAACAACTGATTTGAACTTTCTGGAGCTGCCTTTAAGTGTTGGCCCCAAAGTTGCACAGAGGCTGAGATCTCTCCTGAGCCTACTCCTTTCTCGTGTTTATTAAACACCTTTATCCAAGTGGCCTGCTGGTGACCAACTGCAGAAGGTGTCGCTGCTGAAAGTCGAACTGGCATGTGTGTGTCGGGGGGTGTCAGCACTGGGTGTCCCTCACGGGGTTGTTGTGACTACAGCGAAGCTTCTGCCTCTTCTTTTTCAGGAAATGAAAATTAGAGCAAATAATAGAGCATAAAGAATCTCAATTCTTGTTTTTCTTAGCATTTTCCAGCTCAAGTTGAGCTACATCTGAGGAAAGCATGTCATGCTCTGCTGGTTTCATAGGCAGGTGGGGTTTAGTCAGTAGCTTGTAGTGGAAGCAATCCTGACTTAAACTTTTCATCCGAGGCAAGAAATTCTTCTTTAATTAAATATTCCCAGGCAACTATTGATATCTTTAGAGGAAATTCCTGTTTGTAAGACATACTTAATGTAGTATAATATTCTGAAGTATAGCAGAACTCATTGAAGGCAGGTCTTTCTTAACGTACAAAAGGGTCTTGTTCTTTTTAAAAACCTTCCATTACTGTCGACCTGCGCTGGAAAAAGAAATAAAATCTCTCTCTTAAAAATTCACGGTGTATTTTAGAAGAAATACTGTGTCATTTATAATGCTGTGAAAGCCCTATTATTGACTCATGGGTAGTCTCCATTAAAATATTAAATTATAGAGCCTGTCTGAAAAATCACTAGGAGAGATGCATTAACTCTGAGTATTTAGATGGGTCAGTGTAACCATAGTTAGAGTGGTAGGTCGCTGTAATCCTGATACCATCATGTGGTTCTTGTTGACAGCAATCCAGCTCCCACACAAAAGAAAAGTAAAATTTCAGCGTTTCCAAAACTCTGACCCCCTGGGAATTTTACCAGGCTCGGTGAGTTCAAAAGTTGGCATCTGTTGTTCCTAATTATTCCATAATAATTAGTGATGCAAATCCCACTTGGGGAGGATCTTCCCTGTGCTTTTAGAAGCTAACAACAGAAGACAGAGCCCTCAGAGATGAGGTTCAGTGTTTAGTGAGGTGATTATACAGTTATGTTAGTAAGGATTAGAAAGGGCAAGCTAGCTGCCTCTGCTATTCCTGATAACACAAAAAATAATATTTTCTACTTGGTGTGATATTTTATTTTTTTTTTTCAAGTCAAAGTGCAAAGTATTATCTGATGCATCAGTGATTTACAGCTGAGCAAGTCTATATAGACTAAATAAATTATAATTTATTGTTTTTAAATACCCAGCTCCCCCCAAAATGTTTTCTGTTTTACCATTAAAACAGCTAACTGATCAGAACTATTTCACATGGAATTAGTTTCCAGTTGGTTGACAAAATTCCTTCGATAAATCTGTTATTGATGATCTTATCTCACATGATGTCTGTCAAACCTGGCTGTGAGAGAGGATTTGGGCCCTCTGATTCAATATTTTCTGTAAATGTTTATCTCAACTTGAACGTTCTTCTTGTGAGACAGGAAGTTATATCTTTGTGTACAGTTACAGTAATTACAGTATATATCAAGAGAGATTGTGAATCATTCAGAGAAGGTTGTATACTGTCTAGCAGCAGTTATCCTTAGTACAGAGTCAGAATAGCATGGATAACACTGGAAGGCCATGTGTTTTGGATCATGAAATTAAAAAAAAAATGTGCTTCTGTTGTTCCCGTTCTTAAGAAGAGGTGGCTCTGATTTTTGTGCTACAGCTTCGAGGTGGATATCTGCACTGTCCCGTCTCCAGTTTCCTGGACAGGTATTTCTCTTCTTCAGAAATGTCTGGTGGGCTTTCCAGCAGAGAGTCATTGCTACTGCCGTTTGATTGTACCTCAAGACCCTTTTTCTGTCTCTCTTTTTAAAATTGTCTCTCAGTAATATGTAAAGTCTGATTAGCCCCAGAGGTGATCAGCTGTCTAGACTCCATCAGGGAATTTCGTATTCATGAAATAACTTAACCATGTTTCTTACTCTCTCAAATGATTTGGTTTCAGTGTACAATTTATCTTCGCAGTGTTTGACTCTTGACATCTCATGAAAAAAACAAGAGATCGCAGAATGACAGGAGTGTTGGCTGGGTGAGCTTTCTCAAGGTCTCTAGTCCACGCCCCTGTTTGGAGTAGGACAGTCACCAACACCAGACCAATCCAGCCCTGGCTTTCTCCAGACAGCTCTTGAAAATCTCCAAGGATGCATTTTCCACCACCTCTCCGGGTAACTATTTCAGGCCTGCATTGCTCTCCTGGTGAAACAACTCCTTCTAGTGCCCAGTCTTTACCTCCTAAGCTACATCTTGTGCCCACCATCCTATCTTCCACTGTCTTCCACTACAAGGAAGAGTTTGGCTCTGCAATTATGATAACTCCTTTCAAGAACCTCTGGGCTCCTCTTTGTCAGGCTAAATAAGCTCAGCTCCCTCAGGCTCTCTTTGTAGGTCTTGTACCCTGACTCCTTATCCCTGGCTGCCCTCCCTCAGTCTTGTACCCAGGATATTCTTGGGCATTCCAGTGGGTGGTTTACCTTGCTTATGATGGGAACCCATCACTGGCTCCTGTGCAACTTTGTGTCTGCCACAACCCCAGCTGCTTTTCAGCAGGGCAAGCACTCAGGTGGTAATGATGGTGCATGGGCTTATTTCACCCCAGCTGCCCAAGATTGTACTTCTCATGGTTGAACTTCATGTGGTTTCCTTCAGCCTGCTGCCCAAGTTTCTCAAAGTCCCCTCGGTTGAAACAACATGAGATACAGAGAGAAATCACTAATAGAAACAGGTTTCATCAGTTCTGCATGAATTTCTAGTGTGATGAGAATTAACCTGATATCTCTGTGCATCAACATGTGGTACCATATATATGTATCCTAGTTGAGGAAGGGGAGCTGTAGCCACGCACATGCATGCAGAAACATGCACTATTTATTGTCGTGTAGGATGCAAGGGTCAGTAAAATAGCAGGGCAAACATTTTCAACACTTGTTTTAAACTTGTGGTTCGTCGTACACACTCCAAAAGATGTCACCTTTGTGCTGCAAATGTTCTGGCTATTGCCCTTGGCTCATTTGAAACACATCTTAGTGCTGCCTTTTGTTTTATGAGCCACTGCAGTCAAAAACCTATACTAGAAGCTAATGCTTAGTACTGGGTGCACAGCTGGAATGGGAACCATGGATGTTAATTTAAAACAAACAAAAAAGAACAAACAAGAAAAACAAACAAAACCACAACAGGAATGGAGGTCTCCATCTTTGACTTGCTGAAGTTACTGGGAAAGTAAGTCTGTCATTGCCTTTGGATTTTGGGCCATGCCTGCACAAGACCACCACACAAGGGGCTGTTTTTCCATTCTTTGTGACCTACTAAGGTTTTGGAAAACCTCTAATTCTGTATGTAGAGAGCAAGAGGTACACTGTGCTTTTTCACTTAGGCCCTGAGCAAGACACCACAGTGGTCATGCGATCAGAGTCCTTTGACTGTATGTTACACAATAAAATTCAACTTTCCTACCTGCCTGGGTCAGCCTAGGCTCAATATGTCGGTCTTTTACATAGCAGGTGCTGCTTCTGCTCTGCACCTCTCTGGTTTTGACTAGGTGTTTCACTCAGGACCTGAGAAATCCAGACAGCAATAAACACTGCTCAAACTTTTAGTGGTAAGTAACAGATGTAATTTCAATGAGTCAGCATTTTCTGACAGAAGAAAAATGTGATCAGGAAATCCCTGACTTGATCTAAACCTTACCAAAGTTTTGGTCACTCTGTATATTTTGTTCACTGCAGAGTTGTAAATCATCATTTTACTAAGGACGTTGAAAAATTCCGCTCTCCTGATGTGGAAACAGTGCTGTCATCTCTTCCGATTAATTTTCATCAGCCTTCTCCTAGTAATTGTTGTTTAAAATCTCCTTCACCTAAATTCCTGTGAATATTGGTTTGGCTTCAGTCTGTGGGGGTATATTTGTTTATTTGCTGGGGGGGAGGGGACATTTTTATTTTGTTTTTAGCAATTTTTCTACCCTTACAACTTAAGAGAAAAAACTTCAAAACCCAGCTGAACTGTGAGGAGCACAAACCAAAGTACAAACAAAAAGAACAAATACCAACTCTCCTCCTGGATTTTTCAGCCAATTTCAGCCAGCTTTAAAAGCATTTAAATGTAGCTACTGCTATTGCATAATGTGGGCTGCATCCTCATGCCTCCTGTTGGAGTAGGAGTATATTTTGGATATCATCTGCATCTTACCAGATTGTTTTATTTCCACATGTAAATACTATGGTGTTTTCCCTCTCTTCACTGTTCTTGCTTTGCTGCTGGCTGTTTTGGTTGCATAATTCATTGCAGAGGTATTTATTAAAAGGGTCTTTTTTTCAAGATATTTGGTCCAGTCTTCACTTCCCCCCACTGTTGTTGCCATAAAGTGCACTTCCACAATTAACCATTAAGCGGGGATGTAAATTAAGCTGCTGGACTAGCAGATAAATGAAACTGTCACATGTATAATTGCTAGGCAAAGTGGCTACAATTTCAGCTATTTTCATTGGCCTATTATTGCAGCTTTCTATTGCTAAAATAATAAATCATTGTGTAGAAAGAGGTACGTACCATATGAGAGAGAGGGAGAACTGTTACATATGCAATATGGTAGGATGTCAGGAGATTTTTGAGAAGAGATTTTGTACAGAGCTCTGGCAATGCCCCAGGCCCATTGTAAGTTAGAAAATAGTTGTTTAAACGGGATGCAGGGCTGTGCTGGGTGCTTTGCCAGTGTGCTTGAAGGAGATGCTGAGAGCCAAGCGTAGGTTGTAGGCAGGACAAGGAGCGCTGGGCTGGGGCTCTAGCAATGCCCATTCCCTGGTGGTGCCCGTGAGTGGGTCGATAGCTCCACGTGAAGTCATCCTTGGTCTTGTGTGTTCAACTGTGAGCCTGTTTCAGGGACCCTATCTCACCAGGTGCATATGCCATAGTTCACTCAGTCATTGGCATTGGAACATGAGGCAGCGCTGTGATGTAAAGCACAGCCAATAACTTTAAAAAGTACTAGCAAGCTTTCATTTCCCCACCCCCTCTCCCCCCCAATTGTTCCTTAATGTTTGGTTTTGCTTAAAAGGAAGTATTTGGTGTATTTGATAATTTTCTTTCTTGTGTGGCGTCCAAGAGACTTACTCATTTGCCAGGTGACTAGAACATATCTTTCACTTAGAAGTGAAATGAGAACAGTTTGGCTCATGCTTCTGATGCATTTTTCAGATTGCTCTGTGTATCTTTAAGTTGTATGTTATTGTGCAGGTATTTGGAGCGCCCTATATTACCTGCTTTGGTATATCAACTGGATGTGTTGATTAGCTAAAACTTCCATTTGGGGAAAACCCCAGATTTAAAATTCAGGTGTTATTAACTGTGCCTACAGCAGAAAGTCATCGGAGTTTCAAACAGGTCTCCAGAGCCCAAGAAGCTATAAATCACTCAAACTCATTAGAAAGTTGCTTAAGCTCCTTTGTTTACTATCCTAAAATTCTCTATTATGCCATATTTTATGCTGTACATAAAGCCCCTACAATCCCTCGTTGTTATGAAGAACAAATGTACATCTTTGCAATTGTTTGGTCTGTTTTCATGTAAGAAACTTCTGAGATATCACATGAAGGATATATATTGCACATTTAAAAACAAAACACCAACTTTGGGCATTTCGTTGACCAAGTTTCCGAGGATATTCAGTTCCTCAAAGTGATGATAGGCAAGTGATGGAAGCCCCAACTTCAGTAAATTATGTCACTGCAGGGAGTCTCCAGTGGGTCACTCAGACTGTCTGCTTCTAAAAATACAGACCTCAGCATCTCTCTTTACCCTAAAACCCTAAAGTAGCAGAGACAAAGGAACCCTATTCTGGACTGAAATTCCTACTTTTCATTGGAAAATATCACATACTGTAGGATGTGAATAGGTCCAGCACAGTTGCAGATCTGATTCAGTGTAAGTGAGGTGTTTGGTCTTTCTGCAATTTCCCAATATTGCAATTTTCCCAGAAATATTAGCAGATATAGATAAAGCAATTTTAGCTATTCCTCGGTGGCATCCTCTGTACTGATTTCAGTCTCTTCTTGAAATGCTAATATATCATCCTCACTGCTGTTCTCTTGCAGCCTGTTCCCTGAAGGGGATTCGGATTGCCTTCTTAGTAGCAGATTATTTCCTGATCACATTTCTCATATTAGGCAATCCATGTATTCAGCAAGAGACCAAAGCGCAATGATCATTTTACCATTCAGCTTTATCTACTCATCTATTAGCAAGTCATATGATATTTCAAGTCATTTTAGCTTTGATGAGGAAAAGAGCTCACCAAGACATTAATCACTGTGTTTGTATACAACGCAAATCGGTGCCTCGAAGCATCTAAATAAAATACTGTCTCTTTGCCTAAAACCTAGATATTCTTGCTATCAAGGGCACCAGAGAATGTTTACAGATGCCTTCATGTGTCTACTTTGCTGGATCATTTAATGCTAATCTAGTGTTAGATTACCTTTCTGGAAACTGCTAATAAAATCTGTTACATTACTGTGTTTAGCTGAGGCCCCAGGGCTTCAGAGATGAGATTTCTATCCACTGACAGATCACGGCTGGGTGAAAACTCAAAACAGATACTTTTCTGCATCAGGTGTGAAACACACTCGCATCCTAATCCTGCCAAATGATACGGTAATGGGGAGATGTGTAAAAGGTTTGTTTATTCCACAGAAGAGATTTCACCTGGGGATGAAGGCAGAGGGAATATATCCTTGAGCTATATACAATTGCAGGAAGGCCAAAGTGGATGTAAAATGCTGTTTGGCACCCAGGGAACGCAGATGTTAAGGTCTGTACACAGTACAGAGTGGTAGAGCCTAAGACCCTATTTGTCTTCCCAGCCCTGTTCATCTCACTGGTGGAAACAGTCCAGGAAATTCAAGAACATGTCAGTGCAGAGGGGCTTGATAAAATATTTTCAGCTGGCATAATTCCGGATCATTCTCATGTCCCAGTGTAATGATGGCTGTTAAACTTCTGGGGCAAGTACTGCAAGAGTTGGTGAGTAAAGTGGGCCCCAGAGAGCATCTCTCCATATGGCAGCATGACTGGAAGAGTGAGATTTTTCCAAGACTAATGTGACCCATCAGAGCTTTGTGCTTATGTTGCACATGTTGATGGAGTAACTCTATTGCATTTGTTGCCTAAATGTCTTCCCTTTTAACAAATGACGAAGTGTATTTTACAACTATTGGTATTCTTGGAAGATTCCCCTGGAAAACATCTCATTCCTTTGTGTAGGGTGTCTTTGGGGGTCTTCAGTGTTCTAGATGGATAGTGCTCATTAGCGCCCAATAGGAAAGCAATTTGGAAGGAAGTTTGAGTTTGATTTGCAGCGTTATATCTTGTGCAGCCCTTTAAATCTAGGCGCTGAGGGCAGGAGATAAAACGCCTCCCATACAAAAATTCAGGACACCACCCTGGCCTTGTTCTTTCTGTGGTGCCACCCAAAACTGGAAACCAGTGGCAAGTAAAGCCTTCTCTTCCTGGTTTCCAAGTAATGCATCCAATTCCTTCTGCTTCAGATAGCAGCAGATGAGCTACTCATCCAGACTCTCTTTAAAGTAATTGTTAAGGAATAGGCATTTCTAGAGCATGATTCCTCTGATCTGTTTCAGATGTTTGCATTAGGAGGAGGTAGGATCCACTGCCTCTCTGCCACCTGTGAGGGGAGGCTCTCCATGTCTAGTTCAGAGATAGGTGGATAGTCATAGCTGGCAGAGATCTTTGCCTGTATGTTCAGCCCCTTCACCTGATGATTAGGGCAACACCCTTCACCTGATTAGGGCAACAAAGATGATTAAGGGAGTGGAGCATCTCCTGTATGAGTAAAGACTGAGGGAGCTGGGTCTCTTTAGTTTGGAGAAGAGCAGACCAAGGGGTGACCTTATTAGTGTTTATAAATATATAAAAAGGGAGTGTCATGAGGATGGAGCCAGGCTCTTCTCAGTGGCAACCAATGATAGGACAAGGGGTAATGGAATCAAGCTGGAGCACAAGAGGTTCCACTTAAATTTGAGAAGAAACTTCTTCTCAGTGAGGGTGACAGAGCACTGGAACAGGCTGCCCAGGGAGGTTGTGGAGTCTCCTTCTCTGGAGACATTCAAAACCCACCTGGACACCTTCCTGTGTAACCTCATCTGGGTGTTCCTGCTTTGGCAGGGGGATTGGACTGGATGATCGCTTGAGGTCCCTTTGAATCCCTAGCATACTGTGATACTGTGGTGACCCGAACTTAGTTGGCCCTTCTAGAGTATAAGAGGCTTCTTCTGGGTCAGATTAGATATCTGTGTTTTTTGGCAGCTGAGCAGTGTAAAAACACAAAGCCCAGTGTAATTTGTACTCCAACTTAGAACAGGCAATTCCCAGATTAAAACCTACATATTTCCAAGGCTTGCTTCTGTTGGAAGAAATGCTCAGTGATGGTTTTCCACCAGAAGCACTGAGCTCTACAAGGGGTGAATTACCCTTTGCAAAGGAGGGACTCCAGACCTGCTGGGATGTTGGTTCCCTCTGGCTGCTTTGAAAAGGAGATGGTAATTTCCTTTCAGAAGTGTGTGTGAAAATAAAATCTAGGGCTTGACTCCCAGCTGTCTGTCCTTATTGCAGCAAGGATCGGCTCTGCATATGGCAGCCTTCTGCCATACCTTTTGCTTCAGCTGCCCACCCCCTCTCTTGGGATATTTTGCTTGGGTGACCAGATTTTCAGACTTTCAGAATCACCCAGGGGCAGCTACTGGAAAGAGAAGCCAAGTAGCTTTTTTTTATAGAGGGAGAAATAAATTAAGAGTTTCTCTGAAAAAAAAAGACTGGGAAATTAAGTGAAGATAAACCAGAAAACAGCAAGCAGTTGGTAGACTGGGTGGTCATTTTTCGTTCTTGAAAACTTCGCTCTTATGAATACCAGTGACCCTTGAAGGATCTCTCTGATTGATTGGACAAATCCAGCTAGGTGGGGAACACGGCAGTATATTTTTCATAGTTCCTAGAGACAGGCCTGCTAGCACAGGCTCAGTAGCAGCTTGGATGGCTCTTTTCTAACCCTTTTGCACTGCTGTTAGACATTCTGCAGGCTGCCAAAGGAGGGATAATGAAAATCAAGCCAAGGGAGGTCTAAAAACCTCACTCCATCAAGGACAGCGTCTGCTGTGTGAATTGTCAGGAAAGGTTTAGATATTGGCACAGTCTTCTCTCCTAGAGGCACGACAGTCAGGCAACTGAATTCTCCATAAATTTTCCTGTCATTCATCTGCCAGGAGTATTTTTCAGAAAGGCTGCTGTTCCTTCCAGGTACTCCCCTTTTGTAATCGAATGATGATTTATTATCCAAGCAACGAAGAAAAATATATTACCTTGGAATTTATGAATGCGTAATGATATGTAAGCCATAATAATGAATCACTCCTTTCCCTCCTCTCCCTGATGTATATTTGGATGTTTATTTCCATATAAATTTCCATTTATTTATGTCCTCTGAAGTTCTCCTTCACAAAGGGGAATTCCCAAGTTAAGGTGTTGGAGAGTTTGAGATACCCAAGTTAAAGAACAAACCAACACAAACCATATTCCCTCCAGCTTTCTGCTTCCCTGTTTACTTGCTTTTCCAATGCTTGCTTGTTCTCCTGGTCTGAGCTATTGCATGTTTTCCTTGCAGACATGTTTTTGAGCCAGGTAACTATTTACTTAAGGTCTGGGTGTGGAGCATTGCCCAAGTGTGAGCAGACGCTAAGACAAGCCATGGTCCTTGACCACTTGGCTGCCATTGCAGGGGCCAGCACGGGCTGGTGGAGAGTCAGAGAAGTGCTGGATCCCCTGCACGTTCTCCTGTGAGAGATGCCCAAGGGGTGGCCCCCACAACAGCAGCGTTACGTGTCTTAGCGTCTTGAACCAATCCCACAGTTTTGGCTGCTCTGTTAAAGTCTCATAAGGCAGGACAGACACTGCAGCAGGCTTCATCCCTTTGGGGCTACAACATGTGGTTCTGAAGGGATTAATAAACCCACTGTATTTCAATGAGTGCTGTAACAAGACGGTATTGCAAAAGTCGCTCAAATACTGAGTAGGGCTTTGGCCAGAGGCAGGCTTTTCAGTGTCTAGAACTGCACACACACAGGCGCTCTTAGCTTGCTCAAGACATAAAACTTTATCCATCCTTGCAGGCTGCATTTGCATTTGAATGGGTTTTATTCTTTTCATGCTCATAAAAAGTGTTATATTAAATATTAATATGGTATTTTTCTTATGTTACTGTACACTTTCCACACACCTGGAAATTAACTTAATTGTAACCACAATAACCCCCTAAAAGAGGACAAAAACCCTGTTTATACTACTGGAAGAATATTGCAAAAGCAGATTGAAGAGTTTCAGTTTTCCATAGGCCTGCCAAACTCCTTGACTGACATCACTAAAGATATAAGCATGGCTATCACTGAGTTCCTGTATTATTAAAATGCAGCGGAGCAACAGGGCAGGCAGTGCTTAGTAAAGCACAGAGAAAGAACTCGTGAAAACCTGCTAAACAGCCTTATCTTGGGGAGTTTTGCTCTCTGGAGACAAGTCCAATTGAGTGTGAAAATTTTGACTTAAGATGCATGGAATATCATCCTTGATTTTTCTGGAGGCTGGGGTGGGACGTGTGTGTGTGTTGGGGGGAGATGAGATGAGAGAGGGACCACATGAATTCCCTTGCACTAGCTGGTGCAATGAAGGCACACCAGAAACATCCTCATTGAAGTTGCCATTGATTCTGGTGCGGTTCCTTTTGCATTTACACTGGCGTGAGCACTTTGCTCCCTGTAGCAATACCTGTGCTCTGACTGCTTTCAATTCTTTCAGTGTTATGTTCTGGCATTTCTGAGCAAGATGTGAATGTGTGAATTTAAGCTTGAATTTGGAGCAACACAGAAAAGGAGAAGGAAATTTTCCATAGGTATAATAAACTTTAGACACATAATGCCTATAGGCAAATTAATTAAGTTTTTGTGCTCTCAATATGAAAAATACTAGGGTATCTCAGCATAGTCCCTCATTAAATTGCTATTTTATCTGAAGGTTTGTCATAGAAACTCCATTTCAAACTTCAGATCGAAGGACAAAGTCTCTCTTCTTCTGAAGAACAGACTAATTTGTTTAAGCTTGCTACACTTTTGGCAAATCCTTCCTGCCAGTTGCAGGGGAAAGGTTCTCTTGCATGGTCCTGGTTGACTTTCTTATATGTTGTGTACCAGATGGCTGATCTTATTGGTCTGACCTTACAGAGAAGGGAAAAGCTGAAAGAATCAAGACCAACTCTGTCTGATAAGAAGTGCTGACTCAGCTAAGCCATATGTTTGAATTGCACATGCTAAGCTAACAGACTGTAGTATTTACAAGACTTCACTAAACACTTAGATCTGTTTTGTGGACAAAAGGATTTTAAGTTAATTTATTTTGTTGAGAGAATAATTTAAGCAAGTTAGCATTTTGTTGACAGAATTATGATGAAATTCATTTTGTCTAAATAACTGATTGGACAGTTAGCTGAATGCATTTTCTTCACAGAATCAAGTATGTGCCAGGACTGTCAAACAGGGTTTCCTCAACGGTTTCAAGTCAGTTTGTCAACAAAATGAATACAAAATCCTTTTGTCTACAGAATTAACTTAGATGTTAATTGTTTGTCGATAAAGAGTGCAAAGCCAAGTGATCCTCTGTGGAACACTGATAAAATGTACAGGGGAGTGTGTGTGTACACAGCCACGCAGAGCAGTGTACCGTGCTTTGTCAGAGCCCGAATGTCACCAACCAAGTGCCTGGCAGGGAACCGTGTCTGATCCAAGCTGGGATGAGACGTGGTCTGGATATCATGTTCATGTTGACAGCATCACAAGGAATTAACTAGTGTAGAAACATAAAACGCAGGGGCTGGAAAGCCATCAATATTGTTTCTAGCAGCGATTCAAAGCCTCCTGTTGTGAATCTTAATTCCAGTTCTGCTTGGTATGGTGCAAGCACATGTGGGATGCAGTGGTTTTCCTACCTTGAAGAATTGTGTCACAAATAGATGTGGCAGATGAGGAGCAGAGAGGGGATGTGTTGTATTCGGATCATGCTGGCTGGGAGCTGAGGCATAATGAAACAAACTCGTTAGTTTGAAGTCCTATGGGGAAACACCCCTCAGAGACCAGGAACAGATTTGAGTTTTCTTGACCACATAAACCACCCTCTCCTTCTGGACAGGCGCTAATTAAGGGTGGTACACTGTGAGCCATGTGCCCATCCAAGATGGAAATTTCACTTAAACCTTGACTGTAAGCACAGTGGCCACAGATGGCTTCATTTTCTGTTGCCATTTTCTTTTTTTTTTTTCATATTTTTGCATGTACAGTGGAATTGCAAGTATTCCTGGGGCTCAGTTTAGAAGATAGCACCTGGGGTGTCATCTCTGAGCACCTCTTGGTTAGACCTGGAGGCATAATGGATGAGACCTTGTGTATTTTACTCTGAAAATATCGTTATACTTTTGGAGCAGCCTGCTTAACATTGAGTATCTGGAAAGGAATGAGAAAAAAATAAATATTCACTCATTAAACATGTCATAAAATTCGCACAAAATCTTTTTTTCCTTTTCCCTCTCCTCCTTTGTGCTTTTAAGAGGGTTAAAGTCGATGGAGGGTAGGAAAAATACAAAATAAAGCTATGAAGCAACACGACAGTGGCATAGTGCAACATGAAAGTTCAGCCCTCTAATATGTTTTCATGTTCATTCAGGAGGAAACAACCAACTAATCTCCAAGTTCATTTATACTCTTTAAAAGGACCCTGGCTTTCAGCTCTGCTAATTGTCTGAAAAGCCAAAAGGAAAGAAAAGCAGCATTTTCTCTAAATATTCTAGTCACTGACAGAGGCGTGAGGTTAAGGAGAGGTACATTGCATATGGAGAGGCGAGGTTAAAGGCAGGAAAGTTGTTTCTCCTAATGAGGTTTGTCATTTACAAGGGCATAATCATCTCTGTTTTCTGCAAGGGAACATTTATGTCAGGAGCACTATGCGAGACTCCGTTTTCACGTTCTTTTGCAGAATGTGACCTTTCAGAGAAATGCAGCCCCGTACCTGTGGGTTTAAGGCTGCTCAGACAGGGCACATGTTGCAGGAGCTCGGCTGTCGATGGGACCTTCCAGCTAATGCTGGACACAAAGAGCAACTGGCCTTGCGTCAGGAGGTGACAACCCCGTTTGGGCTTGAGTGTCTGTTGCTCTTTATTATGTTCATTTTTATTGCTTTTTTTGTTTTGTTTTCTATTTTTTACAGTGTTTCCCAAATGTTTCCCTACTGGCTTTTGCCTTTTGCTTTCTGGTGTGAACAACTGGTCTGTGGAATGGAAAGGGAGCAGCAATGGGGGTTTTGCGCTTTGATTATACCGTTTATTCGTGCTTCTTCGGTTGAGTACGTTGGTTTGCATCCTGCACGGAGCCACAGTTGCTCTTGCTGCAGAAGGTAAAGCAAATCAGACGTGTCAGACTGCCTGGGTGCTCACCAGTCATTAATGATGGCAGCATATGTTGCTCCTCCAGGAGCCAAGTCCTGACTATCGATGCCGTGATCCCTTTCCTTTTGTTCTGCAGAACAGTGGTGGTGTGAGATGGTCCCAGGCCTGCGGCAGTGGGGCTGTGCTGGAAATGGGGTACTGGGAGACACAGGAAGAATTAGGCAACAACTGGGGACCATGGCGTGCTAATCTGTAACACACAAATAATGTATCTCGCAGCAATCCAACCTGGAAATAAAAATGTTGCAAATTGCCAGTGTTACATTAACGTTGGGTTCGTAAGGTGTGAACACCGGGGGCCTCATGCATAAATTGTCCAGGTAATAAAAAACTGCAGCGTTAGTGCCGAGGGACCTCTTGAAAGCCAGGATTTTCAAAAGAATGTGGTACCCATAGTGTGAGGAGTCTGTAAATCTGGCCAGTAAGTTATCAGTGTAAAGCTGGGAGACCACATTTTTAAAATGGCCTGGGAAAAAAAAAAAAAAGGAGGGAAAAAAAAAAGTAGCATAAAAGGGTTTTGGTCACCCCTGTATTTCATGTACCTCCTTACTGCTCAGCAACTCACATATTTGCATACTTCCCAGCAGATCACACTACGTTTCCATTTTACCCTGAGGTCAAGTCTGCAGTGTAGGCAGTCAAAGTCACACCTATTCATAAAACTGATTTTGCAGTGTAATAACTCTTCAGGGCCAGGGAGAGGAGAGCAGGATTTTATGCAGACAAAAGGCAAGACACTTGGAAAAAATAAAAACCGTTCTATGTGCTATAAGGAGGAGAGAAGGGAGTACTTGCTATTAAACCTATAATGTCATACCATATAATAAAAATGAAATTTGAGCCACTAGAAAGGCCAAGCCCTGCTCTCCTCTGCGTACACGCATTTTCTTCGCTAACGTTGTTATTCCTGCTGCTGACTCCAGCACAATCATCTCCTAAATGACTTGCCCTACATTACATCTTGCTTTTTAGGGGAAACCATAAGTGTCGTTTTAGTATGTTGAGGTGATGAAATAGACCTTCTCAGTATGTAAATTATTATCAGATTCAGTTAAAGTCCTCATAACTATATGCTTGAATGACTAGACATTCTTAGTAAGTCTGTCTGCAAAGGTCATGCGGCACTATTTTGAGTGTAAACTGCAGAAATGGCACCTAGACAGGCTGTGTGGTATTTTGATATGAGGAGCATAAATAGCAGTAGTTATTCCACCTGTTTCTAAAAGAGTCAAGATGTATGTGTTTTTTACAGCTTTCTGTGAAGTGCTATAAAGGATGGTTAGGCCACCCTTGCTGCCTTCAGGCCACTGGAAGTTTCTGCTGTTCAAGGCATTTGCTCTTGTTTTGTCCAACAGAATCCCAAACTAATGGAGCTGTCACTGTAATCCGACAGGTAGCGAACATATAAAGAAGGAAAGATACATGACTTGGAGCAGCATTTTTTTGGAGCTATCTCATTAGTCACATGCAGGAAATCAATCAGAGTGCAGTGGGGCTCCCATAATTCAAATGAGAATAAAATATATGTATACTTCATAGTCTGTGCAGGTGACCATTTTAGATCTCTGCTGGAGAGCTTTTCTGGCTCTGAGACAATTTTGTGTGGCGTTCTCACAGGGACACGTGGGTGTACCAGGCATTCAGAGTACCTCCCTGAACACATTTGCTTAAAGACATGACCCAGCTACCCTGCCTGTTTTTTCAGAAGCAACGACAGGCTGAAGGGATGGTCTAAGTGCTCTGCTGCGGGGATTACAGAGAGAAAAGGGCACAAGGTTTCCTTCTTGGAAGAAACCAAGGCTGGTTTGCTTCACAGACATACTGGATTTGTAGGTAGACGGAACCTCGGGTGAGGAAAGCCTGCTTATGAGAGGCTCTATGGATGGGCAGAGCCAGGTCCTGGGGACAGCCTGGGATTCAGAGCAGGGTTGTGCCCTTCGCCCGTGGTCTTAGCGCTGAGTCCTCATTCGCCAGTGTGCTCCAGCCCTTACGCATGTCCAGCAAATCACTTTTTCAAGCTCACCATTAGCTTGATTGAGGCCCTACTATACCCATTTTGAGACCAGATTTCATTCTTAATGACCAAAGATGAATCCTACCTTTCTTTTTTGGTAAAGAGTGCTCAGTTATGTCAGCTAGAGGGGTGGCAGCAGCTGTGTTATCTTCCATCTCTTTTTATAGCCTAATGAAAAAGCATGAGAATGATGCTTAGAAACAATAGGGTTGACTCATACGGGGTGACTGTGTATGACTCATATCTGAGATTATTCCAGAGACCTGAAGTACATGTACATGCACTGAGACTTGGGCTTGGGGATGTTATTTTTCATAAGTGGAAGAAGAATGCTTGCTGTGTATTTTGAGATGTGCCTGACACATAAAACAGCGTGTTCCTTGCCATTGTGTATGTCACAAGATTCAGTGGCCTTTCTAAAATTTTCCTGGTCTCTGAGGAAATCCAGTATTAATCACACTTTCCACATCTTTTGCTTTAACTCAGAAGGCTACAGGTTGATGGCTGGTACAGTGAGAACTGTAACTTTCTAAAGAAATTGAGGTCACCAACTTTTGCTAGAGATAGCCTGGGGAGGAAGGGTCCCAAACCAAGGATTGGCCTGCAGATATCCCCAGTGTCAGCCCGGGATTTTGCACTGATTGAAGCTGGCTCTGCCATTTCACTCTGGAAACTAGAAAAGCCCAATGCAGAAACGTCCATGCAAGGGAGAGACACCCTGAGGATTTATGACCTGTCCCTATAAGCAGCACAATTAAGCACCAAGTATCCCTGAGTGATAAAGATGTGCGGTTTCACTGTTACAGCCTCTCTAACAAACCCTTGTGATCAATCAACTGTCCTATTCAATTAGAAAAGAGAGATGTCACTGCTGAAGGTGTCCTTGCAGTCAGCGGGGTGGAAGCACTAACCCAGCCCCGTGGGAGCAAGACTTGGGGTCACTGCCAGATGAGCACTTGTTCCTTGCCTTTTGACCTTCATGGGTTTTCCAGCCAGAGGCTTTTGCAGCTCTTTGTAACCATGCACTGGCAAGGAAAGGCAGCATGATGGATTAATGAATAAGCCTGCTTGAATGGGGCTAGTAAGCTATTGATGAGTTTCCCCCATACCTGCAGCGTTCTCCTGGATTATAACCAAAGCTACTTTTTCCTTAAAATGGAGAGAGCTCTTGAAATTACACCTGACAACACTATTTTCCAATACCGTAACATGTAGTAGCGTCTTGTCCCATTAATTTGCAACTTGGAGAATACGAAGATCATAAAAGAACAGATCATGATTAAACAGCGTAGTTCACATATCTGATTTGTAGGGACCTATTAGTCCACAAGGAAAGATCTCTCCTTGGTTTCCTTCCTTTGGCAGCACATAGCACAAACAGTGGCTTTTCCTCATGCACCCAGGTTCTTACTGCCCTTAAACTCTCTGCTATGCTCCAGGTATTGAAGTGCCTGAACAGCCTAAAATAAAAGAGCACATCTCTGGTATACTTTTTATTTAAAATTTATTAATTTTACATGCATCTTGTACCACATATGACTGTTTTACCCGGGCTGCTGAGATACCTTCAGAGAAATCCCAGCAGCTTCACAGTTGTTGCAAGCAATAATTGCTCTTCTGCCTTCTCACAGTTTTAAAGAGCCACCAGGTGGGGTGGAAGGGTAAATGCCAGCATAACTTAGATGGACTTCGGGGCCACATCCCAAGTGACAGTCGTTTCTAAGATGATGTTTACATGTTGGGCTGAGCACATGCTTGGGTGGGAGGGGGACATTCAGCATTTTCCTGCACCACCAAATCGGCTAATGTGAAATCAGAGGTCAGAAAATTTTATTGGGAAACTTGCACCTTGTACTAGCCTAAAGAACCCCAACTTGCTTGATGTGGTTCCCAGCATGCTACAGATGTGTTTGCAAGCACTGGTCACCTCTTCTCTCCATACTCACAATGTTTTATCAAAGGGAATGTGAAGAGACTGTCATGAAAGCGTGCTGTGCTATAAATAATGGATTTGCTGTGCCAAATATGAGCCATTCGGTGGCTGGAGCAGAGACAGCTGTCGACAGAATGCTGAATTGTTCAGCAACGGCAGACACCAGGATTAAGTGTGAGATTTGGAAACTGCCTCATCACTTGCACAGGAAGGTTAACACGTGACATCAAAGATTATTGGTGTTGTCAGGCATGGATTCTCACAGTGAGCCTTCTTTGGGTAGGATTTTCCTCCTGGAAAAAAAATAAGAACATGGATTTGTGTAACTCTTTCCAAATTCTTAGCCTATTTTGAAGTTACAGTCTGTAAGTCCCCTCGACGCCATGCAGCCCTTATCCCAGCTCTAGCTAGGATCCATACAGCAGTGCTTATGGTTGGATGTGCACATCCCGACTGTGAATGGTCTTTTAAAGGACAAGGTGTCCTCTGAGAAATCCTGGTGTGATAAATTAAGACTACAGATGGTCTTTTAAAGAACAAGGTCTTTTCTGAAAAATCCTCTTGTGATAAATTAAGCCTTTGAGTCGTATGTGTCTCCAGCACCAGATACGTCCACTAACTACATACCGTATGTGAAACCTGTGCTAGAGTCGGGATTTAGCCTGCATTGGAGAGTTCAGTACACCTAGCCTACATTTTCCACCATTAGATAGAGGTCGAGTTATAACACCTCAATACGTGTGTGCCTGTCAATGTGACTGTGGCAGTGGCACTTCCCCCACACACACCCTGAGGTCCAGTGTGGCAGTTGCACATCCCCCTCTCAGAACTGGGGCCTTCAATGGGCAGTTAATGGCTCTTTGTGGAGACCCAGGGTCATCAGCAGAGGAGGGGCCAAGCCTGCCCACAGCCCAGAGAAGCCGAGAAGCTTCTGGAATGCCCATAGCCAGATCTGAGCAGACTATAAATGGGGTTCCCACTGAAGACCCCTTTGTGTGGTCTTCTGGGAGCTGCGGGTCTGCCGTGCTGCCAGAGTCACTGCCCTTAGACGGAGAAGCCGTCTGAGGTAACTGCCCAGGATGGGGAGCATCTCAGCTCTGCATGTAGATGAGTGATAAATTACTGAATATACGCTTGAATAAGTAGGCAAGTGTAAATTCCTTGCCTGGCAGGCAAGCGTAAGTCCTAGCCGCAGTAGGCTAGTGTTTCTCCCTTATGGGTAAAACGGGGCAGAGAGGGCTCCAGTTTGTTTTCTTGTGAGTGCACATATGCACGCTGTGGATCTTCATTATTCTTATTTCACTGCACCCCAAATAATCTCCTAACCTAATATCCGAACCTGTATCTTATGTTATTGGAGTGCTAACTAATTGTATAAACCCCGTTTCCAATTGGTTTATCGGCGGTACTTTCCCGGCTGGAATAAAGTTTTCTTTGGACCTTGTTGTCTGCCTAAACTTATTTTTGGGGTGCTTCCGTGACAGTGACCGTGTCCCCTAGGTCAAGGTGTCAGGGTGCAGCTCAGCCCAGCAGACTGGAGCACACTCAGCACTCTGGATGTGGCGGGCAGGGGCAGAGCTTGGCAGCCCTGCTCTCAGCTGGAAACTCCCCTGGGATGCTCATCCGAGTGGTTTGCACAGAGCTGCTGTGGGGCTTACGGCCAGCAGGGTGTGGGTCCTGGCAGCTGGCTTGGGTAAGACTATTCAGGTCTGGTCCATGGCATAGAAATACTCTGGGAGAGGGTAGGATGTGACAGGAAAACCCTTGTTTCCTTAAGGCTGTCTTTTGTTTTGTTTTCCTTTTTGCAAATAGCAAATATAATGTGTTAGAGACTTCACAGGACACAGGAGGTAGCTTTTCGTGGTAACTATGGTTTGGAAAAGGTGACGAATATTAGATCCCAATGTTACAAAGTGCAGCAGCCCAGCAGCTTGATATTTGGAGCTTAGAATCACAGGTTCTTGCTTGTACCAACATCAATAAGCAACATCTATCTTAACAGTGTAAGAGAAGCTTGGCAAGAGATACAGAATCTTGCCAGGAGTTGAAAATTCAGAGTGAATCCACAAATCTTTTTTTTTGGGAAAGGAGTAATTTTAGTTGTATCTGGACACACAATTGGGAATGTACAAAGCAAACTATTCTGTTCTGGTGATATCGGGACGAGACGAGGGTACAACTCAGCACGGTTCGTGGCTTCAGAGTGGAAATCAGCATGGGGAATTTGTCTGTGTGTAGCTGGGAGTGTTCGGAAACCATGCCAGTCTGAGCTGACTTGATTTTTTCCATTGCAGACAAGTATTTTTTGCTGTAGTGTTTAACATAAGAAGCAAGGCTTCTCCTGCTTCCTTTGAGAGGCACTGCCACAGCCCTGTGAGACCTTAACTGAAGGAAGGTTGTCCTGGTGTTTATCCTACGTTTAACCCTTGCTCAGTTCCAGCCCATTTTTCTTCATTAGAATTGGTTAAAGTAGGCAAGGGGGTGGGGGGCAGGGAAGACGTTTATTTTAGGGAATTTGTTGAAAATCCACTCACGCTGTTTATCCTTTTTTAAAGAGAGAGGTATGTAATTGGCAGCATTAGAAGTTTTGATGAAACATTTTGTTGGACAGTTTAACAAGCTGTTCCCCTAATTAGTAAGGGCAATGTAACCTCACCCTCCTTCCTGCCTCTTCACTGGAGACTTCAGCAAGCACTGAACTTTAATTACAACCTCGTTTCGCTGCTGCTTTCTTTGAGGACTTTCCTCCATTCCTCTGTCCTCTCCAGGAGTGGCTTGGCACCAACCTTGCTCCTTGCCCAGGAGCTTCAGAGATTAGTAATTATTCTTCTGGGAATTAAATCTCATTTCTTTTCAATGTCCCAAATAAACATATGATTGTTGCAGAATGAGGGAATAGCAGTTACTGTAAAATATCTCCCCAACTCATCAGTCGCTTTTTGCAGTTGAGCAGTTTTCTAACTCAACAGGTAATCCAGCATTCCTATTTTTGTGGTATATTTGAAGTCAGCTGCCTCTTCCTTACTGGGTACTTGCCTTCTTTGAGTCCAGTGTATGCAATTAGGCAGAAGATGATATTGAAATATCTAATGCATCAGTTGAAAAGCAAGAACTTCGAGACAAATTTTTGCAGATAGATACTAGAAATGTAGGTCTTCAGAATGGGTTGCCTCAACCACAGCAACCCTGCTCACTCCTCAGCCTTCCTGGTTTTATTGAACCCAAACTCGGTCTTCTTCTGCTGCATCTGCTGGAATATATTTGTCGCAGCTGTCTCAGCTGCTATTCATCTCTCTCCACATCTCCACTGAAGGCACATTATCCTTTGCTGCATCTTTTGTTTATTGCTTTTCTTTTATTATTCATAGTCCCTTTACTGCTTCCTCTTTCTGAAGGACAAATACTCTTCTAGATTACATGAAGCTGGAAATCAGGGCCACACATACCTTTGTAGGTGTTACAGATACATAAATTGTCCATGTCCTGTAGCTTGCATTGGACATAGTCTTGTAAGCAAGGACATCAGATTCTTCCCTTACCTGCTCATTGCTTAAAGCAGTTCACAGTGGTTTCACATGTAACAAACCATGAATCTACTTTCTTCATGCAATTCACGTATTGTAAGTATAAAGTCATGCATGTGTATATTTATGTAAGTAACAAAATATTTTCAAATCATAACTTCCGTTTCTCTTCCTAGCAAGTGGCTATGCCTCCATATAACTTAATGATGTATTTACCATTTTAGCATAGATGAGAAGGAGGCCCTAATAATGCAGGATTGAAAGGTAGGTGAAATTTGAATAGACAGGCCACAGTGAGAAAACTGCAGTTGGTTTAATCACAGGAAGAGAACAGGTGTCTCTGAAGGCCTTGTCAAATGCACCTGTTCCCAGTTATGAGTGTCTGTGCTCAGCACATAGGCAGGGAATATACAAGAGCGGGGAAAAAGCAGATTTATTCAAGTGGGATCTGCTTGTGCCGTGAGTGAGAGGAGGGTGCAAAGCCATCCCCCTGGAGAAAACCTCCGTATCAGAAGTGACCTCTTAGTCCCACGGCTGATTCCCAGTACTCCTGCTCGCACTTGCGGAGACAAACTGAACATCTTTGACCCTGTGCAGGAAATTCATTAGGGACTTGGCTTCTGCTTTGTGTGAAGGGTACAGAGAAAAGCAGCAAGAAAAAACCTTGCAGTAAGGGAGAGGAAAGATCAGGCTGTTGCTCAGGCAGTGGCATAGCCTGGGGTGCTGGAGGTGCCAAGGCACATGTTGAGAAGTTGCTATGGAGCAAGGAGGATCACCACCTGCTTCCCTGTCGGAAGGGTACTTGCCCCCTTCATAGCTCCTCTCCTTTCTTTGGCAGTCTAACATTTAAGGATAGTTTGTCCCATTGTAAAGGTACACAACTGCTACTTCTGTCAGGGAAAACTGAATTTGTATGTTAGGCATATAGAGCTTCGTAATATCTTACCTGTAAGGGAACAGTTGTCTTGTTTTCGTTGCAAAATGAGACAGATGCAGATAGGTGGGGGGGTAACAAAACCTATGCGAGCAAAAGTAGCTTTCGTATTTATCCAGTGTGTGAAGAATGTTGCGAACAACTGTGTGTGAATTACAATAGATGTGTCAGATAGTGCTTTCTTTACCACGGTTTCCTAGAAGTTGCAAGACTGTTTTTAGTTGCTGATAATTTTGCCAGACTTCAATTGCTTGGATCGATCTTCTCTATAAACACAGCCGTAGGGTGGTATTCTAAAATTACTGTTATTTTAGCCATGTCTGTTCACCTGTTTTTGGAAACAAGGCGTTAAGAATGCTGTTGATCTGTACATACTAAACAATTCTGGAAACCTTTTCCTGAGCAGTTTGGGTGGTGGTGGCTGTTGCGTCCAGCATGTGGATTTCTGCTTTGCCATGCAAAGTTAGACTATGCTTGATGAAGTGTTCAGGGAAAAAAATTTGTACCTGATGGAGAGGCCTGATGATTTTAGCAGGGAAAAATGTCCAAAGAGTCAAAACTCTCTGAGCGTGTGCCATCCCTTTCTATCTGGTGGCAATGCTTGATGGGTGAAGGTTTCACTCCCACCGAATGACTCCTGTGCCTCCCTGGCCCAGGATGGTGGTGCCAGGTCAGTGTTTGAAATCTCCACAGCTCTCTGCCTGGGGGGACAACTGTATTGCCCTGTGAGTTTTGGTTTGTACGTCCTTCTTGTGTTCGCACAGTTCAGGCAGGGGAACCGTCCTGTTCAAACGCAAAGTGGGTGGGAGATGAGGAAAATTAGACTTTAATGCTGATGTTTTGTGACCTTTGAGCCTATGACATTGCAGTACTAATAATTATATTTACTGTGATCTGGAGCTCATGCACAGGTTTATGCTGGAGTCAGCTTTCAGCAAAGCATCTGTGGTGCTGAAGTTCCTTTTTAAAACGTCTGGAACTGGGAAGGCGATGGTTGTTCACAGGTTCAGAACATTTCACACGCAGGAAGGTTCACTTGTGCTGTATCAAACAGGAAAACTATTTCAAATATGCAGTGAATTTTGAATTATAGATGTCAAAAGCCTTCAGAAATCATAGAATCTATCTCATCATTTCATATCATCAGACCAGAATGGTTCTGATTCCCCAGAGAAGGTCCTAAACACATATTGCTTAAATTTTAAAGCCATCAGGAAGGTATCCAGATTCTCTGTCTTCTTGCTTCTGTTCATTATTGATTTGCTTGTTAACATTGTAGATGGGCTGAACTGAACTTTCTAACACACTTGCACCATGGATCATAAGTGCTGTGTGCTCGTGGTGGGATGAACATGCTGATTCCTGCCACGTGTACCTGGCTACTGTTGTCTGGTGGGCTGCTTGTTCTGGATCAGATCGTTGCATTGAGCAGTGGCAACACCACTTCTGCCTCTGGAAAATCTCCTGAGAGGAGGGATATGCAAACCTTAATCTGCACAGGGACAAGAGAAGATCTTCTGTAGATCAGGAGGAGGATGTCACCTCGGAGGATCTGCAGGTGCACAAGCTGAGGTTTTTGACCTCAGACTGCGGCTGGCTGGGCAGCCGCTGAGGGTTTGTGTTTCTCTGAGGGGCACAGATGAGAGAAAACTCCTCATCCCTGCTTGCTTTCTTCTTGTGAGGAAGTAGAGATTGAATTACTTTCTGGAAGGCATGTAGAATGGAGATGCTGACCTCGCGTTACACATCCTGAAGCTCTGAGCAACCTCATCAAATGTCATTGCTGACCCTGCTTTGAGCAGAGGTTGAATTAGAGACCCCCCAAGTTCCCTTCCAGGCTGAATTATCCTATGATTGCTTCATGCAACAGCTGCCTCTTAGACATTTCTATCTCAGTTCACTGACCTTTTCTGCCACAGGTTTTACATACTGAGCTGGAATGATACTGAGGAGAGCTGAAATTGCAGGCAAGGTATGAAGGATTTTTGCCAGGTCCTTGATGTCCTGCCACCCAGACCCGCATGATTATTGTGCAGAATGTGGTGGCTCTTCAGCCTGCGCTTCGCTCAGTAGGGCTGGATTTATGGCAGAGACAGTGGAAAGAGAGGTTCCAGTGCTGCGCCATGTCCTAGGTGGGAATGGGCTTGCCCTTTGCTACAATCCCTTTTTTCCCTTCCCTCACAGGCATTTGCTCTGATATTTGTAATGCAGCTGGATTAAGGCTTGCACACTCTGATTGTTATCTGTGATTAAACCCTGAAGTAACAAGACAGCTGGGAAATACGAGGTGCTGGTATCTTCTGGTGTGAACAAAAGGTAAAAGTTGACCTGTTCAGGAGCAAATCAGTCTGGATATTTGTCGCTATTGTTGAATTCTGGCTCTGTGCCTGCAGTTTATTAATTCCTTCAGTCCCTATTCATCTTCCCTCCTTCTTCTTTTAAAAAATTATTTTTCAGATGTCTAAATAAGTGGCTTTGCAAAACCCGCAGTGTGTTTTCCTTATGTTTCTGCCCAGTCTAAGAATAAAGTATAGCTTTAACTTGGGAATGATACATCTGTCACTAGTTGTAAAGCAGCCTTGAAGAATTTTGCCTTGGCGAGCTGTAATTGCTGATAACTGCTGCTTTTATGCAAATCTGGGCACGTGTGGGACTTGCTAATGTGGCGGTGGGCTCAGCGGAGGCGTGCAGCTGCAGCGGGCAGGATGGCTTCGCGGGCGCTGCTCTGCATTGCAATGGGATACCCCGGGAAGCTGGGTTTTGAATGATCGTTAGCTTGGATACCTGCAAGCAAACCATATGGTATTGAATCCAACCCAGAGAAAAAACAAACAAACAAACCAACCTATTTATTTAAGTTCCTGCTCATCACTAAATTAGTCTTCAGTATTTATTTTTAAATACAAGGAAATTGCCTTTTGAGCCGTGGTTGTTTTTATTGCCTGGCTCCCTTGCCTTCAGTGGTAAATACAACCGCACCATGATCGTGCTCCCTGCTAGTTTGGCTCCTGGGTTGCTCACTGAATTACTACCCCATCTTACCTGCTTCTTCCTTATCATAGAAGCAGTTATTGCTTGGCAAAACCTCTAAGTATAAAATCATAATGCTGCCAGCCCCATCCTTGGCCTCCAGATGTGGTTATGGTGCTGACCAAGTGGCCCCGCAGTCGCTGAGCTGTGGTAACCTGTGTGTACCTCACAGAAAATAGGGTGACTCTTTTTCTGCTCCTTCAGCAATGGAGCAACTGCTAAAACGGAGGTAGCTGGGCAGAATGTTGAGGTAAGACTACATGTTTTGCTGAGCAGTCTCTTCTTGCTTTAAGGCTTTGCTGGAGCATATTCACATCACTTGGAATCTGACCACCCAGTTAACAGTCCCAGAGATGGGTGCTGTCCCAGGAGCAACCCTGAGCATAACATACGAGCAGTTAGCAACTGGCATCTAGCTGCTGAGGTTTGCACTACCGAAATTGGAGTGGTTATAGAACACAGTGGGGCTCAGTGCAACGTGTGAAGCAAATGTTCGATGCTACATGGGTTACAGCGTGCATTGTAATACCT
The DNA here is from genome assembly GCA_013399365.1 of Pampusana beccarii. NCBI lineage: Eukaryota > Metazoa > Chordata > Aves > Columbiformes > Columbidae > Pampusana > Pampusana beccarii. Next base: position 2,120,609 of record VWYH01000777.1, on the reverse strand, counting down.
GACTTATCTGGAAAGGTCAGCAAACAATGCAGCTGGGCGGCTGTCTTGCAATTGGCATGGATATTTCTCTGCAGCCTGATGTGAAAGGCTGATTCCAGCACATGGATGCCCCAGTGGAAATGACATTCAGTAGACTTTTCCCTTTTTTCTTCCAGGGTACAACAGAGGTCCTGAGCCCCAGTGTGGTATGTGATGCAGAGACGCGGGGCCCAGCAGGAGCAGCAAGCTCAGGTTTGGTAAGTCTGACTGTTCTTGGCTTGTTAATGGGGAACAACCGAGTAGTTATTCGTTGTTTGTGCAGAAGTGGTGCTTCCCTGGGTGCAGGAGTGGGTGAATCCTCAAGCTGGGAGGTATGGTAAGGAATGTGGATGCCCTGTTCATGTCACATCTGGGCATGTGCTCTCGGAGAGGGCTTTGTGCTGTCAGCTTGGGAGCATGTCCTGCAGCACCGTCCTGCTGGGAGGGCTGCTGAACAAGGTTTTCCTGCCCTGTGACCGTTTTCAACCAGGTGTAAGCTGGAGCACAACACAAAGCTCATCCCTGTGCTGCAAATCCATGTGGAGCAGCTGCCACAGGCGGTAGGTGAAGAGCTTGCACAGGGAACCTGAAATTGCATATCAACTAGACATTTTGTATGAAACTTGAGCCACATTGTAGTAAGCCCTTTAAAAATACATCAGGAGAGAGGTGCTTTCCTTCCTTTTTACAAGTGATGGAGTTGATTTCCTTGAAAGGTGTGCTGGCACTCTCAAGGGACACAAGGTAACGCTGGCCGGGAGCTGAGTTATCAGCTCACACATCTGGGACTTCTTGTCAGGTGGTACTATTTGCATTACCAGCAGCTTGCAAGAGCAGAGGCAATAGTATTTTGTTGCTGCAATGTGAGTTTGGCATGTACAGTTATCAGTGCCGCAAACTGTGTGTCCTCTCATTTATCTGTTGGTGTTCAGGCTTCTCCTACCATGTCATATATTCACTTGCTGAAGATGAAATAGGGCTTTAATTGCATAATTCAGAGTTTTCAGGGACCATATCGACCTGGATAATTGCTGCTGGCTCTCCCTCTGTTTCCATCACCTCTACCGCAGTGAGCTCCTTGCTCAGGTTTGCCGTCGCAGGCACGCGTGACACCACGCTGCACACCAGGCTGGGGTACTACAATGGAAAGGCTGCACTAACATGCAAATAACACACCTTACTTTTTCTTGGATCATTACATCCTTCTGGAGGGATGTTATTTTCCTGTCCATTTGTGGCACAGTTCCATGAACATTTTGGGACAGTCTTGCACAGCAGCTTGACCTGCTGAGAAAGGTCTTACCACTGCACATCTTCATCTGTTGGGTTTCATACAGTGTCTCTGGGCTTCTTAGGAGGTGAGATGCACACAGTTTAAACCATGCCCTTGCAAAATAGAAAAGCAAAAGTGACATTGGGGTCATCCTTGTGAATCCCTCTAATGAACTGATTATTGCCTTTCTAGTAGCTAGAATAACAATGAAGGAGTGCCACTGTGCTTAAATTATTGGGGACGAAAATGCCCTGTAAGCTGGGTTTTTATAGGGAAGGCAGAATACGAGGTGAAATAAATTTTGCAACAATGCTCTCACAAATTGTTCTAGGCATGTAAATATTGCATGGCTAGCCCATAGTTGTCACCTAGGGGTCTTTACTATAGACTGAGAAGATTCAAGACTGGACTAGAAATAGTTGGTAGGATTGTACCTGTTAAGGAATAGTTCTATGTATTCTGTAGATGAGCAATATAGATACATAAAGGTATTATTTTACTTGTTTCACTTAATAAAAGTTCTGACATTTGGGGAATTTGGAGTCCTTGCTCTTCCCAGCAATGTCTCCTTCATTCCCCTGGTACGTGGGCACACCAAGCATTTTGCCTGGAGAATACAGGAGAATAATAAGGAAGAGTGGAATGTTTGAATTTGGAATGACATCTCAGTGATGCCTGGCAGAACTCAGGGCCGTCAAATATCTTGGCTAGCAAGGACATAGCAAGATAAGAAGAAGAATTAGATTTTTGTGTGAATAACAAAATGTTTAGTAGAGAATATGGGAGGACTCGGAGATTTTGAAAGGGCAGCCTTCATGGTTCAGGCTACAGAACAACTTTGCAAAGGAAGAAGGTTCCTTTATAAAGAAGAAAATTTCCCCACAGAAGCTATTTCTGCAACACTTCTGTTAGTTTATTCTGGAGAAGCTGGTGTGTTCTGGCTCCGTCAGCATTTGTTTTAAGTCATGGTGGTGTTCCTTGGGTCTGGCATTTCAAAGCTTGCACTGTTGCCTTTACAGCCCATGATAGATTTGCTTGGAGGAGAACATTGCATGGCCATACACTGAAGTGTGACTCCAAAAGCCTGCATTTAATTTTGTCAAAGACCTCTGCTAAATAAAACCAGAAAGGAGAGAGCCCCTGATCTGTTCCCCTGATAACCACGTGTTCTTTGACTAGCAGTAGCTTTGGGGCAGGTTACTGCAGGATGGTGGAATTAAATAGTTTAAAAGTTCTGGTGTAACTACTGATTTTTCCTGTTCGGATAGTCTGAGTTTAGACCAGGAAACAAAGGAAGTGGGTGCCTTCTCAAGCTCTTGTGGCAGTGAGCGGAAAAGCCAGGGCATCTGCATGGAAGTGGCTGTTACCTCTCAGTGTGGAAAAGCCCCACAGGAGTGACTTGTAGCTCAGTCCTTTTTCTCTCTCTGTGTTCAGTGACGAGATTCATGCAAGCAAGACAGGGGAAAAGATGCCCTTAATGGTTCAGCTCCATGGCTATGTTAGTGCATGTAATTATTTGGAAACAAATATGACTGTAGATATCTCCCATAGTTGCAGGCAATATTGAACAAGTCATCTGCTTAATGGGGACTGTGCATCTGAAACTGCTTCAGCTATGTGGATGGCTGGGTCCTTTTTATGTATACAAATCTGCAAATGTATAGTAGGTTGTAAAATTTATGAGCGCTTCAGCCCTTATAAATTTTTATCAAGTGTGGCCTTTAAAACCAAGGGTTGTTATTAGTGTTACATGCACATTTTCATTATTACTAAACCTCTGCTTACCTTTTGCCTTATAAGGAGAAAAAAGTAGAAAATAAGCACTAAAAAAAGCAGAAAGATAAGACAGCGCCTTGGATGAAAGTAGTGAAATCACTTTCAGGTGATCACTTTTCAGATTGCTGGACTAAGGCCTGGTCATAAAGATTATGTAATCCAGATGGGAGGAATTTGAAGGAAGATATTCCCATTAAATTCTAACTGTCTAAATGCAATGTGGCTAAAATAAAATGTGTATGAAATCACTGTTCACTACAGCTAGATGAAAACATAATGTTTTTCTTGCCAGAGTTTAACTTCATTAAGAATGTAAGACACGGTGCTGTTGAAATACGCTGGACTGACACTTTGAGGAAGGAACTGATAATTGGAACCTTGATTCTGCATCTCTGTTCTCCTTCTTCCATGATTTGGATGCTGTCCAGTCAAAGCGTGTGCAGGGCTGGAGCACGCCCGAGACCAGGGGAGGATGAGGCCGTACAGCCCAGGCTGCAGGGCAGAACCGCTTTGCAGATCTGTGGGGACCCTGGGAGAGTCATGGGGGTACATGGGATGTTAGGTTCTCACAAACTTGTTGATGGGCTGGAAAAACTTATCCCAGTGCAGTGTAAGGGTATTCACACTCGTTGCATTCTTGGAATCAGTCCTCATCACTACCGGTGCATACTACATTATCACACCTGTGTTTTCCTTTCTCCTTCCATGTTTTTTTTAATTGTTTTTTGTCATGGAGGAGAGTCCTTTTTTCTCCTTTTTTAAAAGGGGAAAAACTGCTGTTAGGATTAGGTCCTATTACTTAAAGTGCTTGTTCTGCTACATGTACACGTAAATTTAATTATATTTGCCATATGAAAGATGCATGAAGCTTCAATTTCGGGAAGTATGCCAAAGATATCTTCTGAAGGTGTAACTGTTTGATGTAGGCTTGTGCATGGTAATTGAATTACTGATCAAGTACTGTATCAATGAAATAATCTTGGTAAACTCTGTGTACTTAAGTAAGTACAGCCTTGAGGCTATGGTAACTGGAGTAACCCTGTTATTGATTTTTTCTGTTGAATATGCATATTTTGTACCTATTAATAAGACTGTCCTTTTCTAGCTGTTTCTATGTCCTTCGGAACTGAGGTTTTTCTTTCAGTCACTCGTGAAGGATTTTCCTGTCACTGTTTATATGAAGGGACTTCTCAGACATCCTTCTCACTGCCCCATTGCTGCCTGTCTCCTCAGCCATGGGGAATCCTGCTGCAAGGCTCCAGTGAATCGCCCTTGGCTTCACCCTCCCTCTCCTGTGGCCCTTGCGAGATAGGAAAAGCAGGACATTATCTTTCTCTTCCCGCTGCTTGCTGTGAAAAATGTCCTTGCTCTAATTCTGCTGGAGTTTTGTGGGAAAGGCTATTTAAATCTTCCTGGTCTGTCTGTCCCTATCTGCCCTTCATATTGTCAGGGAGACTTAAGGTCACAGGACTGGGGCATGATAGTAGCAAGTATAATCCATCCCTGGTGTGTGCAGGGACCAGGAGAAGTGAGTCTATCAAGATCTTATTAATATTATGGATTCAAAGTTAACCAGTTTGTCTTGCCCCTCCTTTCTTCTATTTCTTACTCCTCTGCAGTAGGCTGCTCCATGGTTAAGCTCAGGTCCAAAGGTTAGTTCAGTTGGTGCTCTTCACAGTGTTGCTATCAAATTGCAGAAAAAATAGCTGAAGAAATAGTGAGCGTCATCCTAGGATCACCTTCTGCAAACAGATGTTGAAGATGCTTCAAGAGAGTGTAGGATGGCAAATGCAGTAACTCTTAACACAGTGACTCCACGAATATATGACCCCACCCACTTATATATAGGGGCATGGATGGTATGCAGTGGATGGACTTGAGTAGAAGTTATTTTGCAAACTTTAATTTTGGAGGCATTCTGAATCCCAAAGTGAGATCAGAGCATGTACTTTCCACTCTTCCTGAAGTAAGGCTGTTTTCTTCACCCTTGTCAGTACTAGACATGACTTATAGTATCAAAGGCAATAATACAAATGACTGATAGAAGTTATTCCAACTCAGTTTTGGGTATAGTCATTATGTATAAACTCCCATAGTGTGGCACCAGCAAGAAGCACAGTCTTAAAAATTGACCCAAACCTTCTGTCCTGAAATGCGTGACTTAGGAAACACGCTAAGTCAATTCCTTTTGGTATTTTAGAGATTGAAGATTTTAAAGAAAATTTCTGACTTGCTTGAAATCATTGGTTGTTCACTGCTATTGCTGCAATTTGGATCTGACCTGCTCCTTTAGCATCTGTAGTCTCTGGTGGCCTGTTCCAGCAATTCCTTCATGCATTCAGGTTTTGCAGTGAAACTGAACCCCAGCATTGTGCTCAAGAGATACAGCGTGTAGAACCTGGCTTTGTTCAGCTGGAGAAACAGCACTTAGGGACGTATTAAGAAGCTGGACTGGACACAAGTTCTTTGCTTTGGCACCTTTTTTTTTTTCTCCATTTAAGGAAAAATAAAAATCAGAAATTATCAGGCTTTACTATGTTTCCACTTGCTGCTTGTGTCCACGTGGACAACTTAAACGCAAATCCTCTGCTAGCAAGAAGAATTCATTGTTTCCTACTGTTTGTTCTTATTAGGACCATGTGTGAAACAATGGAAGAAGAAATGTTTGATTTTCTTAAATTTGGATCACCCTATAAAAGAGGCACTAGAAACAACATGCTGTTACTACTGAATTGAACAAAAGTGATGTAAATACCTCTGAACCTGAGTTTTTAGAACGTGATCTAGCAAACTGGATGCTGTAACTGTTCGTTCTTTCATGTTTGAGGTGAGAAAAAAAAACAATATTTGACATCACATTCATAAAAATAACATCCTACTTAATGTCACTGACAGCAGGTGGTGCAGGAGCTTAAACCTCAAACTATTTTCTCCACCTCCTCTTCTTTCCCACAAATTACTCTTCGTGGCATTCTGTCTCAACGTGGTCAAACTATAGTTTCTATTCACGTCTGGTTGGGTGGAATTTTTTGTTTTGTGTTTTTTATTTGTTTGTTTGGTTCATTTTTTTCCTACTAAATAGAGCAGCTGAAGGAGGTGGGGAAAAAACCAATTGTCTGAGAGTCTGGTGTAAGATTTAACATACTTAGTCTACTTCTTTATTTATTCTTTTCTTCCAAATTTGCAGTGTGTTTTCAGGTCAGGGCATGGTCAGGCCAGAACCTGTAGTGGCAGTTTGAGTGTGGATCGCACCTGTGCTGCACAGCACAGAACCGTGCCAATGTCCTGCCTGCACACAACGGCACGTCTCCAATTCCTGAAGAAGGGTGCAGGTCTGAACCTCCCAAGCATCCGTCGGCACCCACCCTCTTCCTGATCCCCCAGACCTCTAGCAAGTCCCTGTTTTCTCCCGGTGCTTTGGTCTCCCATGCGTTCAATATAGAGATCTCCCACATGGAGCAAGGCGGGGTTTTCGCAGCCATTAATGCCGTACAAGCCTGCTCCATCACCAGCATTTCTAACAGCTGTGGCAGGAGCAGTATATATTAAAAAAACTAAGGGTTTACAGGCCAGGTTTTGGTCCTGTAGGGCTTGGTAAGGATTCCTGACCTCAGTGGAGCACATCAACCCACAGCACCTGGGGGCACGACCTATCTCTCTGCGTTTTCGCTCTCTGGCGTATTAACTTGATTCATAGTGGCAAGGGTTATGGTTTGGGGTCTGTTACCTAAACATGAGGCAGAGGGCAACAGCAAGGATGCATTTGTGGTTATTTTTATACAGTGCCGTGGCTAATGAAAGCTTCTGTAGTCTATTTAATGCGTTGCATGCAGGGTAATTGATGTACAGATTCTCTCAGACCTTTAAAATCAGAAAAGCTTCAGGCTTTGCGGTCCTGTCTCTTCCCTTTACCCATGCCTTTTTCCCAGTCTCATGCAGCTCAATACTTGCATTTCCCTCACCTTGGCTGTACAATTTGTCTCCAATTGCACTAAGCCCCAGAGGCCAGTTCTTTATAAAAATCAGGCAATAGTGCCACCGGGCAGCATTAGCTAAAGAGCAGCTTCTTCCAGCTTTCTGCCGCAAGAAAAACATCCCTGTGTAACCCAGGCCTGCGGAGGGGGTTGGTGCGAAGCTTCCCCCGAACCTCTGTTAGTGATCTGGGAAAGGGGGACGAGACTGTACCCGAGTTATTCCCTCTTTGTGCATCTGTCCTGTTGTGTGGAAGAGAGCTGGTTCCCTTTGCAGGTAGGCAATCTTGCACCTGCAACATGGAAATTAATTTTCTCAGTGTTAGTCAGATTTTGAGTCCCTCTTAAGTCATGAGATACAATTAAATAGCAACCAATTATCTCTTTTTAAAGACGCCTCTTAAAACTGTGCCTTCTGAGAAGGTCTTTAAGATCTCCATGCTGGTATTTTTTATTTTTAATAACATGGACGTTTTCTTGAACCCCTGCAAATACTCCACAATATTTCCCCAAGAGAAGTTCAATTGCTCATTAAGAGCTGTGAATAAGATTTCAGGGAATTTCCACTGTATGGGAATTTGTGGGATCTGCATTATTCTGTGATTACAAAGGACATTAAGAAAGTGTGTTGAATTTGTTAAAGATTCTATTGGTATTCTACATTTTAATTTCAATTTCTAATCTAATTAATGTAATTAGTTAAATTTGTCATAAAAGCAGTCCTTGAAATGTTTTCCAAGGCATATTCAAACATTTAAGAAAAAAAACAGACCTTACAATGTAATGTTTTGTATGTTTTGACTCAGAAAGAGTATTTAAAATAAGTGGTCATATTTAGAAACCCACATGAACAAATCCCTTTAAAATTCTGTGGTAGAAAGGTAGTCCATGGAGATTACAACTATAGAAAATATTGCACTACTAGCACTTACGCTTTCCTCAGCAAAATGTGACTAATGAAACGGCTTCAGCTTCCAGTGCTCTTATGAATGCTAACTCCATTGTCTAAAAAAAATAAGTAAGCAGGAGTGGGAGTGTTATTTAATAAGAATGGTAAACAGTTGGGCTGCCCCTTGGGGAGCAGTTGCTGCTGCAGAGTCCAGGCAGAGGTAATGGGCAGGTTTGGTAAAGGGAAGCTGTCATTAGTGGTTTCATTTCACATGGAGATTAATAACCTCATTTTCTATTCCTTTCTCGTGACATTAAAACTGTTACAAAAGCAAACGATCTGTTTTTATGGGATGAAAAAACAGTGGAAAATAGAATTTCAATGTACATACAAAGATAAAAGAAAAAGAGACAAGTATCTCAGAGTAACGTGCAGAAGGACACAGTGTAGTACAGGTAAAGCAAAGCATTTATTAGTTTCTTGACCCTAGATTTCACTCAGCAGAAATATCTTGGCTAAATGCGTGTTTGCTTGTGCGTATGTGTTTTCCATAAAGTCTTTTCTGATTTTACAGTTGTGAGTCAAAGACCAGTAACACCGACAATATGAATGTCAGCAGTTTAACAGCATCTTGCAGAAAAGATTTGGAGGTGCGCGAAATTAATCGGTTATCTGAATCAGTCATTTTTACTACATAGGACTGAAAGCTCAAAATCATAATGTCACCTGTAGGCGTATTTGAGATTTTTCTGAAGCAGCAGGAATCGTAGTGTTGGGAACAGAGGTAGAAACTGAGAACTCATGGGTATCCTAACTGATGTCGGGGCCGCATTATACAACACCATGCTCTGGGCCTGAAAGCTTTTGCCTCTAGTCTCTGATTTACCAGTGAGGTCAACTGCTTAAAGTGCCTGTTTCTTTCAATTCAATGCAGCTAAGGTGAGCTTCAAGTCCTGATGGCTCAGAGGTTACAGGGACAAAAAATGGGAGACTATAATGTCAGCTGGGCTGGGGCAGACCAGAAGTACCAGCTTGGGCTGCCACTCTCTGGGATCAGAGCTGAGGGGTGTGACATTGTGGAAAATCACAAGTGGGAGACTGTGGCTTAGGCTATAAATTCAGATATGGATTAAAAGAAAAAATTTGAAGTTTTAGGGTGTTTAGGTGTATGGTTTTGATAAGAAATTTCTGTTGGTGCCTTACTTTTTGACTGCTGTAATAGAGTAAACATCAAGGGGCTAAATTTTCAATACAGTTTGTGGCTCATGTGCATTGCTGTGCAGAATAATACCAATTCAGAAAATATATATCTCAGTTCTCTATTTTGTGGCTTGAAAAATTAATATGGCTTTCCACTCACTAAATGCTGTCATCACCATCTAGTTGTCTGAGTGGTTTAAGTCTGTTACTGGAGTAGGATACATGCAGAAATGTTATTAAAAGTCTGGCATCTCCAAAGAGGTAGACACAGCAAATGTAATGACAGTCATAAGCACTTGATTTTCGAATACAGCCTTCACAAATACACCTCTCAAACAACATTTTGCTGCAAACTTCACATCTCTCTCTAAGTGATAAAAATATAAAAAAGCTGATCAGATCTAGCACATCATAGGTAAATGACGGGTGGTGTCTAAGCTGTTTAGTAGAATTAATCCTATTCATCAAAGCCTGCAGGCATGTAGTCTGGCCCAATATGGGCTAACTGGGGTCTTGCTACACATCAAGAATTGATTTGTTTCTGCCTATGAGACACTTTGTGAGAGTGCAGGTAGTTTTTATAAATATCTCTCAGAGGGCTCTCAGTAATGACAGTGGCAAGGTCGACAACATTTTAATCAATAGTTGCTGGGTCCCTAAACCTATGTGTAACATTATCTGCCAAAGAGCTTGTTTCTGTCTCCCACAAGATTTGCTTGTCTGCAAATCCCTTAGTCATTCATGAACCCTTTAGACAGGGAACCCCTTACTGAAAATGTTCCTCAAAATCACCTGCCTTTTTTGTGCATGTAGTTTATTTTTTTTTTCTTCCAATATCTTCGGGTGTTTTTACAAACCAGTAATGATTATTAGTCATGCCATTGCACTAATGATGTTTCTGATGTTCAGAGGCAGGGCTGGTTGCCATGGTCTTTCTCCTCTGTTGCAACTTCCTTTAAGTCCTTTATGTTGTTAATTCAGCAACAGTGCTAGTCTTTCAGACCAACCTTTAAAAAAGATACAATACATTAAGTCTTTAGGCATGGTAAAGATGCAGTTGTTAAGCAAATGAAGAATAGAGGGGGAATAATCTTCCTCATCAGTACCTGGTCCCTTGTCTGCATGGGCTCTGGGAGCCCCATTCTGCGCCATGGGCTGAGTGCCCTCTGCACTGGCCTGTGGGGCGAAGCTGCACCTGTGGAAAATTGACTCTGAATTTCTTCAGAGCCTGTTGGATTATAACAGACTTCTCAGTCTGCAGGAAGAAAAAAACCCAAAAAATTACTGCGCAATTCACGCAGCTGAGAAAATGGCCTTTACAGACTCTTGTAGCCATTCTTCATGGTACCAAGCTTGAAAAGAAGTGTACACTGCTATGCCAGTCTGGAGCAAGAGAGACCATTTCTAATGCAGTTTACATTTCTATTGGCTGCATGTACAATACTAGGCATAGCCTGTAAGCCCAGTGGGAAGGGTTTACTACTGAAAGGCTGTAAAAATAAAAGGATTCATGAAGATTCTGTCCTCTCTTGTGAGCTCACTGACTTTGTGATCGATGCGCTTTACTTCCGCTGCATGCTGTAGTAATTTGTAAACATTGGGTTTGCTTATTTGACCAAAGCAAATCAATTTTTGCCAGATGAAACAAGAGAACTGAGCAGGTTTAGGCTAATCCTTGTAGAAAGAAGCAGCTAAATCTCTGTGCAGAGCCTCTGGGTCACCTCGGCAGGGCAGAGGGCTGAAGCTGCAGGACTCGATTGAAGTGCTGTCTCTGAAAAGGGAGCAGCCAAAGGCCATGGATGCTGTTGGCATTGTGGTCCTTTTCAAGAAGAGCTGCAAAGCTGTTTTCCTCACCCTGTTTATTACCAGGATAAAGAAAAATGATAACAGCTGCCTGATCTTTAACTGTAACCTAACTGGCTAGAAAGCTTGCTATCAGCCTGTCCTGTTTTCTCTGTGTATTTTCTTGATTGCTTTATCTAGTGATGTTTAGTAGTATTCATTCCTCTGTCATCTGATCTGTTGGGTGATAACAGCAGACATCAAAAGCGAGGATTTTGTCTTAGAAACCCTATTGAGGACAGCACAGGCTTGATGTGGCAGAAGCAATAAGCTCTGCATCTGCTGGTGTGCAGTGAGAACTCTCTTATCAATTAACCCGTCACTCGAAGGCTTGTGCTGGCTTCCCAGCCTCGCAGTGTGTGCTGGTAGCAGCGAAGCAGTGATGGAGATAACTCTGCTTTCTGTATCAGACAAGTATTTTGCTGTAACTTTCTCCCTCTCTGTATTTCTCTCCAGCTGTACAGCTCTTAGGGCAAGGCCCATCTTTGAGTTGTGCAGAGGACAGTGATCATATGCTAGGACCTGTGTGCTCAGTTAAGTAGTCCTGGCCCCTTCTTGTTTAGCAAACCACCCTGTACAAGCGATCAGGCTTAATCCCACACTTAACATTCATCGCAGGCACAGGAGTTTTACTGCACAGGACTTGATTCTCTTTTTCATGGAAAAGGGACTGTGGGTGAGGGAGACTGTCACCCTTCTCCTCCCTGGGAGTATCAGGCTTTGGGAGGGGATGGGGGGGCTCACGGGGTGCTAGAAGGCAGTTGCATGGCAGAGAATGGCAGTCGTTGATCCCAGATGTAGCAAAAGCATTGGCGTTAGACACCTATCTTCTGTTTTTAGAAAAATGAAATACTGAAAAACAATTTTTTTTTTCTGCTTTTAGAAAATTGGCCAGGTTTCTGATGTGTTCCCTGAGGATTATGACCTAGTAGCTGTTTTTCTGTGACCTTCTTAGAAGTAGCCTGTTCCTACCCCTGGTATCACTCCCTAGAAGTTGAAAACCACCATTTTCAGATGTTACTGTGTGTGAGAAAAGTATTTTTTCTCGACTGAAAACAAGGGACTGCAGGCTTAGGACTACAAATTGGCCTATTTACAATGTGTACCAATGTCCCTTGAAATACAGTGTTTTATAGAGTTGGTCAATAATAAAAGAATCCCAGCTTAACAGTATTAACTGCAGCTTGGAACTTGGTATTACGGGCTGCAGACTAGACAAGCTCGCAGGCTTCCCCAGATCAATCCCATTCAATTCTATGTTGGTTTACAATGTTTCTTGTAGTTCCTACAGAGTTAGGTTTTTAAATCCTTTTTTGAAACACATTAAAAGCTGAACTCAGCCTGGGTGAAGGTAGGCAAGAGTTCCCACCGGAGTTTTTGGAAGCACGCTGCTTTGGCTTACAGGCCTGTCTGCAGGAAAATGCTGCAAAGTGCTTAGCCAGATGCCTTTAATACTGAAAACACTATGGGCAGAGTTCTAGCAACCTAAGCACACGTGGTTTAGGATGGTTGTTCCCCTCTTGTTCCAGGTAGAGAGTCCAATCAGACCAACATACTGCTTGTTTTCTTCTTTACACTAGCAAGTGTTGGCACAATGTGGTCTTTTGGTAGACTTGTGGGCGCAGTCCCCACCACGGGGTGAGGAAGCTCAGGCTGCCTGCACAAAAATCACAGGGCTGGGGGCAGCAAATACTGAGCCCAAACACCTCCAACGTGGTCGCTCTGCACAGGGTTGTGCGTGTTGCCTCCATGGCACAGCTTGGTTTAGCTTGACTTTTTGTATCTTCAGTGTGTAACTTTAAGCAAAATGATATGTTCCACATTTGAGAAGTCCCCTTCTGCCCTGCAGCTGTCAAACATGTAACCTGCTTCTCGACCGCTGCTTCTCTCTCTGCCGCAACTTGCTGCTTGGGGCAGCAGAGTATTGAATCCAAATCAGAGGCTGAACAGTCAGGGCTAATTGAAAACTGGTAGTGTTTGATGCTGCAATAGAAAAATCCTGATCCAGATTCTCATGTAGAATATAGTGCAAATGACAGACAGTCAAGGGAAAGATCACTGTTTTATCCCGTGTGGGTATTTGTTTTAAGGATATTGTGCTGGCTAAAGGTGTTTGCTGAAGTGCTGGATGGTGCTGTGACAATTACAAGGATTTACACAATCCTTTCTAGAATATCTGAATTCAATTTCTTGTATATAATATAATTTACAATAATATGTCTGTGTCTATGTTTTGTTTATTTGGCTGTTCCATGATGGTAACACTATTTCAATTCTAAGAGCAACCCCATTAGAAAGTCTCTGCCTGTCCTGTGTGCGGCAATCCAGCCCACAGTGCTGCCCGACCCGTAGCAAAACATAATCCAGCTGCTCCGTGAGCTCCTGGAACGTGCTGGCCGGGGAACTGCGATGCAGGCGGCCCTCCCAGAGAGCTCATTTCCCAGGGCTGCCTCAGCGGCTCGGCTTGTCCCGTCTGCCACCAGAGCTGTCCTCTTCCCTCGCGCATCAGAGCAGATGCCTGCCGTGCTAATTGCTGCAGACCAGAGCTGCTGCAAAGGTCCTCCTTTGCTTTAGATGTGAAATCATCTTTCTGAGACACTGCAAAGTGCTGCCTCAAAGGCAAGTGTATTTTTTCAAGGTGTAGGGGCTCAAAGCCCGCTGTGGACTCAGATGGACACGTTCTGTTAATTTTCAAGGGAACTGGGGGAGCTTTGAATATCTGTGGTGAAAACTGAGGAGTCTTGCTAATGAAATGTGTTACATCTGTTGGCATGGAAAATGAGAATCTTTTTTTTGAACTAAGACTCGTTGAGTAGCATAACGTGTGCTTCCAAACTGCTTTGTTTCTAAATACCGAAATAATGTGAAATTTCCCAGGAACTAGTATGACTTTCTCCAAAGTTTTCACATTCTTCATATTTTTCAGACTATTTCCTTTCACCTTTCAGGCCTGTGTCATTTGCCAAACTCATCCCTAAGCCTTTCTGTGTCTCAGATTCTCTGTGCACTAGTAATACGGCTGTTTTACAAGCATGGTGTCTGTTTGTGGGAAAAGTTGAAATGCTTTCCTGGCATAGGAGAAATCTCTGCCCCGAGGAGTTCAAAGACTAAGGCTAGAAAGCCTGGACTAAGAAGATAGCAGACCATTGGTGGTTTGGGTATTACAGCCTGACTCAGGTGACCAGATTATATTCTTTCTGCAAGCACAAACCTCCTGTTTGACCTGGGGCAGGTCATGTGGATCCAACTCATTGAAGAAATGCAGACAGCAGTGATCTGGGCATTGTATAACCCCAGTGTAACATAGCTCTGCTCCCACCTCCGTTGAGTGCTTCAAGAATAAATGCATTATAGACAGTAAGATCTCCAGGTACTAGCGACGAAGAACAGATTAAGTGCATTAGCTGGGATCAGGGAAAGGGAAGCTGCTGCATGAAGGACCATCATTTGTTGCGATCTGGCATTAAATTTTAAAGCACAAGAGAGAGCTCCTTCACAAAGCAAATTGGCATGTACTGAACCTCTGCTGGCACAGCTAAACAGCTTTCTCAGCCCAGCCTTCTTCCTCTGTGCTGGATGGATTTGTACCACATCAGCAGGCTGGATGGAAGAATGAGATTGAAAAAAAATAAAAAGAAAAGTGGCAGAGGTATGAAGCAGAGAAGTCCAGAAATGATGTGAAAATTTACAAGTTCTAAGGAGGGAGATGAAAAGGTGGCCAGTAATTTTAATCTCTGACAGGGATTTGAGAGATGTTTGAGTATGTAGCCCATGCTGTATACTCAGCAGAGGTCAAATCTTTCTCTGTAATTCTTTATCTTTCTGTGCTTGCCTGACTGAATTTTGATGGGCATATTCCTGTGTAGCCTGCCAGCCAGCCTGGAATTGCCCATGTACCTAGAGGAAAATGATCCATGCAAACAATGGCATTGTCTTTTTATACTAAAGGTACTACTACGGGTTTGAGTTTGCATGGCACACAAGATATCAATTTCTTTATTGGGCAACTTCAGTTCGGAATGAATAGGTTTAAATGAAGGCCTAATATCAGGGAGTTAATATGTTCATTTACTGTAGTAGAGTCTGTCCTGCAAATCTCTCGTGACGAATGATGGACAGAACTGGCGACATAATAGAATAGTAAGGAACTACATAGCCCAAGTAAAATTGTAGAATGCATAGGTCCTGCTTTATATATATATCTATATATATATAATTACCCCATCAGGGCTACTAGGAGTAGCATGTCAGAGGTGCATCAGGATTTCAGTGTTGCTTTGAGCTTCCAAAGACAACATATATTGACCATACTGCAGGGGAGACACTGACTGTGGTGAACAGGGCATATGAAATTGCCACTAAAAATCAGTATTTTTAATACAGTGTTCCCTCTTGTCCTCTATTCGACAGTTCTGAGAATTACACGGTTTTAAGAAATCTCCTAGTCTATAACAATTGATTACACATTTATTAAAACATCTATTAAGTGTGTATTACCGCTCCCTAAACCAGTTATGAAGTGACTGCTTGAGTGCTCTGTGACTGTGTTACAGTTGCTATCCATGTACTCCAGCAGAGTTCTCTGAGATGTAAAGGCGCACAGACAATAAAAAGTCTTACTGTATCATAGCCGCACACATCTTGTTTGTTTCTTCCACTCTGGATGACTCTGGTTAGCAGAACAGGGTGGTTCAAGCAGAACATGCGTGTACCGAACTGTCTCTCAGATAATGCTCCATGAAAGGGGCCTTCAGTTCTTGTTTTAGTGTGGCATGTGTGCGATGAATTAAATAATACTTTGCGGTATGGTGTATTTTAAAGGGTTAAAAGGGTCTAGAAAATCAAGCTAATTTTTTAGGTGTTAATGTTGCATTTCTACCTTGTGTTATTTGATGAAATGCTGTATTTTTGTTACGCTGTCCTGCACACTTTAGCTAGAATTTACTCGATCTTATACAGGAGCCTTTGAAATATCCATTGGCGAAACCTGATGAGATGACAGCGGTGTGCTTGGAGGAGAAATCTGAAGAACAAAAACTATGGCTACTTCCAAGACATGATGAGAAGGTGACAGAACCTACAGCTCTCTGCAAGGAGGAACAAGTAGGTAATGGGCTCTCTGTGAAGGCCAGTCATCACCACTTTAATGACACAGACCTAACGCCAGCATTGCAAAAGCCATGATCTCAATAGCCTGATGAAAGTAGGGACACCCTGCCCACAGCTTTTGCCTCTGGGAGTCCTCTGCTTCTGCTGGTGCTATACTAAAGAGTGGTTTGGTTTGAAGCGCTTGCTTTTCCTGAGCTCGGCTGTGACTAACAGCATAATGTTAACTGACAGCTCCTCTGTGGAAGCTGTGGCTTTAGTTGTGATGAACGTTTCCATGGAAATGGCCAAAGTGCCCCTCAACACAAGCTTTTCTGCCCACCTGGTGGACAAAATGTGGTTCAGAGCTGAGAGTACCCAGTCTCTCCTAGGCAAGACCCTGGCACCTGCCCAGCCTGCCGGCTTGAATATTGTACATGAAAGTGTGTGAATTTACACGAGGTTCATTCCTGAACTTGCACTTTGACTTTATTCCTATCTTTCTCTTTAAATGTCTTCTACAAAAATACAGCAGCAACCCAAAGAATTCTGGTTTTAAGTAAACTGGAACTGGAGTGCTGAATGCACTCTGCCATGAGGCTGGCAGTGAAATGTTCACAGGTTTGAGGTGTTAGTATTTGGATCTTAGGTAGCTCACTGAGGGAAACAATCTGCCTGAATTTCCAGTGCAGCCAATACAAAAAACAAAGAAAAAAAAAAAAGTTGGAAGCAGAATTAATTAAACTGATAGTTAAACCCACATGGAAGGAACTGTGAGGTGCAGGAAGTCATGCAGCTTTTTTTTCTTTTTTTTTTTTTTTTTTTAAAGGAGTTTTCCTTTTGTTACTTTCTTTCAAGTTATTTCAAAGGCTTTTCAAAGGGAAGATTGGTGCAGTTCCTGACTTAAGCGCCAAGACAGAGCAGTCGCGTGAGGTTTGTTTCACCTGGAGCTCCTTACCTTGCTCAGGTCCCCAGCCTCAAAACTTGCCACACACCGGGGTATCCATCTGTGTCACGAATGGTTCTGTGTCCCATTATGTCGCTATTCTTGTCTGGGTCGAAAGCAAAGATGGTGAATATATATCTGTTCTGGTCATGCCTCTTTAAAAGGAAGATGAAGTTTATCACTGTTTATGTTTTCGGATCATAGATCCAAAATCCTCCTCTGACCTTCTCCTTTTGCGTGCTCTGCGATAGGCTTTGCTAAGTGGTAGTTGGCACCCTTACAAAAACTGCAAAACAACGTGCTCCTTGTCTTTGTGCTGGGTCTGCCCATGTGGATAGTGCTCGGACGTAAGGCACAGCACTCACAGGGGAGAGGAAAGAGACTGGAAATTTCCTTGGGCTGTAGGACTCACTGTGCTCTCAAGGAAAATAAAGGCATCGGCAAAGCAGGAAAAACAGTTAATGGAATTTGTTGAGGAGATTTACAGAGTACAAATTAGCCATTTTGCCAAATGTCTCGTTTGATTGTTCTGTCATGCACTAGTTTTCAGAATTGCTATTGCTGGTACCAAGCAGGAAATAAATGAAAACAAAGATGCAAAAGGAACATTTATATATGAATTAATTCAGTTGCCTCCAAAGCTAAGGCTGTTCTTATATTTCAAAGCTGCAAAAAGTGCCTGAATTTTTCTTTTTTTTTTTTTTCCCTACTTCTACAAGGTAATTCAGGTGCCTCTCTTTTTTTCCTCTCCCATATGTATGAGTGAGGAGATAACTGCTTGATCCCTACAGGGGAGGGCAGCTCTTGCTGGAAACAACTGGAAAGAAACTGGGGGGATTTTTTTTTCCCTCACAGCTAAACATTTTGCATTGAACTAACATCTTTTAATCACTTTTTGATGCAAAGGAGATGGAGAAGTGGTTAGGGGGAAAACTACAAAACCTTTAGCAGCCTCTCAAGCCATTGAGCTCAAAAATGTGTGAACTTACGTGAACTCAAACCTGTGATTCCTTTCTCAAAAGTGTCGGTGCTTGCCGATGGTCCTGCAGGAGCCACGCACAGAGACTCACAGTGAATGTTAATACAGAAAGGTCCAAGCATCTGTTCTGCAGAAGTGTAAATATGTTACAACTCTACATCTGGTGTCTCAGAGTTCTCAAAGGCCATGTTTCCATCCTTTACAGTCCCTTTTTTTGCAATCCCTTTCTCTTGTCCTTCTCTCTTGCCCAGGGCTTCTAGCTTGCTCCTGGGAGAGCATGGAGAAATGAGGCCTGCTTGGAGGTTGCTGCAGCTGGGGAGCCAAGTGGGGGTCCACGAGGGCATCAGTCACCCTAGGAAATCTTGCATGGTCCATGTTGGCTCTAGGAGGGCTGTGGTGCTTGTGTCTCCGGGGGCAGCCCCATCTCCCCCATCCTTTCCTTCTCTGCAGACCTGAAGTCAGTGTAGCTGCAGCAAGTTTTATCAGCTGCAGCCAGCTGGGAATCTGTCCTTGTACCAGATAACCACCATATAACTCAGACTGCTTTCCATTCTCCCCTGCCTCTCCCTCCCTGAATTAGTGGCCATAAAGCACAGCTATGGGCAGCAGCAAATCTTTACATAATTTCTGCCTTCCGGAGCCAGGTAGCAGTCCAGGTTTCTCATCATCTCTCTCTCCCTGTCTTTCTTGCTCTCTTTTAGGGACAGGTAACAATAATACTACACATTACATGTCCTCCTTACAGCTAGATAACTAATGATAGCCATTATATCTCTGCCAGAACTGGGTAACTGCCATACTCTTAAAGCCAGTAACAGCAGTACTCTAAATTATGTAGCTTTCTTCCTTTTTCTCTGTCAGGCAGGTAATTGTTATGCTCATCCTTATGTGTCTTTCCTGGAGCTGTAACAGTTTTCATTGTGTGTCCTCAGAGCTTATTATGGTAATGTTCCTTACTTTATATTTTTTAGAGTCACCTCTGTAGTATTTTGCCTTCTATATTTCTTAAAATTTGTGTAATTAAAATAGTGTCCTTAGGTTAACAGCTTTCAGAAGGATTGTGCTTTTCCTCTCAGGAGCTCTCTATAGTCTGTCTTGGGGTTGGAGGTGTCCTGCAAAGTGGCCTCTGCCCACTCTTGATCCCAGGACTGGCTCATGCTGTTCCCCCTTTGGATTTCAGCAGTGCTTTACTGCCAAGCCTCCATGACTGTGGGTTCAGCCATGGAAGATGCCAAGAGGGGCTTAACCTCCCCTGGTACTTGGGGGCCACCTTCAGAAATCAAATAGTCCTAAATGTCCGCATTTTCATGTCCAGCTTTTTGCAAAGTGGGATGCTGAGTTATTCAGAGGAATGGGCTGCTCCTTTACAGTTCCTACTCCTGATTTTTATTTCAGTCTTCTTTCTTATCTCATAGTGTGACATCTGCTGTGCATGGGTAACTGAGGCAAGTTTCACAAGCTTGGCTATGACTCCTTGATTATTTTTAAGAATTATCTTTCTGGGATTTCAGTCTTTGCTTTTCATATTCCTTCTGACGATATGATGTCTTCTGCGAGGCCCTGACGGAGCAGAAATAATATTGTATGTTTTAGGTGATCGTCCTCCTTGCAGCATGTGTACTAAACAGGTTAATAAACCAGTAGTTGTTGATCAATTTATGTAAAATAACTCGAAGCAGCAAGCCCAATCTGAAAATCACTTGATAAACTATTCAGTAGCTGTATCTGCATACATAACACACAGGAATAAATTGGAACTTGTTTGGGAGCAGAAAAAGATGGCTACTTTTGCAGCATGGTTCAGAGACTGTAAATCAAATCAAGCCGATTTTGTCTCCTGTTCCAGCTTTTATTAGAGTATCAAAATTCAGATCAATCTCGTGAAAAGATTTCCTTGTACTGCTTGAATCTCATAAGTCAGCCTGACTCTACTTGCAGGTGAACACGGCCTCTGAAAAAACATGGAAACACTGCCTGCCCATATGCCCAACATGAAATAGCTGAAAAGTAAAATACGTTTCAAGAAACATTTTGCTTGAATTTTGAGATGAACTGGAATAGAAGCTGCTTAGAGAACCAATGTAATGTGGCTCCAGGTTAGGAACATGACAAATGGAGAACTCTTGAACTTCATAGGAAATTAATAAATATAGTTGAAGTGGGTGATTTCGAGAGTGTAGCCATAAAAGTTGATGCCGATCTGTGAATAACATTACATCCAAGAACTGTGTTATTAAAATTGCCACCTTATTGACTGGCATGGAAAAAAATCACAGAGGAAATCAGTCAGTAGTATTAAGGTCTAATCAAGACAAGCCAGCGAAAATGGAGGGCATTCTGCAGCTTAGAAAGAAGCTGCAAAGTTCATTGCAAAGAGCGCTGCATTTAGGAGAAGGGCTTCGAGCAAAGCCAATCTAAGTGAAGTTACCTTCAGCTTAGATGAGAAAGATATGCTGGCAATATTTTTTCATATAAAAGAAAATCGAATTCTTAGCCAGAATAAGGAGGAAAAAAAAAAAAAGGTGGAATCTAGCATGATTGGGAAATTCCCTCTGTGGTAATCCGATCTAGAGACCATCAGCCAGGGGAGGCTTTATCTGTCATTGCCTGACAGGGCGAATTTCCAAAGCAGAATTCCCGAAGGAGTCAGCAGAGGTGCTTGCTGTCAGCGACAAAAGGCCATCGACCGTCCTAAGAGCAGAGCTGGGGTAGTGCTGAGCACCTCCTGTGGCAGTAGGTCAGACACAGACTAATGTCATGATGTTTGGTGTAAATTGCTGTTGATTTCAGCAGGTGTAAAACCGACCCTCAGAAAGAGCTTGAAAGTAATGGATAAGGATTTGCTACCCAAAGTGCTTCACTTCTCTGAACCTCTGTTTCTTGGATGAAATGTTTTTATGTCTCATTTCCCCATCTATAAAATGGGTATGTGGGCACTCCTGCTGTTGTCTTAGATATGTGAAAGGCTACCAGATTGCATCATAACTGTACATGTTAAATGTTCAATTTATCAAATTGAGCCAGGGTATGAGTATTTATGTGGTATCTGCAATACAGTTTTGCACAGCCCATCCCCAGCTAGTTTTGTGCTCCTCAGAAACTCAACAGACCATGAGTTGACCAGTACTGGCAGCTCCTAAGATCTGTGGTACACAGCACCAAACTAGCAGGCTCCCTGTCTCAGATGAAGGCTTTTTATGTTACACACCCCCACCTAAAAAAAATAAAATGCTCAGTACTTGTTATGTTGCACTGACTAAGTTAGAAGGAATGATTTCTATCTACCTGCTAATAGAAGGAAAAATAAAATGCGCCACACTGTGTGTTTAACAACGTCTACCAGTCTCACATAATAAGATGCCAGCATAAGCGACTGTAATGAAAGCCAAGCAACTTATGGATGAGGAGCTGAAGGAGTCAAATTCGGATAAACAGTTTGCATTGAGGCATTTTAAAAATTGGTTTCAAATGAGATTGAATCACTTGATTCTTTCTTTAAACAACTAGAAAGTTTTTATGGATATCATAATGTGTTCAAGGTAGCTAATGCTTTTGCAAGAGAGCTGCTTTGAAAGAGCTGCAAATACTACGTTCTGATGGAGGTGGTACTAAACAAAGAAGAATTACATAAATGCCTTGTAGCATAGGCTTCGTGTGTCAGGAATATTAAAAATAACTCCTCAATGCTCGCAGGGTCTTATTTCAGTAAAACGTGCTACGTTTTCCATCCTTTTATGCATGACTTCAACTACAAAACCATTATGGAATTGAAATGTATCTGAATATCCAATATACGATGCCCTTTGGCAAAACCCAAGTGAAACTAAGAGGGCTAAAGAGGGAAAACACTTTTAATATTCATATATGAATTGACTATATAGTCAATACACTGGCTTGCCTTTTTGCTTAGTCTTCAGTTAAGAGTAACTGTTTTTTGTCCAGCTTCCATCAAACTTCACTGAAGCAGCATGTGAAAAAGGAAAACAACCTATTTCTGAACAGAGAAGAGGTCCCAAATGTGAATTTGACTTTTCCACATTTGTGATTGGTAAGATCCACGGTTTTGGGCTTTCTGTTATGAGAATGGGCCCAACTTTGAACATCTAGATCCAGATCTCCAAAGGATTCAGGAAGGGTTTTGAAGTCAGACTCTCTTAACTCTGCTTTCAAGTTTTATATGAATCCATACCAAATCTCCTCCTGCTCTTTTAGCTTGGCTTCTCATATAAAAAGTCTCTCTGGATGGGACAGTCCGTCATTTTTTCCCCAATAACTTTTGAAGTTGTTCGGTTTCAATGTTTCCTAAGGGATCAAAAGCCTCAGAACACAGTATTCCTACAAGCATAATCACTATAAACAGCTGAATAAAGGAGAAAGACTGTAGAACTGTTCCCCACTACAAAAAAAGAGGTTGCAGTGAACCTCTCCTCATAGCCATGAGGAGTTGTGAACCATGAGAAAAGTTCAGGATAGAGCCCTTTTCTCCTTAGACTGCAAAAATCTAAGCACAAGACATGGACTCATAGTAAAATAGGCTCTTATTCAGCTATATGGGAACTCTGACCTGTTTTCTTTGCTAGTCTTGGAAAATATATTTAGGCTTTTAGCATAGGATTTGCTCCTATCTGAGCCTGGCAAACAGGGTTTTCCAGGGTGGAATAGGAACCTATTATGTTTGAAAGTTAATGTGCATATGCAAACCAGTTCCTCAAGCACACACTTGACACCTGATTCACAGAGCATTCAAGAG
Source organism: Pampusana beccarii (assembly GCA_013399365.1). Classification (NCBI taxonomy): domain Eukaryota; kingdom Metazoa; phylum Chordata; class Aves; order Columbiformes; family Columbidae; genus Pampusana; species Pampusana beccarii. Next base: position 2,097,880 of record VWYH01000777.1, on the reverse strand, counting down.
CGATTGCAACCAGATTGTAGTCCTGAAGAAAATGAAATAATTTTTTGAAGAGTTAGGTTTCTGTTTTGTTTTTTTTTTTCCCCCTAAATCTAGTTAATTAGGAGGACGAGAACAGAGAATGAGATCTCTCAGGGCCTTTCGGCCTTCTCTGGAGAAGAAAAAAAACCCCAAGCAAATAAAAAATCTTGATTATTAAAGCCATTTTCAGGAGTTGCCAGGAAATTTGAATACCATAAATTACTTACGTGCAACATAAATTCCCATGTTTTTATACTCACAAAGGCCTTAAAACTACTGCGGGAAACTAATTTTTCTTAATCTCACGTACAGTATGTAAATCAAAGACCTCTTTTAAGAGGAACAGTATTTCTAGCACTTATAAAACCTATAAAAACTTTTGACTTCTTAAAATTTCCCAAGTGCACGTACGTACATGTGCTTTCCTAGGAGGGCCTGTTCTCTGTCTTCTCTAATGGCAAATATTGGGTGTGAGTTTCCAGTTTTTGTCGGGTATCTCTGAGCCAAATTGCACGGGGCAGGTGTCAGATTAGGTGGTTGTCTCATGTATAACGTATCAGCAGAAACTATAGTTATATAAATTTTATAGTTTTAGAAATATAAGGCAGTGTTAATAGATGTTTCATCTTAATCACCTCCAGGACATGAGAAAGGGTGAAGACTATTGGGGGAAGGATTAAAGGAGCATCTTTGGTATAGTTTTGGTGGAGGCCGCACTTGGCTGGCAGAGTTTATTCTCCGTTCAAGCTGGGTTTTAGAAAAAAGCTTCTCGCTGTATCATATAGGTCCAATGACCTAAAACAAGGCTGAATCTGTGTAAGAGGAAATCTTTCAAGATTAATGTTGTAGTGGAAAATAGATCATTGAGATACTTCTATTAGGCGTGGTAAATTGAGCATTTCAGAAGGGAAGGGATGAAGAGGGTAGTTTTCTTCTGAATGTGTCGTGGTCACAGAGCAGTGAGGGGAGACAGGCTTTTTCTAGGGTTACACCAGTTTGCCATGTGTCCACCATGGTAAGGCTAGGGGTTTTGAAAGAAAGTAATTGGACGAAACAATTCCGGTGATATTTTTTTGACCCTAAAAGCTAAGCTGGGAAATGGCATTTGTGAGAGAAAAGGGCTTTACATGAAGTAAATTCTCATACAGCACTTAGGCTTTGTCTGCCTAGTGTTAAGTGTTAGGGATAGGATTTCTAAAAGAAAAAAGGACTTTTTTTACGTATATGTATGTATGTCTGTATACATCTCCAAGTAGAATTACACAGATATATAAAAACATACTTCAAACATATATAAATATATATTTATAGGTATGCAGAATTGCAATGAGAAGGATCATTTTTCTCAAAAACTTTTCATGCTATTGATATCATGGTGTAGTTGAAGGTAAGGGCGAAGGGTAGAGTTACCGCTGCGGAAAGGCAAACATGGGGAGGGAGTGCTTCTGGTGATGAGTTTACTGGCTCTAAAGATAGCACGAGAAACAACAGCTTATGGAAGCAGATGACTTCTTGTATGTTTTTTAGAGGCACTGCCAACCCAGATGTAGTTTTTCCTGGGGTTGTGGTTAGAATGAAAGCAGATGAGATTGTTTTCTACGTATTCCTTTATGGCCAAATAAGATCAAGTCACTTTCCATTGGTTTAGATACAGATACTCCTATTGTGGTTGCGGTTTTCTAGGCAATTAGAAGCCAGGTTTTTAAAAGAAAGTGATGTGTGGAGCAGTTTTCATCCATGCATGGTACTATTCAGAGGAAAAACAGTCCTTGTAGAAGCAGATGTATTTATATAATTATTTTATGTAGACACTCCTAATCTGGATGTGGTTTTTTTGCCAGGGATTTAGAAAGAAAGCAATGAGGTGTGCAGTTCCCTGCTGAATGTTTTATGGCCTTTGGGATCAGTAAGAAGAATGGTGCTTGGTAGGAGCAAGCGGCCTCAGATTAATCTGTTTCAATACATAAACTGCCTGACTGGGCATGGTTTTCTACCCCACTGGTGATGGCAGGAACAGCTTGAGGATGGCTCTCTGGAAGAGGGCACACCGGAGGGTGACCCTCCATGTCTTCTGCTCTGCCCAGGGAGCTGAGTAGACAAGAGGATTGGTGAGAAAGGTCTGCTGTCTGCTTAGGGATGGGTATGGGGAGGGTTTAATGGTTCTGGTGGGGCAAAAGCTGGTTTGTTTGGTTTGCTAGTGTTAGATTTATGGTCTTAGAAAGGGAGCTCTAAGTGTAGCAGGTGCTCTCAAATTCTTTCATGGTCTATAGATTAAGAGATGGGGATCATGTCTGCAGTTTATGAGTATTGGTGTGGACTCTGGATTGCTTTCATTAGGTTTTGTGCATATCAGGTTAGAGTTTCAGAAAGGTGACGTTATGAAGAGTAATTTTTTTCTTTTGTTTTCTTTACCCTGATGTTAGAATGTGGAACAATGCCTTATAGATCACAGAATCACAGAATGTTAGGGATTGGAAGGGACCTCAAAAGATCATCTAGTCCAATCCCCCTGCCGAAGCAGGACACCTAGGTGAGGTTACACAGGAAGGCGTCCAGGCGGGTTTTGAATGTCTCCAGAGAAGGATCGGATATATCTTTTAATTTTTATATATTTTTATTTTATATATTCTCTTATTTTTATATTACTTTATTTTTTATATAATTAGTATTCATGCTGGTACATTTTGGTCAAAGTTCACAACAGAGATCACGTTTCAGAAAAGAAGCAATTAGAAGAACGGTTTCCCATTGGAACTTTGGCCCACAGCAGGGACCAATTTTGAATGAGACCATGATCTTTGTTTCTTGCGCACAGTGGTAGCCCGAGTCCTGTTTCCCTCAGAATTTAAGTTGCGTGCATTAACACGCAACATTTTGAAAAGCAAATATTAAGGAAATACATACGCCTGAGATGAGAAACCATATTGGAAGCAACAAGTAGTTTTGATTCAGCTCTGTGAGCAGTAAGTTTTACACTGGGTTTATGATTAACATTAGAGTTTCAGAAAGTGAGCAGGGAGGACTTAATTTTCCTGTTGATTGTTGAGTGTTCCAGCATGGGTCACAGGGTAAACAGCATTTATTTAGTTTGAAGTGAATATCAGTCACTCAGGTTTAGAATTAGTATAAGATTAAGATTCTGGAAAAAGAAAAAACAAAACTCTTGTTTCCTAGTGCTTCTTTTTTGAGTAGGGAACTTGGAAGAAAGCTTCTCCCAAAAAATTCTGTTGAACAAATGCTTGAGGATTTTGGGCTATGTCATAGCAGAACAGGATTAAGAGAATGCAGAGCTCTTGTGCAAGTCTCATGATTGCACTGCAGTTTGCTGGATCGTCCTTCTAACTGAGGCAGATTACTTTTGAGAGAAAGATCCAAAATTTAAACAAGCTGATATGCTTCCAGGGAGAAGCATTGTACTTGAGACTTCCTGGCGTCTCTGTAGGCTGAGGAGCTAAGGCACATGGAGAATAAGAAACACTGGTTCGGAGAACGATCTCTTCTCCTCAGAATGCCAATTCATACTCTTTAAATGAGATACGGGGGTCAGATTAAACGTGTTTGCCCCCTGCCTTTCTTAAAACTGGCTGGATGGGATTGCACTGCTATTGAGGAGTCCTAAAGTGACATACAAGCAGGTGAGTTCTGTGTGCCTTGTCAACCATGGCATCATGCTGAGGGCAAGCAGGAGCACATAGCATCCAAAAATGTTGTGGGTAGGGAAGACATATTAGGGTCATGGCATGGCTGGACACAGTTGTTTGTTATTAGGGCTCTTGGGTTATTAACATGGGCAACATGGCTCAGTAAATCCTATCCCATTTATGCAGGGACTCTCCAAGACCTTTGCAAGCTGTGTTGCTATCACAGCTACGCTTAAAAGCTTAGAGGCAGTNAAAAAAAAAAAAAAAAAAAAAAAAAAAAAAAAAAAAAAAAAAGAGTTTACCCCTGTCCTAACCCTTGTGATTACAGTAGAGGAGCATCAAGATGTGCTGAAGTGAAATGAGATCATAAAAAAATAGCAGTAACTGAGCAGCAGCAGATTTGTCAGCCTGAGGAGGTTGCAAGAGCTACAGTAAAGACGGGCAGGGTGATCTGGGGACAGAGCCTGTGATATCCAGAGCTCTCACAAATGGTAGTAGTTTTTAATGGAAGCTGCTGGAGCTCGGTAGCACTACAGCTTGTCATTTCAAAAAAAATATTGTAAAGGTAATGTTATGCCCTGTTTCTGAAGGAAATGACAACAGTTTCTCCTTTGGAAAAGACTCCCCAGAGCCAAGTTGCTGATTGAGTTTTGCATAAATTAAAGCATATACAGATTCATTCAGAAGGGCTGCTGTACCAGTGAAGGGGAGGAATAACTCCCATAGAGACAGAAAACAGCGGAGACAGATGTGGCGTGTATGAGATTGGCAGCCCTGTAATTGCGGTACAGACACGCGGCCTGCCCAGAGATGTACAGTCTGAGTCGGAAAGCTATCAGCACAGTCCTCGTCACGCTTTGGAGGCCAGAGAAGCTCTTACGGATGGAGATAGGCAGTGGGCTAGCCTGCCAGCAACGTCCTGCCAAAAACGCTGCACAGCACCGGCTGGCAAGGGTCAAATAGCCTTGCAAAAAAATATCTCCAAGGGGGAAATGATCTGAGCAAGGAGTTGAGAGAAAAAATATGTTGAACATACAGACTGTGTCTGAAAGAGCCCTCGGTGGCAGCACACTGCTGCCAAAGCACGGGGCCGGGGTCTGCCTGGCTCAGGGCTCTCTGCTGCCAGGGCAAAGGGTGGTGACACTGTGTGCCATGAAGGCTCTTGGTCCTCCACAGGGGGAAATCATGCACCAAAGGACGTGCATTTCTGCATTAGAGGGACTTCTCAGGGTGTGCAGAAGGTACGTGCTCCTTCTGGAGACTGGCAGGGATTGTGCCTGGCAAAGTCTGGCCCTCGGTGTCAGCGGGAAACACAGAGTCTGCCCTGAGGTGTGCTTCTCACCCCAGCACAGCCTAGGAATTCTGCCTCCTTTCGTATTATACTGCAAAATTCCCGTTAGAGATAGTCCTACGGCCTAGATCACTTAGGTGTTACAGGAAGTCCTGAATGCATCCGGTCTTTAATACAACATTACTTTCCTCTGTTATGCAATTTAATGGAAATTTGCAAGGGCTGCTTCAACAACACATGAGCAAGGCAGATAAATGTATCTGTGATTTTGTGTAGCTTATGCAGTTGATTTTCTGTAGAGGTTGGATATTTTGGATAATATTGACTGGTGTTATTTTGCTTTTGAGACTGGTTTTGTAAAATCATACCTGTGTGAAAGGAAGCCTCTCCTTTAAGGCTATGAAGGGCTGGAAAAAAGATGAAAGAAATGACATTGGTGTTTTTATGTTTTCTACGGATCTGGAAAGCACTTGTGCTTTTCTGAGTGAAAAGCTCTTACAAGAGAAGTGCTTTTTGGGGCAAAAGACAAGCCTGCTGGGCAATGACCCAGCAGCCCTGCCGGCTGCTCCCTGGGCTGGTGAACTCCAAGAGGAGTTTTCTGCGAGCAGAAGTGTCCACTGTCCCCAGTGCAGGGCACTTGGGGACACTTCGCCCCTGTGTTGTTCCCCACCCTGCATCCAGCTTGTCTTTTTGCTTTGAGCCTTCTTCAGGACAGGCACAGGTGAGGCTCTCGTTTGTTAGCTGCTCCTGTTTCAGCACGTACCATCGTACCCTGTCTGTGTGGAGGGGTAAATATTTTTTTACTTCCAGCTGAAGACTTCTTTTAGATGCTTTTTTTCAATTTCTGGAAGCTAGTACTTATATACCATACCAAATGTATTAGTTATACATACAGCCAGTCTATTTTAGAGATGTCTCATTTGGATACGATCATTTGGGTAACTGTTCTGTGATGTGTACCCAAAGAGTCCTAGAAAATCTTTTATTGGCAAATAAGACATAGCTCTAACCTTCAGCAATTGGGGAAAATAGATGAAAGAACTTAACAAATATGTATCTTTGTGGGTTTTTTGAGTGGTTCTCTTTTTATTAACTCAGTAAAGCAATTTTCAGAATTACTTTTCAGGGCTTTCAAATGACCACGGTCTCTGGACATATCATTATCTTTAGGCTATTCAATACGTTTGTACGGTATTTTCTGCAGAGTACACGTTTTTAGCCCTTTTTTTCTTGTTGAGAGAAATATTGATTTATCCAATGAAAGCTAATTAATTTAGGGGGGGAAATGTCATCCACAAGGGAAAGATAGAAAGCAGGAATATTTGGACAATGCATATACAGTAGAAAACATTCTTTGCATAGCTGACTGCATTGAGGTTAAAGGGCATACAGTTCCTCGATGCTCTGGAGATTCATTTCATTGCTGACTGAATACAGGTTTTCTGTATCTTTCTATATATTGGCAGTGATATGGACATTGAGATGCTGCTGATCTTCTCCTCATGTTGATCCTTATGTCATGGTATGGTCGCAAATATGGTATTCATGCATTGGGTGCCCAATCCAGTCAGTCGTGTCCTTCAACGTGTTTCAGGCAGGATTTTAGCAAATATCTCGAGAAGGAAAGAGTGAAATAAATCTTTCCCATGCAGTTCCTTTTCAGGCTTGTGACATGAAAAGTTGTGACATGTTAAGCTCCCAGTGCCTGGTCTGGGGTGGGAGATCAGCTGCTGTTCTGCATATTGCACCCACTCAAGCCCCCTTGGGTGACCTTGCACCCTGCGGGTTGAGGTTATTCTTCGGGTATTGTGCCTTCTGGTGGTTTGGGGTGGAAAAGCTGCAGGAAGGAAGGTTGAAATGGGCTGAAAGGCTGCAGGAGCTGAATGTTGAAGCCTAAGACATGGTGGGTGCAGGCAGATGACTGAATTTAAGAAGGAAATGAGGTGTTATTAATCTGAATTATTGATAATAAAAATACACCAGAATTTTACTGGGGTTTATATATATGTATTTTAATACAAATATATGTTTTATATGTGTATTCTCAAATTTGTATTCAGCTTGGAGCTCTCAAAGTAGGCAAAAAGATCTCAGGTGGGACCCAGTCCCTGGACTTTAAGGCCTTGTAAACATCCATCACCTCCATGTCTTTCGAGATGCCTTTCTGCTGGGGAGGTCAGCCCTCCATTTGCACGCAGGAAAGCTGCACTTCCAGCAAAACTTCAGCACAGTTCCTGTTTGTTTATATCAGTATAACTGTGGTTGGCACTGAAGTCAATAGTACGTGCCTGCTTTGGAGGTGTTTATGCTTCTCAATGAAGGAATTTGGTAGAAGGATATGAAAGAGGGTCATGAGGTCATGAAAGATCCTGTCTTGAGGCAACTGGGTGTTGGATCCTGAGGCTCACTCTGGCTCCATGGCCATAACTGAGTCCCATGCAGGGTGGTGTGCCTGCCCAGCACCCCCAGCCCGCATTTCCAGGGTGCTCAGTCAAGTAAATACCCCGATCTGCACCCTTCTGAAGCCGTTCTGCACAGCAGGAGGTCAGGAGAGGAGATATTCCCCGTGCCCTCCTGTGCCAAAGCCCCCATCTTCACAAGACATTTCCCCAAATTCCTGCATCTGAGCAGGTGCCATAGCCATCACAGAAAGTGCCGGGAAAGGATGTTTGTCTTTTGTGTGTGTTTTCTTCTTTTTTGTTAGGTATTAGTGTTTATTCTGTTTTTCCTTTTTGAGGGGGGAAATTCTGTCTCGTGGAGAGATGAAACTTGACATGCTGCAATAAACAGCCAGCAGGCTAGCTATATATTTAGACAATTTTGAAAACTTGTCGTATTGCTTGTATTTTGGAGTTGTGCCATCTATCGCATCGGGTTAGCAGAGAGCTGAAAGAAGTGCTAACCACACGCCAGGTGATCGCATTAAAATTACCGCAGTGACAATGGACACCAAAACATTTTCAAATGCAGTGTTTTCTGTCTTATTTAAGGTGACCTCCAAAACGAGGCTGTCTGGAGGAGCATATGGGTTTAACGCGGTGTGGCTGAAATGAGTGGATGTTTTTGTGGCTCTGTAGCCATGCCCAGAGGCCCCTTCGTGCCCAGCAGTTCTATGGGCAAGTTCATCTTCTTCATCTCAGTTACAGTTCTTGAATCTATTTAGTTTTGGTCCACAGTAGAATAGCAGCCTAAGGGGACTATCTCTGGAATGTATTTCATTTTACTTTCTGAATCCAGATGGGTTTTTCTTTAGTGTGACCTCTGGAGCATAGTACAAAGATGGGGATAAATTTTCTTTTCTAAAAGACCAGCATATGGGCCTTAGTTGTGACCAGAACAGTTCTTATTATACCTATCACAGTCCTGTGAAGATACTGTCACAGGTGACTCAGATATCCAGTTTTTTGGTGGTGTGCAGAGGGTTGTGTTTTACCTGCATTCTCCTGACTTCAAAGCAGCACCATGAGTGCCCCACGTTCCTCTGCTAAAGTATGGCTTAGAAGTGTAAGAAGAAAGAAATAACCTTTTTCGTTCCCTTGCTGAGATTCCTTTAAAGCGCCTTTCTCCAAATGGCTCCAACTAACTTCCCTACAAACAATTAAAATAAAAAGAAAACTAGTGAAATGTTGAAATACAGAAGCTAAGCAAAATGAAACAAAACCCATTTGCCTATGCAAAGTAGTCTTGACTAAAGCACATACTTTCTTATGAAGTATAATTTACCAAATACTTAGATAAACATCAATAGTTAGTCTCTTTTGCAGCATCAAAGGATTTCCTACATTTCTTGATCTTGTTTCAGCTAGTACCGACTCCTCTCATTAATTTAAACCTAAATGGAGCACTTCTCTTTAGTAAGTAGGAATAAGCTTAAAATGTTTTAAAACAAGTGTAGGAGATCCACTTTTCTTTTTAGCTTTGTGCATATAAGAGACATGCACCGTCCTCCAGATGCTTCTGAGCTGATGAATCCCCGCGCCAGGTTGAACACAGCAGCCACAGAATGGACAGGGTGCAGCGGATGGGTGATGTTATTAGCAGGAACAGCAGAAGTCATGATGCCCAGGGTTTCTTCAGCCTTTTCAGCGGGAACGTTCAGTTTGCCTCATGGTACCAGGAGCATCCCCATGTGTACGAGGGAGGAATCTGGTCTGTGGAGGGGGCTTGTCCTGCAGAGCCAGCACCTGAGCCCAGCCCTCCTCTGCTGCTCTCAGTGAAGTTTAAATACTCAACTGCTTCCCAGGGGAGAGAGGAGAATGCACTGGGAAAACAAATAATTTTGGTGCATATTGAGAACAATAATATTTTTCTTTTCTCTGGGTCTAGACAGCTTGGATAATAGGGAAGAATTCAGATATTGGTGGCCTAGAACCTAGCTGATATAAATAGTAGTGGCTCTGGACTTCAATCACAACTGTTCATGCCAGCTGAGAATTAGGGGTCTGTTTGCAGAGCTCTTTGAACAACAAATCAGCCATCTTCTCTCAGTACTGTTTCTCTCTGATGAGAAGCCATATCCCAGAGAACGGCTGGAAAAATCAATGTATAGTGGGATGACCGGAGGAAGGTTGTTTTGCCGTCAGCGCACTGGAGCTGCTCTGTCCTCAGGGGCGGCCATGCAGGGAATGGGGTTTCTCCAAGGCGAAACGTGGTCAAGCCCTTTTACCATGCAGGAAAGGGAGGCACAGTCAAAGCCTTTCTCCACGTGGTTCTTGTGATATAGGTGAGTTGAGATTTAAAATAATAATACAGGTAAGAAGCAGTAAGTCCAGTTTCTTGCAGCAGCCAGCTGCACGGAGGAAGCAGAAGGAGATCAAGCACACAGATTTGCGTGTGTTGTCACAGAATACTACACCCTCAATTACATATGTAGTGGAGAACGGAAAGTAAGTCTGGGATTTTTTTTTCCTTAGCATGATGGGAGCCTTGGACTCCAGTAACGCTGTCAGCCATACCCTGATGTGGTGATGTCAGCAGAAATCCATTCATGAAGATTTCAGGTTTTAGGACGACAAGCAAATACAATAACCCAAACTGGTTTTTTTGTTTTAATTTAAGAAACTGGATGCAAATACCTTTACGGCAGTATTGAAATGTGTTGCAACTATGGCATTTCTGAAGTGGAGGGTGGAAGTTATTTACAAAAGCTTTTTTTCAGAGCCAGGAGCTCTGCACCTATTATCCTGTGAGCTTCCTTAGATGACAGAAATAAAAAAGGACAGTCTCCTTTGTTCGGCAGCAACCTGTGAATGGAATGAATTCAGGAGAGACACTTTGCTAAGGCAGCAAAGTCCTCAAATGTTACAGGCGATGTGCCAAGTTCAGTAGAGCAATTGCATTCACAAAGGCTACTAGGGAACAAAGATAAATGATCACTTAGTGTACTAGAAGTGCTTATTTTCTCTCTTTCTCCTTCTCTCTCTTTCCCATGAAGTGTGAAGAAATGTGCTCATTTTGTAATGGTTCTTCTAGTTGTTTTGATTCTGCATGGAAATCTGCAGATGTAAGGATATTATTTCTCTTCTCATCCTACCACCAGTGTGGTTGTCAACTTTGAGAACATCTGGGTAGAAGTAGAGTGAATCCTTTCTCTGTAATTAAAAACCACACAGTCTATAGGAAGGCTGTGGCTCGGTGTTGTGCTACTGTGTGTTTTGCAAGATGATGGTTATTAATTGGAGAACATTAAAAAGTACAAAGACTAGTGCTTACATCAGTTGTTTCTTATTGTACGTACTTAGCTTCTAAAGATGTGTCTATCTGCAGTTTGTAATTGCTGTTTCAAGCTCCAGGTTGTTCTTCTGCCTTTTTCCATTAGTTTAAAGAGTCCTTCAGTGCTTCAGGTTTTTGTCCCATACAGTGGTTTTTCACATCCCTGGAACAGCTGTGAAATTAAAGAGGAGAGCATGTATGCCGAGGGAGTCTCCCCAATGGGTGAAGATGCAGCACCAGAGAGCCCTTCTTCCCTGTACTGGCACTGTGGAATGACAAAACATGTCTGAATTGGTACAGATGGCTGGCACGTAACAGAAGAATCCTATTGGATCCTTCAGGTGAACAGCCCTGCTCCTTCCCTGTGGCAAAACGATTCCTCTTTTTAAGGGAAGAGTTAAAAATTCATTCCTTTGAACCTAATTCACTTTTGCTCAAGCCCTTTTCCGGCGCACAAAAGGATTTATTACTTTCTATTACCAAGCCTATTCCAACCTACGCATTCCCTCATGGAAGTGGTGAGTTCTGTATTGATTTTGTGAGTGGCAGTTGCAGAAGGCAATACGTGGCTTTGGAACACACTTCTCAAAGAACATATCCATGTTCTTCTGCTGTAGCTTGGGCACTGTCAGGCTGGAAACCCTCTGGTTTCAGTATGAGGGAGGTGCTAGAAACCTCTCAAAAACATTTTGAACTGTCATACACTTTCTCCCTTGAGGCCATGAATTCTGTATACTCAGTTCTTCAGCATGTGGCAAAAGCTGTTTGCTCTCCTAGGCAGGTAGAGGGATGGGCCATAAGGCTTGGAAGTGTAGATAGCAATTAATTTCTCAACTTTTGTTGGATTGGATTGGCGGGTTGTGGTTTTGACCGCCGGCGATGAAAGATGGTGAGGATTTCAAAAGGCAGTAGTTGGATGTTTGACACTTTTCATTTCAGCCCTCCTTAGCAAATACCATCAGGGATTGGTCCATATTGGGGCACATCTGGTTTGGAGGCTGCAGGAGAGATGCTGACAAGCTGGAGCAAGTCCAGTGGGGGACCATGAAGGTGTTTGGAGGCTGGAGCACACAAGTGAGGAAAAAGGGGGACAGGGTTGTTCAGCCTGGAGGAGAGAAGGCTTTGGGCATGAGGGGAGCTACCTGCAGACTATCCCTACCGAGGGGGGATTGTTACAGAGGTGGAGGTGTTAGACCCTTCCCAGGGGTGCACAGTGACAGGACAAGAGGCAACAGGCACAGGTTGCAACAAGAGCAATTCTCGTTAGGTAGAAAACTGTTGACAGCAGGAACAGCTAAGCAAGGGAGCAGGTGGTCCTGCATGATGGTCCTGGTCATCCCAGTTTGGTGAAATTTCCATTGTTGCAGGTTTTGAGAATTTGAGTTGAAAAGGTGCTGAGTAATCATCTCCAGGTTTGAAGTTAGCCCTGCTCTTAGGAGAGTATGGGTCTCCAGAGGCCTCTTCCCACTTGGATTATTGCATGATTGCAGGCAGTGCATGCATTGCACATTGCATGCATTACAATTACACAAGCTTTAGCCTGTGGTTACAGCCCTTTAGCAAAAGAGAATAAAATCTTTAAACAATATTATCATAATTCCTATTGAATTCACTTGTTGTGTAAATATTTAAAAACATTTGGTTTGCACTATGCAGTGTTGCATTTTCTTGAAGATCTCTGGTTAGAAACAAAAGCATTAAGAGTTCCCTTGTCCCTGCTTAACATGGCACTCTTGGCTCGATAAGGAAACCTGCCTGTTGAGTGCCCGTCTGAATTCGTTCCGTCTTCCTGAAGTGCTAATCCTGTTTATACTGTCGCCATAACCTCACTAAGTCTATTTACTTGCTGATTAGCTCTTAGCTTGATTGTTCCCTTTAAGCACTGACAAAACATGCTGAAAACAAGGTGTACACATGACAAAATTTGAATAAAAAGAATTATCAAGGAAATGCTAGAAAAAGTCCAGAACACAGTGTTGAAGATGCAGAGATGTCTGTTCCAAGCCATTAGACTTAGATGCAAATCAAGGGGAGATTTAGGTGAGTGATGCAGGAAAACTGGTATATATATATATAGGTGGCTGTGATAAGGGACTCAGATTTTTCATCTCATGACAACTGATCCAACTCCACTTACTTCAGTGGAACTGCACTGATTTATCCTAGCTGAGGATCTGGCCTTGTGGTTTGGGTTTCTTCAGAAAATCTGAGAATTTTAAAATAAATATTCAGCACACTTAATAAGTTGGTAGAGGAGGACCAGTTGCAGGAGAACCAAAGGACTTCACAGAGTCTCATACATTACAGCTCATAACCATGGTTCCCCATGGTTTTAGACTGACCTAGTGAATAAAACAGAACATAGTATTTTGTGCTGTGCTTATTCCTGTGTTAAGCTGATAACCTTTTTTGAGTTACCACGGAGCTTTTAAAAGGCACGTGTCCTGCCTAGTTTTAAAGGCATCAGGTGCTTATATCAAGTACCTTGGCCAATTGTTTCAGTGGTTAATTATTCCTGACTATTAAAAGAAAATAATGCTTAATGTGGCCTGAATTGATGTAGCCTTATCACCTGGCCACTGGATCTTTTTATGTCTTTGTGTGGTTGGTTAAGGAATTGCTGGTAACTGAAATGTTCTCCCTGGGTGTTCGGTTAGAGACTGGCAAGATTTGCTTAAGCACTTAGGTTTCAGTTGTGGCTTTAAGGCCGTTTAGCGTATTGTCTTGGGGAACATAAACTTTGGTTATAAAGTAGACTATGCAGCCCATATTGACCTCTCAGCTTCCACCTGAACCCTTGTTCCTGTTGGTTTCAGCCATCTCTGGTCCTGCAGAAATGTCTAATTAATGACAACCACAAACATGGTTGGAAATGGAGTTTAGACTCAACTATATCTGAGAATATATTTAAGGAAGGCTATCAGGGTCTACTCCAAAAAGGTTTATCATAACAAGTTCTAGGATTTCATTGGCCTGTTACTGCTCATTTAGTTACAAATAATAACATGTAAAATCAATTCATGTGAATATATGCAGACACTGCAGTTGTAATGAATTCATATCATTAGCGTTATAAAAATAGCAGTTGTGGAAATTGTGGAATATGGGAAGAAACACATTTATTTAATGTGGGCTTCTGGTGTCAGACTTCTGAACTTCTTAGTAATGAATAATAGATGTGCATTACCTGCTCAACACACTCTCTTTCATTTTCCACTCTTCTGGTTTCTCTGGTATATTTATGACACTGAGTGGTTGGAACAGTGTCAGTCTGTCCCACAGAGCAAAGCTGAATCTTACAGGTGTTCTGCACTGCCGGTACTCTGCAAACCTGTCCAAGAGTATCAGCTCATCTCTCCTACTACCCTCATGTTGTATTGTCTTCTAATGCCATCAACAGACTTTAAAGGATGGTCCCTGTATATGGTACCACATTTGGAGTTAGCACTCAAACATGTTCCTATGCAGATATTCTTATTTATTGAGTTACCTCTAGCTCCATTGAGAGAAGGCTTGAGCTTTTCCCTGTGGTGGCTTACATTTTATATGACTTCCAAATACCATTTTTAAAGTGCTTTTTCTCCAGTTTTGTGATTTTAAAATGGCCAGATAGATTAGATAGATTTGGGCACACAAAAATATATCACCTTAAAAATTAATCTCTTAGGAAATATAGCTTAGGACATGGAGGCATCAGACGAATTTTGAGATCACAATTGCTCACCTTATTCCTTAGCATGTTCCCTGCTCAGACCCAGAGTCCCGGAGCATAGAAAAATTGCCATGAGTAAAATGCAGAGACAGGCAGGGAATGAATAAAGATTTGTTCCTGTCTGTGTTATGCCACATGCTGCCTCCTGAAGACACTGATTTACCATGAGCATAAACCAGTGTTGTAAGAGCTAAATACAGGTAGGGGGGGTTATTTTGCACTCTGGAGTTGACTGGACCTTATGTGGGCCATCTCTTATTTGCAGAAGACCAGCTGATAAGTGCCACAGTGTATTTTTAGCAACATGGCACGTTGTTCTTCTCTCATGGGTATGAGGCAGGAGAATGCTGTTCTCTATGCACAGCAGTAATTCCCCCAGTGAGCGACAGGAGTAATTAAAACAGTTTCTCCATGATGAAAAACGCATTGTAATGCCTAATTAGGAGAACTTTTGAAACAGAATGAATAAAATACCTGGTGCCACCCATCTCCATCTGACAAAGGTGTTACTGTGGGACAGACTTCGCTGCTTTTAAACTTGCACGAAGAAGTCTTCATTTTAATTCCCCTGAAGTGTACAGCAGTGTTTTCCATGTGGCAAGAAACTTCATGCCTTTATTTCATTTGAGGTCAGCAGGAACCTCTTTCAGCAGAGGGAGCACTAAGCTGGAGTGGTCCCCGTCCTCTTCCCCAGGTGTCCGTCAGTCCGGGCAGCCAGCACAACCACTCAGTGTCTGTGTGTCCTCTGCTCCATCCTCACTGGCAAGTCAGGCAGCCGTCTGCTGTCTGTAACACACAACTGCCTCTAACTCTTAAAAAGCATAGCACACTGCTATAACTTCGAGTGCTAATTGCTGATACAACCTGAATTATGGAGTCATAAACAGAGAACTTTTACTGTTGCACGGGGGATTATTTACAGTAGAGGAGTATGTGAATACTGAATTCTCTGAGTGATTTCCTTGTGGATTTCACGTTTAACTTATGATAACTACCTTGATAAAAGCCCTGAGAGAATAATTCCATCTTGTAGCTTTTTCATGATTGCTATTGTATGGGTTATAGATCTTACACTTTTCATTTAGATATGCTAAATAGGTTTTTTCTTCCATTAATAATGAGAAAATTTCCCCTTTTTTGTACGTTTTTCAGAATTAAAATTAGTGTTAACATTACTCGGCTATCTGCTTGTGAAGGGAATTTCAATGATGTGAGCAAGAAAGTTAATTTCATTTTTAGAAGAATATTCCTCGATGGAGAGGAGACACAAAAAGGAGAATTTCTGGGATGGGTCTTCTCTCTAGCAGATTCATGAGGTGCTCTGCAATGATAAAATTATTTTATTTTTGCAGAAGAAAAGTTTTGAAAACACGAAAAAGCTCCTGCCTGCCTTAAAAGTAATGTTCTTATTCCATTAAACTCTAAAATCTGGGCAGCCAATGTAAACTTATTTTGGAGGCTCTTTATAGGCCTGAGATGGATGGCGATGGAAGGGCTAAGGTGTGCCCTGCCACAGTTTCTTCTGCTCCACCGCAGAAACGAGAGCAGTGGTTTGCAGAGCTGGGTGGTAGCAGCTCTGTGCCTGCGGCTTTCCAGACTGACCGGGCAGCTTGTCCTGCTGTTCTTATCAACTTCGTGTCCCTGTCCCAGGGCTCTTAACAGGTGCCTGGCTTCCTGTGGCATGCCTGGCAATCGGTTTTAACTAAAGCAACAGTTAGCAAATGTGGCACATTATGGATTTTGGATTTCTGGCATAAAACAACTGAGTCCATCCCCCTGCTCTTCGTTGTCTGAATTCTCCTTTAAGCTCCTATATGCAAGCTGCAGTTCTCCCTTCCTTTTGAATTGTCTGGTCCCGACCTACTTCACAAGGGCTTACGGATAGAACGGAGGTGAATTATTTCTAAAGGCCAACTTTAGCTTAAGAAGGCTAATCTCACCGGGTGCCCTCTGTAGCCTGTGGAGAGAAATTTATATTCTCCCCAGGGAGCACAGCAGGGAATGGGTTGTTGGGTTAATAGTGATCATGTTAGTCCAATGCAAGAGCCTCTCTTGCCCATTCTGAACCCTCCTCTGAAGGCCTTATCCCATCCATTACAGAAGTAAAAAGCAGAATTTTTACCATAGCTGAAACTGTTATTGGGTCCTTTCTCAGTTTTCCTCTTTTAGGGTAAACTATTCAACTATTATCCTTCCCACATAAATTTTGTTTTCTGGACCTCTGATCCTGTTCAGTGCTCCAGTCTAAACTCTTCCCAAATAGCAGCTGATTTCCTAGAAATGCAGAGCCCAGTTGTGGTGCTTCACCAAGGCTTTCTCCCTGCTGGAGGGCGGGAGGATTTTTTCGTGTACTTCACAGGCTAAACAAGCCCTCAGTCCTGTTAAAGAGCCTTCTGGTGCTTGGGGCTAGAACTCTCATTTGTTAAAGCTCCCTGTAGGCCGCGTGGATCCATACCACTATTTGGGTGATGAAACACTGATAACTGCTTTCCAGGTACTGCTTTCCAACCACTTTTGCATTCTCCCTGCAGTGTGAAGCCTCTATGCTTCCTTGTCAGCTACAAGACTGCTATAAAAAACTATATCTGAAGTCAAGATATATGACATCTGCTGCTGTTCTTCTACCTACAAAATCTGTCAGCCTCTCATAGGAAGAAATTATATTGTTTTGACACAATTTGCTCTTGAGAAATCCATGGTGGCTGCTACTCAAGCCCTGCTTTCTCCTAGGTGCGTGCTGCACTGTGTTCAACTATTTGTTCCAGTTTGTTTTTTCTTTTCCTAGGATCTCATGTTGCTTCTATTTCATTTTTCGTTTCAGACAGGAGCCAAAACCAAGAACTGTGAATTTGGAGACATGAACTCTGGTACTGCCCATCCCATGTGTGATTACCGTTTGAGGTGAGGGAAGGAATGGTTTTATGTGAGGACCCAAGGCAGAAGCTCTCTGCTTGAGTCTGCCAGGTGACAAATTTCAGTGACCCAAGGCTCTTTGCAGCACGTTTGCAGATGTGCTTTCCCTGCCCACATAGTTCTCACTAGCCTTTTCAGGAATTTTTTTTGCATACACTGTGAGTCAAGGACTATTACTGGCTCAAGAGCTCAGAGCTGACCCTGATTTTTAAGTGTGATTTAGCTTCAGGTATAAAGTTTAAAGACAGTTACAAGATGAAAGCTATCTGTTACAGAAAATGGTGTTGTTTTCTCTCTTTTCCCCAATTCCCTCCCCTGTAAACGAGGTCAGGAATGTTATGAAGCTGACATCATTAAAGCTTGCAAAGTGTTTTGAGATCCCTGAATGGAAGGGCTTATATAAGCGGGGAAGTCTTATTAGGATAATTATAATTGCCAACTGTACTGGCACAATATAGATCACTTAATGAATTATTTGGCTTTTTCTTTCTCTCTCTCTTCCCCTCAGCTCCCCAAAGCAACATAAACAGTCTGATTTTAATTGGCAACTTTCATTTCTAGCAAATGGATTTTTCACTGAAGTTCAAACTCAGCAGCAACATTTAGAAAATGCAAGTTGGTTTCGGATCAATTGGAATTCACAGGGCCACGGTAAAGAGGGAAGTCTCTATGCTCTTTGAACTAGAAAAGCACACACCGAACCTGCCTTTTGAATTATGAGCACTTCTCTCTCCATTACCTTGCAGTGTGTTCCCTGCAAGAGCTGTGCTCAGCTGTTGACAGATGCCTGTGTCTAATATGATGAAGGTGAATTGATGACTTAGGCCGGCGACTAACATGATATAGCTAACGGTCTCTGCGGAGGAAAAGAAATCCCCTTTGTAGTTTGATCTCCCGCTGCTGTGATTTACGCTCTTGGGTTTGCCAGCATTTCACGTGTATTGGTTTTAATGTGTGATCTTCTGGAATAGACCTAGAGATGGGATAAGGAAACTAGCTCTTGCTGTTTTTTTAGGACTTAAAGGACTGTTAATAATTATCCGTCTTCCTTCCTGTGAAACTTTCTCAGCTGCAGTAGCCACTCGTGTTCATCCCTGTGACTGAGAATTGGCAACTTAATGCTTTGAAAGTGGCTTTAGAAAGCTATTAAGGTTTAGGAAATTATGGTCTCCTTGTAGGTATTACTGCGTTAAAGTCAGTAATATTCAATGCTTTAGTCAGTAAGGGTTTATTCGTTGTTGAGCCCTGAAAATTGTATCTATTAGATGTGGGCCCATTTGGAAATGGCAAGTGTGTTGACTGCTATAGAGCATACATGCCCTTTCTTTCCCTTCTTACTTCTTGTAGGTTCCTTAGAAGTGGTCCCAGAGGTTGTTTGCCCATGCATTGAAATACCATACCTTTAATTTATACAATTGCCAAAATAAGTAATGCAATACTTCATTATTATTACTGCTATACGATATTTAGCTGGAACTCATAGCTGTCCCTTCCTGCTAAATGTTTTCTACTATACAAGGAGTGAAGTCTCTACCCTATAAAACAAATAACATAGCACAAACGATTGTTCTCCAGCTTTTCAAGTTCACCTTCATTCCTGCTGTCAGCATGGGGGAAAATGGCTGTTATTAATACAATACAAACCAGGGGCTGTTGAATCCTGGTGTGGAGAAGAAAGTGCCTTTGCTCAGCTGTGAAACCTGGGAGGGATTTGTTACTTGCTTAGCCATCGCTTGTATGGGCTTCATGCTCAAGGGGCTGTGGAAGAAATCTGCCGTGAAGAAGAGCAGCCCAAGGGCTGTGCAGCCCCACTCTGCCCGTGTTTACCTGCCAAGCTGAGAAACCCTTGTGGAATACACAGGGTGAGGTAACATGCAAACGAGTGTATTTCTGGCAATGTCAAAGGGTAATGATGATAGTTTTTTGCATCATGGGTGAGTGGTGTGGCATAGCCCTGCAGCAACGTATTCAGTTGGGAGGAAGACAAGTCCCAGTCTGTATTTGTTGCTCCATTAGTATTTTGCTCTGCACTGTATTACTTAGCAACAAAAAACCCCCACAAATTAGTAGTTCAGCTTTTGAGAGTAGCTGAAGTTTTTCATGCACTGTTCTTTAGGATGGTGTGTTTACCTCTGGATAAATTGCTGTGGGCTGGATAATGCTTTTAAAACACGAGAGATGTCAGATGTGTAAATCCTGCATTGTGTCACAGTGTCCTTCTGATGCAGCAAAATGGGCTGGGGTCTGCCTGTTCCACTTCCCACCCCCCACACGCTTGGCGGAGAGGACAGCGTACGCTGTAGAGCTGCCGTCAGGTATTTCCCAGGACAAGTTAAAAATTTAAATCTCACTGCCAACCTTACTAAAGATAATGCTGATGGTTACAGCCCCTGGAAGCGCTTAGATAAATGTACAATGTCCATACTGCCTGCCTTGAATCCAAAGTGTTACAGCAGGAATCACATCCCATACAAGACTGTCAGCTATAGTCTTGCTGCAGCAGAGCCCTGTTGCATGTCTAATTAGCTTTGTATCTCACTTGTATATGTATGTGTGTGTGTGTGTGTGTTCAAAAACCACTCTGACGTTAAAGCCCCAGAACGCCACTGGGTCTCTGAGGGAATGCTGCCTCATCTCTGCTTTCTCTTCTGCATCAGGCTTCCCACCTTGTGCATTAATACTCTGTATAGTGTGCCTGGTCCTGTTGTGCTGGAACATCTTCACTCCTTGGCAGAGTCCAGCTGAATGTTTTGGGTACAGCTCTGGGGGCTCTTGCTTTGTGTACCTGTTCCTTCAGTTCGCTCTTTTGCCACCTAAGCCTGGGGAGATGCCACACACGAGAGCTGCTCTGCACCACGACCCTGCAGTAAACGCCAGTTGTGGTTTGGCACTGCCCCAACAGCCTTATCTCCCTCTAGACCTCCTCAGCTCCGGGCAGCATCCGCACGGCCGCCCTGTGAAGAGTTTGGGTATCTTAAGACACCCAGTCTGAGATGCCCTTGTTTGGACCAGCCATGCCAAAGAACTATAGGAAAACTAAGACTGAAAACTACTGTTTGTGTCTCAGAGGTGTGATCTCTATGTGCACAACATGGCTGTACCTTCCCTTTCAAACAGCCCAGCACCCAGATCACTTCTTTGGGAGCTTCAGTCACTGCGTCACCTGCTGTTACTTGGTCAGCCCGCGTCCATATAGACTGAGAGTATCGCGGTGGGATGTGATACCACACAAGCACCGATAGCTGTGCTTGGCATAAGGAGCATTTCTTTGTGCGAGAGGTTGCTAGTTCTGGTGACAGCTCTCTTTTTTTCCCTGGCAAAATTTTTTTCTAAAGGTCTTTCCCTTCAGTTAAAGCAGAAATTGCTAATATTGAAGGTACATTACGGTTTTAGAAGCAGAGGGTGGCATTTTCCACAGTGTCATGGGTCTCCATGTTGAGCATGTTTCCATTAAATGCTTCATCTCACACTACCTGATGCCTCAGCATCACAGGGACCTGCGTGGTGGAGCAGATCACTGTGATTACAGGCTCGCTGCCCTTCCTGGGAACTCGGGACACTACGAGAGAGAATGAGGAAGCATTTGTGATGTTTTGGAAACATTCTGCCTTTTCTTCACGTGAAACATTCCCATGCCCCATAAAATACTTTCTCCCCCCCCGACCCCTGCAGTTCTGTGGGCTGATGTGTTTACAGCATCCTTCCTCACCTCTTTCTCCCAGCTTTTGAAGAAGGAGTTGGACCAGGACTATGCATGAGCTGTGGGTGAGGAGGGTGCTGGCGGGTAGCAGGTCCAGGCGGTCCTGCCTGCTGCCAGCCAGACACTGCCCAGAGCACCAGGGGGAAAAGCTCTTGACAAATTCTGAATATATCAGAAAATGGAAGAGAACTGACATCATTTACTGGTTCAGCAGGGACCTGGCAAGCCCTAATAGCCCTGAAAGGAGAAGTTCTGAATTTTTTTTTGTTGTGATTTTCCTCTTTTTATTTATTAATATTACAGAAATATAAATTTTTCAGCTAGTTTGTTCCTGCAGTTTGAAAACAAAACTTGTTCATTGTTTTGCTTTCCGTTGAAAAAGGCGGTTTTTAATTTAAATATTGACCTACCGATTTAAAAGGAGGAGAGGCTTAGAAAAAGGATCAATAATCTGAAAATGAGATGAAGGATTTTGTGTTGCACTGAATGGAGCATTTTGCCCAAAATGACATATTGAGGGTTTTTTCTTTTTGCTGACTGATTTTTTTTTTTTTTTTTTTTTTTTTGACTGGAGTTAATTGTTTTACCTCAGCATTACAAACTACTGCATAATCCCAGAGAGACACAAGCAGGAGAGACTCCAATAATTATTAGCTATGGACAGTGGAGCTAAGGGGATTAGTTCTTGGACTTTTTTTTTCTTCCTGCTATTTCCCCATGCTTTACATGTTTTGTCTAATCTTTGCTCCTTGCTCCCTTGCATTAAGCCCCCTGCTTTAAGCCTCTCTTTAATTACGAATCTCACAGCAATTTTTTGTTTTCTCTGAGTGTATTTGTTTTATTTTAATTGTTCCACCTGTTGAAACTCTTCAGGTACCACCAGGGAGAAGGAAATGTGGATTGGGACTTGGCCAGCAAGCACAGCAGACTAGCTGTGACATTGCTGAAGGTATAGCAAACTTGAGACACGGGCTTTTAAATCAAGAGAAATGATGATCAATGGGTGTATTGCCAGGACACTTAGGTGCCAAAATTCAGGTCAGGGCAGTATTATGCTGACCACTGGTGTAGCAAGTAATCCTTGCTGAGAGAAACCTCGTGGTCCAGGTTGACATGGTGGGATTAATAGGTAAAAGCAGCATATTCAACAGGTGGAGCTGCAGTACCAGGAGATGGGGGTGCTTGCTGGGAACCGGGGGGCTGTTGGCAGCGTGACACTGGCTGCAGGGACCCCAGCGAGTGCCTGTGCCGCCGGGAGGGCTGGGGCGCTGGGACAGCGCTCTGGGGGATCCCTGCCGTCCTCACCGGTTCCCAGCAAACAAGCCAGAAGGCAGCGTGCCATTTCATACCATCAGCCTGCTGTTCTCCTGATCTAGCATGACAAATTGGTGTTCCCAGAGTGGCAGCTGAGTAATCAGACTGTGACAAATGGTTTACTTAGAGCAATTTGTTTTCATTTTACCGAAAATTTCCGCAGTCTTAACAAAAGATTCCCCCCTGCCTCCTCACTCCCACCACCTCCTCCTTCCTTTAATGGCATTTGCATGGCGTTGAGAGAGGGACTTGGACCTGACCTGTGGCCGAGAGGGCTGTGTGGCAGCTGGGAGATCACATTTCTGGGGACCCCGGGCTTTTTGCGGTTGGAGGCAATGTGCTGGCGGGTGTGAAGCTGCCTGTCCATTACCTGTAGGGCTGCACACATATTACTGCCTGTGTTTCTTGTATGGGAGCTGAGCTACCTCTCATCTTTTGCAAGTTGGTTCCTGGTAGATGATGGGTGTGTGGGATTCCCTGAGGGTCCAAAAAGGGTGTCTGTCAGTCTGGCACCTTTCAGCAAGCGCTGAAACCCAAGCACAGCGCTATAGCAGTGATGTAGCTGGGAAAGGGAAACTGTGCCTACCTGGAGTGCTGCCAGCCACGTCTGCCTCGTGGGTGATGGGCGGCTGTGGGGTCCCAGCCCTGCTCATGGCACAGCTGGTTCCATCTAATTGCAAAAGACAAAGTATACAGACAGAAGGGGGAAACTGCTAAAAATGAACCAACGCCCAAAACTGCTGTTTCAACTGCTTAGTTACAATACCTGACCAGGAATTTGGGAGTGGTCAAGCCCCTGTCATGGCCATGTGCCTCCATCTGGCCCCGGGATGGGGAGCTCACCACCTTTTCCTGCCTCAATATCAGCCCAGCCTTGCATGGGTCTTCTCAGTAGTGCAGTGCCACTGCAAGGTTAGAACTTGGGCAGATTCTCCTGCTTGGCTTTCCTGGCACAGGAATGAGAAACAGGGAAGCTCTGCATTGCCTGTTTAGCAGATCTACACCCTGCCCTACCACAGGGAAGCAGCTGGTGCTTTCTATGGGCTGCAGAAAAGGGAGACTGACACCCTGTGGAAAAGAAAAGGGCAGTGGTAGGCGAGGGTTGGAGCTGGGTCTCTGTGCTGTGGGGGGGAGGCTGGGAGGGCAGGGAGGAGTGAGGCTGGTGGCAGGGGAGGCCAAGGCAGTTGGCCTTTAGACATGGGTTAGTGAGATGAACGTTGGGAGTTCCCCACTTGATACCATTCTCCAAAACCATGCACCAGGATGGGCTTGGTGTCAGACTTGGCCAGCAGTCCTGTGCCATCCAGCCTTTTTTCAGTTCTGGCTTATTTCCTGACTGGTCTTTTCCAAAAATACACTGCTGCCCAGGGCAGAGCTCTGCAGATCTAATGTGTGTTGCTGCCCGCCTTTGAACCCACACCAGAACCAGAAAACAATACCTAGGGCCTTCTGGGTTGCAAGCCTTGCTTCTGGACAAGTGGTGGGCTTGGAGCATTGGAGGGTGAAGTGGTGGAGTCAAGGACTTTCTCCATGATGCAGCTTGTGGCTGCTACTTTTTTGTATCTGTATGTAATTGTTATAAGATTGCTTCAGTACAGGCTAAAGGGATGAAATGCTCAGACCACTCTCATATGGGAGGTTGGACGCCACAGTCTATAATGCCCTCCTTTGAGATCTGCCCATAGCTTCCAGGGCTTGATTTGGCAAGCTGCTGTGTTAGGTGCTGGTACTACATCTTGCATCCTTGTGCTGCTGCACGAATGCTTAACAACGTGATGCAATTTACTGCTGCGCTCCCCGTCCGACCATCAGGGACATCCATCAAGGCCTGGGGAGTGACCAGCCCAGTCCTCTTCCTGCGCTTTGTGGCAATGGCGGTTGTGTCTGAGAACAGCGCAGCGCCACTGAGGGAGCCTGGCAGCGCGGTGACTTTCTTTAAATGAAATGCCCACTCTGTTGGCAACTTTGCTCTTCGCAGAAGCCCTTGGAAATTACATGGTTGCTGGAACATGTCCCCGGCCTTGGGTGGAATGAGCTTTCTGGTGTATGCTCATGCAACAAAATGACTTAAGTAAGACCATTATCACAACATGGTTTTCATAATGTATTAGCAAACATAATAAAGAGGTGGAAAATTACTTGCACTAATCAGATATCCATAAATAGGCTCAAATAGTATGTTTGAATCTCAATTAGAGTGAATAATTTATCACCTGATTAAATCTGATCATTTTGTACAACCTGCCAGTAGTTTTCCAGTGCATGTTTTTACTGTCCATGTGTCTCCATTACATTGACAGATTTGGGTAGTTCAGAATGGTAATAGTTAGGGAAATGCCATGTGTAAGTAAATAAAGCCAGATTTACAGCATTGGGCAACACTCTCAGATAGCTAATGCTAAATGGGGTGCTGTTACATATTTAAATAATAGCTGCTCTGTATCTCACAGGGGATTTTGTAAGACTTAGGAGGGAAAAAAAGAAAAGCAAAACAAAACAAAAAACAAACAAACAAGCAAACCAATCAACTGCCCAATATAACCTTCCAGATATTGCAAGTAGGGCAGGAAAGCTGCCCAGAGTCCCTGCGGTGCCTTCTGGGGTGGCTCAGGGAGAGCGGTGGGGTGCAGCGGCAAGCGGAGGAGATTGCGGTGCTCAGTGTTTGAGTGCCAGCAGTGAACATCATTCAGCCTCCACCTTTCCGTCTCCTTGCTCCTCTGTCCCATCTCCTCTCCCTGTCCCCATCCACACTTGCGTGCTGTTTGCAGCCTCATGGGGTTTTTCTGGATGTTTTGGTGTTTTGCTTTCCTTCCTTGGTGTTAAACAGTAGTTTTCTTTTGCTGTTTGCATATGAGACATTTCCGTTGATGACACAGTAAAGCCTATATTTGGGTGCAAAATCCCACATGGCTGCAAAATTTCCTAAGACATATGATTAAAAAGAAATTACAGTTGTGAATAAAATGAATATTAGATGGCCTGTCACGGACCAAGGAGCACCGGTTTCAGTGCTTAGTGCAATAGTCCAAATTCTGCCCCCCTTGGAGAACTGTACCAGTGAAACTCCTGCTGGCTTCCCGAGGAGGAAAGGAAGGAATTTGGCATCAGAGGAGCTGCAGGGTTGCTTAGCAGTAGCTTAAAGCAATTAATATGAAAGACACTAAGGGGATGAACCAGTCAGCCAGGGACCATTTGTAGGGGTGGCTGTGTGTGATGCAGGGATAACTGTTGCCTTTTCCTTTCAGATTTGTAGCCGAAATGTCGCTGTTATCCCCGAAGGTCATAGGTTCAGTTCTTGGCTAAGGAAGAAGGAGAATTGAGAGAAGAAGAACAGATTTTCAGCATTGGATCAATATTTTGGTAAGACATTTTTCTGTGGACAGATAGAGGTGCGAGTATAGAATAAATATAAAAAAATTACTATATGTCAGCAGATAAAAGTAAGCATATAAAATATATATACCTTTGGCAAGTTAATAAAGTTAGGTTTGGTGTTGTTACTTTGTACTGTATATTTCCTGTGTCTGTTTGAGAGTGGTGACAGGTTAGGACCCATAATTAGCAACATTTTATAGGGGGGAAAAAAAAAAAGTAGTAAATTTTTCTGTCTTAAATTGTTGCAAAACAAGATCCCGGCCTGGATTGGCACAGAGCAATGAAACCTGGAGAGTGTCTTGAAAGAGGTAGTGGTTTTTTAAAAGAGAGAGGGTCTGCATACACCAGGAACACAGTCGTAATTTTTCGCCCAGTGACAGCGTTGCTTGTTGTTTAGAAAACTAAAGTAGATTCTCTAGCATTTCCCTGTTCAGACCAGCCTCGGCTCAGCGTGGCGTGCGTGAGGGATGTGGCCAAACAGGGAAAAAATGGCCAAAGCTTTGGGTTTGGCAGAGCTTTCTTGCATTTCTTGAGCTTGGTCCTGGCCCTGGTGTGTTTGTGGGGGTGCTGCTGCTGCCTTTGGTGGGATCAGCTTTTGGCCCAGCCTCCGGGTAATGAGTACTGCTGGCAGCGTTATTTTTTGCAGATATACTCAGCCAAACAACACTGTTGTGCAGCTCTGGCAAGCTGGGACATGCCAGGGGGCTTGTTCAGAGGCTGGAGCTGTGTCCTGCCTCTTTCCAGCCCTCGCGTGGAAGAATTAGCTTGAACCTGGATTCTCTGGTTCAGGTCCGCTGGTGGGAAGGCACAGAAATGCCGATCTGCAGCTGTTTCTGTTCTCGCTTCTTCAGGTCTGTTTACACTAATGAAGCTGGTGAAGGTGTTAGCCTTAGCACGCACCTCTGTGACTTGGAGCGCTGTCCGTGATTACCGTGATAAAAGGACTGGTTCTTCCAAGTGTTTTTCTTGGCTTGGTCTGTGCAGTGTGGTTTATGTATTCCCTATCCCTTGGGGATAAAAACTGAGTTATTCTTGTACAACTTGTTGAACAGAATGGTATGTGGGGGTATGTGCCAAGCTTGTCTTGAAAGATAGCATCGGAATTTGGGATTTGGGTTCACAAAATCCAGTGTTTTCTTTACATCACTAAATATGAATCTTGGGGGTTCTCCCTGGGTTTTGTTGTTTATGCATTGCTAAGGTGACATTTGACACCTCAAGTAGGAAAAGAGAAATTGCAGTGTTTGGCAAAGTTGCTAAATGTTCATCAGTTAGTGATGAACTACTTAATAATAAGAAATTGATGTATTTGGGTACTACCCAAAGCAAACAGATAGGATCAAATCCTTTATTCACATCAGCATCCTTCTGTTGACTTAAGTGGGGTTAAGACAATTTACCGGCTATGTACCTCAAATGAGTACTTATTTCCTGGTGCAATTGGCAGCAAGACCAGAGCCTAGGAGAGTGATTTAGCTGTGCTGTATACAGCATGTTCAGTGCTGATTCCCTGCAGGTTCCCTCGTGTGTGCAGGCATTGCTCCCTGCTTGCTCGCTCAGCCCGCTCTCCCTTTTGGACCCAGCATGCATTTCAGCATTTGTTTGCTGTGTGCTTTCCTCTTTCAAGCATGATGTGACCACCGATGATTTTATGTGCCACTTCTCTTCCTATCCTAAATAAGGAAACCAGGAGCTTCTTAGTCAATAGTATTTCATTGTCATAATTTTGAAAACAGGGAGTAGCTGCTGATAATGCCACAGCACTTTCTGACACCGTTTTATATGACACCATTTGCAATTGGAATGGAAGATGGTGATGTAAGGGAAAGCACTAGGTTTTGCTTTTCTGCATCATCTCACCTAAGGAAGTTACTCCTTTTGAAACTCAAGGAAAATGTTGCAAATTACTACAGCTGTAGAGTTAGAAAACCCAAGCCATTTAGCAAGGCCAACATAACAAACTCTCAGAACTGAGGTGGAGGAGGAGGGTGCAGCCCATCTCCCCTCCTCCAGGCTGTCTGGGCACTGTAGAGAGTGGAACCAGGGAATGGAGATATGGAAAAATGTATCTCATCCCAGTTACACCCCGGTTATCTCTGACTTGAGAGCTGCAGCAGTGTACATGTGTTTGTTCAGGGACAGAAAGAAAAGCTACATGTTCAGAGAGCAGCATCAGTGCTCTGGTCTGCCTAATATATTAATAGCTGGAAAAGGAGATTGACGTTTGTTTTCATACAAGACCTAAGGCTTAAACTGTCTTCTTCAGTCTTGTACATTTGTCCAGTGCACGATCTACACCTTGGCCCCTCCAGCAACCCGTTGGTGCCGCATTGGCTCTAGGGCAGCATTGCTGTCTTTTAACATTGCTCTAAGGTTCTTGGCTGCGTGAAGCAGGGATATGGGATCATAGCAAAGCCTGATTTCCAAAAATGGAATCAATATATTATCAGAGAGCTCTGGAGGTAACCCTGGTAATGATCAAGTCAGTGAGTTTGCTGTTTGAGCCTTTACCCACTGAGATGTTTGGGTATTCCCAGCAGTGAAAAGCAGTGCCTGGGTATGTGGTTGGGGTTTTGTGTCTCCTAAAGATTAATAAACAAACCAACCATCAAATCCGGAGGAGTATAAATAATGCTGGAAAATCCAGATGGGCACTCAACTTCATTCCCTCCAAAGTGGAGAGGACTGACTGTGTGAAATTCCATCTGAAAGAAAAAACTATCATTTTTACTATTTATTACAATAAAACTGAAAGCAGCCCACATTGTCTCTGAAATGGGAAGTGTGACACAGTCAGTATTACATTTTCTTTCTGGGTGCAAGGAAATGACCTTCATAGCTCACTTGAGGCTTTGTCTCTTTAGAGTTATGGACCATTCCCTTGTTAGTGGTAATAAACTGCATTATATTCCACTTCACACTGATGGGGTTTTTCTACATAATGCAGGGAACTTGGAAAGAAAAAAGGTCAGTGAGATTCAAAATGTGCTTTATTAAAAAGGATATAAAAGGGAAAGAGCTCATGTCACTTCTCGGATTATATGTGTTATATTAATAATATTATATTATATATAATATATATAATATATATTATATATAATATATATAATATATATGAAATATAATATATTATTATTATTATTATTATTATTATTATTATTATTATTATATTATGTTTTAAGCACTATTTGTAAGTGTTGTACACTTGTGGTTTGGGATGTTATTATACTGTACAAGAGGGTACCAGATGTTCAGGACATAGACTGGGCTGGGACAAGAATCGGATCCATGGAGAACGGTGGCTCCTCTACTGCTGAGCATGGCTGAGGAGATTCACCTTGGCAATCTGAGTCAATGGCAGGTCCAATACTTCCACCCCTCCCAAATTTTTGGCTCTGTTTTTAAATAACCCTACCTGAATAACAGAGACCAGGACACTATGCTAGCAAAAGCCAAAAACCCCACTGATGTTGATGATCTGCCTTTAAATAACACTCAGAAACTCCCTTCTCTCCCCTCTGCACTTTTGGCCTCCCGACAGCCCTGTAATTAGCACAGATTTTTCACATTCACAGATAGATTGGAAATTTGGAACTGCTTAATGAAAAAGGTCAGTTACCTTGACCAGGCTGAAATTGCAGTTAGAGGACATTTGCTTACTCCCAAGGCTGGCAGCATATAAATACATGAATATTAACATACCGCATGCAAAAATGTGTGTAATGTCTGCGAAGATAGCACTTTGTGTTCAGCGTGACTCCAGCCCCAGGGCCTGCCTTGTATTTTGGGGGCATTTCCTCCTAGACTGACTAAGGCAGAGCTTCCACAAAATCCCTGTGTCTAGAGCTGGGTCCAGGTCCGCATTAACTAGCAATCCAAATTAACCACCCTCCCACACTATTTCAGCCACAGCTATTGCATTTGGTGGTGGTGCCAAAGCCCGTGTTTCCAACAGGTTTTGTCCTGGGGAGCTTGTGTTGATAGGAAATTGAGTGATGTTTTGGTTTGGGGTCAGGACCAGGGCCTCAAAGGTCACTACCTATATTATATTATATTATATTATATTATATTATATTATATTATATTATATTATATTATATTATATTATATTATATTATATTATATTATATATTCCTGGAACAAGTAAGTGCCTGTCTAGACCAAGAAACACCTCACCTGCAGTCTTGTGGGCTTTGGAACGAGCTAAAAAAATTAACACTAATAAAATAACACTGTCTGGAGTGCCCCTGCAGCAAGGGACTGGCTGGTTTTGGTCCCATGGCATCTTCTGTGATGCCTTCTGTTCAGTATGTGTGCGCTGAAGGATAACAGTGGAGGTCAGAGGCTGCCTCCAAAACCTTACATATAGGCTGAGAAGTGATTAAAGGACTGCTGTGGAAATAGAAAAAGATATGTGAAGCATAATGTGATTTCTTGTCTCTTCCTGTATTTCGTGAGTTTAATGCAGATTTCTGAGACGCTGGCAATAAGTCCATAATGCATTTTTATTTATCTGTTTTAATCTCTCCGACTACACTAAATTATGACAAAAGTAAAATAAGAGACTCACACAGCAAATCCTCCTAATAACTGCTAAGAAAGCTCAGATTCTTTCATTTCTGGATCTCCTAGGTGCAGTTAATACATAATGGGAGAAGAAGAAAGTCCCTGGTAATAATTACACAGTTCAAATTGAAGCTTATGATCAGTAGCAGCAAGGATTCTCATAATAATGTGCAAAGCAACATGTCATATACTTATTGTTAAGAAAGTGCTTTTCAAACATTTATTTTTACTGTGTGTGTTTAATACTAAAAGTGATTACAGCACATCGCCCTTCACCTTAATTGTTTGGCAAATGTCATTCTGTAAAAGCAAATCCCTCTCTTGCACTTAGAGGGTACCATGACATTCTCGTGCTGCCAAGAAGCCCCTGCAAGATGCTTACAAGAGCACCTTCCCTATAGCGGAGTTTGTGTTTCATAAACCTTTCCGCACAGAGCATCCCTTGGAAGTGAGGAAATTATTTTATTCCCACTTCTTTTTGCCTGGAGAATTGAAGTAAAAAAAAAAAGCCGCAGATATTCCCTGTGGTGCTCAGATGCACACCCCCCCGCCACCCCCCACGCTGTAACTGCATTCTAAGTTAATCTGACCTGACTTTCAGGATGTGGTTGACAGGAGGGTCCTGCTGGAAGTTTAGTTACTGTTAAAAATCAGTCCTCAACCACCAGACATCTTTGTTGCGTCCGCTTCCAACTCTGCAGCTCTCAAGCTGGCTTGCTAGATCTCCGGCAATGCATGGCCAGATTTCCGGAAGATGTCAGCACCAATTATTTGAGCACCTGGCACCATTTGGATCTGGTGTTTGTTTTGCTTTTAAAAGAAACCAGGCCCTAGCATGTGCACCGTGTGTTCGTTAGCATGGGAGAAAAACATGTGTGATGAGCTATCCTTACCCAGGACTAAAGCAGAGCAGAGTAAGACTCACAGCTTGGCACAGCCAGAGCTGTCAGGGCAGAACTGGCACCTCTGTGAGAGGCTGGGTGGACAAGGCAGGGATGGTTTGGTCTTCTCCTCTGGCTGCCCGTGGAGCTGCCACCGGAGAGACTGCAGTGATATGGCGAGATCACCACTAGGAAAGGAACTGCAGGACTTGCTGCTTGTGTGAAAGTTAGTGCCTGGCTGCTGGTCTTCTTAGCTGTTATTTCTGGTTGTCATTTATAGGGTAGGGGAAACAGAGCTATCGGCATCTCAGGAGATGCCTGATGCCTTGCAAGATCAGGTTCTGGAAATGAGGAAACTGCTTTATGTCGCAATGGCTGTCACCTGCGCTCTCCACTCCGCTAACCGGATTTATTGTAAGGCTGCATCAAACAAATGGAGTCATAAGCTGCACTGTCCCCAGGGCAACTGGATGAGTTACAATATCCAAGACAATGATGAATGCTGCCAAAGGGTGTTGATATTGAGCTGCTGGACCTGTTGTCTCTGGCAAAGCCCAAGAAACACTCTTGTTGTGGGGAGACTCCAGAGTTATTATATAATTCTCAGCAACAGAGGGGAATTGGGTTCCTTGCTCCTCTGCCTTTGCCATCAAAGGGGCAGCCAGGCTCTGCGATAAAGCATCCTGCCTCTCCACAATTTTGAGGGCGAAAAGCTTCATATCTTCAAATTTGGCTTTCACAGGACTCATCACCTCCTTCCCTCTGCTGCTCCAAAATTCAGCTTTAATAAAATATAGATCAAAACATGCAGCAAAATATAGTGGGCCCTATGCAGCTCCTGCTGAAATCAGCAGTGACAAAACTCCTTGTCCTTTAAATAACATGACGTCAGTTGTATGGTTAAACATTTAGCTGTGCATTGTTATCATATTCTTTCTGTGTGTCCATGCATGTGCATTTTCTGTTATATATGCTTATATAGGTATGTACACATAGGGGAGACGAGTGCGTGTTTACATACAGGCAGCACATACGTGTCTGTGTACCTGTACACATCTGTGTGTGTGTTTTGCTAACATATAGTTAAACTGGCTTAAGGCCAGGGCTGTGTCTGTGTAAAGTGTGTATCCCTGCATGTGTAAGTAAAAAGCTGGTCTGCTTTTGAATTGCAGAGGCCAGTTCTAGATGTAAGCTGTAATGGAGACCTTTGATTTATAATACCTTCTCTCTTGGTGGCTCCTTGTGTAGGATTTCCATATGATGCAAAATCTGAAATTGGTGATGGATCGGTGTCTGCTGGGCTGCAAGGAGAAAGCTCCACCTGTAACCCTGTCAGGTACAAGCTACTTGTATGATGCCATTTTTTTTCCAGCCATCCAAAGGGAAACTTTAATTTGAGATAGTCTGTACTTTACAGCAGCAGTCCGGAGCCCTGCCATGTCCTTTCAATTGACCCCTTTTTCTCCTTTCTAAAAAAAATTGATCAGGAGGCCCTTCACAGGGGAGAAGTCAAGGAGGGTAACTGAGTTTATCTGCTCGCGGTAGCAATGGCCAGCCCAGCTCTTGGCTGACAGCCCGCCAGATGATCCTCTGCCAGGAAACATGGCAAAGGAGAGGGGTTTTGGCAAAGCTGCCCTTGGACGTTCAGCTCCCCAGGAGGAACTGTGGCCCTGGGGAAGGCCATGAGCGAGCTCTCTGCTTGGGGGATGAACAGGGGTTACGTGTGGGCCCTGGTGTTCAGAGGGTGAATCAAAATCTCAGAGCAAGGTGAGCAGTGAGTGCATCTCTCCATTGCACCTACGTCAGCTGTACGAGTCAGTCACGCAGCTGCAGCCACCCGGGGCTGTGTGCTCATACACAGAAATGGTACAGCCTCATCTCCAGCAACCCCCTTCTCACCTGGTGTGCATCTTCCTTTCCCCAACCCCATCCTCTCCTATCTGCGTATTTCTGTCTCCAAAGAAATCACTAAGGGAGAGATACATTTCTTTTCAGCATCATGCTGACCCCCTTTCTCCTCCCCTCAAGCCCTGAAATTAATTAAATGATGTCACGCCTGATTTTATCTGATTTGGAAGCAATTCATCACCCTTTTGCTAGTTCTATTAGTCCAAGCGATCAGCACATTAATTCATTTGTGAGACTAAGCTCAAGGGTAATTACAGTGAGGAAGCTTAATGCCTAAACGTGTTAATGTCTGTAATCAGAACTATTTTCTCAGTGCGGAACAATTGTTAGACAATTACACTTGGATATGATTGCCCTGGTAGGCAACAGACGCTGTGTCAAGAGGGGAATAGCAGAAGCTTGTTCTGCAAGTAGTGTGTTATCAGCAAATTTGACTCTGCAGTCTCTCTGTTGCTGGATTCTGTGCAACTTGCCCCTTCCTCAGGTTTTGCATTAATAATTAAGTTGAAAAGTCATCTCTCTCTCTTTTTCAGGCTGGGTAGTGTGCTTTTTTCTGACATAAACGTCACACGCTTTTGCTTCTGGTGTCCTGGTTTATGTCCATGGAAAGAAATCATTAATTTAATAAGCGGCCCTTTGCTTCCTGGTAGGCCTATTTTTTTTTTTCTTTCAACAATCAGGGCTTTCCAGTCAAAAAATGTTTGGGACTGTATGAACTTCAGGGCTGACATTCTCTCTCCTTTGCCCATCTAGAGGACTCTTTGTTAACCTCATGGCGGTGAAATGTCCTGCCAGGGTGATTCTGGACTTTAAAGGAAAAGTAGCTGTTGACCCCATATGGGCACAGTGGGACCACACAGGCATGCCAAGGGGGTGCAAGATCCTTCTGGGCAAAGTTGGTCCCTCTTGTTCTCTCTTTTTCTGACTGAGCAATCGGTGCTGTTGTCTGACCCCGCAAAGTCATTCCTCTTCCTCCCTGGGCAGCCGCAGTGACCTCTGCTGTTGCTGAGCGAATCCAAGCCCTTGTGCTTTTCAGCTGGGGAGAGGTTTTATTCCAGCTCATCCTGGAGGTCCTCCACTGCACAAGGCACTGTACCTCGCAGAAATTCTCATTTGGGGTAATATCCCATACACTGCTGGCCTTGAAAAATGCATTTCTTGTTATTTGAAGAGAAGCCTCTAGCTGTGCTGGGTTGGCAGCATCCTCAGAGGCCCCTGTGTCAGTCCTTAGCAGCAATCCCAGCCTCCTGCCACAAATGAGGCAGGGGAGGAAATGAGTTTACAATGATGTGTTTTGCAGACACGGTGGAACTTGTGCCAGCGACAACTGCAAGAAGAGCTGTCTGCTTGGACGGTTTCAGAAGGCTGTCTGCACCCCAAAGGAAGGTAAGAATAAACCTGAAGTTTCTGTTGTTGTTACTGGTACAGCTGAAGAACAAATGATTTCTTTTCCTCAAGAGAGCAACCATCCCTGGTGTCCAGCTGGGCTTGCAAAGGGGCTGTAGCAGCCACCTCCTCCTGTCTCCACGTTTGATTTAGCAGGACTGGTTTTAGCACCTCCCTGGCTTTTTCCAAAACCTAGAATACAACAAAATACTGCTTGGCTGCCCCCGTGACATCTGAGGCATGACCGGATGGGCAGACTCTTCCCGCTGAGGCAGCTGGGGACGCGGCAATGGGTGGTTTGATGACTGTCACCTCAGCGCGGTTTTCCGAGGTCTCACTGCAGGTTTGCCAAGGAGCGCGGTGCAGCAGGCGGATTTTGATAATGTGGTATGAAAACCAACAAGGTACCTCCAGTGTCGAACGAGTTAAAAAATAATGAAATTCAGAGCGATCTCACATCTGTTCTCACCCAGCTATCAGGTCTGACAATGGGGAATGTAAGCACAATAGGGTGTTACGTGAAGAGGTCTGAATTTTGCATTGTTTCTTCTTCTTTATGCTGGAATACCTTCTTAACAGCGTAGAAAACCCATTTCTCTTACTCTCTTGGCAGCTCTTTGAATATTAATGCCATCACCAGCTTCCGTAATTTGAAGCGCCCTGTGCTGGGTTGATGAGGGTTGTTGGACACAAGTGACGTTCCTCTGCCCCCCTCTCCCGTGCTGGCAGCCAGCAAAGCTGCAGTGGCACATCATGTCCCAATACAGGGCTCAGCAGGGACCCTGGCCTGGGAATTGGGGATTTATTTGTCGTCTCTGGTACCAGCTTGCCAGGGAAGCTTAGGAAACGCATCTCCTCCCATCTTTTGCTTGCCTCATGATTTTAACCCAAAGCCCCTCCAGTCCTTGTTCTGCTGATGATGCTAAAAATCGCTGGAGGCCACCGGGCTGCAGGGAAGGGAGCAGCAGCACTTGGCGGGGCGTCTGAGGTCTCCTCCAGCCAAAACGATCCATCCCCCCAGCCTCGCCGCTGCACGGCTCTGTGCTCACCGAAGCTGCCTTAAGGCGTCTGTCCACGTGCTGTTCCGTGTGACGTATGGACGCGTCTGCGCCCTGCTCCCTGAGGTCGGTGAGCATGTGGGGGTGTGTTGGGGTATGCGAGCCCGTTTGCTCATAATTCTGCTGCTGCCCTTGAGGACCTGGGGGCAGCTCAGGCTGTGGCAACTGTGCTGTGGATGGGCACTGGAAAATCACTCAGTTGTTGCTCCTGCCTTCTGTGCATGATCATTCTCTCCCTTGTGGTTTTAAATACACTCAGTCAAAATGAGCGTGTTTTGCTCTGCTCAGTAAACAATGCAAATGCAATGCAAACATTTCACTGTCTGCTGCTTGGTATTTCTGCATAATCTGGCAATCCTGCACAGAGCAGATAAAACGGTAGAGAAAGCAAGTTCTTACCTCTTTTCCCTCTTCTGGCCAAGACAATATCTCTAATGGCAGGACACGCAACACGTCTGCTCCAGATACGCAGACATTTCGTGTCTAAGTCTGGCTGTTATCACCTCTGCTGGGGTCCTGGGGAGCTTTGTAGTCCCCAGTTCCAGCCACAACTCCTGTTTGCTGGTTGGAAGCCATCGTCACCCCCTCAAACATTCTGATTTTAGCAAATCACCAAATTCACACAAGAAAATACTTATTGAAAAATTTCTCCTCTCCTGCTGCCCTGCTCTCTGCTCAGGTCGTATGGGCCGCATTGCATGGCATGTCAGTGTTTTGGCAAATGGTTTGCTCGTGTGTGTGTATGTGTGTGTGGATGTGTGTGTGCATGCTCAGCACGTCTCAGGGAGGCCAAACGTGTCTTCTGCAAACTTGCAGCAAAGAGAAAGCACCTTGACACAGGCAGGCTGGGGGTTTCTGCTGGGTTTCTCTGGACTCTCGGGGCAGCTTATTTGTTAATTATCTTTACAGGCAACAGAGCAGGTGGGGTGGCCTTTGGGTAGGACTGACTTGTCTCTGTTCAGTGAGATGTATTCATTACCTATAGTTTGTTTTCCTTGGTTTGGCAGGATTTGGGAGCGCCACAACTCCTTTGAAAAATAAAGCAGTGATGTGGCATTCGGAGCAGCTGTCAAGTGGGGAGCCCAAACCTGCCATCTGCTGTGTTAGAAAGTAATAGGAGAATGAAGCAACTTGTCTGTGGAAAGCTGCTCCGGTACGTAGCGAAGCAGGAGCAAAGGGCAGGTTGGTTCCATCTCCAAGTGCTGGTTTGTGCTCACCAGAGCAGCAGTGCACAGGGCTGCTCGCTGCTGACCAACGCAGTGTTTGTGCAGTTGGGCCCGTTGCCAGCGAACAGGGTTTCCCCGGAGCTGTGTCTGTGCTTGCTTTCCAGGTTGCCTTCCCCGTGCCGTGCTGCAGCGTGCGATGCCGTCAGCCGCGGCTCAGCTGCCGAGGAAAGATGGGGGGAGCACCGCAGTCCCCAGCCCCAACGGGACCAGCAAGGTCAGAGGGACAGGTAGAAAAACAGAGAAAAACACAGGTGCCCGAGCAGCAGGTCGTGAAAGAGATCAGTTTGCTTTTCACTCAGCACAGCTGCTTCTTTATCCCTCTTGCCTTCTCCTGCTCCCATCTCCTCCCCAGTCCTGGTCCCTGCCTTGCCAAGAGCGCACTTTGATACAAAGGTCTGAAAAGTCAGGACCATTTCCATTCTGTGGGAACAAAAGATTTCCTTTGTTGTAATTCCTCTGTTCAGCTCTGCAAAAGGCCCTCGTGGGGCACAGCAGCATGTGCCCTGTGTGATGGGGACAAAGGCAGGTTACTGGGGGGATGGCTGAAAGGAAACCATGACTCGTTCCCTTGTTGCTACGATCTTGTTGACTTGCTGGTGCTTTGCAGGAAGCAATTCATACAGATTTTCTCTGCGTAATAATGGTAAAGGCTTTTCTTGGTGGGAAAAAAAACAGGGAGTGGAAGCGAGGATTTATCACAGGGACAAACAGACCCTTGGCACAAACAGTTTATACCGTTTATGCAAAATTAAATGCTCAGTTTCTGCTTCTCCGGTGTTGTATCTCGGTGTTCTGGCCTTGATTGAGCATGGTGTAGAGGGTGATGTGAAGGGCTGGGGGCTCGAAGACCACGTTAAACTTTGTTCACTGCTGGCCCATGCCAGGAAAGTGGAGTGTGGCAGGGAGAGAGGACAGCAGCTGGACTTTGCTAAGACCAGCCTGCTGCATGACTTGGTGTTGGTGGTTGGTTGTTTTTAACTTATTTTTTGAATATATTTGGAAAAAAAGTGGGTCTATATTAAAGATCGTGATGAATATGCACTCGACACATGGGACTTCTGCAGTCTGCTCCTGCTATCCGCACCTCAGCCTGCTGTCCCAGTGACCTCCAGCATTGGCTGCTGTGGGGGATTTAGCAATAGAAACAGCCACTTTTACAGGGTTTTTTTGGGTAAGGGGGAGGCTTTTGCAGCTGTGCTGGCTGTTTGTTAGCCATTCCTTCTGGAGATGTGAGCAGGCACAATAGGTTAGGGCACAGAGCAGGTGTCCTTTTTGGAGGTGCCAGCTGTCCCCTTGAACAAAGACTTGGGCAGGGCTTTAATGGTCAGGGTTAAACCCAGCAGTGCCCTACTCTGGTGTCTGCAGAAGTAAAGGGGAAGATGGGTTTGAATGGAAGGTTGCAGACAGCACGGAAAGAGCTTTTTAAGTACAATAATTTATTTTTTTTTCTTTGGTAGTGATGTAAAGGCTCATGCCAGCTCCCTGAGTTGCCAGGGGACTTCACCCAGCTGTCTGTTGCCAGCAGCGGCATCTCTTGGAGGATGTGGAGGCTGCCTGCGATCTCAAGGCTCTTCCAGGACCAAATTGCTCCCACAGGCATTCCCGACACAATTCACCTTTATCTCTTCTGTCCACACATCATAACCCCCATCTTCCTGTGTGGTGAGAGGACTTGACAACACAAAGAGCTCAGGCAGCAAATCCAGCTTTCCAGGTAAGATCCCCACTCACAATGCTGTTCCCAGCTCTTTTACAATTGCATGTGTCCAGTCCCTTTTTTTTCCACCCATCTTCACACAAGCTAGTCTGAGGATGGCCAAAAGCTTGAGAGCTGTAGTGTTTTTGGGCAGAGCTCTTCGCACAGTTCATGTAGATGTTTTGCACAGCCTGTATCTGCCAGTGTGGTGGGAGCTTTTATAATCCTGATAGGGAAATTAAAGTTGAGCAAAGTGTTACAGGCAGGTTGAAAGAGCCAAATGGAAGCTCATGTGCATGGCTTTATTTTTCTGTTTTAACTCTTTTCTAGCTTCTGGCAACAATTCCCAAAATTTGCTGGGCCAGCCTGAGGTGTGATAAACACGGTCAGCTACTGCACCTTAGCGACAGCCACAGCCAGGTCGGTGGAGCCGATTTTTTATCTGCTGATGGTTTTTCACTGTTACATTTTTTAATGCATGAGGTGGGACTTGTTTTATATGGGGTGTTCATTGGACCTCTTTAGCAGCTTTACAATCATAGCATGGTTTGCAAATTGAGTGCAAGCTTCAAAGTGATTTGTTTGAATTCTGGGGCTTATCCAGTATTACTGGAACTGGTAAAACAGCCTCTCCTGCCTGGACAGTCCCAGGCCTTAACGGAGGCATTACAGGGCCAGCAGCAGCTGCTTATTTTACTTCTGGAGAGAGCAAACCCCATTTCCCCTGTGCTCAGTGCACAGGGTTGTAGCAATGGGACAGGACACTTCTGGTGGAGCAAGCTGGGACAGTTCTACCTCTGCAAATGGACGCTGGGCAGTCGTGGGCCAGTTTGTAAAGCCCAGTGTTGGTGTGTGTGTTAGGCCCTACCATCCCTTTAGGTATTTTTTTCGCTTATTCCAGTATCAACTTTCTTTAGAAATGAGTCCTTGGGCTTGAATAATTTCATATTGCACTTGCCCATCTGGTTCACAAGTGACATAGAGCCACAAAGAACTTCATTGCCATTAGTGCAGCATGAAACTGCTTGCAAAAGCTAAATTGTGCTTTTCAGTAGCAGCTTAAACCCGAGTTCAACAGCTTTTGCCAAATCGGCCTTCGCCGAATGAGCGGCAGAGGGCTCTAAATTAATATTGTTTCACTGGAAAGTAATTAGTTGATTGATTATTTTTTAAAAATTATGATGATTATTATTACTATTTTCCCCAGGTATTATAAATAAAACTCACTTGGGGAAGGAGTAAAGGGGGAGAGAGTGCATGTGTTAGCACTTGCCTCTCTTGCATTGTTCGTGTCTCTGGATTTGATTTGTTCTGAAGCATTGCTGAAGTTCTCCTGTGATTGTGTCACTAGGTTTTTTTTGTCAAATCACTGCTTTTGCACCAGACACCGTTTCCTCTGTGCTGTGTGACATGAGCTGCAGCCTTTCAGAGCGTGCGTGTCCCCGAGCGTGGGGCAGCCCCTGGAAAGGGCCTCGTGGGGTGGCGGTGGACAGGGCCAGGTCGCTGCTGCAAACCCCCCTGCACAGCCCCTCGCCCTCCCGGGAAGGGTGGGCTTGCAGCAGCATCCATTTTGCTACCAACCCTATGGAAAATAGAGTTTATACTACCTACAGTTGTAAAGCAAATTTGCTTAATAAGGTAAGACCAAGGGCTTTTCAGTGAGCAGCGCTGTGACAACAGCTTCCCGAAAGCAGGAGGGAAAGGCAGCGGTGAGGCTGCGAGCGAGGCACGGGGCGCTGGGAGAATTGTGTGTGTCTGTGCAATGACCTTTCCAGGCTACTGGGTATAAAATGCTGAGGTCGTGCATGAAACAAATAGTTGCAGTCCAGGGAGATTGGAGTGTTTTAAAATGCACCTCAAAGAGCCAAATGACCTTTACTGTTTGTCACTAAATTTGAGATGTTCTCTGGGGTCCTGGTGATGCGGTTAGCCAGAGAGGCACATCAGGGCGGTGAGAGCACTTTTACTTCGGGTGTGTGCCAGACCCTGTGGGATTAACCACATCTTTAGAAGTGAACATCATGCTGGGGAAGGGGACACATGCTCAGGCTGGTGCCGGGCAGTTGCAGGACACTTTTTTTGTTTTCATGCTGAGTGTGTTTCCATAGGAAAAAAATAATCTGATAATTTGTATAAATTTACAGTGATTTCAACAGGAGGCTTTTCTATTTCCTCGTTTTTATTCTTGTTTGTTTGTTTCAATCCTTCCTTTACCAAGCAAAAGTGATGGCACCAGAGGTGATGGAGAGAGCACCACAGCATGTCGGCTGCGAGACCCGAGGCTGAGGTTATGAAACCAGTGAAGGAGACCAGAGTGAGCACAAGGAAGGTGATGGTGAGGCGGTAAGCACAGTAATGCGAACTCATGGAACACTGATAATTAGTTGTGGATTGCACTAACATGCTGTAAAAGGCAATGCAGCACCACGTGTACACCCTACAGCCTTGAAAAGGAGCAATGTCAAATCCTAAAAGAATGTTGTAGGATGCTGCGAGGAGCAAAGTCTGTGCTTGCTCTGCGATACACCAGTCTCCGATGCCAAGACAAAATGAATGTAGGCAGTGCTGCTAAATACTCTCTGTTACCCTCACTGTGGTGCCAAACCCCACATACGGATAATTAGCCATTTTCAAACATTTGTCTACCATTTTATTAAATATAGGCATGTCTATTAAATACAGGCGTGTCAGATACTCAACTATTTGATATGGAAAAATGCAGATTATACCTATTATGGTCTTTCATTTATTGCCTTTATAATATATCCCTAATTTCCTGTTGTTTAAGGAATAATTTTATAGTTACATACAGAGATTGTTTCCTGAAATGAGGCTTTTCAGTATCTCATAATGTCAGGTGGGAGTAGATGTGTTTTTTCTGGGAAGAACTCTTCTCTTTTCAGCTTCTTTGGGTTGGTTCCTCAAGCTTTTTGTGATGTTTTTACTTGGACTTTCTATTTTCCCATGGGGCTGTTTATCTAATAAGATGCCACTGATTTGGAAAAAGGTTTAAAGTATGTCATGAAGATTTTTATTAACAGGTTTTAAATGCAACTGGATATTCATGGCTATAAAAGCACTATCAAAAGAGCTTTTGTTTTTTTCAGTTGTTGGAAGTTTGGTTAAACCTTTTAGAGGGGAAATAGAACCTGTTCATCTCTAAATGCAAGAGAGGTGAACTGGCTGCATAGCAACAGCACCTACAGCTAACCAGGCCTTTTCAGATATTATGCAACATTGTAAAGAAAGAAATGCAATTTGAGCCGTGGTGAGTATTTTGTAAAAAGCTTATTTTTGAGCCTACTGATAGAACAGCCATTTCCCTTAAGCATCTTCACAGCAAAGAAAGGAACCTAAAATGTGACTTCTCATCTTCAAGATCCA
Source organism: Pampusana beccarii (assembly GCA_013399365.1). Classification (NCBI taxonomy): domain Eukaryota; kingdom Metazoa; phylum Chordata; class Aves; order Columbiformes; family Columbidae; genus Pampusana; species Pampusana beccarii. Next base: position 2,056,099 of record VWYH01000777.1, on the reverse strand, counting down.
AACGCGAGGATGTTCTAAGGTATAGTGCTTGTTTATGACCAGAACTTGTTCTCTGACAGGCCACTGCCTTGAGAAGAGGTATTTGTAATCTAGATTAGAAAGTGTGCTGACAAACTTCACTGTAACTTGTGGGTTGTGGTTTTTGTTGTTATTTGTTTGTAAATAAATAAATAAATAAACTTCTATCCCCTTCCCTTCCCCTCCCTTCCCTTCCCTTCCCCTCTCCTTCTCTCTTTCCTGTTTTTGTCTGTTTCCTTTCCCTCCTCCTCCCATCTTTCTCTTACTTTGTCTTTCTCTCTCTCCCCTTCTTTTTGTCTTTTTCTCCTCTTTTTCTCTCCTCCTGTCTTTCTTTTGCTCTCTTTCCCTCATTTCATTCTCTTTCTCTCTCTCCATTTTCTCTCGCCTTCTCTCCTTTCTCTGTCTCTCCTTCCTTTCCTTCCTTCCTCTGTTTTTCTCTCTCCTCCCCCCTTTTTTTCCTCTCTTTTATTTCTCTCTTGCTCTCTCTCTCTTCCCCCCTTTCTCTTTCTTTTTTTTCCCTTCTCTTCCTCCCTTCTCTCCCCCTCTCTCTCCTTCTCTTTTTTTTTTTTTTTTTTTCTCCTCTCTTTCCTTTTCTCTCTCCCCCTCCTCTTTCCTTCTCTCCTTTCTTTCTCTCTTTCATCTTTCTCTCCTCTTCATCTCTCTTTTTTCTTCCTTCTTTCTTTCCCTTTCTCCTTTCTCTTTCCTTTTTCCCTCTCCCCCCTCCTCTTTCCTTTTTCTCTCTCTCCTTTCTTCTGTCTCTTTACCTTTCTCTCCTCTCTTTTTTCTTCCTTCTTTCTTTCCCTTTCTCCTTTCTCTTTCCTTTTTCTCTCTCCCTCCTCCTCCTTCCTTCCTTCTCTCTTTTTTCTCTTTACCTTTCTTTTTGTCTCTCTCTCTCCTCTTTATCTTTCTCTTTTTTCTTCCTTTCCATTTCTCCTTTCTCTTTCCTTTTTCTCTCTGCCTCCTCTTTCCCTCTCTCTTCTTTTTGTTTCTTTACCTTTCTCTCTCTCTGTTTTCTTCTTTCTTTCCATTTCTCTTTCCCTTTTCTCTCTTTCCTCTCTCTCTCTGTTCTTTCCTCCCACCACAGGCAATGCCTGCATTGCACACACGCACACGGGCTCTTACCTGAGTCCCTGTTGCTGGCAGCGCCTGAGCCCTGGCAAGAAATTTCACACATACACAGAGAGTTTGTTTCATATTTTATTGAATTTCATTTATATTAAATTAAAAATATATTTCTGACAGATTCATGTAACAAAAAGGCAGAACAGTTTTCAAATTGTTCAGCTGGGATGAGCATGGGTTGGTGCAAGGTGGGTCACAGTCTACATTTGCCTTAACAAACAGATAAAGCTCTACCCCAGGGGCCGTGAGGAGAAACTCGGGACTGCACATGGGAGGGGTGGGGGGGGCGGGAAATATAACTGCACAAAGAGAAGATCCACAGGTTTCTCCCCAGCCTCCAAACAAGACAAAAAGGGAGGGAAGGAAAACAAAACAAAATGAAACAAAAAACCAACGAGAAACCATGAAAAGAAGGGAAATTATGCTAAAATATGTACCTAATATTAACCCAGGTCAGTATTTTAACAGTGCATAATTCTCGATAGCTAAAATATGAAAAACGAAAGGTTAAAGTAACATTACACCACATACAATTGGCATACCCTACTGTGTAAGCAAGTGCAGAAAGTCTGAACACACCACAATAGTGCTAAAACACAGAATCACATAGAATGCCAAAAATGGTACTTCTAACCAAAAGCAGAGGGTGGGAAGGAAGAGAAAGAAAAGGGGAGGAGCGGCTTAAATCACAAGCAAATTACCTATATACAAATCAACTCTAAGGACAATTATGTTCCAAATAATGGTGTTCACAAGGAAAATAAAAGCAACATTATCCTTATTTACAAATGCAACTAGCTGTGTCTTTAACAAGCTATAAAAATACTATTCACATTTTCAAAGTAACATACAGTAGTTTTTGTATTTTTTTTTTTTTTAAATTTCAGAAAGGCAGCTAACTCTGAATGCATCACTTTGCAAGAAATTAGCATCTTCCCCAACATGCTGATGTTTCTCTCCTTCTGAAGGTACTTCATAAGGCAGAAGTATTGTTGTTTTTTTTCCCTTTGCACTTTGAGAACAAGGCGAGTTGGCTATAACCCAGGCTGTGCCCCTCTCTGCCTCTCACCCACCTCCCTGGCCGCAGAGCATCTTGCAGGCATTTGGTGCTGTTCCTGCATCACCTCCCAGCCGGGGCTCGGCTTTGGATGGTGAGGGGACAGTAACGCCGTCCTCCGGGCCTGGGAGTCTGAGCCTCATCGGAAAGAAAAAGTCAATAGTTCAAGAGTGCCAGGTCAGGAAATGCATTTTGGATATCTCTGTTTTCAGAACAAGACAGCTTTTTCCCCTTAATTCCCTCCCCCTGCACAGTAGGGCTGCTACTGCTTTAGGAATTCTGGCTTACCATGTTGGGGAAATTGCAAAAACTGGGCAAAAAAGAGATTAAAACCACAGTGAATAATGTATTGAATATGTACCGATTTCCAACAATAAAATGCTATAAAAAGTTATGCGTTTTCATTGACCTGCATTTTCCTCTTAACATACCCCACCATAAGAAGACAAGTACCCAGCAACTCCCTCCAGTCCCTGTCTCCAAAGAAAGGGTGGTTTGGTGCATTCAAAGTTAGCTACCCCTTACACAGCTGCTCAGTTAATTATCGACCCATTTAACAGCAGTACCAGTTTATGCTACATATGTCATAGTACCTTACCTCAAAAGAACGGCATACATATCTACACTTACTTATAAAATACCATTCACAGTTTATTACTGTGGTTATCCCAAAAGGGTTTAGTCTTCGGAGTGCTATGGACAATACAGTGTTTTCTCCCTTGGAGGGCTCAAAGGTTGGGCAGGGCACGGGGCTGGTGGCGCCGCGGGGACAGACGTGCTGGCAAAGGGCGCTGATGGGCACCCTGGTCACACCCAAGCCACCAGCGAGACGGTGCTACGTGGGACGTACCTTTGCCCTGGTGGTTTCATCCACAACACATCTGGAGCACAATTTCATGGCTTTTTCAATTGGGGAGGGGAGAAGGACTGGGAAATGATTACTCACCCTGTGTAACACCTTACAGATCTCCCTTAAAAACCCCTCTCTACCAAGGTCCACAAAGCTTTCTCTCAAAATTAAATAATAAAAAAAGAGGGGGGAAAAAAAACCAAACCAAACCAAACCAGCTCTGACTCTTCATTTGCTAACTGGGACAATGTCCTTAGGTTTCCCCCTCATACCTTTTCCTGGCTTATCTGCACAGACCCCAGCTGGAGGATGCCTTGGGTGCAAGCAGCTCTGGCTGCAGCTGAAGCAAGTCCTGCCACCACCAGTCACACCTGAACGCCCACCAGCTGCCCCTGAAATCACCTGTCAGTCATTTCCCCAAGAGCAATGAGCCTACCCGCATAACAGCATCATAATCCACTCAACGGTACAGGAGTATCACCCACTGCTAAAATACAATTAAACCCAAGGTGCAGCTGTGATTTTTGGACGTTTTATAGTGGTACTTCTAACCACAGATCTTTACTTCTGTTATTTTTTCCCAATTTGAAAGCCCCATTTGCAACAGTGACCTTTTCTACCTGCGTAACGCTTAGAAAGAGCCAGGAGATAAAAATGAGAGGGAATCTTGCGAACACAGCAACCCTGCACAGAGGGTGCCATGAGGGACAGCCCGCAGCTCTTTGCACGTGATGGAGTGTGACTATTGCAGCCAACCAAACCCAGCCTGCACAGCCTTAGCTTTCTAAAAACCAATTAAACCCAAATCAAAGGTTTTATATAACAATAGGTGAGCTGTTGTGTCAGCAGCAGACATCTAAGATCCACAGGAATGAGAATATTGCAAGTGACAGAGCTAGAAATGAACATGCACACAGTCTTCATGTAACCGCAACACCACCTTCTAAAAACTACCTGCCGAAGCGCACTCGAGGTGATGGCGCTGTCCCCTTTGAGGTGCTCTGTAAGAGCCAAAGACGTGACTGAAAACCAGCAGCCCAGCTCTGGTTGGGGCAAAAACCTCTGCTCCGCCACGCATGCTCAAGCTAAACAGCCTTCAAAGCAGGTGAATACCTACCTGAGCAAACAGTTCCGAAATGTGACTGGGAAATAGGGGTGGAAGCCCTGATACTCCAGTAGTGCAAAGTGAGGGCAAAAATCCATGCTGACAGGTGAGCGATGCCCCAGCCATCGGTCCTGCCTGGGCATTTCTGTCACTCCCTCAAAGGGACAGCGGGTGTGAGCACACAGGTGCTGAAGTGGCTGCCACCCTGTCCATGAACAGACCCCTGCCCAGGGTGAAGCAAGCCCGGCTGGGACGCCTTCAGTTACCCTGGGGAGCTACATGACCAACAGCCTAATTCTGAGTTGGGCCAAAGCCTCATCTCCCAGGTGGTACAATGCAGCTCAAACAATCCCTCAATGCCTTTAGCTGCCGCCATGATGCAGGACACCTACACAGACCCCCATCAGAAAAAAAGATTTTTTAATTTAATACCTAAGTTTCCGACATAGCTCCATCCTCAAAAAAACCCCGATCTCAAGGTGTATTTCTAGGCTGACTTACCTCACAGCTCATGCTTTCCGTTGTCCTGCCCAGCTTGCACTACAGCGATGGAAAGAATGGATCCACAGGAAGTCAGGGGCAAGCTGGTCTTTCAGAGTTGCCATTTTCTCTGCTTCTAGGCTGGGAATGGTGGTGGCTGAGGGCGGGTGGAAACGCTCCCCTGTAACTCCCTCTCAAATCTTCGGTGCAAACAGGTACCAGGGTGGTGGTGCGTGCACAGGCTGACCTGCCCCGGCACCCTTCACGGCAAGGGAAAGGTATTTCCCCATTGAAGTCCCTTCCAACCCAAACTGTTCTGTGATTAAAGGTCAGCTAGTTCCAATCCCCAGAAATAAACGAAAAGAGATCATTCCATACAAGTACTGCAGTTGAGAAATGCGTTTTCTACCAAATGAGTGGTGCAAAGCAGGGTTAACACAACCTTTCTCTGTACAAAGGATTTCTGGGCTGAGCTTTAGGTACCTGAAACAGACCCACACGGTGGCTCCTACTGCTGATACTTGCTCAGATTTATTTCCATTGCTTGCTACCTGTGCGAGATGACCTATTTGAAAGCAAGTTGTAAATACTCTGCTGCATCTGAGCGAGCGGCCATGTAAGAATCCCTCCTGGCTATTTTGCAGAAAAATTGGAAAAGAGCTGAAGAAAGAATAGTTGGTTTCAGTCAATTATGTTACAGTAAGTCAATTGGATTCAGCATCCCCATCTGTGTGAAATAACCCTTAGGTAGATAATAACATCTAAGACAAGTGTCACCGAAAGAGATTAGGAAAAAATAAGCTGTGGTTCTCTTTCATTTAGCGCGTTGCTCTGTGCCTTGGACAATGGCTGATACACGCTCAGGTATCTGCTCTAGAAAAGTTAGTCACTGCTCTTCAGTTGCACAGGGAAAGGAACACATTTACACATAGGAGACCGCATTATAAAACCCATAAAACCTGACAGTGCTGTGTACAGATATCATAGTAGAACCAGAAAATTAATTACAGGAGACTAAACACTTCTGCTGATGCTCTCTCCTATTGCTTTGTGCTGACAAAATGCAGTTTGTGTGGAAATACCTGTTTTTGTGGTTTGTTTGTTTGTTTTTCCAAAACCTGTGACTATTCATTAAAAAAAGCCCGACCCCCATCTTTCACAACGTAATCAGCTGAATATCTGCCATGATTTTGCCGTGTGCATTTGCCCACCTTCCCTTCACCAAGCCAGCAGCTGACACCCACTAAGGCAAATACGTGAGTTAGGACCAGCCAGGTGTTTCTGCTGATCACATTAAAGCAGACAAACAGTTCTGCCCTTAGTTTTCCTTAACCATGGTTAAACTTTGCTTGTCCAAGAGACAAAAACCTGTCAAAGCAGCTCAGTGGCACCACTCTTCCAGAGGGAATGCACGCATTTATGGGCTGTGTTTGCAAGATCGCGATTCTTTCTGGGGAGAAGGAACTGGTCACCCAGGTTCCCAGCACCACAGGCAGAACAAATGTCACCTGCTGGCAGCACAGGAAATGTAAGGACCATTTTCAGCAAATTCAACACAAACCAGAAGCTCAGGGAAAAACAAAACCAAAAACAGACAAAAAACCCCACAAAACAAACAAACACTTCCCCCTAAAAGTCAAACCAAACCAAACAAACAAAACACAAAAAAAACCCCCACAAACAAACAAAACACAAAAAAAACCAAAACCAAACAAAAGCCCAGACATTTATGAGGCTGCAGTTGTTGAGTTTTCCACCATCACGACTGTGCCCATTACCCCTTGTTTGCCCTCTCTAGTCACCACACAGCCAGCACCGCCCAGCCCAAGGCAGCTCCTGTTCCAGCCTTCATGCTGCCTCGCTTCAAGGAACCTCCACATTTACACGCTACTTAAATATATATTATCACACCCACAGTCAACAAAATGAATAAATAATTCAAGTTTTGTAAGAAATAAAGTGTTAAGTTGTTAAAAACCACAATTATTTACATTTTGATTATTCGACGAGCTTGTTCCCAACACTGGTACTACTTAATTACCAGAGAAACAAACTGGCCTCACCTTCCATCAGCAGCTATATCCCAGCCCCGTCCCACCCGGGTCGAGCTGTGTGTGCTTCTGCCCAGCAGCCTTTGAGTGCCCCTCCGTGAATTCAAACACATAAGCTGTACCAGGATTTAATTTTTTCTCCATTAGGAGTTACTCTGATATGAGACTTGTTCAGGGACAAATCAACCCCTTTCTCCACCTACCTACGGAACCTGAGCTGCTTCTGCGCTGAAACAGGTCAGCCACAATCCCGTGCCGGTTGTTGTCCTCGGGCAGCTTGGCAATTGCATCCCAACCTGGAAGAGCTTTGCCTGTGCTTCGGATGATGCCCTGTGAGCACTACTGCTGGCGAACCTTCCCTGGAGTGTGCTCTCCAGGGCCTCACACCACCCCTGCACCTCCAGCCCCTGCCCAATGTCCTCTTCTGTCTCCTACCAAGGTCACGAGGAGCTGCAGACGGCACCAGCAAGAGGCAAGGCATGGTACTTTCGTAACCATCTTTCCCACTTCAGTGGTCTGCTGGTCACTTTGTGCAGCCACCAGAGACCACCTTGGTACCACTTGACCCAACGTCTTGTAATACCTTCAAAGATCTGTACTTGTTCCTGCTGTTTTCAGACTCTTCAGCTACATACTCAGTTTACAGGTTTAATATCCACCCCGCAGCTGGTTCATGCCGGCCTGAACACAGCTGATGCAGAAACAGGCTGTCGGCTGAACCAACCTTGACCTAGTGATCATACACAATTTGCCTCCCATCTACAAATGTAACACCCAACCCAGGTTTGAAATCGCTTCATACCTTTGTCAGGCTGACTCCAAGCTACCATGATTTGGGTGACTACCGTGTGTTTCTTACTTCTTCCCTTACTGCCTTATGATTAAAGGTGGCAAGGTGTTCAGATGGCAGGATTCTGGAGGAGCTTGATGCCATTTCCAGAACATTGGTGGTTGCTGGTTTCATTGCCATCACCCCAAATATTTCAACTTTAACAGTACTGAAGCGCATAAACTGAAATACTGTTGTATCACCTAAGATTGCCATCCATCGGGTGTTGTTTCTTCCTGTTTAAAAGCCGTGATGGATAGAGACACAGGCAGATCTTCAAAGGTACTTAATAATTCTTAGGACTTTTGGTGGGAACTAGGTATGCAAATGTTCTCACACACATGGGTCTCGGCGCGTCAGGAGCAAACTATCAGTGTCTCTGGCCCTTCCCAGCTCCATCTGCTTCAGGTTGCTAAAAACGTCCAGAACTCTGGCTGAAAGATATTTCCAAAGAGGAGCAGGCCAGGGGGTGAGGTGGGGGTGTCTACCTAAAAACTGAGGTTGATGAAAGCAGAACTAAGTGCAAGGACACTGACTCATACTTATTTACATTTTTTGACTGAAAGCTTCTGTGAGTCATGCGCATTTTGACTTCTCCAACCTCGTATGTACCATCTTCTGTGCCAGAGTAATCCTCCTTTTAGAAAAAAAGTATTCCATCCTGTGCTGAAAGCCAGAGCAAGACATTTGTCTCCTCCGATCCCTGTCAGGGCTTGCTGTGCTGTCCTTCACACGGCAGCAGCAAGAGCTGGTTGCTCTGTCACTGTATTCTCTGAAGCAGTCAATGCAATGGCCTCTCAGAACTGGTAGACATTGTTCCAAAGACTTGATTTGCTTCATTTTGGCATTTCCACAGTCAACCTTTACATATAATTTTTTTTTTTTTTAATTTAAAATTATTATTTCGTATTTTGCTGGTCACTTCCATATTGCTTCATTCAAAATCCAGAAAATAGTTCAAATAAAATCAGAGCTTAAGTGCAAACTATCTTTCCAGTGAACCGCTATGTGCATTTTCTCCAGTCCAGTGTGTGTCTTCCAGTTTAAAGGACCCTTCCCACCACCACCCCACAGAACACCAGTAGACTTCATGACCCATATCAAGCTCTCCAGTTCTCCATCTTGTCCTCAGTGTTGCCTGACAGCATCCCCAACTCCCTTCGTGATCACGAAGAAGAAAAAGAGGGAAGAATTTGTTTGGGTCTTCCTACGTATCTATAATCAGCAGGTGTAAAACAGGAAAGCAAAGCTGTTTGCATACAAATCTTGGTTTCTTGGCCTTTTAGATTTGAAAAGAACATATTGGAGGCGTGGTTTTGTTACTCTTTTCTGAAAGGGTTTTCGTGTTTAAAGTTGGCACATATACAAAAATGGTTATGTCATGTACCAGTTCTGAGCTGGAGTCTCTGCGGTTAGGAATTGGCACAAAATCATGGTGTGGCTCAGAAAAGGGGTTTAGCTGTATATTAGAGTCACATCATCATTTCTTGGAAAGCCACGATGAAGATCTGAACAATTATGAAAAGCCAGGTTAGCCATTTTCAGTCGCTGGGATAGAAAGTGTTAGAGAAAGAAATTGGATTCTCAATCTCAATTACTATGCTATCACACATGATATAAAAATTGTCCATTTTTCCCCCTAATGGAAACTGCATTGAGATTTCCAAGAATGCTGTACAGACTCTCATCCGTTCCTGCTGAAAGAAAACAGCCTCTCTGTGGCTTTCCCTACCACATCTGGCTTGAATCACTGAGAACTCGCTCCAACACAGGCAACACCGCCACTGGCCTCTCCTGCTGCTCTCCGGCTTCTCTGACTGTCCGACCCTCCGGATCTACGGAAAGTGAGAAACGCCAGCTTGTACACGCCTTCTTTCAGTCTCTTTCCTTCCTTCTTTCCAGGTTCCCAACCCAATCTGCAAACGACTCCAAGACATCCATTCACTTGGAAATATCAAAAATGAGTGAACTGGCAAGAAGAGGAAGCTCATGGGAGAAAGAAAGGGAGGGAGGAAGGGGAGAGAGAAAAGGAGAGAGAGAAAGAGCGAGGCAGCTAGAAGGGGTTGCCTTTCACTTCTGTAAGACCGCGGTCCCTACACCACCGTATTTCGGTGTCTGTAGGGCGGCGGGGGCAGCACAGTGCCAGGCTTCAGGGAGAACTCGGAGAGGTATTCAGGATTCTCTGCCACAATGGGCCGGATCCGTCCGTTCTGTTTGTAAAAGTATTTTGTGCTGTACTCTTGCAGGTAGTCCGGGTGCTGGAGGGTGCTTCGCGGGGGCAGGCTGTGATTCCAGTAGTCTGGGTTGTCGAAGGCCTTCTTGGCTTTCTCCGGCAAATTGTTCTTCAGGTACTCAGCATTTTCCAAGGTGTTTGCAAAAGTGTTGAGGTACAATGGCTCATTCACGTACTCATCCTCTGCTTTGGGCTGCCCGTTTGAAGCGTTGTGATACTCTGGGTTGTCCACAGCTTGGAGATCTCCATTCTTTCGTCGGGAAACAAATGGGTTCTCTTCCACTGGGTTTAGGTAATCTAAGGAAAGATTAAAAATAAATCAACAAAGAGAAGGAGTAATCCATCTGTATTACCACCAGGCTGTGCCAGAAGCAGTACCGGGGTTTGTGCATCCTTCCACCCCAGACACTCATTCCAGAAAAGCTGGAAATCAAACTTCAGCTCTCGCTGAGCCACAGGCTGTGTGCCTTGCTTGATCCTGGCCTTCCTCTGCGCACCATCGACAGAGCCAAGCACGTCAAGTAACTTCTGCCTCTGCTGCTGACTCTCCGTGCAACCTTGGACATATCAGTCAAACCCTCTGCTCCACAGTCTTTCCATCCAGAAAGCTCTATAGAAATCTTAGCTAAGCCTCTCTGCACAAACACCATCCCCAAGGGCTAACTTCTAAGACAGCTTCATTTCTAACAGAACAATTTGCCTGATTAAAAACCTTCCATCCCTGAAGGACAAAGGGCCTCGAAGCATAATGAAAAAAATGATTCAAATAAGCCCTGGAAAGGGTACAAGAGAGTCTTACATCAGCTCCAAAACAGGACTTGGAGCAGGCTACAGTTGCTTCAAATCACTTTCTGTGGATTAACACCACAAAAACTGTAGCTGAAGTGCAGAAAGGTTTTAATGCTTTCACGGAACGATAGACAGGGGGTGGGAAGGGAAGAGAAACATAAAGAGGCTGGCTGTCCTAGGTTAAAAAGGCACACTTAGTAAGGTCTCACCCATGGTCACACACAGGTGACTGAGCCACAGGGCAATGGATGTGTTGAGTGTCATGTCCTGCCTTGCTCTGTGTGTAACAAGGCCTTGCTGCAAAACAGAAAGCCCATCAGCCTGGGCAGGAGGGAGGTCACCGACACTGCGAGCGGGCTGCAAAGGCAATGGCGTGGAGGTGGGCCGGGGACAGAAGGAACTGCAGGTGAGACCACTGGTGGCAAGATAGTCAAAAGCATCCAGTTCATCCAAGGCTGGAAATGATCGGATCAAACCCACTTCTGCCTTTCAAAGAAACAGGCCCCTCTCTGTATGGTCCTCACTTCAGCTCTGTTTTTATCCAGGACAGGGACAAAACTATTAAATGTAAAAGTTCAAGGCTTTGCAAGTACCTTTGACCACACAGCTAAAACTTTGCTGAATCTAAGAGGAGGAACAGGTACATGTGCCCATACCAAAAGCACTGTGAGAGTATCTTTTTTTTGAGCAATGACAACCAAGCAGTGCTTGGATTCAAACCCCTCAGCTGACAGGGAGCATGGAGTGTTGTGGCCATACTGTGACATCCGTGTGCCTGTGCCCAGCGAGACTGGAAAGAGGTGCCCTCTCCCGACCTGCCACTACCGCATCCCTGAGGGCTCAGGTGGCACCCGCGAAGTTCCTGTAGAACTCTGGGGCTCCCCAGGGTGCACCTGCATGTGAAGATATGCACCGTCTCACACTGAAGCAAGCTCACAGCATCAAATCTCCTATTGCAAGGGTGGTTGTGAAGTGCAGGGCCACGAGTGCACTCCCAAAATCACTGCTGCTGTGGGCCAAGCCCCAGGACTCCCTCCATTTCCACCGCATAACACAAAGGGTAATTTTGAAGCAAACTCGGTAGTTACTTGGCATTTACATTTGCATTAATTAATTTCTTTAAAGCTAAAGCAAAGGTTTGGAAGCAAATTACTAATGACACATCCCCTCACATCTAAGTGACTGCTGCCACTATTTAAAAAGGAAGAAACAAATGACGGCAAACTGGGAAGTGTAGCACTCTGGGCTGGCACAGATCGAGGCAAACTTCACCTTGCAGTGATGGTCTCTCTGAAGCACACCTTGTTCTTTCAATCCTAAACTTCTCTTGGGTATAAAATGCCAACTGCGTGTATCTGCTCTGTGATGTGTTCAATGTGACATTTACCAAGCACAATGCCATGAAGATGAAGAAGATCAATAAACAAAGCAAAGTGGACACTATGGCCGAAGATAGATCCTTTTCTTGGAAATCACTAAAGATTTGTGTTTGAATAAGAAGGGGGTTTGCGTTGTTTCCATTCCTCTCTCTCCTTATTTCCCAGAAAGAAAAGGAGAAATTACCAAACTTGACATATTGGTGCATTTGAGCTTTTCTAAGTAGAAAATTAAGTAAATAAAAATGAATCCTCATGTAAAGAAATATTAACCTAGCCAGAATGTTTCAACCTGGCTGGGTTGCTCAATAAACCCGTTTTTGGTGAAAAGCTGCTGATGTAGAAAAAGAGAGAATGAAGTCAGACTAGATCAGGAGCTTCTCCGGAAAGACAATTTCTTACCTGTTTTAGGCTTGTCTCGCATCGGCGTCATGTACCCGTCCTCATCCAGCTCTCCCCGCACGACCCGCTCGGGTATGAAGACGGTGGGATCAGCACTGTACCTCTGGGTGCTGCTGTCCTCTTTTGCCAACGTTGTCACTTGTTTTCGTAGTGTGCCATTACAGCAAGTGTCTTCAAAGATCTCTGCCGTGGCCCCTTGGGCAACTGTGGCTTCAGGTATTATGCAGCCAGGAGCTCTGTACGGCATCGGCACTTCTGCGGCGTAGCCACCATCTCTGTACACAAACTGGTTCTGTTGAAAAAGAAAAAGGCAGCATGGGAAAGGAGGCTCTGAAGGGAAAGAAGATCCAACAGCAAATCATCTCTGTGGCTCCTGTGTTTTTCCTGCCACACTCACTCAATGACGCATTTCACTGGGCAGGAGAAGACTTCTCCATCCCACAGACTACTGCATTTGCAGTGTTGCAGGATTGGCAGCGGCACAGGCTCTGTTGTGGACCGGCAAAGCATCCACCTGCCCCGGTGGTGCTGGGCGAGCCTCCCCTCCCAGAGAGGCACCATGGGTGCGGTGAGGGGAGCAGGGAAGCAAACCGGCTGCCTGAGTCTGGAAACAGGCCTAGAAATGGGGCAGGAAAGCTTGTCTCCTATGTAGACATGTGGAGGTTGGATATACATAGCTGCAAGAGGCAAACACAGTATCTTCTATTGTTTTGGCAATCTCCCCTGATTTTGGAACAAACCCCTTAAATCTTATGTTAGGGAAACCTCCTCCTGCAAAGGGGACTGGGGATGGAAGACATTATCACCTCTGAACTTACAGTTCCTGAAGGAACTACTTCTAGGGTATCCTGCAGTGACAACCTTGCAGTCACCCAAACACTATGCGATTCCATCAGGTAGTGCATTTCAGGCTGGTGAACCATGTTCCTATTGGTACCTCAACTCAACCTACCATTTTGCTTGTCAGCAAGTGTGTGGAAGGAAATTTAGACGCCATGACCTACAAATAGGAAGGTAAAAATGTACAGATTCATACAAGCCTGTTACTTAAATGGTTTTTCAAGAAAAGCTGGCAGTTGGCAGAATTTTGCATGTGGGTCCATAGAGCTTGCACATGAATCCAAACTGAGTGTAGAGCTCCTGACTACTTGATTGCTTACATACACACTACATTCGCTGTTGGCTTTGGGGCCATTTATGTAAGAAAAAGGGATTTGAAACAGAAAATATGTAGTGAAGGAAGAAGGAAAACCTAAAGGATGAGGGTTGAATGTGAAATACTTACTCCTGACATAGGGGTGTAGGCAGGAGGAGGGCTGTGTCCAATTTCACTCTAATAGGAAAGAAAAATGGAATGATGGATACATAATAAGAGGTCACATGAATGAAACAAGTCACATGAGCTGTATGATCTAATGGGGACATGCATATTCGATTTCCTAACTGAATCCAAAATTCAAAGAATCCAATAATGGCAAATATCTCACCAGCGTCAGCAAGCTGTGTGCCTCACCAGCCTTAGGGAGGGCTACTGAGCTCCTCTGGCTGGGTAAGGGCACCTGCTGATGCCTGTATATCCTGCAAATGTCTCGCGTCTAAGTTTTGGAAAAGCAGATTGTAAAGAATGACAGATGGTGAACTCAACTTCAGAGGAAACACAGGGCAGGAGAAGCAAAGAAAGCACTGAGCCCCAAGCCAAGGCTTCCTTTCCCAGGGACAGAGCAGGACAGGGATAACCAGGAGGGCAGGAGGGTGCAGGACTCTCATTAGACTGTCACAGCTAGCTTAACTATCAAAGGAAAAACAGTCCCTAGGCTTTGGTAAACCCAAATAGCACAGCAGCTCCTGCATTTCGAGACTCCAGCGTGCCGTGATCCTGCTCTCAACATGTACCGCCCTTCTAACGTTACCCTTGTATCATAGGCTTAGGGGTTTTACCAAGAAGTCTGGAGGCTGTACATCACAGTACCCATGCAGATTGTTTCAAAAACATATCCACACCAAGAAACATGCCAAAACGAAAATAAAAGATTATATATATCCTTCCATAGTAACAACTGGATGTACTACAGTCAACCCTTCCCTTATAGGCTTCTTGCCAAAACATCAGGATGGAGATGATGGTCACAGTCAAATATCTTACTTTTTAAAAGAATGTTGTGGGTTTGAGCCTCCAGATTGCATGAGAGTGAAAAGAGCTGTAGCAATACTGTGCTAGTGGGACATGCAGGAAAGTGGAGTTCGCTGCTGTCTGCTTTTCGCAGACACTAACCCAGTGACTGTAACTGCTCCTCTTCTATTCCGTACTACGCCGTGCTATATTACACACCTTTAATTTACATCCTCCTATTTTCACAGAGGCACTATCATGAATTTCAACTTGAGGTTCATTGATTCTAGATTAATAAGGGGAGAGCTGTCTTGAACTACTTTTAGTTCACAGCCAACAGTGATCTCTTAAAGGTAACTTAGAAAAGCAAGTTTTTTGTCAATGGGCTTGGCTTCAGTACACAGGACTATGTTCCTCTGCCAGTAAATGTCTAGGTGATTAGCTACCTAAAAAAAAAATCTTGCTCTAGGATGGACACATTATCTGTCCATAGGCATACTTTGTTCCACCCTCATCACCAAAGGCTAAACCCACTGTCCTATCTTTACATCTTCTTGGCCATGACTCTAACATTGCAATATAGTACTATGCAACTATAACAACATGATAACAGGCCTCCTTAGAACAGTCCTATCTCCAGATGTCAGGAGAGAATGGGCTAGCATCAATGCATTTATGGCTATTTTTGCTGACAAGACCCTTCCCAGTCAGTGGCCTGCCAAAGAAGATCATGGTAATGGTATTTTCTTCATGCCTCCCCTTTAGCTGCCTTCCAACACCCTTAACACATAACCTCACAGCCCAGTTCTTCTCAAAACCTCTAGTGGCCGCACACTTTTAAAATTCTTTACTATTTTCTCCCATGAGCTAATACCCTGTGGCCACTGTTCCAAAAAAAAATGAGGCAAAGAAAACAGCTGTGGTGCAAATTAGTGGGGCTGAAAATATGACATAATTGTTTAAATGTCTTTAAATTGCCTGCTAATTGTAATGTGATGTCATCATTTTGTAGGCTTCCAAGATAAGTACTGAAAGCCCCAGCCAACTCTTATTGGTCAGGAGCTGAATCACACTGTGAGCAGAAAATACATTTGGACCTTACCATGTAAAACTTAAACTAGATTACACATACAAACCAAGCTATTTTTTGTTGATTCTTTTTCTTTTTTTTTTTTGGTTGTTGTTTTTGTCATCTTAAATGCTGTGTTGAATAAAAGACCTGACGTTCCTGTACTGAGAAGATCTAGGTTTTTGGATTTATGATCCTGACATTCCGACCATCTCTAGCTGGTTGAGATGGACAGAGACTTCATAGGCTGGTTGCTCAGAGACCTCACTGTGTAAGCCTACTTAAAAAAATCTCAACTCACATAATAAAAAACCCCAAAGATGAACCACTTATCACCCCCTTTTGCTAGTGTGATACGCACTATATCCATTAGTTCTGGAGTGCACATATCCATCGACATCTACACTCTAAGCATCTCCCAGAAGGAGCATCATCTTTCTAAATGGCCATGAGCAGCCCTAACCAGAGATGCCCAAGATTTAATTCTTTATACTACATGATTAAATTTCAGGCATAAACATGGCATCAGGCAGAAAAGATAAAAAACAAGCAAATGTCCTCTAAAGCCTTTTTAGAGGCCTGTTGCTATTAAATACCAGTGACATATCAGCTATTACAACCACTAACGTTTGTGTAAGAAGAGCCTTGATAAAAGAGAGGTAAATAACACTTTTGTGAGTATTGGCTTGTGTTATTGCATTCTATTCATTAATTTCATTTTCCAATTCCTTGCTTCTAAAATCTCCCAAAGGTAAATTTCTCCTCCTTTATACCAGCAACATAATATTTTCTGGCTGCATGTTAAACTGTAATGAAATCAAAGCCTTGTTGGGCCCTGCCGCTCATGTTTATGCAGTTGTGTGAACATGAGTCTGTCTTGTCCCTTTTCATTTGAGTCCAGCACCATTCCCGATTATGGTACCCAGAGCTGTTCCTCCCTGGCCTGTGCTGTAGCTCATCCCACACCAGCCCCACGGTGACCACAGCTGCCTTCAGAGCTGCACCCACAGCAGATTCCAAGTGGAAAAAGTGCTGAAGGTACTCAGTGATGTGATGCTGCTGTGGGACTATGGGCAGTACAGGACTACCACCGAAGAGAAAACGTATAAATGTTTTACAGCATGATCTGGTACCCCCATGCTTGGCTTGCTAACACAGCCTCCCAACAACATCCTTGCTGCTGCAGAGCTTATTTTTCTTGTCACCCAAGACGTGCATGAACATTTGACAGGTTTGCATAATTATTACTGTTGGTCTTAAGCAGCCTGCTAAGCTCATGAGACTGAAAGACTTTTGTTTACTAAAGATAAGGCTCTGCCAACATCAATGTACACACATATACAGACATTTGAACTGACTCTGATACTGCTCCTCCTCACATGAAAACCCCTTTCGCTCTACTTCTGCTCTCATGCCCCAAAAGCATCAAACCACAAAGCAGAAGTAAACCACTCCCACCTTCTCACTGGGATGCTCCTCACACATCCTGTTCAGGGGCATCTCATGGTCTGTGCTTCAGGCAACTCAGTGATTATCTGTTTTGATCAAGCTCTACAACGCTTGGTTCGGTCCTGGGCCATGTGCCCCCAGAAATAACTCACTTTCCTCCTTCCCCTAGAGACTGTTTACCTGATTCAAAACCAAGCCAGTAGCCAGACTTGAGTAACCAACCTGCAGCCTCCTAACATACCAGGCTGAGCAGATCTTGCTGCAAGCACCAAGATTTCAGCAGTTCTGTAAGAAGGACAGCTGATTTATGCAAGTGGATCTGAATAATACGTTTGGGATGCTCTGGTGGGGCTGCAGGCAGAGCACACAACACAGAGCTGTCCCACCAGCCCCGAGCAAACTCCAGCTACATTTCAAGGGAGCAGCCTGGTATTTACAACTGATCTGAACTGAAATTCAAATAGGAAAGGTCACCCCAGGAGAGCAGCCACCTCTGCTCAGAAGCAGCCCTGCTTCCCTCTGACCACCGAGCTAACAGCCTGCTCTGCCCCGCTTTAGGGAGCCCACAGCAAACATGTCTGAGATGAAAATCAAAGGGAAGAAAAAAACATATACCACGAGATAGCTGTGTAACGTTAAATAGAAATGAAATGCTGTTTGTATAGTAACAACTAGAGGGCTTTGCAGACCTCTGGAAATTTCTGGTCCTAGCCCGTGCTCAGAGCAGGGCCATATATAAAAAGAAAGGATCAAATTGGATCAAGAATCCAACAAGGATCAAAGAAAGGATCAAAATGGCCCCTGGGCCATTACAGTTAAACCATGTCTGTCCCTACAGCTCGCAGCTCCTGACACGAGTCTGGTATGGCTCACGCTCTCTCTTCTCTTTAGCTTGAACTCCTAGGCCTACTTCAGAAAACTCCATTCCCCACTGGGCACTTTCCTCTAGGACTACGAAGAAAAGTTCCTGTTAGCATCACTGCCAAGTGTCACGGCTTGGCCCTAGGTACAGGTCATTGCTGGTACCCTGCATCATTTCAGCACACAGAAAAACAGTCACAGCATACTGGAGATGTATGTCCTCTGAAACTGGTTTGTGAGACGTGTGTGTGTCTCTTACCTATTTCAGGTACACAAAGAAGCAATGTAGATTCTTTTTCTTTTTGTAGAAAAACAGGACATACATTTATCCAGTGAGAACAAAGGGGAGTCTATCATTCAACAACAAAAATAAAAGGTTTTAATAAAATACACAGGTTGCAGACAGGAGCTATGCAGCAATTTACAATGCCCTTAATTCAATGGCTATAAGGTTTCATTGGAGATCGATGAATCTTTATTGGAAATTATGAAGTGCCTGTCCGTTTTCCAGCATTACCCTTTCTCAGAACGTGTGTAAACATTTTAACTTGAATGTGAATACGTAAGTATAGAAAACAACATAAGCACCATCCTGTGTTAGCTAAAGTGTTTGCTCCAGTCTCTGCTGACTGCTTTTTCCACTATCATGACACAAAACATCCAGTTTAGATCAGTGAGAGAAAAAAATATAAATAGAAGAAACAAGGAATAAGTATTTTCTGTACATAAGATTTTTCTGGTCGCTATTTCTCAGAACAGAAGTAAGATTTGCAGGCAGCCTGACCTCGCACAGGGTGTCTGTACCATCTAGATGTGCTGAACCACATCCTGGCAGTACAACGCGGTTAAGACATCCCACAATTTGTTCAAAATCAGTATGGACGTTTCACTGCTGACCTGGGTTTGTGTCAGTACTGACCTACTTCATAGCTTCAGATAGGTCATTTAAACATTCCCTTGCAGAATTTTCTCTCCAAACAGCTGTCTGTTTTCAGACTTAACAAGTCTTTTAGAGCAGGCCATGCCCAGTGGGATGCCCGAACCTGAATACAGCCTTCAAGGAGTAATTTAGTCTGGACTGTGAACACTAAATGGCATTTATCACAAACAAAACGTGCCTAACAATCTTGGCATAGTGGTAAAGCAAACGATGTATCTAAATATTACAAAGAATATTTCCTGTGCTGTTACTGGAAAATACCAGACTTACACCATACATTTTCAGTCTAGCACTTCACCAAGTAGAGGAGTCATACATTATGAGGCAACCGATGAAAATAACCAGGTAAGAGATACACGATGTGGGCACAAAATTCAGTACCCAGGCACACTGACAAGGAAACACAGGTGAAATGCTTTTCCATAGACTCATCTCCTATACCTGGGCTGGGAATAGAAGCATTCTCCTGCTGTATGGCATCAAATGCTCTCCCTGGAAACCCCCCTGTCCTCCAGACTTTGGTTACCTTCATCCTTTCACCCTCCACAACACCTGGCAAACAGACTTCAGCTGGCACAACACGAAATTTAATCTAAGCACGACGCAAGACTGAAGATGCAAGAACTTCTTTTCGCTATTATTTTGTATTAACACACCATGAGTGTCAAACAGGCAGGAGAGAAGGAAGAGATTCAGCTTGCCTGTGTCTGCCTTTCCCTTTCAATCTCTCTTGCTCCCATACCATTCCTATCACTCATGACTAGCTTTCTGTCAATCCTTTTTCAATACACTCTCCAAGACGTTTCACAGCAAACGGCACCTTCTAACATTGGGCCAACACCCCACAGTTTGGAAGAGACAACACACCATTTCCTGGCTCCTCTAACAATTCCCTGGGGGAGAGAGAGGTCAAAGCGCTGCTCCTGCTCGTATGCTGGAGCATCTGTCCAAAACAGGGGAACAGCAGCAGCTCCTTTTCTGTACAAACCTCGAGTTTCAAATCCCAAAACAGGAAAAGGATGGGGAATGGGACGAAAACCACAACACAGCCATGATTTGTGATTGTGACATGGTAGGCCAAAAAAAAAAAAAAAAGGCACAAAAGAAAGTTGATGAGCAACACTTGGAGCAGCAGCCCCCTCCTATGCTGCATGCTGCATTGCCATCTTCCCCAGTCTGTTTTATACAGTAATCAAAGGATATTCTGAGCCTCTCAAAATGCCATCAACCCTCATTGAGAATGAAATAGAGCACATCTCCACTGAAGCCTTTACAGCAGTAATCATTACAGCATGCTGGCCTGAACAGGGAGCTCTTACAGACAAAGATGGGTTTTAAAAATAAAATAAAAAAGCCTTCCTAAAATCTGAATAGAAACTTGATGATAATCTCCCAATTTTATTATGCAAGGGGGAAAAGAAACCCATAATTGTGCACTCTTGGTCTCTTATAGCAAAGAATAGGCTTCTTGATGAAATGCTGAGTTGATTTAGAGCAGGGCTGAGGTTCTGGTGGCAATAATACGCTAAAAGAAATAACCATCCAGCTGATTTGGATAAAATAATCATTTTTTAACATTCTAAATCTAAACTTCACCTGTGCCTTCTCCCACTTCTCCCCACCGCATCTTTTGGTGAGTCTTTTTATAGCTTGTAGATTTTTTTTTTCCTCTCCCCTACCACAGCATTAAATAAGACAGACAAATTCTTTACTCTGGCTAACAAAGGGCGTTTCTGGCTGTGCTGGCATTTATCCCCATTGCATGCATGTTTAGAAAGTACAGTATTTGGCACAGCATGCTCCAGAGTCCTCCTGCCACCTCATGCTTGAAGCACTGTCACAGGAGTCCCATTGCCAGGGGACACTGTGGACAGGACAGGACCCTCCAGCTCGTGAGTCCTGGCCATCCTGGGCATACAGGTGTTCAGATGACAACTCTCTGGAGCCCTGCCAGGTGCCTTTCTAAATCATGGCCCCTTGTATGTTCAGGTGCTTTTATTCTTTTAAGAAAACCACAAATATGATTCCTCAGAAATTGACTTTTTTTTACTAACAATTTCTGTTTCAAATCTAATCACTGAGGGAAAATTTTCTCCCATCTCTCATAATTATTTCCTGACTCTTAGTCCACTTTTCCATCTACTGAATTATGTAGAGTTGTTTAGCTTGCTGTTTTCCAAGAATGCCTCATCAGTGCAGTGTAGAAATATTTATTACTTACTCTCTTTATATCTATTGACTTCTTTTCAGTAGAGAAAAGAAAATGGATCAGCTGTGAGCCCTCTTGACTGTTAACACAGACAGCAGCTATTCATGGATAAAGCAGATGCTGCCTGATTTTAAACCAGTTTATATTAAAACTTAATAAATTTACATGTCATGCATCGAAGCAATATACAGCTACACACTCTTCCACTGATACCACTGAGTGTTAACTTGCAGTAGGTCTCACCAGAAATTACTGTGAGCTAGTGATCCGTAATTAACTATATATTAATATTCAATTAGTAGAAACCAAGACGCCATCGAAAACCTTCAGAAAGTCGGACTCTAAATGTATGTGTCTGAATTCAGGAGCCTAAATGTGACGGAGAACAGCTAACGCATTAAAAAATTCCTGGTTTAAGGCACTTGACCTGCAAAACCATGAGGCAATTTGACAAGTTGGTCCTGATAATGCAGTCAGGCTGAGAAGGTCTTACTCCTTGAGAAACTCCTCTGATTTCAGCTGGGCTGGTCGCAAAGCAGAGACTAATTGCCATAAAGCACTTTCAAAGAATTCTCTGTAAAGAGCCAGGCATCACCTATTCTCTTTGAGGCCTCCATGTGAATTTTCATCTTTTTTTTTCTCTGGCAAACCTAGCACATTTTAAAAAGGTATTTAAATACTCATATTCTAAATATACGTATTTTGCAAGAAGCTTTCCTTTTTCATGTAAATTATTAAGACTGCAATAATTTTTCATCTAATGTACTTTACAGTGTATTTTTGCATGTTTATTCTTCCTGCTTCATTCACCCTTAGTCCTGAAATTAGACTGACTGGTATCATTCTGGGTTCACCTCCTGCTTTTCATGGACAAAGATGGTCTTGTGTTACCTCCAGTTCCAACAAAGACTAGAAATAGACACAAAAGAATTTCCCAGAAGAAAAGTAGTTACAGGAGGTAAAATATTTGTGATGGTCAAGTAGACACCAACAAAACACAACAGCTAATGAGAAGTGTGTCATGTAAAAGGCAGAGCAGCAAACAGAGCCACCAGGATGTCACTGAAACTTAGAGAAGCAGAAAATGGGAATTTGAGATCTTGAAAGAGAGCTTGGTGGGACTTCCAGAATGACTCTAAAGGTTTGATGGCAGCAACTCCATTATCCGGTACAATGTTGCCTAGACTCCACTAGAAAAATACATAAAATGTAGTATTGAATTAAAGACATATAGAATGTATTAATACAACCTTTCCGAACTAATCAAGCAGTTTTTCGAGAAGCCAGAGAGCTAATACAGAGCTAGTGACAACGTAATCTTCTGAAATGTTACAAAACTCTTTGATACACTGTCTAGTTAATTTACAAGTTCATCTGTTCAGGCATTGGAGATTTCATTGCAACACTTGATTAGGAAGTAACAGAGTTTAGTAGAAAGTGGAAAAAAAAAAAGACCACTAAGTTTTGAGAAAGTTTTTGATCACCTTTAAGGAGAAGGAATTAAAGACAAGAGATAGAAATAAAAGTCCACAACCTGACAGACTGTAGTAATAAGCATCAAATTTAAGGAAAGATTTGGTCATACTATTTTGGGGAAGATATTGCAGAACCACAGGGGTAGCAAACACCACAAATAAACTAAATAAAAGAGAGACATCAGTGTTGTCCTTCTTTAACAATAAACACATACAAATGGTACTATTCTACTCAGCCCCTTAAGTATAAGGGATTTCTGATAACTGGCAGCTCCTTAACTGAGCACAAAACCAGGCAGGCAGCAGATAGGAATAGGATCCAAACCCTGCTAAAGAGTCAGCATTAACTGCCCAGTGAGTTTTTTCTACCCTGTGATGTATTTTCCATCCCACCTGATACAATCAAGACAATTTTTCTAAAAGACAAACACTACCTCAAACAGAATTTCTTGTATTTGATGCAGAAATTAAGAGACAGGAGACTCTGGCCTACGTTATGCCAGAAGGTTAGACAAAACGCTTGCAACGGCCCCGTCTAGCCTGGATATCTCTTCACACAAATTGTCTGTCGAATTTTGAAGAAGTTTTACTGCCATCACCCTCACATGGCCAGGACATACCTGGAAAAACAACTAGCTTGAGAGCTTGGGCAGGAACACTTAACTGCCTTTTCTTACAGAAAAAGAAATGGGAACCAGGGAAGCACCGATTGCTACTATAGCCCTGGGCACAAGGAGAACCACGGACAAATCATGACTCCTCCCTGCTGCCTTCTTTGCCAAGAGGAAGGGATGCTGTACACAACTGCTGGCTCAAGTGTCCCCCAAGTTCCGACTGCTCTCCAAAATCCCTCCTTCCAGCTGGAACTGAGGACGGCAGCGCTCACAGTCCCCCACCTTCCAAGTCTGCTGTATTTCAGGATGTGTAGGAGGTCATATTAGACCTCAGATTTGATCTTCTACCACTGGAACACTGCAGGTGCCTAGGAAATTCAGCCCTGTTATTTAAGAATCTAATAAAAGTCACTTCAATCTGGTAGCGATCCCACTGGGTGAGTAGTCCCTGTTGTACACGATAAGCTTTGGAAGGAAAGATGCCATTCATCATGCTGATGTGAAACACATTTGAAAACCGCTAACAACCATCTCCTTTGTAATCTTGTGATTTGAAAATGGCTACCTTTCAAATTTAGAAACCAGAACAAATTAATCATAAAGATAATTCCAGAGAGAAACCAGGCGAGAAGTTATCTTTTTATATGCAGACATATACAGATGTTCAGCCATGAAACACCACCAGACCCAACGCCAGACAGGACTGCTGCAATGGCATAACAGACGCTACTGAGGAAACCGAAACCTGGCTTTTGGCGTTCCAGAGGCTGCTTTAGCCAAATAAAATAGTCTCCCTGGACATATGAATTAGACATCTCTGAGAAAAACAGCTTGATATTTAATTGCAGGGTTGGCAGGTGCTTCCACGATATACAGCATATGGAATAAAATTACAAGGACAGTATCAGCAAGTAATAAACAGTATAGACAGTTTTCAGCGGGAATTAGCCAAGGATTTAGAGCAAAAAGCATCATGAGGCACACAGAGTGCCTTCTGTATTAGTATTATCTCTGTGCACACAGGACAGTACTTGTTACAAATACCTGAATGAATCATCTAATAGCTCTGAATGCAGGACACTCGAGCGCTAGCTGGGGTCCTGTGCTCATGGAAACATTGCCGAGGATTCAGCTTATCTCTCAGAAGCACAGAGCTTCTAAAACTCCATATTTCTAGAGTATCTCTAGACAACGGAAAATAAAAGCTGGGAAAAGCCAAAGAGCTGAAATTGCAACTGAAGAATCTCAGATGCAATGAAAGAATTCCATTTAGCTTCGCATGCTAATTTTTATTTAAAAGCTGCATCAGTCTCAGGCTGGACTTCATAACAGAGGGCACTGTTACGGGCTATATCCCAAAGATGTGCTAGTATGAAGCCAGTGTGGGTGTGATGAAAATGCTGAAGCTGTGCCTGAGCCTCACAGCTTCGTAAATCTCAGTAATTCCTGGAGGAAAAAGGATGTGACACTTCCCGGGGAGCTGGTAGCTCCCCGGAAGGCTTCCCTCTTTCCAATCTTCTTTCCATGGGCTGCAGCTCTGTGCTATTAATTCGTACCCAAATAGCTTTTTTCTTCACATGGAGGGGGAGAAGGCAGGCAGTGCAGTGTTTTATGCAAACTTCATCCAGTGGCGGCTCTGCCAGGCAACAAACTGCAAGGATTTAGGACCAAGATCACCCCAGAGAAACTTCAGAGCTTTCCTTAGAAAGTAAATGCTCTTGCTCTCCCTTAATTCCCTGACTTCAAAGCCTAAGTGTGAGGAGGCTCACGATCTCCCTGCTTTCTTCCTGCAAACTTTTGTCCCTAGTAGAGCTGCGCTGCTGGAACACTCGACTGAAGCTGTCAGTACAACATGCCCAGAGAAGGAACACAACACCCTGCCATCACATAACCGACTCTTTTTTCACTAAAACTATAATCAGAACAACTAAGATGGGAAATGCAGTATCTTTCATGCTTCTGATCTCTGAAAATGACACAAGGATCGTGTAGCTCTTGTCTGTACGTTTTACTTCTTACCAAACTGTCTGGCAATCTCCCCATAGAATTTAATTTGCCAGACACAGTGAACACAAACTACCTTATATCAATTCACTTGGCATCTAGGGCTGTAGCAGCACCATAATGAGTTTGTGTAATATTAATATTCACCACACCAAACAAGTATAAATCACAAACTATACAAAGGAAACACGAAGACAAAAATCACACAACTGCTGACAGAGAGCTCTGACAGCATTTCAATTCCGTGTGATTCTTATAGTTGACGTCCATTTGTACTGAACTATTCACAGCAGACATACTATTACCTTGAAGGAGCTACTGTGTATTTTGTTTTAAATCAACATGAATCTTCACTGGAAGAATAGTTAATGTACCAAGAACCTGAGTGCTTCAGAAAAACAACAGACAAGTATATGGAGTTCTGCACAGAGACGAAACGAATGTACCGCATCCAGAAAAAACCTCTCTGCAAAGGAAACCGGGAATGCTAAGGTGCTAGGGCGCTTTCAACTTAGTCCAAAGCCCTTCCAGCAACAAGGTCCTGTGGCCTTCGCATGATCTGGATGTATTTGCCTATGTGGCAGTACTAGCAGGTCATTTAGGACATGCAGAATTGTTAGCAAACAAAGTTGAGACTGAAGCTGAGACAACAGACAAGCATCAAAATTCTATTGGTAATCCTGTTCCAGGACAGCAGTCAGTCTCAAATGATATTAGCAAGTGCTATAAATCAGCTGGTTGTTCAATGGCAACCTCTTTGCCCACCTCTTCCTTTGGCCTTAAAAATAACCCCTCCATAAAGAGGCTCCTACAATAAAGAAAAAGACTATGAAGTTGGAAGGGGTGTAGAAATACAGATCTAGGTGCAAACTTTCTGTCCCTCAGGTACCTGGGTCAGAAAACTTGGCTCAGAATCTGAAAATGTTCGGCAAAGTGTAATTCCAGATTTAAGTGTTAGATTGCTGTATGATGCCACAGAAAAATTCCCAGCAGTAGGAGTTACTGAAATAAGGATGCAGTCTCACTACTGTCGTTAAATTGAATTGCAAAGCAAAGCTCCCACTGACTTCAGTGGTACAAGATTGAAGTCTCAAGCCAAGATGGGAAATTGTGAGCTGCAGAGAGGAGACGTCACATCAAGAATGTGATGGAGACTCTGTGTGACAAAATAATGGTCTCTATAGGTCTGCTGACTTCAAGGGGATCACATGTGTTCAAGTAGTTGCAAACATGTGGTTTAAAGTTGGGCAAAGGCTGTGAGAAAGTTACTTTAATAATAATAATAATAATAACAACAACAACAACAACAACAACAATAATAAATGATGCCAGCAAGCATGTTGGCTGTCCAAACAGAACATTCTAAAAACCTCTTTCAGAATATTTACTCTTTGATTTTTGTTGGAATTAATTCCCTCAGCTCTAGTGGAGTCCTCTTTTTGACTGGCACTTGAGACAGAGGGCAAAAGAACTATTGAAAAGGCAATTACATGTTCCTACTAATCCCTTCTGCTTTAAATGGGCCCCAGTGTTTCCCACTAATATAGGAATAAGATGAATATAGCAAAGCTTATGGGTTTGACTCTGCTCTCTCAGCCCTATGTTGGGGTAAATGGCAGCACTCCACTCAGCTAGTGATTTACATTAGTGTAACAGTGAGCACCTTTCAAAGGTAACTGTTGTTGGTTCCTTCTTCTCTCAGAAATTGGCAGCAAAGGAAACAAAACCTCTCCCAGAGAGGGCTAGGAGGAAAAGTGAATTATTTCAGACCAGAATCAACACTAAAAATTAACTCATGCTGCCATAAAGAGGAAGTTTCTTGTTTATTGTTAATTCGTGCATCTTCCCCGCTTCGCTGCCTTTCAGTGATGCAGTAGAAACGCTGCGTGAATCCAGCTTTGCCAGTGGGACTACAACCCAGCCTCTTCCAAAGACCTCTCTAGTCTCCTTGTCTTTAAAAACCGTAGCAATTTCCTTATGAATTGACTGAATATTATTTAATATCAGATTCTGCCTTCCTTATCCCAGAAAAGCACTACTTTACTCAGCAGAGCCGAAAGAACTTCATGCAGTATATGGTCAGAGCACAAATACTGACCTGGTTTATACACTGGATTCCTTCGCTTACCTCTTAACTACATTACATGGTGTAATCAGTTCATATCACGGTATGAATTTGGAACTACCTCAACTAAGGACACAAGTCCAAAAGGTTTCTAAAGCATGAGGAATGAACGCCAGCATTTCAGTGAGACTCCACTTACTATTTAAAATGTGACTTTCCTTGAAAGAGAGCATGGAGGGATCTCAGTGGATAAAGACACCTCTAGAAAGTAACTTATCTTACTGTAAATGTCCAAGGCAGGCACTGGGCACACACACTCTTTTCCAATGACACAAAATGAGCCTAGATTAAGATCTTAGATTATATCCTCATGCTTTTGATGGTTAGAGTTATGTGAGCTGAATTCCACCTAAGCAATCTCTGTGTCTCAGATCCCCCTGTAAAGTGAACAGCATTTCCTCCCCTGACAGGGATGGTATGAAGATTAACATGCTAAAATCTGTGATGTGCTCAGCAAAAACACGTTTGTGAGGGAGGGCCATGAAAGCATCACACACAAACAGGAAAAGGGGCTGGGTTTGAAATCTGGCTCCAGACACAAAAGCAGCATTATCTATATATTGCAGCTGCCTCCGTTACATCAGTGCCAGTCCTGTCAAGACAACAGGATTGTAGGGACGGGAGAATCAGAGCTATGCACTTCCTGGCCAGGACGGTACACAGCTGAGAAACAACACTGCTTGACTTCCCAAGTCTCAGCTGTGCTTTCAGAACAGGCAGTTCAAGCCAAGCCTTTGTGCACTCAGGTCTGAGCTATTAATTTATAATTCACTGAGGCACAATGAACAGGGAACCCAGTGACAACATTTTTATAGTCAGTCTCTTTACAATGGGAGCCTGTAATTCCCAAGGCAACTCTGGCCTGTGTTTGATTATCGCACTTAAATTTCCATCTTTGCTTTTATAATAACCAATATTTTCTGTCAGAGCTTGCTCTTACCCTGTTGGAATCAATTCTTGTCCTCGAGGTGTAGATGGGAGGTGGGATGTTGAAGGCTTGAGGAACAAGATACTCTTCAGCATCCATCATATCTTCCAGGTCTTCCTCATCAAGAAGGTTTTGGAAGAACTTGCTGTCATTTGGGCTTGGGAGCTTCATACGATCATCTCCCTAAATAGGTTGTATTGAGAGAGAAAACAGTCAGAAGATGGATTAATTTCCCAACAGGGAATTCAGCCTTCTTCATAGCCTGGGAGCCAGGCTGCAGGGACCACACATGCTGCTTTGTTTGTTCTAAAGCACCACATCCACGTCATTTGCTTTGATCTTTTTTTTTTTTTTTTTCCTTTTTTACTGGGAATATGATGACAGAAAGGGAATAACTGCATAAATCAAGCAAAGGCATTTTTTGGCATTCTGGTGGCTGAGCTTTTATTTCTTCTTCTCTTTTTCCCATACAAGCTCAGTTTCTGACCCAAGTTCTGTCAAGGCCTGATGTATTTCATGAAATATCTCAGCTATTTAGGCTCACATGGAGAGGGCAGGGCAGAGAATAACATGGAAACTGCTGTGTCTATGTGTTTGCTTTATTTTCATTTGTATTTTTAGGGACTTGGGGGCTAAATTTCCCTCTCATCCATATGGAAAGTTCTGCAGAATGTACCTGAGCTGAAAGCAATAAAAATCAAACCAGGCAACAACAGCAGCAACAATGATATGTGTTTTTGTTGAAATAGCATCTATGATCTGGAGAGGCAAATCAGGGCTGTGTTTTGCTCAGTGCCACAAAACATCCCAAAAGGCAGCCCATGTCCCAAACACCTAATACCCCATAGAAATTATGCCAAACTTAATTGCATGGCTAAAAATGGCCTCCCACCCTGTAAGAACTAT
This sequence comes from Pampusana beccarii, assembly GCA_013399365.1. Classification (NCBI taxonomy): domain Eukaryota; kingdom Metazoa; phylum Chordata; class Aves; order Columbiformes; family Columbidae; genus Pampusana; species Pampusana beccarii. The sequence continues at coordinate 2,027,097 of VWYH01000777.1, read as the reverse complement.
TGTGCCACATGTGGAATCCAGCAGGGAATGATGGATGTGCTGTTGGGTGCACACGGGTCAGTTTAAAAGCTCAACAGCAAGCTCGCCATTCGTGGTTGCATCTGGGGGGAATGGGGAGTCTTAAGGTCAGAGATACCAGTGCAATGGAGTTAGTTGGTTTCTCCTTGGGAAGCACAAGGCCTATATTGTCTGCAAGGATCACTGGAGAAAAAGCCTCACAGGATGAAATACCCACCAGACTACACGACAGAGGAAGAGGAAGGGAGGGAAGAGGTATTTGGAATAGGGAAACATGTCCTACATAATGAAGTAATTTAATCAGATTGATTTTTCTAGAATCACTCCTATCAGCTGAGCTTACAATTTAACACATTGTGAAATACTGCAAGAGAAATTCCACATTCAGCACCACAGATCCTCTTGACTAGTATTCTACTTTTCAAATATATTTGACTCCTCCTCAAGCTGAAGGAGAGTAGCACACATTCATGCTGTGCAATAACACACCATGAGTAGGCTTAGCGTGTCTACACAGCAAAACGAAACACTGTACAGTGAGACTAGCACTAGAGGCAGAAGACATCAGGAGGCACAAAGTGGCAGTGGCGGTACTTCTGGAGGCTTTTCAGCTCAGAATCCTTACAACTGGATGTATCTCTGCCCTGTACTCCATGATCCGGAGGAGATATAGCATGAGAGTATCATTAACTGGATCAAACTAATTCTGTGCTTTGGTCTCTAGTATTTCAACATCATTTCTTTTAATTTTTCATTTTAACTGTTCACACACACTGAGGCCATCTAAGGACCTTACCAAACAGCTGGATTCATTTGCTATTGCTCCAATCTGCATTGTAATAAACACGTACACAACTCTAGGCTCCTCCAGAATGTGGGAGTAAAAATTAAAAAACTTCCACATATGCCTGTACTTAGGGCGTACACAGCTTCAGCTACATGTAGTCAACAGATATGGCTACACTGGTACTGCACAGCTGCCACAATGTAGTTTCACGTGATGAATCATGCTGGTGTGGATCTATTGCACCTTGAACTCAAGACATCCAAAGGTAACCCCCTTAACAGTCAGGTTTGGTAGACAGAATTCTTGATGTTGCAGAGCTGCTTACCTGAATTACTAAGTATCTCTGAGGGTCTCGAGCCATTCTAGAGAATTCAGCAGCCAGCTCCTTGAATTTAGGCCGACTGTCAGCATCAATCATCCAGCCTGGAGACATAAAAAATAAGAAAGAAAACAATTAAATGGCAAGGGAAGAAATCACTTTTTAAAAAATGTCCTTGATAGCTCTGGCCTAAAGAAAATATGCAATGAAGAGCCCAGAAGCATGAAAAGCTAGAACTCTATCATTTGTCTAAAATGCAAAACATCTGGTCTCGGTCAGAGAAGACTAGATGTTCCACACTGCATGGATTTCTTCTTAATTTGCTCTGAGCTCCTGCTCCCCATCCCCCAAACAGAGACAACAACACCTTCCAATTTTCTGAGTCTATCTTGCCCATTTAGATGTCAGCCCCAAATGTCTTTTGTTATGGACGTGTCCAACTTCTAATACAATGAATCTGATTTCATCTGAATCTAGTGGGTTTATTAACAGTTACTACTAAATACAATTTTCCTTTAACTGTCCTACTGTTCCACAGTGACTTAGATTAAAAAGATCTGTTCGACAGATCTACAGAGTGACTGACCTCACATCCACTTTTCAGGTAATTCTGCATTTTCGTGTCTGCAGCATTAACACGAACCTCACACAAGGCATTAGATGCTATTTTAATTTAGTAAGGATGATTCTTTTGTCCTTCACTCTCCAAGAAGCATTCATTAGGAACAACAATTCTCAATCCATGCTAATGCTTTCTGCAGAACAAGCAAGTAGCGGAGGCAGTCACCACCAGCAACTAGTTTATCTCGGTGTCAGCTTTTTCTAATGGAAGATTCTATCAGCAGCTTCCCCAGAACATGTTCTCATTTGCCAGGGAGACTAAATGAGGCAGGCCTTATCTCCTTCGTGCCGTTTAACTGAAGTAGTGACCAACACAGGAAAAACAAAGCTACTATAGCTCATAAAGAACTTCACACAAGCATTGCAGGACTAAGTCTGTATGTCTCGCTATAATTTTCCATCTTCCAGAATACCCCATCTACTAGGACTTCCTTTCGTCCACTGAGATTAGTCTCACACTCATTAGAAATCCTATCAGATGGAACATTTTTGCACTCAAACAACATGAATCGCTTGCACTGTTCAGACAATTTCCACACCTGCATGCACAGCACGAATGTTTTCAGAAGATATGTTATCTACCTCTTCTAGTGTTATTTTACTTCAGTTTTTTTTGTGTACAAAGCAAAAAGGAAAGGCCTGTATAAGATGGATGAGATGTCTGCATGTTAATCTCACTTAAATTAAGTCAGAAACACCAGAGAGATGTTGCTAATTCTTTTTAAATTAGAAGCATAGCCTTGGAGGATACTGTCACTCATGTGGGTATCTTGGCGATAAAAGGGTAGGAAGAAACCATGTGCAGACTGTTCTCGTTTTTCTGCTAAAGTAAAAATATTCATAAATTATTGTACTGGACTAAGAATGACAAAAAAATATCCTCTCCATAGCATTTCTTGTACTAATTTAACTTTTCATTATTACAATTGCAATCAACATTCTTGTTGCTAACAATAAAACATTCACGCTTTCTTTCCTCAATATTTAGAACCAGTTTTCTCCTCACAACCTTCACTGGCTGGGTATCCATGTACCATAATTATGTTTAATACTATCTTTTTTAACATCAAAATCAATTGTCATGGAAATGACAAGGGTTTACAATAACAATCATACAATTTTGACTTCACAGCAAGAATATGAGATACCATCTGACAGTAATAAGAAGCTGAGCTAACTCAATCCTTCATGGCTAAATTTATAGCTTTTGCAAATGCAAAAAAATGTGCATACAGTATTTAAATGGAATTTACAGTATCTTGGGAATCTTTTGTTTTGAAGCAGCCTGCCCTATTACCCAGCACTGTCAGAGACTGTAGATGCAAATGTTGTAAAACAGTGTCCCTCTTGCACTAAGCACAGGGATAATAAAAACAGCTATTACTTACACTTCACCATCACCATATAAACATCAATAGTGCAGATTGGAGGTTGGGGCAACCGCTCCCCCTTCTCTAACAGGTCGGGGATCTCTCGGGTTGGGATTCCGTCATATGGCTTCCCACCAAAGGTCATTAGCTCCCAGATAGTGACTCCTAGACAGGAAAAAGAGAGTGTTAATACTTGAGGTCATACTAGGATTCCTTCACAATTTCTTTTACCGCAGTATTTTGGCCCAGTTCTGGACTGCTATCTCTTCTTCGTTACACCAGTGCCTGTTAAAAACACAGACGTTTGGTCTGCCATTTTAAAAGCTCAATAAAGTGGTGCAACAGCACTTTCTGTTAATCTTCAAAAACAACTTCCCTCATTTTTATTGGTGTAAGAAGCAGGCTGATAGATCTGAGGCACAAGAGAAAGGTCTAAGACAAATAAATGGTGGTAAAGTAAATGGATGCAATAACAAAAGAATGCATCACACTCTTTTATCATCTCAAAAAGGAAAATAAATGGCTGATGTACTCTATTATTTTTAAGGGTGAAAACTGCAGATGTTCCCTAACGTACAACATCGATTTCCCACAAAGGTACAGCACTGAGTAACATTATGTCATTGTCTTTGCCTTGTAAGTCATTCAGAGCCACTTGTATTATTTTTTTCCTTAAATCACCTAATGGATTTGAGTTATGATAGTGCTATGCTTCAAAACCAAGATTCTCTTTTTGAATAGCCATAGGATTTGTTTTGGCATCAGAGCTGGAAATAAGGATCATATATCATAAGTAACAGAATTCGTCCCCCAACAAAATCTTAAATATTGAAAATGCTGCTGTCACACAAATTTAACCTTTATTTTTATTGCAAAGGTCATTTCAAACATGCCTCCAGATCAGTAACCACATTTTGCCAGCTGTCATGCTAATGTGAAAGGTGATGGGCAAAATTACCATTTGTGTAAAACATATATTTACTTCACCCTCATTCACCTCTTTGTTGATGTTCAATAACTATAACTTGCTAATTCTTTTTGGTCTTGTCCTTTCTGACTGTACATATTCTGGGCTTCCTGCATTTAAAATGAATTTCATAAATTAAGGTATATTTCTTACTAAGTGATACAAGGTATACAGAATTGAGGAGGAAGAGCAGCTTTATATGATCAATTTAACTTTCATATGTTTTTCTCAGCTGAATGGAAGAAGGCAGCTAACCAGCCACAGCAAACAGTGTCTTTTGCTGCTACCCACAGGTAAAAGTGAGTAATGAATAGAATTGTACACCTTTTTGTTTCAAAACAATATGGCAACAGGAAATGTAAATAGGAGTCCCTAGTGCTAGATTCTGCTAAAAAATTCTGCTTGGAAATGTATACATGATTTTATTAATAACAGCTACAGTAGATAAACAGGCAGACAGCTCAGCAGATGTGGCACAAATAGCTCATCTGGAGAACAGAATTAACAACAGCAAATGAACATCTCATTTCTCAAATGTGACTTTTGTTTTGGTGTGTGTGGAGCCCACGTGAGCTGACCTGTCTAACCAATTCCCAAGTTATCTGTGAAATGAAACAAATACTTGTTTTAGTTAGCTTGGAGAGCTCATCTCTTTCTCTTCTTTCTTTTGCTGTATTTGCTCTGTACTATGACAAATTCCCTTTTATCTGACTGTAGGTACAGAAAGTCCCATAAGCCTGAAAATGTTTTTTGACATTCATGGCTTTTAGAGTTAAGATTTTCAAAGGACTGCTGAAAATTATGACCTGCAGCTGTATTTTTATGAATCTGTGGCTGAGCTGAAAGAGGCCTTCTTCTGTCATAATAATCAGCCAAACTTCTGCCAGCCCAGACCTTACGGCAGTCACCCCAGCAGGGACATCATGATAATGTATTTTAGTGAGTACAGAAGTAACGCGGGAGACAAGTAACAATTGCTGTTTAGAATTACACGTTAAAAAAACAAAACCAAACCATCATAAAAAGTGGGGGAAGGAAAAAAAAAAGGAAGGTCAAAACCCACTGGAATTACCTCCTCTAGAAAAGAGGATATCTTTAACACTGTAATACTACTTGGTTTAACGCTCTACAAGAGACACATTCTAAGATTAATCACATGAAGATTTACCATAGCTCCAAACATCACTCTGATGAGTAAATTTCCTGTAGTGTATGCACTCCAGAGCCATCCACTTAATTGGCATCTAGGGAAAGATGAGAGAAATGTAACCTTAGAAATATAACATTAGAACAATACAGACAGATCCTATACGTAGACATTGGCTTCCTCACCATTTCCTTTTTCAACTGCAAGTTAAAAAAGAAAAAAAAAAAAGGTTGTTCCTTTCTTCCTACCCTGTAGAATGCGGCTTTGCTTCATAAAACATACGAAGGTGAAAAATACAAACTATTTATTTTGCAGAGCTTCTCATACCACCCAAATTTTACTGATTCTGATGCAATGGAACAACTCACTTTTTCATCATACCTGTGTAAAAAAGGGACCAAAGCAAAAATCACGTCCAATCCCCTTAAATCTGAAGTGCAGCAGAGAAGGCGGAATACAGAAGCTCTTTTGCCTCAACAGTTTGCAAAAGCAGACATTGCTATCTCAATTGCTCTCTAATGAGCCTAGTCAACAATGCAGTGTCCATAACACTTCACAGTGCACATAATTATCTTCAAAGTAAACAGGCAACAGGGAGAATTTACAGTGCTTATTTTCTAATTCCTAGTATTCGTTAGGAACTCAGCCTTCCCAGTCCTCTGTATTGTTAATGCAGTGAGAAAAGTTGGTTCCAAAAACAAGTTGAAGCCCCAAGTCAGCCTTTGGCTCTGAATTGCCCTTGAGGAGAGCTCATTGTTCCTGACCCAGAAAGGTGTGCGGGCAAACACAAACCCATGTTTTGCACGAGGGCTGACCCTCTGAGTTCACGTCAAAATGAGATTCAGAGTGTTCCCTATTCCTGAGCTGGGCTGGTGAGGCACATTCTTGGAGCCATTAACTTCTAATGGACAGACACTTAACAGATATCTGCCTGCCATAGACTTCTGTGGGTCATGTGTAATTTGGAACTATGGAAGATGTACTCGAATAAACCAAAGAGATCTGTAACTGCACGCAAAATCTGAACAGATGGTGGGTGTAAAAGCAGAGGATGTGTCTTCATTCAAACCCTTATGAAAATACCTTCCATGAAGTTGACTAATGAACATAACCTATATAGCTGTGGCAAAAATAGCACTTTTTAATAAAGGTTGGCTTAGCATTTGTGAAGACAGTTCATCCTCCTCCACTAAACTCCGAAGAAGTATATTGATTTCATTACCATTAATATGATTGGGTTGTTCCAAACTGGAACAATTGCTGAAGGAGCAAAGTTTCATTGTTCATCATGGGATAACTCAGGTTGGAAGGGACCTCTGGAGGCCTCTAGTCCAACCTTGGGCTCAAAGCAGGGTCACCTATGAGATCAGACCAAGTTGCTCAGGGCTTTATCCAGTCTGGATTCAAAAGACTCCAAGGACGGAAATGGCACCACCAAGCAAGATAAATTGCTTGATTGTCCTCACGGTGAAAAAGTTTTTCGTTTTATCCAGTCTGAATCTGTCTGAGCATGTTCTCAATACAATTTCAAGCTGCAAATATCTTCTAAATTTCACAGGATGCTTCTCTAGAACTGGGAAGTGACACATCTGACGCATAAATCCTGCTCCAGAACTCCCAGCAGTGTGATTGGCCTCACAAGTCCAAGACACCATCTAACAGCTGCCAGGGAACAGCTGGTTTGCAAGGACCAGCTCATTTTCTGTCATTCACTGGCTGATGGAGGCAGGAGGCAGAGGGGTTACTGAGAGGGGATTAGAGAGCTGAAGGAATCAGGGAAGACTGCCAAAACTCCACCTTCCCTGCCAGGAGGTCTCTTTACTGGGGAAACGGGAAAGCATCGGTGACTCCTTTCGAGCTCTTCACCTCATTGACTGAAATGCTGATGTAATCCATGCAATAGCTGCCAAAGGCAGCAGCCACACAAATAAGGCAGGAGGCCATCCAGGAGAAAAGCACACACTGGCAACAGCTGTTTGTCCCAGACAAGGGCATAAGTGAGTGCAGAAAAACACAGATAGCAAGTAGATAGAAAGCAAACTGAACATTCGGGAAATGGAATGACAGGAGACGCAGAACCCTTTGGGACTTTGTGACAGGTTGAAATGTGGAGTTTCAAGATGTTTAGGGAGCAGCCAGCAGCAGTGTGTACTTACAGCCCTCAGAATTTTACAATGCATTAATCTGAAGGCATTAGAAATGAGGTGAGGCACTGTATGATGTTTTGTGGTATGCTAAAAAGTAGCATGGGAAAATGGTTTCAAAATTATCCTCAAGCAAGCTTTCTAGCTTCCTGGCATTCAGCACGGTAGCGGAGACTTGGATGCAAGAAGTGCGTATGCAGGCTCTTCCAATCTGACAGAAGTGGCTCTTTGCTGAGCATATGTAAACTCTCGTATGCTACAAATAAAAACATGTTCTGTGGCCTTCTTTTTTGTTTTCTGGAAAACTACTTATCCGAGAAAATGGATTTGCAAGTTATGGAGGTCCTTACTGACCAGAGAAAGAGGCTTGGCAGGAATGTCCTAGAACATCCATCACTCGGAAATCTTCAAAACAAGACACAAAATGGAGCATATGAACAAAAGCTAATTCTGAGTGTGAAAACTGTTCAGACAACTATATTTCAGCACCTGGAAAGCTCACTTAGCGAAAAATGAGCAGCTTTTCTGTGAGCTGTCACAACAGAGTTCTTCTAGAAGACAGGGCTTTGCTAAGTCGCTGACAGACTTTCTTACATAGATAATAGTCCCGTAGGGATACATTGCCCTGAAGAGCAACTTCAGGAGATTTTTCAGAGTATGATATATTTGCTGACAGACGTGTTCGGTACTCACCTTCCCTCCATCAGCATTATACTCCTTCTCATCCCCTTCCAAAAGCCTGGCCAAGCCAAAGTCAGTGATCTTCACATGGTTTGGTGATTTCACCAAGACGTTACGGGCTGCCAAGTCCCGGTGCACAAGTCTCCTTTCTTCCAGGTACATCATTCCCTGAAGGACAAAGAACAGTAAAACAATCTTTTTTTTTAGAACTACTTTTCACTGGTGACATAAAATTTCTAGTTCACTTATTGGTGTTCACAATAAGAACATGGCCTAGAAGACAGAAGTTCAATGCTGCCTTTGCTCTGGGCAGGAGGTGGGATTAGATGACCTTAGGTTCCTTCCAATGTGAATAATTGTATAAGATTATATGGCAATTGCCAAAGAAAACAAAATCAAAACAAACCACACAAATTTGCTCCTGCAAATTTAAAATCTGGAAATGCAAGACAAAGAAAAGAAAAATTACAGACCTTATTTTTCAGAAAGGAAATACAAAGACCATAACAAATAACTAACTTAGCCAGAGCCCCACAGAAATCAGGTCAGACTGGGAAGCAATCCCAGCTCTTCTACCTTCCAGGTAAGTTTTACCAATCTCCAAATGCTTTTAAGTTGGACACCAATTTTCACTGCTCTCAGTGCATTAGAAGGAGAACAATTATTTATTCCAAGTGCTGCAACCCACTTGCTTTTTCACTCCCTTAAAGTTTTGCATGGAGTATTATAATAAGACACTGGATCTGTGGCCTTTTTTTACGAGTACAAACATTGTTAGAAGTACTTTTGTTAACAAGCTCATCCAGCTGCCTGTGAAGATAAGGTAACATATACTCAAGCCACCTGGCCTTAACCTTACTCTTACTCTGATAAGAGATTAACCGTCTACCATCAGTACATAAATTTAGGTGATGCTTTGTGAAACTGAGATGAACACCAAAGCTTGGTCTTATTAATTATATGACACACAAAGGATAGTGAGGCAGGATTACAAGCCTATAATTTCATTAAAAGGCATTTATGACATTAACCATCATTAGAAGAACATACAGATGAAATTACACACTTGATAATTACCCTTAAGGTATCTCTTAATATATTAGCTCTGTATAATATATATGGTAATTTTTAAAAAGTCACTGCTGAATGCCTAAGAGATCGTAATATCCCATAATACAGCTGATAATTCAGAGAGTCACAGGTAGTGATTAAAATAACCAGATTACTCAGTGTCATGGGCCAGATTTTACACCCTTCCACAGCATAAGAAGCTCACACACACCCATGCCCATGCACACCATGAGGACAATCCGTATGGGTAAGCCAACACGCACAGTCACTGTGCCAGGACATAGCCCTTCCCTGACAGAAAGTGGATGTCTTCACAAAGAGCACCAAGTGGAGCTCTGAACTGCTGTGGCATTTAGATGAAAAATTTCAGTGTAAACTCTGCTAAAAGGTTCGAAAATATGCGCCAGAATGTTTGGCATAAACACTATCTCATTTTTTATGTGGTAGGCTTGCTGCAGTCAGCATGAAGATGGTTTGAAAAGGGACACAGGGACTCTTTGGCATACAGCAAATGGAATTACTTTTTAAAAGCACTGCTTGTTGAAGCAAACACAATCTCCCGCCAATTGCAAATCAATACTTTTGGCTGTTGAATATCATAACTGTAAGTCTTTGAAAGCATAATGGTTTTTGACATCAAATTAAAACCTGTAGAAAAAGGACAAATAAACTTTATAGGTCAAACAATTCTGAGTCACACAACAAACGCACCATGAAACCAGAGGCACCATCACTTAACACAAGAATTACCATCTGAAGAAATCCGACCAGAAAAAGACAACGCCGTATAACAGAGAAAAAGCAACCACAAAAGCGGCCCTGTAGAATTCAGATTGGGAGTTCGTATAAATCCTGTTTCACATCTCTAACACTAAACAGTAACCAGAAAGGGCTCCAGGGCAGTGTCATCACTGCTCACACCAAGTACTGTGGGAAGGAGGTGGACCACAGCAACCTCCCAGTCTCATGTCTCTCGCTGTCACCAGGGGCACTGCAGCCAGTCCGCTGAGATGTCTACAGGCAGGTGTCAACCAGCCCGTCAGGATGTGCCTCAGAAAGCCACAGAGTGAGCACCGTGCCCGTGCTGTGTTGGGCTGAACAGTGCACGCAGGACTCTGCACGCTTTGGGAGCAGCCTCTGGCCCACAATCACACACCCAGTTTTGCTGCTCTTACAGACAGCGAATCTCATCTTAGGGGTGGCTTCAGGGTGCCTTTAAATACACCACAGTCATTCCTCACACATCTAAAGTAATACTGGCTGTTTGCAGCTCCTGAAAGCGCTGCCCTTGAAGCCAGAATTGCAGCCATGTGCCAACAGAGCTGCCCTTGTGCTTCCCCCAACACATCTCTCCTGCAGCTCACAGTCTCTTCCTCCAGCTTCCACAGGATTAAGCTCCCCTCGTCAGTCCTGCACCTCTCACTGCAAAAGAGCTCCTCCCCGAACAAAATGTCTCAAGGTGCTGCTTATACTTCCTTTCTACTTAATTTAGGAAATATCTCAAATTTTCAGAATGAACAGAAATACTTCTGAAACTTCATAGATGTGACATAAGTGCAATATCCTTGTTTGGTCAAAATTTTCAATACCTCAGAGTAAGGGAAGAGAAAGGTCCAAACCTGCAAACAGATCTTTGTGGGTAGAATCTGACGAGGCCACAAGAAGCCAGGAATGCGATGAGAGAATACTGTTGGTATCACAATATATTAGGCCCAAATAAAATTGTCATTTTTAATAGATTAATTTGCACTTATGAGAACTGAGATGATATGAAGATAATGCAGATTTCTTATAGCAGAAACGAAGAAATAGAATATCTGTCTTGTTAAAATCAAAACAGATGACCTGTACCAAGGCTTTAGCCTCCCGTCTTTAGCTACTGATGGCAGGAATGGGTGGTAAGGTGTCCAGAAACATCCTTCATTGAAAGAGTTAAACAATCACACCCGTAGCCATGTCTCCTTGCTCTTTTAAAAATTCTCTATGTTTTCAATTTCCAAGCATTTTTTAAACACATAGGCTAACACATTAGGATGCTTCACTGTTTATTCTACTCATTATTTCAATTTTGTGCTATTATTTAAAAACAGCTTAGTAAAGTTATATTTTATTCAACATAGCCTCATGCTTTCTTATAAACTAGAAAGACATCTAATCACCAACCTGAATACTGCTCCTAACCAATACCACACCTGGTTTTCTTTCCTATCCAGAAAGAGGGCAGAAATACCTCTCTGTGTATCATTGTACTTACAGTTTACTTCACCTCTGCCAAACAAGCTTTTCAGGGCTTTTTCCCACCTGTGTTATCTGCAAAGCTAAAAACAACCCATGTATGGCTGACAGCTACAAAATCCTCTGCAGGTCCTTGACCTGAAGAAATGTAAATTGTCTTAGGAATATCCAGTGTAAACATGTTGAATTTTCCTGGTATCCTATCGAGAAGTTTTAAAAAGGTGGATGGTGGAAGTATAAGAGAAAAAGTATATATATGTATATTTTTTTTCAATAGATGAGATTATACAAGCAGAATGAAAACAACCTAAAAATGGAAATCCTATGGTATTCACCACAGCAATACTGTGTAAACATATACTATGCCAAAAATCATCATTTGAAGGCATTTTCTAACCTGGTAGGAAAAGTGCTCTATATACATCTCTAATCTGTTTAGATGACACAGAAGTATGATAAAAACAATATGCTCTGCATTACACAGCTGGTGCCATCACTACCAAACAAGCCCATGACTGAATACCAAGAGGACATTTTATGAGAGTTACAAGGCAGAACTACAAGCGACCCCAGACCCTGACAATGGAAAGGGATCTGTTTGTAAAAATGACACTTTGTAGCCCGATCCAAAAGACAGACACTATGCTGTGTGATCTATGAGGCTAGGGAAATGAAGCGCCCTTAAGGACTTGTCCAGATTAGAGCTATGCAGATTCTATATAACTATCAAAGTATAAAATACCCAGATAATAAGAAACCTCACACTTTATGTGTTAGAACATCCACAACAGGGTGGGACTTCTATGCTGAAACCAGTGAGGGGAAAAAATTCACCATTAAGCCATTAGGGATCAGTTGTCCCAGCATCTCTGAGCCCAGATTCATCTCACATGAACACAAGAATCAGCCATGACCGACCCGTCACCACTGCTTCCTCATCACAGCCACGGCAGAGGTTTCCTCACAGAGAAAGTCATTAGAAATGCAATTACCGCTAGGATCCCTTAACATAAAATCACTCTCCGAATCAGCACCTGATGCTTAAGAAGTCAAACAGCCACTGCAAACAGCTCTAACACAGATAAGTAGAGGAAGTCCCTTTGGAACTTCAGGATGAGTGAGGAATAACCTTTCATCTTTCGCAACTGCAGCCCTTATCCTCACCCAGTACCAGAGTCACGTACAAAGACAAACCTGCGCTATATGGATCTTTACCTAGACATACATATCAGTAAACCTGCTTGTAGCCTAGATCCCTTCTACCCGTGTGACTATATAACTATGAAAATGTAAATTCTCCTTTCAGAAGCAGACACAAATGCCCTTGCCAGGGCTTCAATTATTGTTAAAGGTCTTTTGTCTTTGCCTATGCAATTACTAACCTGACCTGCCCACGTGTTTATACCTTTCACACAAGGCTTGCAACAGCACCAAGGAAACTAATAGCAATGTTGAGGGGTAGAATAGGCTTGTAATAAGCCAAGACAGCTTTGTTCAAGGAAGAGAGGTGGACGGGAAAGATGTAAATGCCTACTAGGAGCTTAACTCCAGTAAGAATTTCCTACTTATCACTTTTCAGCCTTGATATTTTTCCATGTAATAACTAGGGGGCAAAAAATCAGCAGTTTTAGTAGCTGAGGCGAATTCTGCTCTCTACCCATCAGTTTACTCTCAGAGCTGGCTAGAAATAACAGAAAACAAAAATTATCTTGTTGAGTAGAATAAAAATTAGTCATTAAGAGCTATAAAGGAAGAAAATCTTTCCCAATTTTATTACAGATTGTTTGTGAATCCTCCAGGACTGTGGATAGACAGATTGGGTATGATCATTTCAGGTATGGACAGGTATGCTCATGCTGTTTTCATCAGAAAAAGGATGGACCTGAAAATGAGATAATATGTGCTGGCAAAAAACTGAAGTGGGAGAGTGGAAAGGAGACTTCGTGTCAAAAAATCCATAGGAGGAGAGAAAACGGTAGGACGGGACAGCTTTCTGATCTTTCCATGTGCTGAACTGCAGTAGAAAGTACCAAATTAGGTTCATAAAATATTAGGACTTCCAGTGCTGCAGACATCTACAGAGGAGTATCCTCAAAGGCAGGCCGGTGGTGGAAAAAAAAAAAATAAAGAGTAAAGGGATTTTTTTTTTAAATCAAAATGAAACTTTTTGGAAAAGTTATGGGTTTGTCCCCTGAGATCTGCCTTTAAGACATGGTCACAATTTGTTGTTTTCTTACTTTACTACCAGATTTACTTTCTGCTGCTGTCATTTGTCTCGCAGTTCCTGCGGGCAGTTTTTAAGCACAGAATCCATTTGTACAGCTCAGAGTGTAAGAGTTGCAAGCACAGACTGTTTCAGATGCTGTTATTTGATTTCCTTCACTTTTTCTGGACTTTTCAGAGTCACATCTCCCCACTGAAGATGCTTCTGGATTCATTTCAAAGGTGGCAGCTGCAGTTTGGGAAACGCCTATCTTTGAATTGCATGAGCCTTGTCTGAAAACCCTTTCCATTAGGTGCCTGTACCTCATTTCCAGAAAAAAAGGTATTCATTACTCAGGACAGAGTTTAAGCAGATGATGCATGTTTCATGAAATATGTATGTTTCATTAAAGTCTCTTTGGGATGATTACCAATGATGAACTGAAGTGTGTTGAATCGCTACCTGAAGTATATATGTATGTCTTTGCATGATGCAAGACATTCTGCAAGACCATTCAAATTAAAAAAATAAAGACCTTCACCTGCTCAAAGAATTTAAGCAGTACCAGCAGACAGCAGGTGTACTATAAACACTATTTTTTTTCTGGTGTGACTTTTTGCTGTTTTCTATAATAAACATTATTTTCTCCCTAAATAGAGTGATTGTTGATGTTAACCCATCCAGAAATTAAGAGCAGCCTGCCTTTCTTCGATAATCACTTTCACCCACCGAAGTCAGCACACATGGCAGATTCATCAAACAGGTATGTGAAGGAAGAAAATTTGAAGTCCAACTCAAATCTCATGGACATTAATCTCCAGCCTTAGAAACTACTCTCTTTTTATCCTAATAACTGGCAGCCAGCTTAATAACAGGAATCACTACAGAAAGCTTGAAATGATCATCTTTTCACCCGCTTACCCCATGGAAAAAGTGTAATTTTACCTGGGGCTAAATACGCTTTCAAGGAAAACGCGGTGCCCTTTGTTGTCAGGAGCAACCAGAATCGTCTAAGTAGCTGTTACTCCGGAGATGGCTGTGGGAGGGAAAAACTGACACTGCTCTGAAATACACTCACTCAGCTGCAGAGGTGTGATTTGTTATGTAGCTCTGCTTGGGAGCTGGGGCTGGAGGTCATCCTCACAGCCAAGGGAGGGCGAAGAACACTAACAATTTCAGTCCAGAGCTGCCAGATTGAGCTGAGGACTCGCACCCTGTGTTGTACATGCACTCCTCCACCAGGTTAGCTGCCAAGGGCTTCTGGAAACGCCTGGAGTTCATCCAACTCCCGTAAAGCTGCAAGGGAGCTCCATTCCTGCATCCGGGCTGTGGTGTCATCCCAAATATTTAGGAGTTCAATTACTTCAGATTTATATGGAGCAAATTAATAGCTATGTCTCTCATTGCTAGAAGTAGACAAAAAAGCTTATGTGATAGCAATATATTTCTTCCCATCTTCTGTTAACTTAACTAAGCTTGCTCTCTCGATGTTTATATTCTCTACAGTTTACTTAAGTGTGAAGCAATGGGCTATTCACATGTAACAAGCCGTATCTGGGGTACCAGCGCTTTTGTCTCAAGCTGGCTGTCTTTAAATGCAGCCTCAGGATACAGCGCTGACATAACCAGCTGGATTTTCCTACAGCCAGTTTGGACCTATCCACCTGACCAGGACCAGATGACTGAAACCCTGCTAGATCTGCACTCTGAGGTGGTGTGACATGAGTAGTGTGGATGCTGTGCACACATGCCTGCTAAAAAAATCCCTGTTCTTATAGTCCTGTTGTGACATTGCTAAATGGCTTCTGACTAAACAGCTCAGAGAACACAGAAGCAAGCCCGAGACTATCTGTATTTGACTTAAGAGGCAGGATCCCAGTGCAGCTGGATTATTGCACCTATGGAAAGATAACCAGTGTAAATACAACTCCTGCACAGGTAACTCTGCCACTAAATAAATTAACAGCGAGGTTTTAAACACAGGTCAGTCTGACATCTCTGCCCTTGTGGGTCACCCAGAAGTACAAATTCTGTCCCCTCACACATGGGAGCGTAATTACACATTGTCTGACTCAGCTGAAGCACAGAATGGAGATGAGCTGGCTCCATACCAGCCACAGGAGGACACACATGACCTGTGGCAGTATCAACATGCCAGTTACTCATCAAAAGAACAAGCATAGGGAAAAAAAAAAAAAAGTCTACATCAGATCTTTGCTCTGCATCATGTGGCTGCAGCGGTATATTTGTTCCAGTAACAGGAGTCCTAAAGCCTGACTTACTGCATCGCTGAGCTCTGGCCCAAGACACAAAATAAAAAAAGACACTAAAGCACAACAGGTCAAAACAAAGTCAGGAAGCAAAAGGGAAGGGAAAGAGGCTATGAGGCTAATGTTTAGATGAGAATTACAGGAAAAATGCAGGCTACTCCAAAACGACAGGGAGAAAAAGTAGAAAGAAATGAGAGGAGAAGCAAGTTCATAAGCTTAGGACATTTCAAGACTTAGTTGACTGGACTAAGCAGGTATTTTGATGAGCCCAGACCCACTGCAATCCTAAATTAAAGTCTCAGGAGTGCCTTTTTACCCCTTCAAAGCACAGATAAAGGAGTCACTGCTGAACTGACTGTTCACAGTTCTTAGGTTGTGGGGTCCTTAAAAAGATGCTGTCTATCTTGGGTGGGTGTTGAAGTTCCTCAGGCATTACCAGAAGAGGAGTTTGTTCCACTGTCATCATCAAGCACGTCCTTTGTCTGAACTACTGTGAAAAGTATGAGTTGTCTCCCTAGCTACCTCACATTATGCAGCTATCTAGATTAGGTGTTGCTGAACACAAAGAGTCTGTGAGGCACTTCATGTTCTTCTGATGAAAGATGTGACATAAATATATTTAGTAGCATAAGCAATGAGCTGCAAAACAGGTTATTTCAATACTGCCCATACTGCATGTGCCTCCAGGTTCTGGTCCCACCACAGGCACATCTGTGCAGCTGCTACATGGGCTGCTTAGGACAGGAGAAAAAAAAAAAGCTCACTCCTATGCATGACATTCTTGAGGGAGGGAGCTGTGGAGCTGTGTCGAATCTCCATTGTGCAGTTAGCTCAGACTTTTGCCACAGCGCTTCCTGGGCACAGCTGGGCACAAGGTGCTCTCCTATGCCAGCTTGAGTGTCTTCAGGGGGCAAAGTGGCTCCTATCAGCTCTGTTACCACTTCACTTGGGCTGGGTGCCCCAGCCTCCTGGGCTGTGTGGACACAGACTACACGATTCTCCTGCAGTACCTCCTCAACGTTCACAAAGTGCTCAAAAGGACTATGATGTTCTTCTATAATGCCTGAATAAAATCACAGCGCAGCTTATGGCACTGCAGCCCAAAGAGGCCTGAGAAATTGTACCTCGTAGCTGTGCTTATAATAAGCGTATCACCAGTAAGGACACGGTAACCTGGATACAGCTTTTCAGCTCCTCTCATGCCTGCACTAGGACAACATAGATGCGGTGCACAAATATACGTTGCAGCAGAGACACACCAAGAGAGTTTCTGACTCTCCAATTACTGAACAGGACCAAGAGCTGTAATACGAAAAACTTAATAAAGTCAGGGACTCATGGGTAAAGGGTCACCCCCAACACTGATAAAGTACTTGGCATCTGATGCTGCCTTGCTAGCTCTGCAGTATCTGCTGCTCACAAGGGCTTCTGAAGGTGAGCACACAAACCAGTCAGGTGTTCTCAAAAGACTGTCCTCTGGGTGCATTGTCCCATGCAGGAAGAGAAAAAAGCAAGCCAGAAATCTACTGCCGGTCCCTGTGTACAGAAAAGACTGACAGCTCAGATGCAGATTTCTGTTCTACCACGGGGATGCCCTTCCGCAGATGTACCATGGGGCCTGGGCTTTGCCAATCAGAATTTAACGCTTGCCATGCCCACCAACACTAACAGAACTCACCTTTGTCAAGGAACCACAAAAGCACTTAGCACTGTTTTGGCTGCAACCACAGCTATGTGTTGTCAACCCCTTTTTCTGTAAAAAAAGCCTTTAAATAAGAACTGCCTAAATAACAAACTTATTACTGCAAAACTGTCCTTGCTGGGCAATAAACACTCATTGCCAAGTAACTACAGTTAAGAGGCTGGCAGGAACACAGTCCTCATGGCAAAGACTGTGAATTACTGTTTCAAAAGCGAATCCTTGTAACCTGTGCCACACATGCCAGCAGGAAGAACATACCTATCCTCTGATTTAGGGAGAGCTCAGAGACTTCAGGATTCAGTTCCCAGTGGATCACATACTCCTGCGAAGCGTTTGATGCTTTTCAAAGCAGCAACCAAAGAGAGAGCTATCAGAGCATTAACAATTTGAAAGGGCTTTTTGAATGCTATTCTTCTATCTTAGATTAATTGCTGCAGTTAGACTGGCTCCAGCTCCTTCCTCTGAAGAGGCAGCCAGGCTAAATGTGTCCTGTAAAGGAGCTTCCAGTGCAACTTCAACAGCAGAGCCGTGACCAGCGCTGTCTCAATACTCAATAGTTATGAACTGTCCATGAGGGAGAGAACTTGGCCTTCTTCAAACGAAGCCTGCAGAGAAGCCTGCGCTCGGAAGGCCAGCAGCATACTAAATGATGGGCTACCTTTCCCCAGCCACTGACCTCTTGCCAATGCAATTACAACCGGGAGAGTATATTGTGTAGTGCATTCACTCTCTCCAAGAAAGTGTATTTAAAATGGATTACTTCTGCTCCTTAGGCAGGCGATCAATAGAGATGTGGACTGCAATAAGTACAGAGATGTCTGTGGGCTGAGGCACTTATCCTCTGTGTCTCTTCAGAAATTAATTAAAAATCAATGAAGTGTGCAGCCTATTAATAAGGAACCTCTAGATTAACAGATACAAGTACAGCCTTCCCTCAGTTTCAGAATGAATGCAGCCACAGCACAAACATATTAGGAAATTCTCCAGCACTTCAAACAACACCGTAAGAACTGTGACCTTTCATGGCTATGCCCCTCATCTGACTGAACTGCAATATTCTCAGCTTTATGTGCCCCTAAGAAATTATCTGCTATTTACATCAAGTTGGTTAAACAGAAGGACTTGGGGTAAGCATTCAGAGGCTTCAGAGTTACTGTGCTAGCTTTCTAGAAAACGATCTTATGACAAAGCAAAATCACCAGCATGAAGAGCGGACCCAGCAAACATTTAACAGGCAGATAAGTTCACTTTCTGACTCCTGGAGGTCACTCTCATGATTCAGCAATAACTGAGAAAGTCAGTTATCTGGCTTCTCCAACAGCCTGAAGACTACACCTTGCAACCTGATGAATGCTTAACTACTGTGAGAGACTGAATTTGCCTGGGTTTAGAAGCAGCTGGGCAAGGGCTGGAGAGAGGCGTTTTTGTTGCTGGTTTCTGTCAGGCAGGACCCCCATCCCTACCAGCCCAGCAGTGTTAGCATGCCATGCACACAATACAGAGCAGCTCAGAGTACACCAGAGCTGCCAGCCCCGGCCAGGGCCCCTGCCGAGCACAGAACAGCACATACCCACAGCAAGAGCTTTCCCCTGCTTCCAGGAGATAAGATTCTGATAAAGAAACCACTCTATGCTAACACTGTACTAAAAGAAAGAAAGAAAACATTTAATAAGCGAAGGTGTGTTTTAGGAAGAGAAAGATTAAATGACTTGCCCAAGATCACTGGGTTTGGGACAGAGGCAGGGACTGCTCCTCAGTCTCAGGTCCAATACAACACCTGTCTTCCCTCAGCTACAAACCCACCTTTTTCAGACAGCTTTCTTAGGAAATGAGTACTGATCCAGCAGCAGATAATAATTTACCACTGGATGTGCAGTGATAAACTGACATGTCGTGCACTGGATGCAAGATTTTCCAGTATTCATCCTATGTTGCATGTTACAACCACAAAATATGATAAAATAGGCCTTTCCTATACTCTGTGCCTGGCTGGCTCAGATGAGACAATGTTTTTGGACAAGTGAACTTACTCTCCCCTTCTCTTGGGCAGTGCCCACCGAGCATACAGGGAACACTGCAGTGGCTACTATCTTGTGTATTCAGATGAAAACCCTACAAGAAGAGCACACAGCAACTACTCACTTCGCAAAAGGCATGTATGCATATAATTCCACTGATCCCCCTGAAACGCTTGAGAGGGGAGGTTTTTGACCTCAAGACACATGCTTCCTAAGGCACTTTTGGTCCAATTAAAAGCTTTTAGCATTACCCTCTGTTCTCATTAAATTAAGCGTGGATGATTTCATTTTGTTTGTCTCAGCAAACAGCATGGTTGGAGCTGAATTCACTTGAAAGATGCCCCTGAAGCACACGCAGCTTCATGGCTCTGTATGACCACTTCAAAAATTATCATTTCAACGCAAATAGGAATCCAACAGGACAACGGAAGCACCGCTTCTCCCAGAACCCACCGCTCTCACAAGCTATTCCGCTGCAAGGGCCACCAGGCTCTGCAGGAGAAAAGTGGAACGAGGGCATATTTACTCTCTCCCGCTCCTATTTTCCTCTCACGTGAGCAGAGCAAACAGTCGGTCTGCATGATGACTTCTGCTTAGGACTGCAATATTGTTTTACAAAAGAAAATGTTCAGAATTTATTCTAAATGCTTTTGATACTCCAATTCAAGAGAGTTCTTGAATAAATTAAAGCTTTGAACTTCCAAACTCTGTTGCCACTAGGTTTCTGAGCACTTCTTAAAAACCCACATCACAGGTAACCATAGTTACCTATTTCATGCTTTTTTTTTTTACCTTTTCTAATTGAGAAGCTTATGACAGCTGACAGAACAGGAGAGGCCAGCCACATAAACTGAGTGTGCTACCCGATAATGGCTGGAGAAACGTACTAAATAATCTATTAACCTTATTCAATAAATCCAGATGTATGCTAGAGTGGGGTGGGTGGAAGAGGGAAATGTGGTTTCAAGAGGCACATAGCTCCTACAGCTAAAACATCACATTATTATTAATGGTTCGGAGCATCACCGTGTTGACAGCGAGAGCCCACAGAGTGTGAGTCAAACTGCCACCGTGCCCCGCTAGTTGTGCGCATTCAGACTGAAGAGCCTTTAGTGTGTGTGGGGGGTTAATCATTAAATACGGCCTGCCACCTTTTTCTTTCCAATTCATAATGCTGAGGAGGATGTTTACAACACAGATAGTTTATCCAAGAATATACGAAAGGTCCATATGTTCCTTGAGTGTATGTAAAGAACAGCTGGTGACTTTGCGCTGGTAAAGGACAGCTGAGCACTGCCCGTCGCATGAGGGCACGACCTGTCCCCTGCCCCTCAGCTCAGCCCCATCTAGACAGTGACACCAACTCCATGGAGATGTGGGAATAACACCTCCAAGGCAAGCTCAGACAAGTCCTCGCATTACTTGTTACAGGTTACACAAAATAAAGTATAATTCTACCCTTTAGGTATACGGACTCAGACAATTACGGAGCACTGACTGTAGCTGTATTTTGTGCTCTACATCAGTTGACTCGTCCTGCAAACTGGTTCTATAGTTTTACCAAGGGACCACAATCCTACACAGATGAGAAACTACTTCTGAAGCTGTAAAAGCCTAAAAAAGAATCCTCCATTATGTCCTCAAAACAAAACTCATTCTTCTTTCTGCCTAGATCCCAGAAATATCTGAACATGGCTTGGCTCAAGCTTTTAAAAGCCATTAACTTTTAAGGTGAATTCCAGGTGCTGGAGGTTTCAGTTCCCAAATCCGAGAAATTTCTCAGCGAGTGAGAACTGGCTGTTTTAATTGATCTCTGTACACTTCCCAGCTACAGCAAATACTTCAGTTACAGCTACTATGGTTCTGCAGCAGCATTTCCGTGCTTGGACTACTGTTCCAACACTGCCGATTTGCCATGTAGCCACAACTGGTTTTGCCAAATTGCCATATAGACACATAAACCTTCTTTTTCTTAGTACTGAAATGAGAAAATTCATAAAAGAAAAGGTCTGCTAACAATAAAATCATCGCAGTGAGTAGACAGGTCTCCTGTTAATTTTGGTTCATTTGGATCATTCACAAACATTTGAGTAACCTCCAAGCACAGTTTCCATATCTCTTGGCTGGAATTTTTCAGCCATACCTTCATCTCTTGGCTGCTTCATTTGCAGTTACTTCCTTCTCCCTTTCAAACTGCCTATGTATTTCAAAGGCTCAGCTATAGAAACTCACCATTTCCTTAAGGACCCAATCATGCTGTTTTCTTTTTTTTTTTTCCTCTTCAATTAAAACCAACTGGCACCAGGCTTCAAATGTTTTAGTAACTTGAGTGAAACACATTAAAACTGTTATCGTGTTGTGCAAAGGCACAACATAACTCCCAAACAGAAATACCTTTAAAAAGGTCTTTACAGTAAGGGCTCTTTAGAAGCATGGCAAGGAGAATCAAGCTGTCGTTGAGGAAAGCATAAAAAACATCAGCTCAATAAGAAACTTCTTCTCACTGAGGGTGACAGAGCACTGGAACAGGCTGCCCAGGGAGGTTGTGGAGTCTCCTTCTCTGGAGACATTCAAAACTTGCATGGACGCCTTCCTGTGTAACCTCATCTGGGTGTTCCTGCTCCGGCGGGTGGATTGGACTGGATGATCTTTTGAGGACCCTTCCAACCCCTGACATTCTGTCATTCTGTGAAATGCTGCGTAGTCATCAGGTGGTATGGACTGTAATAGAAACAACTCTCCTGGAGGCACCCAGACGGATGAGGGTGCCTGGGATCACATACGGACACCTATCAGCTGGCTTCTTGCTTACAAGATTATTACTAGAACATAACATACCCATATATAATTCTGGTTCTGCCTCTCCACAGAACTCACGCATCTTCTCCAAACTGCACCACTATGAAAATTACTTTCAGTACATCAGCACACACAGTGCAGGTCATATGTGCACCTCCAATACCAGATTCTAGAAATATTAGAATTAATTTTGTCAATTTCTAGCCAAGCACATACAGAAGGAACGGAACCAACAGCTTCTCAGAATCTATACCGCATCTGTTAATGGTCATGCCAATAGGTTGGGATGGGATGCAGCAGTTGCAATTTTTTTATACTGCAAGAGCTCACAAGTCACTATTCTCTGTTTTCACCTGAATTGACATTTACCTCAGCCCCCTCGTGCCAGGTCATGTACTCAGCTCCCTAACAAATCAGGCTGCTGCAAGTGTGATGTGTGCTTATTTACTTTGCATCTCTCTCTAACAGTTTTGATGCTTTTGACTGTTTTCAGCCCAGTTTAGCACCACATTGTCTCAAAAGTTTTGCATTCCTATGAGTTTCCCAAAAGCAGGTAGGCAAGGAGAGGAGAAAGACACTAATATTTTCCCTGGTATTGTGATCACAGTCTTTCTTGGGCACTAGAGACTCCACGTAAGAGAGAGACATTATCAAGGATACTTTAACTAGCACTAGGAACATATTAAATTCCAGATAACCTAATCACGAGACATAAATCATAGGCAAACAGCTTTCAGCAGCTCTCCTGCTCATAAAACTGCTTTTCTAAAGAGCTCCAGGGGGCCTCATTGATCACAAATTGCAGGAAGTTCTACTGGAGGAAAAAATGCAGCCCTGTTTACGTACACTTACCTAGCCTAAAACTAGAGCTCGGCCCACCTACTCTGGGGAGCTGCAGAACAGCACACAACTACCCATGGGATGCTGAACCCCTTTTCCCTTGAGTTGCTAAACAACACTAAGGGGGGCAGCTACAGAGACGCTGGTAATAGAGTCAGAGAGAGCTTGTCTTCAGGAAAACTACTGAGAGCTTTGTCCTTCACATGGAAATTTCTGTGACATAGCATCACCCAACTTAGCCCACAAGGGGCTGAAGACTACCCGGCCTCACATATGCATTAGCTATGGTCGCCTGCATGGTGGTGCACCCTACGGACAATAGGTGTTCAGGAATGGGAGAGGCACAGCCAAGCACAGTTTCCCCTCACTAACTCTGGGACTGGAAGCACGAGATAGGATGTGCAGCTTAGGAAAGCCTAAGCTGTCTGCACGTTGCAAAGGTCAAGGCTGGATGCACTGCAGCTCTTTCAGCCTCACACTGCATGTAGGTACGGAGGGAGCCCAGGTCTTCTCAACCTAGAAATGCCCTGGCAGCAAGGCAGGACACTGCATCTGGACCAAACGCTAAGTCCTGTATGGTGCCTACTGCACCACATGGTCCTGTTTGCAGGTCAGAGGTTCCCACCAACTTGTGCATTTCTACCCTGTCTTCCAGTGGGGCTATGACCTGTAGAGCTTACCTTGTAGCAATGATGACATCCCCAGACCACAAAAAGGCTCCATGAGGCTTAACACAGACTAATTTTCCCCCTCTCAAGGACCCTGAAGTCTCTTCCAATACCAAGTGAAAGCCCCCTCTGAACTTCAGAGGGCTTGATGACAGCTAGTTTTGAGGGAATTAGGTAGCTTTTCAACATTGAGTTCTCTCTAAAGGTCCTCATGTGTCCTGCTGATGCTGCAGGTCCACAGGTCAAGACTCTCCAAGACAGCCTGAAGGCAGGTTTTCTGTGGCAGCCTCCCACATGGACTCTCAGCTGTTTAATAATGTGGTTGAGCCTACAGTGCCTTCTTTTTTTCCTTTAGCAGGAGTACTAATCACAGTCTCATCTATCTAGATGCCTATTTTTATGAAACTCATAGAAAGATAATATCTTTGAGTCCTTTTCTCCCCTGTCAAATCTGAATAAATTCAACCAACATTTTGAAAAGTTATTGCAAGGGAAACCGAAGACAGACACAGAGATTGCAATGAGGCTAATTTCCATAGAAAACCAAGCTATGTCCAAAAAACTTTAAGAACATCCAAGCCCTTACACATTCTTTTAAAACAAAACAGTTTCCCTTCCATTTCAAGGGAGATTTAAAATAACCATCCAGCACCATCCTGAGAGAGAAAAAGCCTGAACAACAAAAATACCCTTTGGGCATTATTTTATGGATGGCAAACCTCATGTAGCTCTCTGGTAGCTGCCATCTTCTCTATCTGAACTGTAAGCTGTTGTTCAGGAGAGAGACCGTACTGGAGCATCTTTGTATCACACACTGGACCACCAGCTCCCTGGCACATCCAGACCAGCAGCTTGGGCAGCACCTGGTTGGTTTTTTTCCCAGGGATATGTTTCCGATCTTTCCTAAGTGCAGTAATACTGTAATTCCCCAGCAGCCAGGCCATCATAGAAGTTCCTCAGTACTCCAGAAGGTTCACCAATACACACGTTATATAGATAAATTTCATGTCTTGCTATGCAGTAGAATTACAGCCAACATAACAGACACAATACTGCCAACCTTAAACGCTGAAAAACCAAGGCCAGAGCCTCTAAAAAAAAAAAAAAAAAGAAAGAAAAAAAAAGCTGTTTACTTCCAAAATTCTGAAATTAAAAATACTGAGGGGGTACTATTTTCTTTTGCTCTTTGGTCTCTGAAATGTTAGGGTATACCCCAACCCTGTTTGCAAGCTCATCCATTCTTTGATTCTGCTTTAAATGAAAGTAGAACATCCCAGAGAGTCTGACTGGAGCTGGAGTTTCCAGAATATCCTGGAGAATGGTGGTTTACAATGCAACTGACAGCAAGAGTGTGGATGCGCAAGAAGACTTGGATAGCAAAAGACATCCTCCAAACAACTGACTCTCGAAGGTCTAAAAGTGTAGTTCGACTTTTAAATCTGTTATAATTTATAGCGCAGTTTTCATACTATCAATTTATAATTTATATCTGCTAGACCCACCATGCTAGGCAGCCTTCTTCTGCCAATGAAAATATAACCGCAAGTCGATGTTAATGTATGTGTTTACATTTTCAACACCTGAACAACAGAGTCTTGGTATGTGCTGAACAAACAACAGGTAAATCACAACAAGCAGGTGACCTAGCAAACACTGATGTTTTGGAAGCATCACGTTGTATTTTTAAGAAGGAAGTTGGTTTTGCACATTTCTTATGAGAGTTAACAGTGGCAAAGGAAAATGGCCAATATCATCCCAGGAGTTGTGTGAAACAACGCAGAACCAGGTGGGAGTGAAAAACAGATTTCATTCAGTACGAATGCGAGAAGAGATTCAGTGTGTTGAACGGATTAGATGGCTGAAGCAAGAGAGGCCACACCAGGAAACCAGCCAGGAAGCTCAGATATCTCCTGCGGGGCCAAAAATCCAGCCTTGGAGAAAGGGAACAGCCTGAACACCAACTGCGTGTGTGTATGAGACTAAGGGATGCCACAGGATGACACGTGGACAGGAGGACAAAGAAAGTTAGAACAAGACTTTTAGCACAGCTTGAAGGAAAACAGGAGTTGGACTCGATGATCCATGTGGGTCCCTTCCAACTCAGGACGTTCTACAATTCTATGAAAACCTGAGAATGATGGCTTCTGCAGTGATTTCAGGCAGGGGGAAGTCAGTGTCCGCCTCCAGGGAAGGATGGCTTTTCCATATATTCCTAAATTAACTAGAAGTCATCACGGAAAAACTTGAAGACATTATCTCTCTGCTATGCTCATGGAAACAACACAACAGATCTCAACTTTTGGCTGACCGTGTAAGTCAGTAATTACTGGTGTTCAATCTTTGCGTGTACCTGAGGTTCCAAGGCACCATGACACATCAAGAGACATTGTTCTTGGGAGAGGGGACAAGAACATATTTCAGAGACAAAAGGTTGAATACAAACAGTCTGAGCTGCCAAAATTTATGGCATTTCTCAAATGCAAACCCAGACTTCAGAGCGAGCTGCTGTTCCCTGTTCCGATGACAGGAGCGGGGTAATCCCAGCCCTTGTCCCCAGCTTCCCTGGTTCTCCTGGATCTGCCAAACCACTGTGCTCCCACAACAGGCAGCCCGGGACGTGCATCAGTCCCTTTGGAAACACTGAGAGCTAAAAACTGGCAAATAAAAAGTAGGGGAAGAATTCACTGTTTTGGGCAGAACTGATTCGGTGAGGGGGATATGGTTCATTAAAGCCAGCAGAAGAGATTGTAACTTTTAAATAAAAGTTCCTAGGTGAAAAAAAACCAAAACAAAACAACAACATGAGAAGGGAGATAGAAGAAGATGAATTTACAAGGGCAGTGCTCTCAGTTGTCAAGAGACCTCAGGTGAGGTCATTTTTAATGTTTGCCATTTTGAAGGAAATAATTATATTTTCTCTTGTAATTAGCCAAGCGTTAGAATCAAAGCTATACTACTTACACAGTTGGAATGTGTTTACTATTCTGGGTTGCAATTTTTTTATGTCTAATGCAATTTTAATACTTTTATCTTTTATGACAGGACTTGGTTCAGACCAAAATAATCACTGTTTTAACATTTTTTTCTTACCCACTCAAAGTAGTTCAGTTCATTACTGCAGAAACAGCAAGCTTCCTCAGTCTGTCATTAATTCCTACTGTTTTAATTATGAGAAAGAAAAAAAAATCTCTCTGGAAGACTTTGTGCATAATGACACAGTAAATATAAATCTTAAAGCAAAGCTATGAAGTACAAACCAGACAAGTCAGTTGCTAAAGCAAGATTCTGGAAGAAGATCACATTTTATTTGGTAGGAACTTAATTTTACACTCTGCCAAGACCTTCTTATGCTGCTCTAAACCCATTGAAATTAACTGCATCACATCCGCCTCGAAAAGAATGAAGCCCTTAAAACTGTCCTAACAATGAGTTCAAACCACATTCCTATATCTTAATTTGACAAAGTTCAGGGAAATGTCACTCCGAATGGTGCAGAAAAGACCTATTTCCATAACAAGCATGAATTGGGATTCCAATTCCAAACAGCTCTTCAGCATGGGGAAAGTCTTGATGAAGATCTGAATTTGGACTCTTTTCTACTTTGGGCTAATTTGTTCAGCTACTTCACAACAGAAGCTGAATCAACAAATGCACTGCTTGCAGACAACACCTATGATAATACAGATAAGCTACACATCTAAATGGATGGGATTTTCAAAGGTATGAACAGACTTAATTAGGACCATTTTGACCTAAGGGCTTTTGGATCTCAGACTGAAGCATAAGACAAGTGCCACAACACAGAAACCGCGTATCCGCGTTTCCAGAATAGAACATTTAAAGTTCAGTATATACACACGTGGGACCTCAGAGAAAACAGTATGCTTGCAAACCAGGAAATTCAGGAACCTTAAGGTGATGCCGATGAATGCACTATACATATGTATACAAATATGAAAAGCTAGACCTTTTTTTAAAAAAAAAAAAAAAAGAGATTAAGTGGCATGAATGCTGTGATATTTCACATTTGAAAGTGGTGAGAATTCTTCCTCTAAGGAGCTTATGGGAGGAAAAACACCTAAATGTAAAGCATAGTTACACTGAATCCTAACAATTCCTCCAGGTCAAGATTTTGATACTGTTCTCTTTTCGAACCTTGGAAGAGGTAACATGAATGACCCCAACGAACATGCAAGCTCACAAGATGCAAACCCAAAGGAGTTTTGTGTCCATTCCTAGTCCAGTCCAGAGACTTTCTGACTCAAATTCAGTTGCCTCCAACCACTAGCTCCTCCAATACCAGGAAACAGATGTGATAAGACAAATAGTTAAGAAATTCTAGGGATCTTGTTAATGGTCGAAGTTTCATGCCTATTCATGACTATTTTAAAAGAATACCAATAGAAGGAAACAGGACAACAAGAACATGTAGCATTCACACTAATAACGAATTCAAACAAAACCAAACCACAAATTCAAGCAAAACCAGTACCAGAGAAATAGATTATTCTATTAAAAGAAGTAGAATTTTCTTCTACCATCCACGGAAGTTAATTACATTTTGCAACTAACAACTGCTGGCACCAGGACATTTTATTTGTTCATATCCTCATTACAGGATATTCCTTTCAACTACCGAATAACCTAGCAGACGTATTACTACATGTAGTAGAATCTTCTTCAGACAACAGAAAGGAAAAAGCTGCTTGCATGTAGCTTCGCTGATTAACTTACTCTAGCAGTAACATCTGGAGCAACAGTGACCATTCCCAGTAACTCACAGAATAATTATTTTAATATATACACAAACACACACACACACAAACAAATATGGAATGTGATACAGAAAACCTCTTAAGAACCTGACCTGACATCAACGAAAAGACTTATCAACTTCCATAGCCTCTGGATTAAAGTGAGTACAGTGAAAAAGCTAGAGAGCAGCTAAGAAAAAGCATCATGTACTTTCACAATGACCTTCAAATACTGCATTATTATCAGGTTCAGCTTCAACAGATCAACATTTGAAAATAAAATTTCTCAAATTCTGCATTGCTGCTGGATACCTGCTGTCAAGTCCACAGTGGATTTTACCTTGGGGTTTTCCTGCTTATAAAAACCACCATCTTCACTGCTTTTGGCGTCTTTGCTGGCGATCCAAATTGCATTTGGACTGTCTGCACTCTGCCACTACCCTTTAGCAAACACTTTGGGAACATGGGCATCAGGAAACTTAAATCCCTACTGGACAGGTAAAAGAGCTCCAGATATCAATTATGTCTGCCAGTTACCACAGGTCCTTCCTTAGGCTTCACAAGGTGGAGCCAAATTAAATCTCAAGTCACTTCTGCTTCTACATCAAACCCAGCTGAAGATCACTAACAGACTGAAAATGATGTGTAAAGGAGCATCTCTCAGCCTTAATTTCACTGAAAGCCTCAAGCATCTCTGAGCAGCAAGGTGCGGACTGAAGGGTTAGGCCCTACATGGAGCCTGGCTGGAGCTGGGCAGAGCGAGAGCTAAGCTGATCCTGGTCCCAGTTCCCTCTCGTTATTCTGTGATCGGGAGGCTGATCAGACCCAACACACATCAGACGACATATAACAGCATTTCCAGCATGGTTATAAGAGCAACTGAAATCATGGAACAAAATCCATCTCCTACTGGACAGAAAACAAAATCCTGCAGCCCAGACTGATTTCTGGACATTACTTTTCACAGCAAGTGGATGACAGAGTTAGTATAGAGACGTATTAGAGAAAAAGCAAGAGTTTGTACAGTGAGACCACCACACTTAGAGAGAAGCAATTGCTGTTTTAAAAAACCCTGTTCTGGCCTTGAGCTGTCCCTGCCTGCACTTCAAACAGCTGCTCACCTCTTTCCATGGGCACCCTGTTTCACAGAATCTAGGGAGGCTGTTCACAAATAAGCAGCTCCTGGGAATGATGGCAAGGAACAAAACTTAAAAGAGACTATTTCAGAAACCCTAAAGCCTGAGGTATCAATAGACAAGGACTTTTTTTTTTAAAGACATAGTTACAAACAGAGCACAGTTTTTCAGCCACAGAGAAAATCAGCAAAGAGAGCCTTCCATGGCCTTATTTATGACTATATTTACTAAAGTATAATAGTTAGAAAAAGATGTAGACTTTCTCTTTATCTTTCTCCTGTGAAGCAGGTTTTTTTTTCTTACTTTGTATTTAGCATCTCAGGGCTCACAACTGATTTTCAGCGATGTGAATAATATTGGCTTCCTTTGTGTGTCTCTGCTGGGACCATATAAGCAACTCTGTCCCTTTCCTAACAGTAGCGCTCAGGTACTGTGAAGATAGACCAGACTAGCGACTATCACAGACATTTAAAAATGTAACACTCTTGCCCATTTCAGCCTAGAATGCCCATTCACATGGCACATGTCTAAAATAAGAAAACTGGACACATGCCGGTAGGATAAGGGAGTTACACAGCTCCAGGGACACCCTGCATGTGGGTTTGAACAAAGGAAGCACCAGGCACCTGCTTGACAATAGATGCAACTGCAGCAAGTACCTCCTGACAAATATTTCCCTTCCCATTTCCATTCCATGTGGTTTTGTGTGTGTGTATGAATGAGTTTGTTTTGTTTGTTTGTTTCCTCCTGGTTTTGAGCTGCCATTCACAAATTAACATGGAAACAGAAAATTTAAAGGCCAAATAAGCCAATATGAAGGGTGACGTATGAGGGCTTATTAATCTCAAACGCCCTCCTCTTCTCCCCTTGCCCCAGTTCTGATTGGGACCATGGTAATTGCCACTACTTAGTGGGGAGGGGCCCTCAGGAGCCCCGTTATCTTTCTTAGAAAGAGTGGCAGAAATAATCACTTTAGCTATTAGGCAAGCAAACAGAGCTGCCAGTTCTCACACGGCTTGTGAGACCCACCTGTGCTGCTCTATTCCCTTCCTTTGCTTCAGTTATTTGTGGGCTGGCTGGCAGAAGAATGCCATCAATGTTTGCTAGCTGCTTCTAAAACATTTTTCCAAAGGGGAAAAAAGTGTGATCCCTTCACCTTTTCCCTTCCACTGCCACCCACACACCCCAGCCAGCCATTCAGCCGCTCGGCTCCTGCTCTCCTCTCCCCCACCCCTCTGTCTGCCTCTCTTTGACTGTATTTTAAATCCCCTTTAGTGTGTTTCCTTAATGTACTGTCACACATTTTAATTCCAGTTCTTAGTCTGTCAACAATGAACTCTGCCAGCTAAACAGAGCTGAAACTGCTTGCAGTTGGCAGCAAAGATCTATTGAAGTGGGGGGTAACATTTTTTCAATAGCAGCCTTTCATGTAAAAACCTAAACTGTAGTGCAGTCTTTCTACTATAGACTGCGATTAAACTGCAATTCCCTGATAGACTTTATAACCATGATTTCCTACCAGCTGGCCTAGGAAATTATTTCTGTACTTCACCCAACAGAGCTGTTATTTAGACGGCACACACCAAAAATGCACATTTAGATTTGCAGTGCAGTGTGTGGAAGCGAGGAATGTGCCACAGCTCTGGCTGGGGACAAGGTTTCCACAGTAGATGGCAGCACCCAGAAGCACTGAAGCTTTCCAGCTGGCCAGGCCATTCCAGCAGCCCCCTGCTTCTGAGGTCTTACGCATTTCCACGCCTTACCCACATCAGGGATGTCCTCCTCCTTCCCTGCCCTGTCCTTGGTTGTAGTAATCTCAGCTTTCCTTGCAAAAGCCTCTCTTGTGTCCTCCCTTTCAGAGAAGGTGATGGTCAGCTTGTTCTGCTAAAACTACTTCCAAGCAGAGCCAGAACGGAGAACCTGCCCTTTGCAACTCTTATTTGACAGATTTATTTCGTGCCATAAAAGGAAAACAATATGACATGTTCTTCAGGGCATGAAACTCAAATGGGCTTTGTACTTCACTGGCTGCATTTGTGGAGTGAAAACATAGGAGCAGTTACAGGTAACGCTAACACAGATTACAGGCCAAAGGAAATGAGATGTGGAGAAGCAATGAGCTCCAAGCAACTGTTCCTTGCTTTGCAAACTGAGAGCACAGCATATGTTGTCTTTATTATGTTTCCACTCTGGCAAAGAGGCATCCTGCTACTCATCTGCACCAGCAACAAGGCACATTTCTCCCAGTACCAGCTCCGTGTCTTTCCACAGGCTTCACAACTGGCTGTGGCTGTGCACGCCGAGGCTTCTGCTCCAGCTGCTGCCAGCCACTGTTACACCTGCCCGACTCGCACCGACGCTCCAGATTTCTCTTGGGTCAGACGAACAGTAACCACCAACCTTTCTAAACCGTTCCAGCCAGCTCAGCTGACTCAGATTGAACCAGGTCTGATTTGAACTGAACCAGGTCTGATTTGAACTGAAACGGACACAAGCATCGCTGTGACAACTCCAGGGGGAGTGACCTCTTCAGACAGCATGGGCACAAACGGAGGGGTCTGTGTCCCCCAAAAGCTCCATCCTGGCCACAGTGGCTGGCAGGTCAAAGAGAAGAGCAACTGCTCTGAGAGCTGCATGTCCGTGGCCTCCCCTACACGTTCCACGAGTGGCAGTAGCACAAGGGATCACCACTTTCCCCCAAAACATCGCCTGCACATCTTTAGTGTGGAGACAGGAGTTACGAGGTCCTCAGAAAAAAGAAGACAGGGAGAAAAAAACTGGAGAAAACATGAAGATGAGCTCCCACCTCTGGGGACTGAGAAATGACATGGTGTGTTGCTGCACAGCAACGGTCTGTCGGATGCCTCTGCGCAACAAGGCAAAGTCCTGTAAATCCAAACCTACAAAGAAGCATGGCACCACTAACAACAGCCACTGCATGAGGCGGGCCTAGTTTTAACCAGAGAATAAAAAGACCCCAAACTGCAATTTTAAAAATTGTTGCTTATCCTGAACTTTTCCTAATACTGCCTTTTCAAAGGCAGTTCATGCTGATCTGGCAACAAATGTGTTAAGGAGATCTGCACTGGCCCCGATGTGTGCATAGAGCAAAACAGGCTGTTTTCTTTTTCCTCCAGATTTCTGCGCTGTTGTAATGCACTTGAGGAAAGCGTAGTAAGACAAGCATGACTGAGGAGGGTTAATACGACATCTAGTACTATCTTGCAATCATTTCAGTGTATGCAAGCTAATTTCTTAGTACAAATGCAGAAGCATTCATTGTTGCAAATAAAGACCTGGGACTGTTTTCACCTACTGATTTAATTTTAGGCCTTATTTTGTAGGGTGCATTTCTAAGCCTTGTCTGAAGTGCCCAGACCTCTCTATTTTGCCTCTTGCATTCAGATGTGGTATGGCAGAGCCTGAGGACAGGGCAAAAAGGGAAAATAGTGCTGTTTACTGTGGCTTTCATCCTGCTCCATTCCCTTTCCCAGATGAATGCAATAACTTTCACTGCCACTTTGTCGGTGAGACAGAAATATGCAGCATCAAACATGCTGTGTTAAAGTGGTGTCTGGGATATGAGCTGAGGGAGCTTGAGCCTTTGCTTGTGTCAACAGCATCTTTCACATCTCACAGGCATGGGGAGATGAAGGTCACTGAGGAAGAGCACTTGAATCAACACAAACCCAACTGACAGTGTTCAGCTTGACAGAAAAATATTGCTCACATGTTTTTTTTCTTGTTTCTGATCAGAAATAATAGGAGGAAAATATCTATTTAAAAATATTGTACTGCTAAGAGCACCTCACCCCCAAACCACCTGTGCCTTTAAGATAATCATAGAATGGTGTCTCCCCAGGACCTTAGCAGTGTGAATGCTCTTGACATACTTGCCACTTCTGGCTTTGTGCAGAACGGAGTTCTGGGACTGGCACTCGCTTTTCCCTCTCTTTAAAGCCAACTCGTCAGCCAGACATTTGCTGCCACTGGGAAAAGTCCCTGGATTAAATACCAAGTGGATTAGCAGAAAGTGACAGAGGGAGAGGGAAACGCACATTATAAGTCTGATCCATGCACCATTCAAACTGTAAGGGACGATCCAAATGAACTGAGGATCAAGCACCAGCCATTTTTTTTTCCCTGTGTGCAAGAAGGTGAGTTTTGTTTTGAGATAAGGCTACAAATACATCTAAGCTTTAAAATACAGAGCAGATTATTTCATTTGGCAGCAATCCTAAGATCTTATATTGTCGTCTACAAATGAGTTTAGAGAACAAGACACCCGCCTAATAACTCACTTTCCTTATGTCTATATATTACATAGGTAAGGGCTTCCACCGGCATTGCACAGAGGGGAATATGAAACACAGGAGGGATTAGGAAGCCTGCAAAAGGTGAGACAGAAAGTCTGACTGGAAACTTGACGCTGGAGAAGGCGTCTGAAGTGGACAGACAGCCAGGGATCCCCAGCCAGAATCACAGCCACTCCTGTACCACCAGACAGAGAATGAGTATTAAAGCTCAATAACAATTCCAAACCTTCTGGCTTTTCACTTGCTTTGCCATAGGAATACGTGCCAAAGTACAGTTAATCTTACTTATCCTTTTTGTGTTCCTTAGCTAAGTAGTAGCTGGAGACATGAAGACAGAAAAGGAATATGCTGCCAAGACAGTTTCATCATCAGGGCTGCATCCCAACACTATTTACACCACATAATTAGAGTTCTCCTCCCCTCCAGATGAAAGGAGAGCACATGCAGCCTCCAGACACGAACTCTCAGTCCTTTGTACATTCTCACCTGCAGGCAAATTCCCATTGCAAAGAAAAGTTAAATTGCAACATAGCAGGAGTTTGGTGGAAAAATACTTGGTTCAGCTAGTAGGAATCTGTAGTATACATTTGAACACAATATTGAACAGCAGTCAGCAATGTACCACTGTAGTCATGAAGACTAACCACATACTGAGCTGTACGAGCAAGAAACAGCTGGCAGGTCAAAGGAAGAGATTAGTCCTCTTTACTTATTTGAAATTGCGTATGAAACCTTATGTACCTCTCCACAGTACACGGGAGATGTCAATAGATCAGAGAGTCTAGCAGAGGGAGAGTCCACTAAGATGGTTAAGGGAATGGACTGGATAAAACACAAGGAGAGGCTGAAGAAATTTGGGTTTGTTCACCCTAGAGAGGAAGGAGGAGGCTAATGGTTGGGTCTAACCACACACTTCCACTACCAAAAGGGAGGTTTCAGAGGAAAATAGAGCCAGATTTTTCTCACAGGTGAGAAAAATCCCGCCCCTTATTTTTGGGACTGCATGTGCCTATTTGTCCCTCGTAGTCAGTGTGAACTGGTATGATGTGGTGGTGCTAATCTGCAGAAGGTCCCTGAAGACGGATTCTTCTCACTAGCAGGGCTGCCTATTTTTAACAAGTTTATCAGGCGATTTAAAATATTACCTACCCCCACCTCTGATCTTTCTCTTTGTAATTTGAGCCATTATGGACATCTCCCCTGAAGTATCACAGGCCAACCCTGCTGCAAAACAAGGAGGCTGAGAGCTATCACAGACAAGGAACCCAGCAGGCTTCTTTATGCTCAAGCCAGCCTCAGTGTTCTGCTTTCACCCACCAGCTGCCATTAAAACAGGACATCATCCTTAAGCTGCAACAGGAAGATGACTTTGGTATCACTTGAATTACAAAATGTCCAAGTTATTGCAAGTGAGGAAACTGAAGATAAACAATCGCTTTTGACACAATGGAGTGATAGTCAACATGTGAAGCTCCAAAAGTAACAGCTTACCATTCTTATTATGAACCAAGCGCCCACTTTCCACTTCTATATAGTATGCTTGTGCATGCTACTATCAAAAACAAACACAAGGATTACATTTAAATCAGCAAACGGTAATGAAATACTTCATAGAGAGAACCTTTTATAAAGTCGGACCTGATAGAGAGTTACTGGACTGGTCAAATGATGGCCTGAACTCTGCAGTGGATTTCAGCTTTCTGCCTCTGCGGAAGGGGATTGCTTTGAAATATGAATATTCTGAAAAGCAACAAGGACTTCCAAAAAGCAACAACAAATGAAGATTTTGTCATGGCAATTTCAGACTTCACTGTTTAGAAATCCAGCCTCAGATAGTAAAGGTCAGTCCCCTTTTCCTGGGAACCCTGCCCTGCAGAAGTATTGGCCTGTGCAAAAGTGGTTTTCATGACATTCGGCTAAAGACTGAAAGCTGCCAGGTTGAGTAATATGCAAGAGGATGGATAATTGTAATAGTGTGGGGGTTTCTTCCAATCTTTCAATGAATAATAGTAATATAAAAAATAAAATTCAACAAGGCAAGCTTAGCAGCCCTTGAGAAAGATTTTATAAACCTTTAGACAGAATTGCTTTCCCTTTATAAGTCAGCATTGTTGTTCAACACAATGGCCTTCACTTAGGTGGAGTCAAGGGTCAGCAGTCTTTTTGTGATAGGTAAAAAAGGTGCCTCACAGCACTCCAAGGAGTTAAGTAGATAAAACATTTTAGTTGAAAGGGAAAGTATCTGCTTGCAATGACATCGCAATGGGTTCATGCCCTGCTCTCCATGTGTAGCTGCAACGCAACTTCGAGGTCTTCTGAACAAACTCATTCAGCTCTTGTGAGAAGGGAAATGTTGTGACTGTAGCTTCTGCAACTTCATGAGCTCATTGCAGCTGGGTCTGAGGTTACAGAGTCCGTGTACAGTCAGCCTGTGAATGCGACCAGGTTTGCCTTTTGCCTGCTCCTCCGCTGGGTCTCTGCAGTTTCTGGGGTCTAACTAATCATCTCTTGGTCAGTAAGTGTGAGATCTGACAAGGCCTTTATTTCATCTTGCATTTTTGAGCCATTTAAGTTTTGTTCTGTTTCTACCTACAAAATCCCTCAGTTTGCAGAATCCAAAAAAAGGAGGAGTTGAGATAATCGTGTAATTATCACAATTACACTTTGGGAGAGAAGACATAGCTTTTTTAGCTGATATCCCCCCATATAAACTTCCTCTAGCTTTCTGCAAAAATGCACTAATGCATTTAAATAGCATTATATTGGGTATGCTTGTCTCTTTCCTAGGAAAAAGATGGTCTACCAACAGGCTCCTTGAACAGCTGACTAACCTTAAACAGTTTCTGAGTTTTGCTTCTACAAATCTAAGTAAATCTAAGAAGCCAGTTCTGCAAAGAGTTACAGCATGAAACAGCACCTTCATTTCAGCATTTTTCCCTCCCTTCTATACTTAATTATTATACTCTGGTCCCATGCATCTGAACTTCGTAAACACATCACAGAATGACTTGCCTAGTCAAGAGTTTGCATTACCTACATAAACGTCTATTAGCAACTGAAGTGATGCACGGCAGACAAGAGACTTCCAAAGAGAGACAAAGGGCTATTAATTCTATTTAGCTGCACATATAAAATATGCAGCAAATAACAAACATGCACAGGAATGTACACAGCACTCCCAGAGGAACAAACTCAGAAGAAAAACCAGGAACGACAGAAAAAAAAGATAGTATTGCTGAAAAAACATTAAGCTTTAGAAGTAAGGATCAAATGTTTGCCTCTGAGAATAGGAAAAAAACCACAACAGGATCAGAGAATGCCCTGTTGTGCGTGGGATTCCTGCCATGATATGGAGTGGGGAGAAGATGTTCAAATAATAAGGTTATTTTGACAATGAGTATTGTGCTAGTAGGCGTTGCATATGAAAAGCAGGAAGTACTCCCCAAGTAACAATAATAGTAACAACCTCAGGTGTCTGGTTGCTAGTACTAGCATTTTCCTAGGTGTGAAAGAGCATATGGATGCCTGCCTCTATGGTTATTTGTTGGACAGAAGGGGTGTCTATGATATTAACAGGTAAAAAAAAGTATCCTGTAAGAAGTTATCATTATACACCAAATGACTAGGAAGGTCAATGATATTGACTGATTGATTAAAAATGAGATTTATAAAAAAAGAATCAGATGAATAGCTTGTATACATGAAATACTGCGAAGAACAGATAATGCACCAGGGGATTTATTACTAAAACCAATTTGCTTTTCTAAGCCTTAGGTAATTTAGAACCTGCAAGCGAATAAGAAAAAGGCTGTTCTCCTGTAGAAAATCTTCCTTTTGGCAAAAAATAGGAGGCTGAACCAAAACCAAACAAAACAACGAAAACAAAAAAAAAAAAAAAAAAAAAAACAAAAAAAAAAAGGAAAAACCTGCTAAACACTCTCCCCCACAAAAATGAAAACAGAAAAGGAAATAGGAAAAAACCCCCAACCCTTAAGGTAGCAAAGCTCTATGCTTCATAACTTCATGTACTGCATTGTCAACCAGACTGGCAGATAGGAGAAAGCTGACAGCTCTCCAGAGGACCCCGCTGAAGCCGCTGTGCACAAGTCTGGAACGGCACAGACCTGATCCTGCATGTAATGAGACTGAAGAGAGCTGGAAGGTAAAACTCCCTCCCCCAGCTGCAGGGAAGGAGCAGACAGGCAGCTGCCCACCCCACGTGTGCCCCTCCTTGCCTCTGCAAGCACACACACACAGACTTGGACCTGTCCTCCTGGGTGGCTCTGCTGGGGTGAGGCATCCTCATGAGGAAGGGGAACCAAAAAGTCAAGGTTCTGTTGCCATAAACGCACCAAAAAAAGGCATTAAATTGTATTACATTGGAAAAACCCCCACTTTGCACTCAAAGCATCTTACTCATGAATACAGTGAACAGACGGTCAAATCAAAGAAATACTGACATATCCGTGCTCTTCTTTTATGCCTTAGGTTAAGCACACTGGAAAAGCCTCATTAACTGGTGACAGTTTTAGCGGAAGGTCTTGTGCACCAGGACGGCTGAGAATATTAGGCCTCATTAAATTAAAAAAAAAAAAAAGAAAAAGAGGAAAAAGGAAAAAAAAGCAACAAACATAGGTCATCTAATACTCCATTCAGTTTGTCTAATTCCACTTTAATTGGTATCCATGTAACTGATCTCTTGCATTCCTCACCGAACTGTCCGAGACACAAGCACCTCACACAACTGAACACAATCAATCCTTTATTTTGCACCCAATGA
Organism: Pampusana beccarii; assembly: GCA_013399365.1. Lineage (NCBI taxonomy): Eukaryota > Metazoa > Chordata > Aves > Columbiformes > Columbidae > Pampusana > Pampusana beccarii. The sequence goes on along the minus strand of VWYH01000777.1, from coordinate 1,988,251 downwards.
TGCCAGCCCAAAAAGGCTCTGGAGGAACACAGAGACTTTTCACAATCTCCTAGCAGGTGAAGCAATTCAAAAACCATGGCCATCCTGTTATATCATCACATCATTTATGACTTAACAGGATAAAGCTTCAATGAAAGAGACTGGAAACAACAACTGCCACCCTAATGCAATGCCGATGCCAGCTCATTCCTACTTCAAGAAGGCATTCTGGCTTACCAGTGGTATGCTGCTGTAAAAGGTGCAGAATGAGAATGCGTTTGAAATCTTCATGCTCATTTCTTACAGTAATGTAGAGAAGAGTTTGTTTTGCAGGGTGGTTGTACTGCCTCCACATATGATGAAATTAATAAACATACAGCTGTACATTAACACACACGTCTATGTATATGCACAGACCTGGAGAGCACCAACACAAGAGAGAAAGAGAGGGAACACCCATCTTATTCTTTGCATAATATTCACAGATATGATTTTGGGGTTGTACCTGCTCTGACATGCGGTCTCTCTGATTGCATTGCAAAGTAGCGGTACTTTCCTTTAAGGTGCATGAATTCCCTAGGAAAGGTGGTTGTAACAATAAGAAATCTGCATCGAATGGAGATGCTGCTGGCTTGCAGATTTTTAAAGGAAAGTATCTCATTGGCATTCCTGTGTGTCCAGTATACTTCAATTAAAATCAGTCACCGTGCAACAATAAAAAAATAGAAATACCAACAAAAAAAGAACCATTTTATAGCCCGATGCCTGCGGTGAGTAGGATACGTATCAGGATTTCGATAATTCTGACAAAATTAATAGGTATCATCACACTATCATTTGGGGAAAGACAATGTACTACTCAAGTATAACACAGGTGACACTTAACAGACAGTGCTGGCATTTTTTAACAGCAGCCAGAAAGATTACGGCCAGGTCTCTGCTTCTCCATCAAGCTCCTGCAGCTGCACTGCAGGACAGCTGCACTGACCCCGCTGACGGGGGCTGCCAAACCCCCGGCACCTTCTCACCCCAAAAAAAAAAAAGAGAAGTTCATCTATCCAAAGTCTTTAAAGGCAATAGAAGACTTAAACTTCTTCTACTCACCAGGAGTTTAAGTCAGTAAAGAAACGCTTGAGAAAGGATGCAGAACTTCACTTTTCAAAGTGCTGAGAGAGACCCTTTTATTCCCATTAAAGAGCAGCATTGCAGAATGACTTGGAAGAGGGGAGAAAATGGGAATTTTCATTCTTTGCTCAGCCTGAAAGATCTAAGGTGACCCAGTACATGCTTTATACTGAACATCATGAAACTAAACCCCACAGCTTCCATTCACATGTCCATTCTTGCTCTGCTAATTTTTGCTCATGTGCCATGTTCTCCCCTTCTACCCTGCTGTTCTACTGTGTTGTCGTTTCCTTTTCCAGAAGATAATTAATTAATGCATGAACTACAGCAAAACTAAGCAATCGGAATACAAACTAAGAAGGAACAGTGCATTTGAAAAATGCAGTTGTTTCCTTCTAAACATCAACCTGCATACTCATTTAACTTGCAATGGCCAGAACCAGTCTGTCTCCTGAAACCTGGTTCAAGAGGACAGCCCACTACAGATGTTCCCCAGAGTGCTCTGCATGGGAGAACGTGTCAATGATGATGACAACGTTTCTGACAATGTTTCCGCGAAGTCACCATCCACCATGGTCAAGTGATCTCAGACATTCACCTTCAGCATCCCCCACAGAATCAAATCACAGAAGTTGTAATATACTCATCATCTTCTCACATCCACAGCATCCAACGAGACCACCTCTTCCACACAGGAGTGTTTAGGCCATTCTGAGTGAAATTCCCAGCCTGCGGAGATCCTGGCTTACTCCTCATGTCCACCACATGGCTCTCTGCTTTCCCTTGACTTAGCAGGTCACTCACAAAAGCCAATAGTGTCTTAAGGTGGTTTCTCTCTCTTTGCTTTCCTCAAAGCCAGCAGAGATAGGCACTTTCAAAGGACTGCTCAGAGAACACCTCTGTTTTCTGTGTTCTTACTGCCTCTCTGGAAGCACCATCTTTCTCCATCAACTAAACAGGGGCAAAAGAGTAATGGACCTTGACATGAGTTACCTTTTCTGAGACCCTCCCGTAATCTTTGGGAACCTGCACAGCTCCATATGCCGTAAAGTGACCCTTCCCCACTCCTCCATAACCAGGCATGCACACACATGTGCAAGCATTCCCAAAGCTTCACTGCTGCAGTTTAGGCTGATGAAAAGAGCGGCTTTATGGAAAACCCCTCTGGGACTGTACATTCTGCAAAATTGCCTCTACAGCAAGTAAATAAATAAATAATGTGATCCTCGTTTTTGATTTAGACTGCAATTTCCTTTTTAATAACTATCTGCTTTCACAGCACACTCACCAACTCAACAGTATTTAACAGGAGGCTTACACTATTTTCAGGGGACTTCAATTACGAATTAAGACTATAAACTTCTTCCTCTTTTTGTATTTTATTTCCTCTAACACTTTACTGAGCAGTAGTGTATTCAAATTCCTTTTCAAACAGATGTATTGCTTCAAGTTTTTACATTAGGGAATAGGACTATTATCTTCCTGACTCTACTGTTTTCCTCATGGCCATCAGATTAAAAAAACAAAACAAAAAGAGCAAACCAGCACGCTAAAAAAGCCCAGACACCAAATAAACATTGTCCAAGATGAATCCCGTGTTTCAATCACCCAATGTTCCTTCATCTTGCTACATGCAGCATATTTGGTTGAAATAAATAGAAACACTTAAATCTCAGTCACCTCTGTCCATTTTAAATGCCAAAATGCATTTGACTTTGTAACGAACTGCAGAGCTGTTTACATAGCTTCCATATTTTAGAATTAAGCAATAGGCCCCAAGAAATCACTCATTACCACCAAGTTTGCTTATTAGAGCCTCAGGCAAGTGTAAGGGCAATTAACTCTCTAACACCACGATGCCAACTCCAGTAATGACTTATTCCCAGGTCTTTCTTCTATTAGATACACCACACCTTACAGAGTAGGGTTTTTACAAAATGCTTTAAAAAGTAAATCTTCAACTAATCATTCATTAATAAATGTAAAAAGCAGATACATGGAGTATAGTTACTGGGATAAAGCTGTATCCTAAATGGGCCAAACAACAGGACAGCCTTCATCTAGAAGCTGGAATCACAGTCTCTAGGCCAGTAACAACGAGCCTGAGAAAGGGGAAATGCCGTCACAGAGAACCAGCTACAACATGTTCAAATTTAGCAAGAGAGATCAGGAACAAAGTGATGCTCTCAAACCACTGCCCGTGAGAACCAGCTAGGCACGATAGGGAGCCAGCCAAATCCTCTGGCTTTCTGCTCTTACAGAAGGTTATCAACAGCAGACACAGAAAGCAAAGAAATTCCCAGACATTTCAGCTCCTCTGCATTGCTCCCATGTCAATTGTGATCGTGCTCAGTTAATTGTGTCTTTCAAGGTCAAAGTAATAACCCTTGCTCCCAGCTTAGGAAAAGAGCAGAGATGTATTCTGATAATGAAAATGAAGCAGTTCAGTTATGTTTCAGGAACTCATACACCACAGGGTCCAAGCTTTGATGACAGAAATGTGAGAGGGCTTGTGTTTCACTTCTTGCTCCAGCAGCATCCAGAAGATTAAAAGGGACTCTGTCATCATGAGCCACATGGTTGGACCTGACTGCGTCTAATAGGCCAAGTTCAGACTGGGTTTATGAGGATGAAGCTCATACAAAACAAACAGAGATGTTTCTGGTTGAAGTCAGTCTGAACTGAGTTCTAAATCTTCGGGAATCATAAGAATTTCGATGGCAACAAAGGATGCTGGCTTCCTCGCAAAGGGCATTTGCATCTACTGTACAAGTTACTGAAGGGAAGGGCTTAGTTTCCCACAGCCCGCAACTTCAGTCAGTCATTGACAGGATGGCAAAACTGCACCCTGGTGTGGCAGGATACTCTAAATAAATCAAATACGCCTTGATCTATCCGCCTGTATTTATTAATATATCTGATTAGACTATGAATACAATACCTCAATATACTAGGAAAGGGGTATGTCCTGAAGTCTAGCGGACTGAGAAGCGGAGGGGGAGAGGCCATTCGTGGCTTCAGGAGTGGCAGGACAGAGACTGCTGGCTTAATGGCAAGGCAAACTTCTGCACCACAGATTTACACCTTCGGAAAAGGATCACAGGCTACTTAAACATGGTTCTGAGCAGTTAATACGTTCAATAAACAATTTTGTTCATTTTATATTTAGTTTGTAAGTATATACATAATTATACCCTGTTATGTAAATATTTGAGTATTTATATACTAGGTATATTTTGTTTATAGGTCTGTTACAAAAACATTCTGGCTTAAGCTTATTTAAACCAAGAAGGAAGACTTGCTTTTTTTACATATCCAAAAATATTCTTCTATTAATATAGCATCTGAATTACTCTGGTGGAGAACGCTACAACCGCCAAGCTCTTAAGACCCTGGCTCTACCAAGTTGTTCAGACCACGGTTTGATATAAGTCTATTTTCAGTTTTTCTGTTATACGCCCAGAATCAACTATGTTTCACGCAGCCCTGATACTAGCGTTCAGACTTCTTATCAACTGAAGTTTAATATCACAAGATAACATCACTGTGTGCTGTCAATGGAGTCAAAATATGAATATATTTCTAGACAGCAGCAGGATTTATTTTCATCCTCTCTAAACACACACAGGCACAGACATAATATGTATCTGTGGTACAGGGAGGAAAGGAAGTGAGCTTTTCAAAGATACAAACACAAATTAGTTGTCCAGTACCTTTCCATTATATAATACATATATTCTATACATGGTAAAAACACGTCTGTGTATTTAACTGGTTTAGATAGAAAAATATATAAATAATTGCCAAAAAAAAAAAAGTATCTGTAACACCCACATTGTACTAGGACTTTCAAACTTTTCTTCTAGGAAATACAGCCGAGGCAGTGAGAGGCTGAAAAAAATTGCCTAGTCTTACTCTACTACTGACAGGGAGACAAACAGCTGAGGGCAGAAATGAACCCATACATTCCTATATATTTTAAGGCAGAGACAGAAACAAAATTCCTTGAAGATCCATTTTTGGTACACCACAGTATTAACTGACGTCCATATATTTTTTTCCCAGTTACACGCGCAGGTTGCCACTCACTTGAACGCCACTGGTCTGGCAGCTGAGCTTGATAAAAGAACAGTGGTGCTTTTGAATTCCACGTGGGCTGAGCTCAAGCAGTAAGAGAGCATTATGCTATTATTGTAAATTACCCTGACTGGGGAGGGCTGCTGGGGTTATGTGGGACAAGCAATGTTGCACAGCCACCAGTAGTAGAAGTAATTAGTTGGTGTAATGAAGAGCGAGAAAAAGCAGAAAGCGTTGGACAGCCGAGTGTTGTACTGTCAGCATTATCATTCTCCAAGGCTTCGCCAGAACAATGCACTGCTGAGCCCCTGGTAATCTCTACACATGGCTACCCATGAAGAGAGTAATTAAGAAATGTCATTGCCTCCTTGGGAAAACACCATCACATCTCAAAAGAATGATGATAATCTCCATAACAGCCCTGTTCTCTCGCTCTCTGCTCTTTGTTTTGGTGGAGACTAAAAACGTTTGACAATACACTCTAAGCTAAATGGGCTTTTGTTCTTCCTTTTGTTACACACCAACCCAAATAAAGCGCTGCCGGTTGAGCTGAAACAAAGCTGCATTTAGAAGCAAGCGCACGCACTCTCAAGGTCTGTATTACCATGGAAAGCCAGATCCGTGTTGGGCATCCCTACTAAAAAGAGTATTTAAAATTCAAGTGTCTGGAACAAGAGAGACAAAATCATACAAAGTCAAATTCACAAAGAGCAAGGCTTTTGCAGGAGCTTTGGCATCTGACAAGCATGGAATGAGCTGTACTGCAGCCCTCGTCCAAGGGCCGGGGAAGCCAGCGCAGGGCTGCCCGACTGCAGCTGAGGAGCAGGATTCCTGCGGTGGTGTGCAGACACGTTACACAGGGAAAAGATCAATACGTCCAGGCCAACGTAAACCAGACAATGGCTATTTTTCCAGCACTAAGCCAGGGTCCTGTCATGCTTCACTAGGTAACCTTCCTATCATACTCGTTGTCAATCAGCCATAAAAGACTGACCCTGTTAATTGACACCATGCCTGAAAATATGTATATAAAACTGACGTTAAAGTTTGCTACCTATAGTCTTCTATAAAGGCTTTTCAGGGAACTCCATATGGCTGAGGAACCAAGCAGCATGTCCTGTCAGAGAGCAATGAAAAGGCCATTGCCAGCAGTTGCAGAGGAAGCCAGAAACATCTCTGCCATTCTTCCTCTCCCTACTAGATGCATACCACTGGAAACGCATGAGAGCTGACAAGTATCTTGCTTGTCACAGCTGTACCTGTATAAATACCAGAAATCCCCTTACAAAAGGTGTGATTAATTACACAAGCAAAGATTTCAGAGAAAAAGGGTGAGTGCGGCAGTCTGCTAATGAGACTGATCAACTCAAATACCTTTTTTCCTTCCCCAAAATTTCATTCCAGGTTGTTTACTCTAGTCTCTGAAATTAAGCAGGTGTGTCTACACAGCTAACATACCTTTGATTCTCCAATTCACCACACATTTAGATTGTCCTGGAGATAAATATTTGCAGCTGGAAAGTAGGCAGCTGAGAGTTTAAATGTAACAATTGCTATTTCTATTTCTTCCAGCCCATTTCTCTGATACAAATGGAAAGGATGAGATGAGAAACTTCCATATAAAAGATGTCTTTTGGGTTCTGTGTTACACAGCGCAAAAGGCCCAGGATCCTAGTTTGGGGTTCTCAGACACTAGTACAACTCAAAGTCACTACCACTACTCACGTGTGTTATTCTGGAAACCTTTAGGCAGAAATACAGCATTGATTAGTGCATTCTGAGATACTGAGCAATTTTTTATGCAAGCATGATTACATAAAGAATGCCAATGCCATGTTGAAGGAATAAATGAGAGGAAAATTAAAAAAAAATACATATTTTCTAGTCTGCACTGATTATGGTGACTGTCATTTGCCAGAGAAGCCTGATGGGTCCCTGTTAGCTATTGCTAGCTTCCCAATTTCAAGACGTTATCTAGTGACACTGCTGGTTTAGCATGGCATTCCCCCTCAGGATACAGCTGAAACCAATCAGGTAGGTAACTAGGCAAAAGATAATCACAGTGAGGTTAAAAATATAATGGAAAAATGAATATTTAAAAAGAGCTGAATACACAGTTTGAAGAAAATGGAAATGATGGAAAATGACAGCTCCTCATGGGCAGATTCAGAAAGAAGGCATAGATAAAAGTAAGGCTTTTTCAATGGCTATTGAAAGAAGGACTAAGTATTTTTAATTTTGACATTGAACTATTGCAAGAATAGTCAACAAAGACTAAAATCTGTTAGAAGTCCAAATGGAGAATTACCATTGCAGTGGACACATAACCTTGTGTGATAGTGTTGCAATCCTTGCAAAGGCTGTATTAAGAGTCTTTGCCTCTGTCTGCAGCAACAGACATTTTTCTTCAGCTAAGGATTGGTGGGTTTGTAAAACATACAGAGGGCGTTTTCTATATGCTTCCAATACATTCAGTAATTATGCCCCTGAGTCTTTTATTTTCAGTAAAAGTTGCAGAAAAATATAGGTATGACAGAGACATACTCAACCGATACAGCCTGAAAAAGCTGCAGGGATCCTAAATCTCCGTTAGATTTCATGTACAATATAAACGCAGAAGAAGTCGGTTATGCCCCTTTCTGTCTGCTTATGTTGATCTCAGCTGTTCTGCCATGGACTTCAATAGATTCCTGATCTTAATCCAGAAATGTCCAAATATGACAAAACGACAACCATTTATCAAGTCTAAAAGTGAAAAATCTCACCAAGAATTCTTGTGTATAAGGTCCTGAACCAGGTGCTGACAACCAGCCCAGATAATCTGGATGAACACTTATCAAGTATGTCTGACCAGGAATCATTTCCAAAAGCAGTGTTCTTCATAATAAGCAAAATGATTTCATGTCATTGGTATGGCTAACCTCCCCTATCATTTTTATTTAGCTTGAACAAATCTCTACACATGCTTTGACTCCAACAGATTTGCACCTGGAGGGAATTAACTCATTTTCAAAGGGATTTTCAATAAAATGTAAAGCCCTAAGTCTGTACTGTTTTGACTAAATACCTGACTGCATGGACAGACACAACTTCATTCTCATCTTTCACTAAACCAAATCTATTTCACTCCAGGCCCCAGTAAAACAGACTTATTTTGTGGGCTACTTTGCTATGATGCTGTAAAATGAAAAAGAGAGAAGGGTAAAAAATGCATGTGGAGGAGGGGGGTGGAAATTACATCTAATAGGGCTATAAAATTCTGCCTGACTCAGATCAAATGCTTCTGTCATTGCTGTCAGGCAAAATTATCACAGATCAGTATTAACGGTGAGTTCTTTTGAATCTATAGTCCTGCTTCTTACATTGATTTGTGGAAATGGGTCAATACAGAATCCTTAAAAAAGTACATTTATATATATGTGCATGTGAGTCATCGCTAGCAACGCTAAATTTGTGTGTGCATGCATGTGTGCATGCATATGTGCATTTCATTTCATTTTGCTCCCATTTGCCACACGAACATCATTTCAAACACGTTCATTATTGTGACAACAGGTTCAATCCGCAATTCACCATCTGCCTAAACAACATTAACCTTCATGCAACCTCATATTGTTATTGTTACGCTTTGTCTGAAATTTAAAATCTTCCTAATATAAGCTGGGGAGACAACCCTTGCACTTAAAATTGTCCCTTCTATTACATGCTCAACCACTGTTCTCTGGTGTAGTTGCAAACTTGCATTTGAGATGGGTTTAATTCACCAAAAGACACCAGAGCCTTAAGGTAGCCTTGTACCACTGGACAGCCTTCAGACACAGACACACACCCCCCTCCTCACCCCAGCCTTTCAGCAGCTGCTACTTCTGAACAACGCTGCTGGGCTGCTGAAGTGCATTGCCACGCTCCCTTTTCCCCACTTCTAGAGACACAGACACAAGATTTGCCAACCACTTTAAATACCCCAACGCTATTCCTACAGAATCTTTTCAAAGGACTGCAAGTAGTTCTGGATGTTAAACAGTTTCCACTGAAAAATACAGCGAAGGGCCTCTAGTGGGAGTATTAACACAGCTCGCTGTTGCAACGTAAGCGCTGTGAGGCTGTGGCACCACATCCAGCACTTGCTTCTTGACAGCAAAAGTATGGGATGAGACTAAAGGAGTTCAGTGAATGCTGAAAATATCACACATCCATCCTGCCGTTTTCATGAGGGCACAAAGCCCTTCCATATACCCAAACGTAACGCTCCTGACAGAAAGCTGATTGTACATACGCTTATAGCACTTGCACAGCTGAATAAGGGATCGGCTTCACCACTTTTAGAAAACATCTTGTATTAGAGGGAGTATTTTAAATCTAAATCTAATTCACAAACTCTTTCCTGAAAGTATGTCACAGTTTAATAACCCAGGTTAAAGCATCTCCGCGTTACTCTTCCAGAGAAGGATGAAGGTGTCTTCCTCCTTTCAAACTACAGCGTGTGTTTGGCTCAGACCACAGCTGGCACATCTGTTTGCAACTGGCCCTCACTCCAAGCACCAGTCAGCTGGGAGACATTCCAGCTCAGGAAAACTTCCCTGCACGTGAAGGGGCACATTAAGCACATTAAGTTTAAGCACTTGCTTAAAGCCCTCTCCTCAATCACACCCAAATTCAAAAATCATACTTTAATGACCTGATTTTGAGGTTCCTGAGGTAGGAGCAGAGCTTCCCTGGACTTTCAGTCAGGTAGAGGGTTCAGAGACCCCCTACAGGGACTTGGGGGCTGTGCACAATGGGACGGGGACAGCCCTGCATGCTGTGATCTGCCACTGTCCACGTACTGCCAACTCACAGTTCATCATGTCATTTGAGAAACGTGTCTCAAACGTGACCACAGAAGATACGAGAAGCCCATTAACCACTTCATGGTTTCACGTTTGAAACTGCCAACAGGAAACTGAAGCAGTTTTTTGAGATTAGGCACTTGTGCAATATTAAAGGTATTGTTATACAAATTATATACTTCTAGACTTTAAATTTTTGCTTTTCTAGCGGCAGTAACTTGCATTGTCTGTCAGCTAGATACTCAACTATACTTTGATCCAGAAAAGAGAATTCTAGGTTGGCAGATAAAAGCATTTTGAAAGATAGCACTTTGCTATTTCTATTATTTCAGAGAAGAACATGCCAGTTCCCTGGCTTTCCACAAATGTACAGCCTTTACCTTACATTTTGTCTCCTCACAGACCACACCGCCGCATGCTGTTAGTCCTCTGCTCAGTTCTAAACAGAGCCTTCCGTTGTCGCTACCGATATCTATTAGCAAAATATTTATATACATACTGTATAATTTACTTTAAGTGTCCACTACCACTCTGTACTTAACATTCAGAAATGAAGTTGGCAGTGACTGCATGCCATTCCCACTACCTTTGAAATCTAAGCTTTCATCGTGCATCTCAGATGGATTTTTTGCAGTGATGAGGTATGAGCCCAGTTGCTCCCATTTTACCTTTTTTCCCCCTGTGTAATTTCATTAGTACAAGAGAAAACTGGCATGGCACTAAAATAAAAGCCACTACAATCAAGCCTCCAGACATTCTCGGATCTCTGAGAAAGGCTGGATTTGGGTCTGAATTCTGAAATTGCTGCTTCTCTCTGGTCATAACCAGAGTCTTCTTGCACTTGATGGAAGTCATCAAACCTACCAGTAATAAGCACTGCACTGGGAATGCTGGGCTTCCAGTCCTGCAGAGGCTGAGTGACATCTCTGAGGATTTAGATACCAAGGATGGCAAAGATGTGTCACTTGAAAACAAACATCTTTGTTTTCTTTCTGCATGCTTGTTTGCTATAAATGCTTTAGCTAAGCCTCAATAGCTATATTTCACTAGCAGAACATTATCTGTTGACAATTATGCAATTCTATTAACATCGTTGCCTTTTTAATCTATGAAAGGTTACATTAAGCAGAAAGAAGGCACACAGGAGACTACAGAAAAGTACCTACCCTTTTAGGAAAGAAAAAAAAAAAAGATTATTCAAATTATCATCCTGACATTTATTTTTATACGAAGGAAAATAGAATAAGAAACGTAACAGGGTATTTTGGTGACCTGCATACTGAAAGAAAGTAAATTAAAACTCACACAATAATTGCAAATGACAGGACAGATTCTTCCCTCTGATCAGGTGTCTTTACAAGGGTGGGGTGAATAAGATTAACTGGGAAATGGTTATTTCATGGACTTGTCCGCATCAAGTATCGCTGGACTGCCTGACAAAGCACAGTGAATATCAAAGAGGATGATCTAACGCACGCCAACTTCCTATAGACCCTTAGCTGTCTAAACAATCTAGGAAAAGCAAAAGCAACCACTACTTTTGAAATATTAGTAGTGTATGAAGCCATAGGATGAAACATCTACCAACTGACATCTATGCCCAGCACTGGCTGAAAATTCCAGCACAATTCCCATCAGTCAAGCTATTCCTGTTGCAGGGGCTTTGCAGAGGAGCAGAACCACCCCAAATGCACCCACCTCCCTGGGGCAGAGCCATGGGAACGTGCATTCCAAACCGTACATCCAAACGAGCTGCCTGGAGCAAAACCAAGCTGCAGGCTTTCTCTATATCTGGAGGTGAAGCATCACAGTATCGACGAAAACAGGACAGGCAGTCAGAATTTGCTTATCTTTCTTAATTCACAAAAGGCAGGGGGGATGTGTGTGCTAATTCATCTAATAAATCATATACTCCAAATACTGTGCTTGGTTCTACCCAGAAGGCTCCCTCCAAATCAATACCACAATTCAAAATTGTCTCCATGTCCGAATATACCACTGCTTTAGTTGCTTCCGAAGTGTCACCTTTCAGCTGGAGTCACTGGCCAGCAACATATGAAACTCTGGAAGGTGGCAAATGCTTCTCTGACTTACAGTTTGTGATTTTTAATTAACTCTGGGAGAAGAATGGGCAAATACATGGTGGAGAATTGTGCATATGTATTTTTCACCAAGCACAGGCAAAGAACAATTGAGACAGCAGAGAATTTACTGATGCTTAGGACACTGCAATTGACTGACTTTCCTACTTTAGAGATCCCATTAGTTATTATTTAGGAGATTTCAGAAAAATCTGTTTACATCCATTATCTGTCCAAGTGCATGTGGATGGGCTGATGACCTGTAGTTAACTGCCGCTTTGCATCACTCAAGTACTCGGTTTCCAACGCTGTACTGCCTACTGCACACAGTGTAGGAGGGCTCTGTAATGACGACCCAGAAAGCAGAGAGAAAGAGGATATTTTTTGTAAGTTCTGTTAGCACTTGAAAGGTTGTACGTTGAACAGAAGGAGCACCTGAAGCAGGAGAGAAACATGAGGACATCTTTCTTGGGAGCTCATGCTGTGTTTTGCAGAAGTTGAATGATGGCAAAATTGCTAAAGAATTCTAGGAATTGCACAATTGCACGCCTATTTGACATTAGCATAAAATCACTAAGAGACATTATGACTTCCTATGAGGGACAGCACCTTTTTTCCACATGTATGAGTACATGTATTATGAAAATGTGTGTGTGTGTGTGTGTGTGTGTTTTCAGCCTTTATGATTTTTCACTGTTCCTCACTTGGTCCTTTCCCAATTCTCATCTTGTGACTTGTGCTCTGCTACATGGTTTGCTGTCAGATAGAGGTAAAAAGTAAGATTAGTAGTTCAGCATGCAGAGGCATTGTAAGGCATGAAAGTACAGGAATACTTCTTATACTTTATTTTGTAGCTATGACAATGTGTATTTCTAACAGTGCTCCTCACAGAAGTATGTGCTTGCTCTTTACTACGCTGTCAGAATTACTCAGTCTGGAACTGCACTTTCTTCCCTGACTTTACCTGAAATTACTGATTAGAAAACTATATTTATAAGAGAATTAATGGGCAATGCCTGCTGCAAGCCAGTAGCTACAAGGACCTAGCACTCAGAAAAAGCCTATACGTAATCTTCTTTCATTTGTGACTGGAGAGGATTTGGGCTTAGACTAAGCCAATTACACAACTGAGAAACTTACACCAGCCCACAGGCTCTGTGCAAAGAGCTGTGAACAGCCAAAGAAATGTTAGTTAGAAGGGACCTCTGGAGGTCATCTAGTCCAACCTTCTCAGAGCAAGACTATCATCAGTGCCGATTCTACTTCTCCAAGTATTTTTAAAACAAACTAGTAATTTGCAAACATTATGCTTTCTAAACATTTTTTTCCATAGGCAATGGGTCAAAGATCTATAAATAAAACCATTCCGAAGATACAAGAGATCACACTTCTCCATCCAGCTATGAGAAGGCCTTTCACTGGATTTGTGCGTTAATCAGTTGTTACTATAACTTACACTGGGCTCAAACCATAAACCAGACTCTGCCTGGCATTCTTTAATCAAAGGGAAAGCTGTCTTGGCACACAACTGTGTTCATATGAAGACAATCCAGCATTTCTCCATGAAAAAAGACAAGGCTACAACACTGAGAATTTTGTATGTTCTGGTCAGTCTTTACCAAGCCGATCTCCTGTAAGTGGCTGATTACATTGTGGGTTGTTTCTATGAACTCAAGAACTACTGCTGTGAAAAACAACGTTCCCATTGCAGTCATGTTATTTCTACCAAAGTCTGCTAAAAATAAAACTGAGAACTGAAACAACTGGTTGCACCAAGACAACAGATCAACATTTAAGTTCAGAATGCCACATTTTCTGTCACTCTAGGTTTTTGTATAAATCTAAGCTATTTAGGCACTAAAATTTTCTTGACATTCCAACAATTGTGTTAGAGAAGTGTCACTAACTCACTAGCACCACCCTACACATGCCAATGACCATTAATGATACACTTAGGCAACATTAATACAGCCAGTAACTGCAGAAAAGATAAATTAGTCCCTGTGGGGATATTATGGGGCTGTAATTTCAGTTCGAGTTTCTATGACAATACAAGCCAAGAAACTGAAGTCTGAATCACGCTGAACCTAATTGGAAACGGCAAGCTTTGGAATGCCATCTATAACTTTGCTTTTAAATGGCCTGCTGTACTAATACATGAAATGGTTTTGCATGCCTTTTGCCAGTTTCCACTAAAGCTAGTTCAATTTCAGGACTCATTCTTTAATTGTGATGTTATCTGAGAAGAAGCCTTTCCATATGCCAAGGTAAATGAGCATCAGCAAGGTAATGGATGAAAAAAGGAATGTGTTCTGCAGATAGATATAAGTACATAGATAGAGATTCAATTAAATAACATTTACCTGGGCTCTTATGTTCCAGTCCTGCTATTAGATCACCATGCTTAAGCCCAGATACCTTCAAAAGATTGTAGCTGGTGAGGAAAATTCCCTTCCTGGAATGGGAAAAGCTTTGGATACGTAAACATTTGGATTAAGTTTTCCTCTGATTGCTCGCTAGAATGGAGAGAAGGGCCATCCAGCTCCATATGGTACCCAAGTACATCAGCAGCCTTGGAGCAGAATTATCGGACTCATTACATGGCACAGCAAAAAGTCTGACTCTTCTGGAGATTTCCAGTGCTTGAAATGAAGGGATGTCTTTCCTTTGGTTTTGTTGTTGTTGTGGGGTTTTTTTTTGTTGTTTGTTCGTTTGTTTGTTTTTCCTATCTTCCTAAAGAATCACAAAAAGTACTTGGCAATAAGCTAGGGATTCTGTTTTAGAAACTGTGCAGAAGACAGAGATGTGTTTTCCATTATCAAACCTGTACTGACTATTAGAAACTTCAGAAAAACGATGTGTTACAGATCTGTCGAAGCTAAAATACCTGCTGTTCCTAACAATCTCCAGTTTGCTTTTGGGCTCAAAATACCCATTAGCTGTCTCTCTTCAGGGCAGTGAAAGATTACATTATCAATTATAAGCCACACTGCTTACGAGTCTCTGCTGTCCATTTCTGGTAACTACGTTTCTTTGACTTCATAAACCAACAACAGGCCATAAATGATGTGGTGTTGGCTGTGTCAACTGCATGTGGAAAGCCAAAGATTTAAATCATATGGTGTAACTCCACAGACACATATCTGTGTTCCTAATCATTCTTACAGTATTTGTGAGTATTGTAACAGGCTCAAACACTTTTGACTTTGCCAAGCAATGTTTCTGGTGGGAATAAGAGAGATAATGAGACTTTTAAAAAACACTGGGGTGGAAATAAAAGCACGTCCATGTAACTTGAGAAAACTAGCTATGTGGCACATTTGATGCAAAGATTTCATGCTGGCTTTTATGCACATTCTACATTTATTTAAACAAATATTATCACATCTCAGACTTCGCACCTGGCAGCTCTGATTTGATAAAACGTTGTGTGTGTATGCTGCAACCCACTGAGACTGCACAGTACAACTGGGTAACATAAACCACCTTTAGCTAAAAAGTCTACCTAAAAGGGACCTCACATAAACACATTGTTGTGCAAGTAAAAAGCAGCTGTAACAAATAGTTGGTTACCGTATGTCAGCTGCCAGGTGGAACTTTATTAAGCGATGCCAATTCTCATACTTTCAGGTAATCAGAAAGGTGAATGCTTTGCCTGAAAATTGAAATATAAATATTTCACTTATCTTCAGGTACAATACCAATGTACCTTCAATGTACAACAAACCAATGCCAGGTCTGGCATACATAATCTTATGAAATTCTCTCAATTTGAAGCAGCTGAGCAGTAGCACTTGGCACTTGTGTAGTGCCTTTCAGTAGGGGACCTCCAAATGTTTTATTTAATTAAGGGCTGCAAGTGCATTTGCTGAAAATAGTTTAACTGATAGGTGAAAACCTCATTTAAAAAACAAAACAAACCCACAAAAACCAAAAAACCACAACCAAACACCCCTCACCCCACAGAAAAGCCAAGAATAGAATCCAGCCCTATCTAACCCTGTATCTTGTCTGTTACCACGAAAACAGGGACTCCTGTTTGAACAATTCCCTTCTGAACTACCACTGAGTGCAGGTACCACTGAAGAAAGAACACTAGCAACTGCCTGGAGTAGGTTTTTGCTTAAGAGTCAATGGCAGTCTGTCATCTACTGCTTTAAAATGCAAGTGATCTTTTCTTCACCTGAATTTGTTCTGGGGGACAAATTCAAGATTAAAAGTTGTATCGCTCCTCACTGCACACGATCTGGATGGAGTGAAAGATTATCATTCATGAAAATGATGAGAAACTAGAAAGCACCTCCTGACAGGTTCTGCACACGAACTGACTATGAAATAAAATACGGTCTGAGGTTACCTTTACTGTAAGTGCCAAACGACTTCACGTGGTTGACGCTTCAGTTGCAAGCCACTACCACGCTCCTTTGGCATAATTCCTATACTGCGTAAGCAGGAGGCACACGCTTGGCACTTAATGCAAAATTCTCTACAATACACCTGCTTTTCTACTTCTCATTTTGCAGATTTCAGTTTAGATACAGTCATCATATCAAGACGCAGAACACTGAACCTCACCACAAAAATAAAGAAGGTAATGTATACTTTCTTTCTTTCTTTACTGGGCGAAATACCAAGAGACCTAACACTTTGCTGCCAATGCAGAAATACATGCAGTTAAGAAGGAAAAGAAAAAGGTAAATGAGCACACCAGAAAAAACCCATAGGTTGATATGTACAGCTAATTACAAAGTCATAAGAGGATATGAAGATAAACTACATCAAAATAGGCCCCGGAATCTACTACAAGCATTTTAATGCACTTGGACTCCCATGCGTCCATCAGGATTTCCAGAACAATAATACAAGCAAGTGTGCCCTGGAGCACATTCAACAGGTCTCGCATGAATTGTGCAAAATCTATGCGTGCTCAGATCATCAACACCGCTGGTGTGACATGTCCTGAATGCGCTGCAGCTTTGGGCACGCTGCACAGTCCACACCTGCACAGAAGTGCAGGGTTTCTGGTCTCCCAGAACTTGGAGATGAGCATCAGTCTGCACGGCATCTGAGCACTTCAGCCTCCTCCAGACACCTGCCACTTGTTTTTCTTCTCCAAGCAGGTGTTGATGCAATTACTACAACTATTCTGTAACACGTTACATCAGTGGTAAAATCCTGATATAAATCCTTCATGTGGTTAAGAGCTTTTAACACATTTTTAAATTTCTCTCCCTTTCTTTGAATAACTGTATATTATTTTATATTGTTATGACACATCTACTCCCATAATCATAATGTGACACCACATCATGATAAAATCCATAGTGAATGTAACAACTTTTTAAAAATAAAATTTTACAACATTAATAAGCATTAAAAGCAGCTACTACTTAAAGAACACTGCAACATCTTATTTGTTTGATAAAAGCATCTCCTTGTTTGTGTTGAAATAAAATAGGCTCTAATCAAAAGGATCTTCAAAAGTTTTTCCAATTACATTTTATTATTATACATAACTATATATTATAATATGTGAGAATGAGGTATGTTATCATATGATACTCTCGATACACCATAGCATACCTTCCAGAAACTACATGAAATTAATGTATTTTATATGAGCTTTCTTATTTCAAGACAAAATATGTCAAGTGCATTTTTGCAGCTTCTTTTTGAAAGTGTAATCTTGCTCAAGATCCAAATATTGAAATTCTGGTAGCTGGCCAGCTCTGTCAGCCAAAAGGAGCTTCCGCATATGTTTTTCATCAGTTCTTTAAATCCATTCGTGCAGCAGCCAAGGTAAAGTCTGGAAGTCAAATTGAAACCAGCTCCAAAGAAGGTGAAACAGTAAGCAAATCACCCTTGAGGTTTTAACAAAGACACAACTCACCAGCTGAACTGGACAAACCCACAAGCTGTTTAAAAACCACCCCAAATCTTAGACATTATGTTATTCCATAGAGGGAGCCTTTCTACCTCACTTGTAAGAGACACAAAACAGGCATCATGTAGGACCGCACTAGATGAAGGGTCAAAATCCTGCTTGCTTTACAGATAGCTTATTTATTGTCATTTTTTGCAATCTAATCTTAAAATAAGTGTGTTTCTAGAGCTCACTGGCTGACCACCACTTAACTCTGTCATGGTCCCTGTGGAAGAACAGCGCTAAATTCAAGCCAGTCTTTTCAACCATAGAGCAGCAGTTTAAAGGCTTCAAGAAAAGTGAATCCTGGGCCTCCACCCAAGAAGAGTGACAGCTGGCGACCAAGGGACTGCGGCACGTTATTTTACCCTGAAATTCTGACAAAGAAGGGGAAGGAGGGGAGGATGTGAGAGGGGAAAGGAACCAGAGCTGAGTATGAAAGATAACCACTCCCGGGAAAAATCCTGCCTCTCTGGAAGACAACAACGGGGAGCTGTGAGTGCTGGTGCTGCTGCGATTTACACACAGATAACAACCCAAACAACACTGCCCTAGCGTAAAAGAAGAGTCTGGTGATGTAAAGGCAGGCTATTAATGGGTAACTGAACGTTTTCCTCAGCTTGCTTCTGAAGGTCTGTATTACAACAGTTTTCCATGAAGACAAAATAAAAATTTCCTAAGAACTATCACCTAAAGATTAGTTAAAACATAGAAAGATTACAGTAAGTGATTCAAAGGTAAAGACTAAAAATAAGTTAATATTTAACTAACACACTAAAATGGAGTCTGTGATTTAACGAACATAATAATGAAAGGAAGCCCTTATGAATTAAAATAACAAGAGTACACTTTTTGAATAAATGCACTGTTGCTTTTCAGTGATCAACTTGTTAATGTGGCAGAGCTTAAAAGAGGCAAAGATCTCACAATGCATGTTTATAACAGATGTTCATGAGAAAAAGCTTCTTAATCTGTCACAAACCTCCACTTCAACTTTGAATGTTCTCCTAAACAAGGCTTTGCTTAATGTGCAGGTACCAAACGTTCCTTCCTGTTTGTTAATGTCCTTCTACCTTTTTTTTTTCTTCTCTTTTTCTCTTTATAGGAAACGGATTTAAAGAAAAACTCAGTTAACTAACACGCATGGAAAACCCCTGAATCCCATCCATTCAGGTAGCACTACTCGGTGTAGGCCTGTTGATTGCACATCCAATTTGCCCCAGCTAAGAGCCTGTTCAGAACAGCATGGTAGAAGAATGCAACAAAGAGAAGCAATGACCACTTAAACCCAACCCAAAACAGAAACCCCCTCAGGTTTAGGAAACCTATTTTGGATGCCCCACCTTGCATCGAACGACAATCCTGTGTAATAGTTGCCAAGAACTGAAACCTCCACATATAATAGAACACGGGGCTGCGAGCAACATCTCCAGTGCTGGGAATGCTGATGTGGAGCAGGAAGGAGAAGGCTGGGCAACAGGAGCCGTTCAGCTCTGCTGGCCAGAAAAGGGAGAGCATCCCTGAAGTACAGTGACAGCTCATGCACTGCTCAGCTGCCTGGGACGCTACTAAATACAGCACATGCCAATGGCCCAGACGTGATCCATACAAATGTCTGAATCCTTGGCGGCAATGACGAGGAATAAGACCAAGCCAGTGTAAAGTACTAAGGGATCTCAGATTTCTTCTCAAATGTTAAGATCTGCTTCAGAAGCACAGAACCTGATTCAAAGAAGTGGGTTGTTTTACTTTGTTTATCATAGCGATGACTACAAATGCAATTTTCTATGAAAAAAATAAACCTACAAATTAAATCTGTGCTTACCTCAGTTTGAGAGGCAAAGCAAAAAAACCCCACAACACAGTACCAATATAGAGATGCCAAACCACAGATTTTATATAATTTCTATGATTCTATTTCCTTTCTTTCTGACACACTCGTAGTTTTAAAGTGAGATGTAAAAAAAAATTATTATTCATCTTACAATTCAAGATACACAGAACTGTACACACCATAACACCATTATTAAGATTTTAGTCTTAAGAAGACAGAATGGTAAATGGGAAAGAAAGTCAAGAGTGAGCAAAATTGGAAAGATTACAAAGGAGGAGGTAACAAGCTGTATTTGTAAGAAGCAGAGCAGTAAGGAATTAATAACTAACGGGAGGGACAGAAGAACTGTGGCAGACAAAACATGAGACATCATTCTGCGACTACTGGTAGTCCAAAAAGACCTGTAGGTCCGAATATTTCACAAGAAACAAAGAGACTCGGAAGGCAAGAGAGCTAAAACGTGGAGTAAATTCTTTCTTCAATGACATATTGTCCAGGTGGTTCAGGTGGGTGAGCTCTGAACTGTAATGAAGTGTTTTTAAATGTAGCTGAAATCAAAGACACTTATTTCATCTTTTCCTTGAACCATCAGTTTCACAAAAGAAACATTGCGGGTCATTAGTCTCTAACACAAACTAGAACACTCGCGTTTAAATGTAATAAAGTCTTCATTAAATAATTCCATTATGTGTGTTTTCCACCTACTGTACACATACCATGAATTACTGATAGCAAGCCCTAGGCAAAGGCAAGAGGAGAAAAGAGAGCTAAAGTGAAAACTTCATTTTTTTTTTCTTAGGGTGAAGCAGTCTGAACACATGAGATTGATTCTGTTAATGTTTACTCACAAGAATAGTATCATCATTGCATGAATAGGCTTGCTGATTTCAATGAAAACTCAGAGTGATGCATTATTCAGTTCAGCTAATGGAATCAGAATCTGATTTAATTTGAATTAAGAATGAGTAAGGTGAGTAAGAAACAGAAAAACAAGAAACAATCCAAAGTGCAAAACACAACTTGATCTCCATCTGCAGAAGCTCCAAATTTGAGACCTGGGCTGGCTCCCAGCAAAGCCTGGGAATGCTTCCTTTCATTGTTTATTCTTGCTCTGTTACTCAGCTTCAAAACAGGGAACTAAAAGCAACCACGTCATCAAATTCTCCCACTTGAAAGAACTGTACCATTCTGCCCACTTCTGCTTCATGAACTTACCAAGCTCCATCTTAGCAGCCAGCCAGTATTTTGCCTCCATTATTTCTACTAGAAGGTTTAGAACCTCACCACTTACAGTGGCTAATAACCTTCTTCTAATCTGCACTTTAAATTTATTCATAGCCAGTTAAGACTCATTCATTCTCATGCCTCTGTTGTCCTTTACCTTACACACTTGTTTTCCTCTTGGGTATTTAACCATGCTAAATTTATAGCTTATACTCAGCGTATGAAGCTTAATTTAGCTAAACTAAATACACCCAAAGATTTAATTGCCTCTCATATGATGTACTTCACACAATCTCAAACCAATACATTTGTTGAAATTTTACTTCACTTTTTAGGTACAAGCAGATTCTTTTCACTGTTATCCAGAGGAGGTAAAGTCAGAGCTTCACATAGTGATAACAACACATCCTGTCTCTGTCTAAAGTGACCTGGCTGGTGTATTTTAGACTTATCTTTATGTAGGAGACAAAACTTAATATTTAAATCCAAAAGTGTGAGAAAAACAAAACAATTGCAGAAAGAGTCATCTATGTTCCTTCCAATTCAGAAACAGCAAATCCTCTATTTGTTTTCTGTATGTAAATAGCATTTCTGCCTTGTGGAAATAAAAGATTGTTCAAAGGTTAGGAAAGGAACCCTAAATTTTGGAGGATAAGGACATATACTCCAGTGTCAGAGTCCTGACACACCACCTGGTCTTCTGACCCTGCAGCTCCTCGTCTCCTAGAACAAAGGTATTCCCCTGCTTAGCAGATGTGTTTTAGGACTGCAAGGTGGGAAGACAGTACCATTTTGAGGGTGCCCAAGTATGGCAGGGGAGTACAACAACGATAATGCAAGAATGGGATGAGATGACTCCAAGTTAAGCTACTTAAAACGCAACACTCAGAAATGCAGGTGGCCACATCCCAGTGGCTCCACATCACAGACCTGCAGGGTTCTTTTGTGACTTACCACATGCAGGAGCGCAGGCAGCAACGGGCCAGCAGACACAGAACAGGACTCCAGGTCAAGCTTTCTCACCAGCAGAGCCAGCGGTGCACACGAGGTGATGCACAGGGATGCTCGCAGGGAGAACGAGGATGCAGCACCACGCGTTACAGCAGGCACAGCAGCAGCCTGAGCTGGCACAGCCCTGCCCAGGAGTCGGTAAAGCATGGCAGCTACTCTTATCTGCGCCACCTCCAACGGCCTTAGCATAAAGCCACTGTCAGCTGTCAGTCACAGTGTCGCACTGTACTGTTGCACTCACAATGTCAAATTCCTTCAGTCACACCTCGCTCTTAGACCATCTCCACTCCCAAACATACAGAAATTCATGTACTTTCTGCCTTTTCAAGTCCCCCCTCTATATAGCTTACGTTTCACTTCTTTCTCCCCATCTGTATCATGCAATTTGGAATGGTTTACTGAGGGCTGACGTGGGAAACAATGCTGTAGGAGAGTTCCCGTGTAAAGGAATTCATGATGCAAGTAACCAAATTGTATTACAGTGTAGCATTCTAGTTAGATACACAGGTTCCAAGGAAAAGTTGGTAAAAAAAAATTTCTGAAAAATAAAGTTGCCTTCTCTAAAACTGACTTTGGTTATATGTGTGAAACAACCTGACAAAATAGCACTTTGAAAAAAAAAAAGAACAAAAAATTTATGAAAGCTGTATTTTTTTGTTTCAAAACAATTTGTTTTAAAATTATTTTTTTAAAAGTAGTATAAATCCAAAGACATTTCAAAGGTTTTCATTTGGAAAATTCAGAACTGTTCAGAACTGTTTCAGTTCAGGGCAATGCATTATTTTAATGCTCAGTATTTTTCATGGGATACATAACTCAACCCTATTTCCCCTCTGATCAGAGATATTAATGTGTTACAGGACTTTAGGTTTAAGTCATGCATCATGCGGAATATGATCCCCTCTGTTTGCTAACACGGACAATTAGTAAATAAAAATAGAAAAAGAGAGGATTTTACTCTGGCCCACAGACAAGGGTAAAGTTTACGGAAGCAGGAAGGTCACAGGACGAAGAAAGAAAACCAAACTAGAGTGGGAATTGCTGCATGCTGAGAGGTAATTTGCACAAACAGGCTAGACAGAAACAGATGGGATGTGGGAAAGCGGGAGAGCGTTGACTAATGACACCTGACTGCCAGATGACCCTGGAGGTTTGAGGGCTGGCGCGGCACCTGAGACGGTGCCAGCAGCCACTTGGACCTGCCCTCTCCCCTATCACGTTTCATTAAGCAGACTCACCTTGCTCTTCTGCACGGCACAGGAGCCCACACAGAGATCCCGCAGCATCCCTAGGACGCGCATTCCTTCAGCCACACTGCCCTTCTACCCCCGTTTATCGAGTAGCTGTTTAACCAACTGCTGGCCACTGCTGCAGGTGTATTTACCGCTGTGTCCCAGGGGAACTCGGTTTTGGTAGATTTTCTGTGTTTTGACACGTTCTGGTGTTTCTGTAAAACTCGACTTCGGGATGGAAAGAAAGTATCAGTGAAGCACCGGATTTGGGACATTTGGATTTGGGACACAGTCAATAGCTTTTCTGCTAATAGACATCTGCGAGGTTTGATCTCACACTTGCAGGCCGCAGCCCTCATATAGAACAGCTTATGCCGAGCATCTCCCTTCCCTTTCAACAGGCCAGTTCTTTTTTCTGGTACAAAAGGGTACAGGATTGATGCCTGAGCACTGGATTGCACAGAATTTGGATGTCCAGCCAACTGTGAAGGCTGAGCTCTATTCAAACATGGGCGCATCCTTGAGAGTCCTAGAACCTTTTGCAAATGGCCTTGCAGTTTCCTGCAGACTCTTAACATGGTTTTAGGAGCAGGTTTTTGTGAGACACATGCATACTGTGCTATTTTACAAAAATGGGGGGGGGGGTCCTAACTTTAAACATCAATTCCTTGGTCATTCATTTTTTTGTAGTTATCCAAGCAGGATAAGTTATGTTATAAAATACAATGTTGAAAGAAAGGCATTCACTAGGGAAAAAAGCATTTTAATTTATGGGTATATACAGAGAGAAACCCAACTTTTTTATCTGAACTCCAGGAACTTAAAAATATCTAAACACATATATTTCTTGAATAATAATAATAATAATAAAATGCTTTGGGCTGAGACATTTTATGCCAAGTCACAGTCCGGAGCACAATTTTATGGTTGAGTTATAAACCTGAAAAATATGGGCTTGTAATGGAAGTCCTGACAGACCCTAGTAGGTGCTCCTATAATATCTTGAATTTGATTTAGGAGTGGTTTTCAATAATGCTTTCCCCAGGCAAGTCTGTCGGGGACTGCTAGGAAAAATCTAATGGGTGTTTTTTCCCCCTCCGTGGTGCAGCTCGGTGTACTTGATGAGAATGCTGGTATGTCCAGACAAAGCCAGCCTTTGGGGCTCGTGCAGCCTGTGGCTGTCAGGTCCCCAGTATCAGAATCCCCATAAATGTCAGCGCTAAGTGCACTTCTCGTTTAACAAAACAATAAATTGTCTATCTCTGTGCAATAAACTGCTCATTTCAGTGCCTTTGCAAAGGCTGATGTGATTTGTAAATGGCTGAAAAGAATCTGCCTCTTGTTTTCTAACAACCATGAACCATGGAACTGTTTTTGGGACCACCGGAACTTCGCGAGGAAGGCAAGAGGAACCCTAGATGATCCAGAAGGAGTCAGATTAAGACTGGAAAAAGAACAATTACTACTATAAACCTCTCCTGCTCACAGGACTTTATATAGTACAGAAGGGTACAGCTCTCTAAAACATGTACCATACTGTGCAGAAAAGAATCCAACCACACCTGTGTTAGTGTTTCCAACCTTAACTTAGTCCTCCAGTACCTGCTGTGCCCCAGATTCCTTG
Source organism: Pampusana beccarii (assembly GCA_013399365.1). Taxonomy (NCBI): domain Eukaryota; kingdom Metazoa; phylum Chordata; class Aves; order Columbiformes; family Columbidae; genus Pampusana; species Pampusana beccarii. The sequence goes on along the minus strand of VWYH01000777.1, from coordinate 1,963,312 downwards.
TGTGTCCTTGTCACCACCCGCACCCTTCACATTTATCCCCCTGCAAATTAAACTGTCAGAAAGCTACAAGGTTAGCCTACGCTTGTCTTCCAGACAGCGCAGTCAGTGGGGAGAGATAGTCACCTTCAAAGGTTGAGTCATTCCACCCAGCTCTAGAGCTAATGACCAAATATATATACATATATACACACAAGACCATAAACAACTGAAATACCTTCATACAGAGGTTATTATAGCACACAGAGGAGCCTTAGAGAATCAGAGCACAAAGCTGAAAGAAAGATATCTCTCTAATTTTTATATAAAGTGAATCTTACATTTGTGTTCCTGTGGTTCTGATGCAATCTTCCAGACTCAAATATCCCTCCCCCACAAACTAGAACAGCACATGGAGTTCATGCAGCCATCAGTTAACCAGTATTAAAATCCTCAAAACCAAATGCATTATTATGAGAGAAATGAGGAAACTGAGGTCCTCTCCAAACCCTGTAATGAGACACAATAACATATTATAGAAACTCTGGTGGGTGGCAGGTGTGATGCTCCTGTGCTCTTTCAGAACACTGAACGGGTACCAGCTAGAGGGAGCCAAGCAGCCAGAGAATGTGAATAAAAGAGAAATAATTACACTGAAGAAAGCAACAGGCAACAGAGGCTGACACAAACCACTACAAAAGTAGGGGAAAGAGAAAACTCAAGAAAGCAAAGGACAAAATTACAGAGGAAGAAAGTGTGAATTTGCTGAGTGGACAGTCAGGCTGAGACAAAAGGAAAATGTAAGAAATTAAAGGGAATAAAAGAAACTTGTTCAACATTTAAGTTGGTGAATTTTATTGTGGATTTCTTATTTCTAACGCTTTTCACAGGAAACTTCTCCTTTGGACAACTGAGTTTCACAGAAAAGATAAAGAAGTTACTAAACCAGTTAAATACTCCGGATGAAATGACTGGTAAAGAAATAGTGGAACTGCACTAAAGCCTTCATAAATAGGTATATAACTACACAGGAAAATGTGGAATACTGTGCCTGCCAAGGAAACATGCAAAGTGCAGAGATGCTGTAATAATTTTTAATAGGATCCAATTCCCTGATTTATTTGGAGATTTCCAGCTACAGCAACGGCTGCACTCAGTGCAACCACATTCGTCTGAGCATGGCAGATCAGACACAATGACCAAAGTCCTAAAATTTATTTCCTGCCCTGCCTTGGATCAAAAAAAAAAAAAAAATTATTATCTGAGAGGATTAAAACACAGTTCTTCAGCATCTCACAAAATCCCAAGACAGTCCAGTTAACCACAGCAAGAAGGAAATCTGTCCACCACTTAGAGTCAAAAGCTAGGATGTAGAATTCCACAAGATCCATCTAAATTTTGTTGCAAGAGCTTCTCAAGTTCACATGAATCTTTGTAACCCAGGGAGCTGCCCAGCAGGGTACCAAAAAGCCCCTAGGTACGGGCAAAGTAGAGTATTTCACCTCTGAGACTTGATGCCGTTCCCTCTTTCAGTGAGAGCTCTCCGGTGACACCAGAAAAAGGGTCCTTCATTTCAATCTGCCATCTGTGGATATCCAGGCTTTCCGGCAGATTGAGAAAAGTAGTCACAATGAATAAGAAAACTGCATGAAGGGATGCAGGGTAGTAAAATCATACTTTCCCCACATATTTTGATTTTGCTCCTCCACACAATTAAAGCCTTGTTTCAATACGGTTTTAATTTCATAGTCCTTGGTTTAGATCCTACTCTTCTATACACTGCACTTGCTAATAGAGCAGCCCCATTAGTAAACTACATCTATGCTAATGTACTTGCTTGCCGTGATAATTATCACAGCCCTTAGCCCTGGTCCTTGCCAGTGTGAGCACGTCAGGAGGGGCTGATATAGCATTATAATTATACAATTAGCCTTGTCACGGCAAGGAGCTCTGGGAATAGAGACATCTTGAAGCTTAAAACGTGGACAGCTGATAGATGACTGCCATTAAGCTCCTTTGTTCACTCCATGATGGAACAGGCACTGTGCTGAACAGTAGGCTTCTTTAATGAAAAAGAAAGACCTTGAACCACAGTCACTACCCTCCACCTCTTCCCAACCTGTCCAGTTACCCCCGATTCCTCCCACTTTACACAGCTTCTCTCTCATCCTATCTGCAGCAGAATAACAAAAGCTGTCTCTAACAAGTAGTTCCTAATCCATCAAGTCTTGACGGAGGAGAAAGGCTCTGCACCTCATGGTGCAGCCAAGGGGACCTCACTTGCTTCCAGCCCTCCCTTTATACATGAGCAGCACAGGCCGAAACCTATTTAATTTAGGATGTGAGATGAGCACTGTCCCAGCTTCTGGGTCATCTTCTCAGTTGCGTAAATCAACATAGATCCTTTGAATTTCATATAGTCTATGAATTTACACCCAGTTGAGAAGCAATGCCGTGGGCAGTAATAAAATACGCCTTTCTGAAAAGCCAGCAGCAGACAGGACCTCCTTTTTGCCAAGAGAACTGCAGAAGGGCACTGAGCCCTGTACCGTGAACCAGCTAAAAGAGAGAGAGAACATCGTGGCAGAAAGCAGCAGTATTGGAGACTTTGCAAGAGTCTTCGGCCTGATGGCTCCTGGAGACCCCCAGCTGCAGATCTGCACTGCTGGCAGAGAATTTTTAGAGAGCACGATGACTGCAACTGGGCTGGAATAACACTCAACAGATTTGAAGATGTGCACCTGCTTCATTAAAATTGGATCCAAGTTCCTCTCTGTTTTTCTTTCCTAGAGTGTTTTCAAACGCTGTGTTCCTGCATACCTGGATAACTGATACTGTGCAGGGTTTTAGTTAAGGTAATTTGAGAATTCTTTTATATTGAAAAGGTATATAAACTAATCCTCCGAAGTACTTGATTTTCCTTCCATGACATTCCACTGTATCAACCTACTGCTGCTTTACCTTGTTAGTATTCTGAGGGATTATGAATGAATTATTATCATTCAGAACGTAAAAACAGGTCTGGCAGCCCCTGGGGGATACAGGGCAGAACAGAAAGGGGCGGAACAGAATGGGGCACACTGGCTAAGACCCAGGAGAACTGAGCGCCCCTCCACAAGTGAGGTGATCATAGGCAAGCTGCTTTGTTCAAGGAAGATTGCTGCGCCTTTCTCACTCTCCCTCTGCCCTGTCTTCTTTGGGGCAGGAGAAGTTTCTCTGCATTTGAACACTGCTCAGGAAAATTGGTGCAGATGCAACACAAAAGCAGCAGAATGAAACCATAATTGTACTAGAAATAATACTAAAACAGTAGATGGGGCTGCCTGGGTTGAACGTCTATATTGAATTTAGCAAATGTTGTATGCAACATTACAGGCGCAAAAATACATTTCCATATGCCCTTGAGTCAGAAAGGGAGAGTAACACAGCACGAAGAGCCACAATAATAATTCCAACAGGACTCAAGTTAATTTTTCCCCTTGAGTAACAGTGAGAGGGTACCAGCCTTAAATACAGATGCCTTGTAGTTAACCTCACATAGTGGCAGAGTGTAACCAGCTCTTTCTGATTAGAAATCTCAAGATGTTTCGTCTCTTCTTGAATGCACTTCTGAAAGAACGTCCTCACCCCCACACCGCCAACTTGCCAGGGAGTGTGTTTGGGCAGTCCTTGCTGAGAGAAATTATATCAAACATATTGAAATATCAATGCACACAGTATCTTTTGTTGTTGATGTTGTTAAATCTTCCTGATGTACACATATCTCTCATACACTGGCTAACAAGAACTCACCTACTGACAACTTCTAGGCTCACACTAACCTTACAGAACCTGAATCTCAATCCGTTTCTTAAGTAGCCAACACTATGGTTGTTCATGAAGCACGCTCATGAAAGCATCCTTCCATACCCTAAGGTCATCACGTTATCACTCTTCCTCCCACTCTAGGAAGTATCTTGACACATGAGCATAGTTTACTGCTTTAGTAGACAAAATCCACATAAAATTGCTGTGCTGAACTGAGAGCTAAAACGTTAAACATTTGGTCCCTAAGCGAGACAGTACACACAGAAGTGAGACACAAGGAGATGCCTTGTGTGTCTGCAAAACAGAAGGGAAGAACCCCCTTCGCTCAGCTGCTGTCTAACAACCACGTTTTATGCAGAACGCTTAGGGGCTACTCTATTTTTATAACTTCCATCATAAAATGAGAAGCTAAAGCTTCTGCAAAGAGAACACAATTACCCTACAATGATATAACAGTCAGAATAAATTCAACACAATCTGTGTATGCAAAAAGAAAAAGCATCCAAGCTATTTTCAATTGGCAGTAGATAATACTTAATAACTGCCCTATCATCAACCTTCAGAAATGATCTCCAGAGCCATATGCAGGTTGGCAACCAGGCACGGTGCCTAACTAGTTTTTCCATCTAGTTGTACAGAAGTAGAGACATATGGAAATGAACAGCCTGGCAGAACAAGTGGACTCTGAAGCAACGACTTCGATAAATAAATGCCTGCACATTGGCAGATGGAGAAAAGCGCAGTAGGGAGGAACTGTATTGCAGCAGCAACTTCATTTTAAACGATTCGTAAAAATCAGTTTGAACTTCGGAATTGAGGTATTGTTGGGGAAAATTCTCACCATAAAAAAGAGGGAAGGTGAGGGTAGAAAGGTGTATCTAACAAAGATACCAGAAGCTACTTCAGGGAGCAGAGAACAGGGCTGGAAGGTCACTGATATTTTTTGCCTCTTATCACATTGCTAATCACAGTTTTAGTAGCTTTCAGAAAGACATAAGTAATCATTCCCAAAAGTCTAGAAAAGCAAGATGTGGAGAGACATTCTCAAGCTGCGTGGCACAGCCTGAAATGTGAGCACAATGGATACAGGCACATGGGATACACAGACCTTCCCTGCAGGGAATGGAACCTTGTGCTCGATGCAACAGCCACCTTCTGCACCCACTCCTCTGGAGACCAGCCTATTCGTAGGCAAATCGAATCTTTCCTATTTGCAGGCCACAGACTGAATCCTAGGCACTGTTAAATGTTACAGACGAGTGGAAAACAGCTATTACTATTCCCCTGCTGCTAGCAGGGGACTAGCACATTTATTCCACTTTTTGGGCTAAGGGGACTCCTTGTCTGGTGATCTCAAAGATTGTTCTTCCTACCAGTTCTGAAACATTTTCTTGTGTATGTTCTCTAACCCCAATACATGTTACAGTCTGAGATACAGCAAGGGAATAGGCAGTCCCATATCACATCAGAAAGCACAATGCAATGCAGAAAATTCTGTGCAACGTTTGCATTACTCTTATACGTGACGTGGTGCGCATGGCCCCATACGTCCCTACCTCTTTCCTCTCTTCACCGATAGCCTCCTATATAATAATTAAGATATGTATCTTTATCTGTAGATGCAACCTGGTGGGGAAGATTTCCAACATGCCACTGTCATTCAAGGTTTCCAAAGACAAGAAGAAAAAAAGAGTTAAAGGTACATTTTAATTCTTTGGAGTCTACTTCCATGATAGGATTGCACCACACCGGCATGGTATGCAAGTAGTTGGTGCCTGCAGTGACCTTCTCATCTATAAAAGCCATCCCCCCTAAATACCACCCAATATGCATCCCAAGGCAGCAAAACACAGAACGCCCTGTCAGACACCTACTGATTGTCTCCATACCAATCATTGCAGTAAAAATAAAAGAAGTGAAAGAGACTCATGAAGAAACAGAAGACAAAATCATCCAGATAAACTTCAATGGCCCAGAGTTAACGTGTCTGTCATATATACCAAGTACTGCACTTTTTCAGGAAAACAAGCACTTGCTGCTCTCCCCTTTATGGGTAGCCAAGTGGATGAGCTTCATGCTGTAATGTAAGGCCAAGACAAAAATAACCTCAAGATTATTGTGATGTGGAAGAAGATAAATTTAATTAAACTTCAATAAACTAGCTAAACTTTACTAAACTTCCTCTCAATAACAGACCAACTTTTGTTATAAAGAAACGTTCCTTCTCTACCTGTCATTTTATCAGTTAATATTACAAGTATGATCTCACTTCTTTGCACTAGTTAGTTACCCACCATCTCAGAACTCAAATATCTGTAATATCTCTTCTTCTCCTCCCACCTCACACAGTGATCGAGAAAACCAGCAGGCGATGATTTTCAAATGAGTGTACCTAAATCCAATGCCCATGTTATGCTGAAACCCCTTACAATGGAAATCAGTTTGGAATCTCTTTCACTTTGATAAGAATCACTGTGGGAAAACATGACCTGGCTCACACAGACCCTCCCACGGATCTGTCAGCTCTGGAAGCCTCTACTATGGATCAGGCTATTGGCTTCACTAAAGCAGCTGCCCACATAAAGTCCATGGCAAACCAAGTACAGCTATTAGTCCAGTGAGTCAACGGCCATATGCACACACGAAGTGAAAATAAAGGTGGGTTATCTTTTCACGTATGCCACTGTGTAAATGTTTTGTAATAAATAATAACAGCCACTATCAATCAAGAGAGTGGAGAACAGATGGGAAGGAGGTTGCGTTGAGAGAAAGGACTCAAACAGGAATATGTATTTTCTCCCCCACCTTCCTCAATCTGATAACAGCCCTCAACAAACCCTTGCAAATCTCCATATACAGGCAATCCCCATCAGCGTGCTCCAATATTCTGTGCAACTCCGTCTGCTTTACCACCACAGCAGAATCACAGATACTAACACATCCACACAAAGCTGCAACATCAGAATGTGGGTTCAGGAGTCCCCCCATCCCTCCTATGGACGAACGCGTCTACCCAGCATTACGGTCATTTCACCTACTGTCACCTTCAGGCAGGTTTGACAACAGATCTGATCCTTGGAAGAAAATAGTTCCTATTAATGATGATTTTGCATTTAAGTTTTTTAAAAAAGCGAATGTTTACTTGATGGCTGCTATTTGGTCCAGCAAAACAATTGCTGAATCTTCACATTTCTCTCTAGTGCTAAAAGTTTAACATTCGTACTTGAATTAAAACTTTGTTATACCTGTTGTAGCAAATTCACTGAAGGCTAAAGATTTAATAGAAGAGAGCAGTCTGTGGCACACATTTGTATGTAAAAAGCATTTCCACCAAAATAATCTAAACCTTTAAATAACTCTAAGGAAAAAGTAGGTTCCAGATTCGCGTTTGTAGTAACATCGTTGTACACAACTCCAGTTGCAAGAGCCTTCAAAATATAACTATGGCGCTCTACACTGCTACATCTTGTTACCTTTTGCAACTGATTATCAATAACTTGGTCTTGGTACAACACTGAATACACAAACACACCTAAACCACAGGCAAAGCGTTGCACAAGGATTACATTAGGGCTTCGTTTATGACCCATACCCTGTTCCACCTCCGCTGAACCGCACTCGGTATCTGAACGATACTGGCTTCACTCTTGCTCCTAAAACCCCGCAGCAAGCCACAGAGCATTATGCCACGGCAAGCAAAGCAGGATCCAGCACTTGAGATTTCCCATTCTGCAGAGAGTAGCAATATTACCCCCTAGCCTCAGCTGTTTTGATAGGTCTTAAACACAGCAGAACCGCACTGGTTCCCAAAGGAGTGACGTGAAGTGAATATTCATCTTCTCGGCAACGTGGGGGCAGACAACTGATGGCATATCAGAATTTAACTGGCAATGCAGATTCAGAAAGGCTGAAAACTACAATCAGGTTAAATTGGTATCTATGAATAGTGAATAGTAGTAGAGGCTGAAAAATAATTCTGTGCTCAGTCCCCCTAGATGTCACACAGGGGACTTCTTCCCCCACTTTCCCCTTCTCCTCTGTAAGACCCGCCTCATTAACACTGAGTTGGAAAGACAGTCAAGAAAAATACTCTGGTTTACATACTAACAAGTAATCTTGAATACTATAAGCAGCCAAAAGTGTGTATTTCAAGAGCTACTCAACCTTCTCGAAAACAAAAACACGCCCAAAAAACAAACCACAAATAACCCAAACGGGAATATTTTTTGTTTTGTTTTGGTGGGGTTTTTTTTGCTGTTTTTTTTTTTTTTTTTGCATGACATGTTTTTCAGTTAGTTATGAAAATGACAGAAAAAGAGCAACATAAACTACATACCTTAGCTATTTGGACACACCAGTTTAGCAGAAGCTGGGAGCCAATATTATCCTTATGTTCATGAACATAATCCAACAGGCAGCCATGAGGCATCAGCTGAGTGACTAGCTGGATGGTTGGGCTCAAGCAGACACCCAGGAGTCTCACCAGGTGCGGGTGGTCCATGCTGGCCATGATAAGAGCTTCCTGTAACAACAAAAGTGACCCAGTTACTCCAGTGTGCTTAAACACTCTACGCACAGAAAATTTCCCATAGAGTGTCCTACAGGGGATCAGTGTCCTCTCAGTACCATGAAGTCCTGTGTTGTCTATCCAGTGCTAGGCGTATCTAGGCAAAATCCACTCTGATGGAATGAGCCCCAAGCGACAGGTCACATTACCTGAACAGATCCAGAGAAGGCTCAGATCAGAAATTCTGCACTGCCCTATATTTCCTGTCCCATTACAGCCACAGAAGCAAAGATGTAAGTGCGACACACTTGACTTTTCTTAAAGGTCTCATTAGTCTTGTTTTACTTCCCTTAATTTTGTTTCTTTAATATATTTTCCCGATTTGTGTTCAAGCTATTGGACATCAGCTTTTTTTTTTTAATACAAGCAAACTACACCACTCATGTGTAGTGAGATGGCCAGTTAGGCCTCATTTGGCAAGATACTTGATTAAGCTGTGCTAAAATGCCTTACTGGATCAGGCATTTCATGCTCAGTATTTTATAAGCTTAAGCGAGTAGCATTTATATGTTGATTGAAGCTTTCCCAAAGTTCAACCTGCAAAAGGTTACAGATCAGGAGGTTAACTGTGTGCTTTTCAAATGCGTCTGTTGCTCAGAGTCCTACTGAAAGTCATCAGATTTATTATACCGTTAGGATACAACCAGGCTGCTGTACAGCACCCTCCTGAACTAGCAGTTGTGATGGTGCAGCAGCAGCCCAGCTGCAGGAGCCCATCTCCTGACATTGCCACAAAACCACCACTACAGAATGCAGCAGCTTTCCAAATCTGAGCCGCTCAGCTCAGCTCCCGATTCTTCCAAAGTCCTCTCCCAAGAGATCTTGGATGAGCTGCTTTTTTTTCCATGAGTTATTTTTTTCCATGCTTCAGCTTCCCACACAGTAAACAAGAAATAATTTTCATTTACTTCTACATTTTATTTTTCTTTTCCAGATCGTAAGTTTTCAGCTAGCAACCCGGGTTGTCCAATAGCAAGGACCAGAACTTAATCTTGGCTATGCTACTCACCCCTAAAGTTGACAAATAGCACGGGAACTCCTAAAAACCCTACATATCTGTTCTTAAAAGTAATGCTGCCATCACAAGCAACTGGCATTCAAGAAGGGCAGGGAGAAAACTGTTCTCATTCACTAAGCTGGGTCTTCCATTTCAAGACCACTTCATCATGGCAACCGAACAACGAAAAGTGAGATGAATCTACGGTTTTGTAAAGCTATTTTTGTTCTCTCTCTTTCTCAAAAAACCTATATGACATCTTTCTGACAACTTAAGGAATAACAGCTGTAATAGTGCCAAAGAAAGAAAGAAAAAAAGGATGAGAAAAAGTTGGCATCAGAGGAACACAGCATACCCCCAACTCGTAAAAAGCTTTTTTTACTTTCTTCCCTATATTAAGGCAAACAAACAAAAAAAAGTCCTGGCAAGTTGGCTGAGTTTGTATTAAAGGAAATTGCTCATCATAGTACAAAGAATATTTGAAACCAAATTGCAGAGTATTTGCATAATAGTTCTCCCTTTCTTTCCCTCTCTTTTTTTGTTGAAACTAAAAGATGAACAAGGCTCTAATTGTAGGGTTTCTTCTCCCCCAATAAGAAAAGAGCAGATGGCCTCCATTGGGGGGAGCATATTCTTCTTTTTTCTTCCTAAATGTACGTGTAGAAATAAAATAAATAAGTAGGGATTATTTGGTGAGATGACTGAAGGAGGAGCTCTGAGGAAGATTCTGATGTAACAAATTAGAAAAGGGATCTTAATTTAAATCATTTTTCTCACATTCAAATTAATATATTTCTTGCTCACTCAACTCTTATGTACGGGGTCTCTTTGAAACAATTTTAGCCTCTTCTGCTGTCACTAGAAAATGTCACTGAAGGTCATCAAGATAAATACCTGTTGACAGGTGCATTATCCAGTTTCAGAGCACAAAACTACTCTCTTTTTAATTTTTACCCCACTCATTTTTCTCCTGCAGGTGCATAAGGGGATAGTACTTCTTGTGCTCTTCCTCGCTGAGTAAAGGTAAGAGTTTCTCCAGGAATGTGGAGCAGGAGTACTTTTATTTATAATGAGGACTGATTGGAACACAGACAATATATTCTCTTTGTTCACCAAGGGACCAGATGGAAAGCTTTGAAGCATGTGCTCCATTATTCTCCAGCTACTTGCCATTTACAAAGTCTGAGTCCAAAGGAAAGACACTTCTGTACAATATTAAAAATAAACAGTGCTGTTTGTCTCATTCTGATGTTATGGGAAAGCACATGTTCTTCCAATAGTTTTGGGCAATGGTTCCAGAAAAAAATTAAAATGTTGTTAATAAAATATTATGGATGGCTCTATAATTAATTGAGACACACAACAGAGAGCAAGGAAACCTTCATTATAGATCTACGTCACTAATGGATACTCATCTAGCATGAATCCTGGCTTCAAACAGTTGTTCTCATTAGTAAAAGTATTGTTATTTTTATTGAACTTCCATCTACAGGAGAACTAAATTCAGGCTTATGTCTATCCAGCACAGCACAAAACACGAAGTAAAAGAGATTGCAATTGTTCTGCTAGAGCCTAATTAGACAGAACAGACAAACAACAGAAACATTATGACTTAGTAGCATTTTAAAAACCTGTTCAGCAAATAAGGAATATGAGCCCACATTTTAAAATGTTTGGACATGAAAGTTCATAGAGCCACAATCTCCGTGGCACTCAGGCACTCTGCAGCCTGGTTCCCAATTACATTTTCTACAACATTTAATCAGGTAAGGCACCTAAACCCACAGCCTTGGCTGTCTGACACAGGCATCTTTCAAAACTGGCCTCTACCATTTCCTGTAACTTTTGGTAGCCTTGCAGATCTTGTCTCTGTACTCAGCTGGCACAATTACACAAATGGTTCTTAAATTGTGTCTATTCTAATTTAATGCAGAGGAAACTGAGGTACAGAAAAGCACAACCTACTGCCCACAGTCACACAGGCAGCCTAGAGCAGAAGTGGGAGCTGTGCCCCAAATCACTTTATCTTTCTGTCCTGAAAAAACCCTTTAAAGTTTGAAATAAAAAAAGGAAGAAGGGAGAGAAATGATTAAGATATGGTACTTTATCTTTCCCCCAGGAGTCAGAGTCTTTGTAATGTCATGTGCTCACACTAGCATCTGAAAAATGACAGGAGTGGTGACGGTTTTGAAAGGCTCCTGTTGGACATCAGGCACTCTTCCTCATCTGTCTGCAGGAGCAAGAAGTCTCATCTCAAGAGTAACTCCCCAGCCAAACAGAATCTCTTCCTGGAGTTTATTTACGCTGTTGCTGTGCAGGTATTAATTATCGCAGCAGTGTGTGGCAGCCAGACACAGGACGGTTGTAAGCCAGCCAGCTTACACACAGGCAGTGGCTGTGGAGCTCAGCTGGCCCTTACCTCTAAGATGTACTTTGGAGTCTACGGTGAGCCCTGACCAGCTGAGGCTAAGGTAATATAAGATCTCAAATGAGTTACTTAAAACCAAGGTGCTGTGTGTATGTTGTATTCACAGCAGTGCTTACAGTAAGTGTTAACATATCCACGGGGAAGGCTGGTAAAGAAGAGACTTTGGTGGAGAAGGCAGCTAATCCAGCAGGTAGCTTGGGAAAACCATTGTTGTGTCCTCCCAGCCTCGTCACAGAGAGAACAGCAAGTGACTTTAATTGAGCCTTTCACGTTCAACTCAGTATTATAGTTATCAGATATGCTACTTTGTATAAAGAAATCGTGTCACGTTGACTATTCCTCTCTTCTGTCTCTTTGAAATGTGGTTGAATTATTGCCACATTAAGCTCAACTCCTGTGATTTATATACACAACCCTATACTAAACAATTACATTAAACAATGACATAAATGTTATTTATTACTTCACACGGATCCGTCATGTGCATTTAGTAACACACCAGCATATCCACGAAAAGATACTTCTTCTGAAGGTTTGCTCTTTAACACATGAGCTTCCTGAGCATCAATAACCACAGCACAGAGAGCACCAGGACAAGTTCACTTACACATAGCCAATAACCCCTTCCAGTGCAGGAGGAACAAGCTCCCTGTTCCAGAGAAGTATCACAGATCTGCTGCCCCAGTTCAGCAAGCCCAGTTAAGCCAGATGAACATATGCACCTGATAGAGTTCAGTAAGCAGGGACAAAATCTGAAAAATCTTTGTTTTCCTAACCTTCTGCTTCTAACTGTTCTTGCCATAAAATGCCCTCAAACAAAACAAAAGCAGCCAGAAAACCACAATCCACCTGTTTTTCCTAATCATTGTTGAATAAATAAACGTATTTAAAAGCTGACTTCATGCTGTGCTGTATTTTTCTGAAAACATAAGCTGTGCTGTAGTAACAGGAGAGATGCTACAGTGAATATATTGCTTTTTACATTAATTTTACAGTGCTTCTAATGGCTAGAGCAAACACCTGTCTGGAATGCACGTCTGACATGCTTCAGGGCAGATCTGATTACAGTCCAACATATTTTTAACGCTTTTTGTTTGTCTCCTATGTCTTACCAATTTTTTAGGTTATAGCCAACTTAGCCTAGGCAGTCTGCACAACTACTTAAGCTGAGAGACAGCACAATTTATATACTCGACAGCACACATGCCCACATTTATGGTATGGCAATGATACTCATTTATTTCCCCTGTACTCTCCTATGCAAGATGCTGTTTTCCATTGCTTTACCGCACCGCTATACTTTCAACCCTTGGGCTCCAATTTTTCACCACTTGGGCAGACACTCTCTGGAAAGCTTGTGCTGAAATGTCTCAAATGCTTCTGAAGATGAAATGAGAGATGCAGCTATAGGGACCAACAAAGGGTAGCAGAGTCCCACAGTGGGGACAGCAGCAAACAGAGGGAGGACAGTAACAGCATAAACTGCCAGGGCTGCTTTTCCAGGAACCATTTTATAGTCAATTAGGAGCAGACACAATTAACAGGGCACTTTCAGGCAAAAGTCCCATTTGGGACTTGGCAACAGCTTCTATAACCAGTTTTACTGATGCATAATACAGTGAACAGCACTTGAATGCTGCACGGATAGATTCAACCCCATGGTTACTACTGCAGGACTGAGCTACATGCTTTAACTCAGCTCATGTGAATGCAGCAGCATATCCTGCGTCCTGTGACAAAACAGGTTTCTGTCACTGTACCCTCCCGAGAGATTGTGACAACACTCAGGTCGTGTACAACAAATTCTCTCAACATCTCACTAAGAATTAGGGCTAAAGAGGAAATGAAGAAAGGTATTAAAAGAAAAAAAAAAATCTGCCCATATATTCATATTCATACTCTGTGCATAAAGCAAGATGAACACTAACAGTAGGTCCATTTTCACCAATGGTTGTTGCACAGAAGTGTAAAAATGCACATTCAGGTCCAAATCCTATATTCACACACACAACCTACCGCTTTTTCTCTGGGGAAACACCGGTTTGGCTGGCACAGCAAGAAACAACTAGAGGTCTAAGTCAAGTGCCTGTTATGAAGAAAGCCTAGCGGGTCGTTAGTTATCGTTCTGCACTAACCATCCTCCCCTTCAAACTGCTCACGTGCTCCCTTTGCTTTAGGAAGGTCTAAGGGAATAGAGAAGGTAACAGTTATGAGTCTTGTTAATTTGTGTTTCCTCAGAGAAAGGACAAATTCTTACAATTAGAGAGACTACAGGCTTAGAATGGATGGTTCTGGACTTCGTAGACACGTAAGACATTTGACCTTTCTAAAGTTCGGCTTCCAATAAGGAGCCTGACCAGAGGTCCACTGGGTAGTAAGCAGAGTCACTGCGTGCTTAGACAGGAGTACAAGTGTGCTGCGCCGCTAAATGGTAAAATTAAGTTATTCCTTCAGAAAGTTCTGGAAAGCCAGCTGTGCCACTACACCCAAAACTTTATAGGATAAAAACTAAGAATGAAAAAGAAAATTCCAAAGCAGGCACCACACATTCTGGTGAAATATTTCATGCCCACCTTAGAGAAGCAGTAGGTCTTATTCATGCAGGAATAGATATCTCCATGCGCTTATAGAAGCAAATCTGGCTCACTATATGTTTTGAGGCAACATAAAATAAATTAAAACAAACAAAACCCCACAACAGTACTGTGATCCCTGTCCTGCAAACACTGAGGGCGTGGGCAACCGTGCCGACTCTAACGCGGCTCAAGTGCTTAAGAGTTAAGCACATGCTTAGATGTTTAAAAGTGCAGGAGACACATTTTGTAGAACCCACACACCATATGCTCCTTACTTCTCCCTGATGACTTTGTACTAATTAAGTCTCTCAGTTCATCAGAGCCTGTGTGAGACAGCTGAGGAGGAATCTCGAGTCTAAAGGAACAAACCTCTAGTGCATAACAAGCTAAGTGAAGATTTTCCATCAAACACCCAGTCAGAGGACAATTCCTACCAGCCTTTCTGTGAATCTTGCCTGAAAATATTGAGTCTGGTGATCAGAAGGCAAAATCTAGATCATTTTCAGTTCACTTTTATGCATAAATGGCCACGAGCTCAGAACGTCAGCAACCAGAAATGTTTCCATTGAAAGCCATCAAGAGAAGTAACAGCGGGTTTCAGACTGGCCGTTTGCAGACTGGGTGTAAGTGGCTCAGCAGCATGGATACCTTTTGTAAAAACTTTCCGACAAATGTTTTACTTACAGCTTGACATGCATCATTATTTCAGAATAGTCTGGCAAAAGTGATTTGCTTCTTACTATTTTGATGCAACCAGCAAAAAATGTTTGACGTTTTAAATGTACAGTCTAAAAAAGCAATAATTTCAACATTATTCAAACAGGAGAGTAAAAAGACATTAGCACTGATCAGCTTATAAAAATATTCAGACTTAGCGGCAGATTCCTTTCAGAAGGAGGGAGTTATTGCTTAAATTTTTGATTTAAGATGAGTGATGGCAAGGTCTCAAGAATGAGTCATACTGAGAAGAAAAAAATCTATTAAGTTCTCACTCCTTTCTAAAGAGTCTTAGGGCATTGCTTTGAATTTTCTGCTATCACTAAAAAGCTTGACTTTATTATCACACACTCAAAGCTCCTTCTTCCTTCAGGATCAATTTAAAAAGACAGCATCAGATTGAAACCTAATTTCATCAAGAGTACTATCAACATTAAGAGTTGTTTTAATCAAAGATACATTTTGCCCATAACCCAGGTATTTAATATCTCACAACTGGGAATTCAAAATAGGCTCATCTCCATGCTTCCCTCACCTCTATTCAGTTGCCTAAGAGCATGACACTCAGGACTCAAGTACAGCAAAGGGATGATGATATTTAAACAAAAAAGGTTTCATTTGACTTAGATGGCACACTCAGATTTTTTTTTTTTTTTTTTTTTTGGCCAAGCTGGCATCAGTGAACCACAAAGTCATGAAAAGCTGTCACAAATTTCCTGCATTATAGTGCCTTCCTCCTTTCAGCATTACTGTACCTGCTATCTTCTCCTGAGTTTCTACAGTTTTTCCTCCATTCTGTTCTTCTCTACTTTCTTTGTTCTTTCTTTTACCATCCTGCTGACCCACTCTTTTCCTGAATATAAAATTAAAAACCTCTTAAAAAAAGTGCTTGAAAGAAAATCACTGCCACCGGCAAAATTAAGACACATCCTGATTTCTGTGCGCTGCATCACCTGCTCCAGCCATGGCAGAACCTCCACCCTGGCCGAGTCCTCCTGCACCCACTGAGCTAGTCCTTACCCTTCTGTGGCCGACACCACTCAGCTTTAGGCTGGAACAGCAGATATTGGGAGCACTGGGTGGGGGTGGCAGGGCTGTGGCAGCAGGGGAGCTGCAGGGGATGCCCCTGTGGGAAGAGGGCAGGGCTGCCCCAAACCCCGAAAATGGCTGGGAGGAGAGCTGACCGGAGCTGGGACCGGGAAAGGGGGAGGTTTCCACTTTCTTTTTTTCCTAAGATCAAATCAGGTATTAAATATTTACGGTAAGTGGCAATAAATTAACTTCCCCAAGCCAAGTCTGTTTCGCCTGTGACAGTAATGAACAAGCAATTTCCCTATTCTTTTTTTGACCTGGGGTTTTTCTCTCCTGTTCCTCTCCCTTTTTCTCCTCAGTCCTGCTGGGTGTAGGTGGGGAGCGAGCAGCTGTGAGGGGACGTGGCTGCCAGCTGGGATGGCTCCTCTGTCCCACTCCATGGCCATCCCTGGGATGATGCGCAGCTAGTTCAGTAACCTGGCTCTGAAAAGTGGCCAGAATTTGGAAAGTCAGCACACAGGAGAGCAAAGGTAGCTCACAGCCCTGGCCTGTCTGTAGGTATGTTTGGGCAGAAGTTTCTTACAAACCTTAAGACTGGCAGCTTGTATTCTGCTATAATCATAACATTTCACATTCCTCCCTAAACTTTCACAAGATCTGAGCATGTCCTACTGCCAGGGTAATACACACACACGTATATATAAAACAACATGATCTAGTAATAATGAATTTTTTCGTGTTGATAAAATCTTGACACCTGCAATAAACCCCACATCACATACTATGCCCGATCTTCAATGCATGGCCATATTCAGGTTCAGACTTATGTCACGGAGAGTCAAACAACTCCAAGAACAAACCTGCATGAATAACTGACCAACTGTCTGTTACCAATACAAAAGCCTTGGTCAAATCAATCAATACAATTTTATTTATTAGTTTATATTTGTGGCTGTGTAGACACTCTCATAAAGGCAAGATCTCACTGAAGCACAGAAGCCAATAACAGAAAATTATAGGCAAAGACCACTTAAACTTGCAGTACTGCAGGAGGTAATGCTTATTTTGTAAGTAATCTGCAATTTGAGAGTGGTATAAATAGAGCAAAATAATAACTCATGTTATACTTTCACCCTCTTTTGTGAATTACCACAATTCCAACATTTAACTATGCTACTATGATGACATGGTATCACAAATCCAGAATGTCCAAAGGACTATTCAGCTAAAGGGACTCTGCAAGTCAAAACCCAAACCCCTTTTCCTAGCATTTCCTATAGCAAACTGCAGCAAGGCTGACTGGGGTAAATCTGCTTTTCAACAGCCAGGCGTACCTTACAGCTGTCTAGGAAAGAAAGCAAAAAAAGGCTCTAAGTGACACTGCCAAGGAAACTTCAGGCGAAAGAAGCACAATTAGAAAACACAGAAGCCCAAGGCACTACCGCTGTGGCAAAGCCAGCGCTGAAGATACAGTCACAGCAGCTCTGCGGATGTGCCGTGCAAAGAGCAAGCTTGCTTTCAGACTTGAAGCACAGTCAATTTGCAGCCTCATTCTAAAGCAGCAACCCCATCCACACTGCGGAGAGTTTTGTCAGCTAGCACCTATTTTGCGTATTAGTGCAAAGCTCAGTAGTCAAGGGGCTGACATTTAATAAAAAGCAGGACAAGGTATCCATAGCTGTTACACCATCAGCCTTTCTAAACAGCACTATTACCTCTTTGGGATGACTTTTATAAAAAAGAAGTAGAGTTACACAAAATTTATCCATCCTACTTATTCCTTGTTGTATGCATTTACATTTATATTTTGAAAATTTTGTTTTTAAAGACGTATACTACCATGGTATGATATCCTGCTGGGATCAAAGAATATGCTGTGCCTCCAAGAGGTGCACTGTGAAGCTCAAAATGACACCAGGTTGCCAGCTCTTTGGTCATCCTCAGCAGATTGTGCGCCAGTGAAATGCCAAAGCCACAGCAAGCTGCTGCACATCACCAGGGGCCCTACAGGAGTGTTCCCTGAGAGGACATGTTGGAGGTTGATAAAGATGGCATGTTTAGATTGTACTGTGACTATATAGACAAGGAGAAAATGGGTATGGGCAGCTATGGGCAAGCCAATATGAATTTGAAAGTGACCTGGAATTTTGTCTCGTTTAGACAGGCAGGGAGTGAGACAGACATCTCTGTACATTAACACATCTTTCAGGACTGGGCTATATAAAGATATTACATGACAAGAAAATGCTTTCTCCGTGTGACACTTTTTATGTCCACATGGAGTAGTGACTCCCACTCATGTTTTCAGCACTAGCTCAACTGCAGAGCAGAGGGCTGATATGCAAGTTTTAGTTGAGCTAAAAACATTTATATGGTGACACAACATGGTTTAAGACACTTTCTGGAGCTCTAGGACACTTCAAGAGCTTGACAAGCTGCCACATAAACATCAACAACCTCTGGTAGTCTAGAGTTTCGATCAGGTCTATGTTCTCATCTCAACGACAGCACTGTCAAGAACTTAAATTGGGCTCTCACTTGAGAGAAGAGATCAGTCACAGAAGGACCAGAAGCATCTCCCCAATCTGCTTAAAATCAGACAGGATAAGGCATTCAGATCCTCGGAAAAAAGATCTAGCAATGGAAAATGTTCCCCATCCTTTACTCAGCTACATAAGAAATTCCCCAGTTCTCCCTGCTGCCCACAATGACACAGGGAAAATGCTTAATGTTCTAATTTGGATGTAACAACATTCTTGTCTAATAAACATAGTCTGACTTTTGAAACAACCAAAGACTTCAAAACAGAAATTCAGCAGAGTTCACTGAGAAAATGACAAATAGGTATTTCAATCACTAACATATTTCTCAAACATTCTAGCTGAGGAATTCACTGGAAAGCTTCAGCAGAAACTCTTCCTTTTAGTTCCAACAAGTTAATATATTTTACCAAGAAATATTTTTTCATTATTTTGCCAAGAAACCATTTCAACAAGGAAACTCACTTTCTTTCCCCTTTTCAAACACCCTTTCTTTCCAAGCCTCCTCCAAACACTTTCATCACTAAAATTATGTATCAGAGGACTTGTATTATTAGCAGGTGACTCCAGCCACTAACCTAAACTAACAACACTTCACTAAAAAAAAAAAAAAAAAAGCTTGGCTTCATAAAACATACAAAGAGCTAAATTCTGCTTTTATCTACATGTAGAAATCACAGCACTGAACTCCAGCAAAGGGCCCTCCCCAGCCAGCAAAAGCACTCTCCACACCAGAGAACATTTCCAGATGGATTCAACCCGGGGGTTGCCTGTCCACAGACATTACCTCCGCTCCCTAAACAGAAGCCTGGGGAAAAGCCCATGGATGGTCCCTATTCCATGTGCCCCTGCTTTATTGAGGTCTTACATTTCCATCAGAATAAACTGTTATTTGACTGTACCTCAGCCGTTTCCTACCACCACATCGACGCTGCTCCAGATCACAGGATTTACCGATGTAAGTCGATCAATGAATGGCTTTGGAGCCAGTGTTGAGCAAACGCAAGAGAGCCGCAATTTGTCAACGTAGCTCAAAAATCTACATAACCATATTTTCTTAAACATTTTAATATGATTTGTCATGCAAAACATTAAGATCAAAAGAGGCCTTAGGTCTACCTGAAACCTATTTAATTGTATTTTGTAAAATTTTGTCTATGCAATTAAAAACCTGATATTCTATATAAAGCAGAAACCTTCAGGATACAATTGCAATCACCTTACAAGGAACTAAGAGGTAAGAATACCTATTCTCTCTCTTCTGTTGCTAAATAGACAATTTGCCTTATATCAAGCGCTATCAGCTTCTTTAAGATACCTGACTTGGGGGCAAGCACTGACTGATCACAAGAGATGTTTGGAAATAACATTTTAGACACCTTCTCAGTGGCTAATTGGATAAAACAGCTTTGTCTGAAAATAAACCTCATATAGTATCTGTCTTTCTCAGTAAACATTCCAAGCCAATTTAAAACCAGAACATAACTAAAAATAACAATTAATTTAAAAAATTAAATCATTTCCTTAGAGGTTATGAGATCTGTGCTGCAATTAACAGAGTCCCATCTATAAATGGGTATAATAATAATCATTCCTTTACCCTGTATCTGTTGTGTCCATCTTGATTGAAAGCCTTTCAGTGCAGGGATAAATAAGCCCACCATGTTTTCACAGCACAAAGGTTTTCTAATCTTAATAGTTCCAAGAGATGCTGTACATTACAATGAGAAGCAACACTAAATTTAATATGGAAAATATTGCTCTGCAAAATCTTGTTTATTTTTGGAACTACAGTTTCAGCGTTGAAAGACCAAGCATTTCAAACCAGCAATTACTGCTCTGCGGACAGCCAGGCACGTCGTGACCTCAGCACTATCTCTGTTTATCCTTGTTATTGCACTGGAGTCAAAAAGGTATCGGCAGAATATTACAAAGATTATCAACAAGCCAGTCATGTACCAGATTTCCCAGTCCGATTTCTTCCATTACTATGTGACAGGCTGTGATAGGGACAGTTGACTTTCACTTGTAAATAATATGTAGAATATTAATATGAACAGATGTTCATTATATCATTTTTATAAGTCTGTGACAGTCGTTGATGTATCAGAGGTGTCTGGATCAGCACTGAGACTTGGAATACACTTAATTTTTGAAGGGTTATCTGCAAGAAAGCACTAAGGGAGAAGTATTCCAAACTCCAGTTTCTTAGAAGACTTAAAATACGTTTTGACAGTGATACTTCAAGTTCAGCTCCTATAAGCCTCTACCCTTAAATTTCTATTAAAAATGGACACCATGTGAGTATTTGTATGCATAACACGGCCTTGGATTTTTTTTTCTCCCTACAACACAAAAAACCTTGTTCTCTCTTAACTTTAAGTTGACTTGGCACTTTGGCAGTACAAAACCAAGCATGACAAATATAACGCATTGATCCTCCAGGGCCCTTTGCCCTTGCTCACTTTCTGCATTGTTGCTGATCTGTGCGTTGCAGCATGTGCTGGAGCTCACACACAGCCCCATCAGCCTTTCATGAAAAATCTGATATGTAATAGCCTGCCCATCTGGCACTGAACTAAATCACAGACAAGTGTACTTCAAAAATGATTAGCCAGCATATACACACAGTTTTACAGCCAGCTCCTCTGACTTAAAATATCAAGACGTTTCTTCTTCAGTCTTTCCCTCAAACCTCATTAGATTCACCATTAACCTCGAACCAGCGATGGCTTGTTTGGGATGCATTACAGTTAAGCCTGTGGAAACAGTACCTCTTTTTCATTAACAGAGGTCCCATAAAACACCTGTGTTTTTTATCAGTGTGGTAACATTCTGGCATAAGATTGCCCTTTAGGAATTTAAATTTAACGTGTGCCTATTTTATATTGCTAATGTGAGCTGGAAGCATGAACAAAAATGCAAAGCAATAGGAAGTTTCTTAAATATAGGCATTTAGTTTCTCTTAGTGGTAAGTAAGCACTAGTTGCCCAGTTCTCAGTGCAAAAGTCTGCTTTAAAACTGGCTATCTGTGTCAGCTTCTTCTCACAACATACCAAGCATTATTCAGTAACCTTATCTTCCATTTTACTAAGCTTTTTCATTTTTATTTCTGCACTTTGAATCTAAACATCAGAAAGTCTCTGCAAAGAATTCCAGTACTCCCAGTCACTTTGCTGATATTTAAGGAAAGCTGTTTCTCATGTGTGTCATTACGAGTCTAGCAGTTATAGCCTACCACTCCAGCAAGATCTGTTCCTACACAGATAACATCTTCCCTTAAATCACACCAGCCACTGGTTGTGCGGATGAAAAGACCAGCACCTGCAGGTACTGTCTTGTTAAGAGGCGAGTCCCAAAGTTCATGGCTTTATGGTACCCAGAAGAAATTTTTTACTCAAGTGTGTAAGATTGCTCTCCTGAAAGCCCACATCCAGAAACATAATACATAAGTCCTGGGAAAATATGGAGCTGGAGGAGAGCATTCTGGCTTAGGTCCAGATCTCGCATATTTAAAGGGTGGCAACACACAGCGCAATGCCAAGAACTAGACACCCAGGGTACTGTAAACAACAGAAAACTCATCATGGAAATACAAATCCCAAGAGCTTTTGGTTAAGCCTCCTAATTAAACTTTTGTGTACCACTTTTGGTACTCACAGCACCACTTTTCTGCCTTTTTTTTAATATATTCCCATCCTTTGCCTGTCCAATTTCTAAACACGTTCTCAAAAAAGCTCTCTCCTACTGTGTCCTGATAAAACAGCAGCAACTAAGGGATCCTGACCTTCATAACAATCACAAATACAACTACGCGAATAACTGACTTCATGTTTCAGTAACCAAGTTCAAACACAGAGTCCAAAGCAACAAGTATCAACCAGGTTATTGGTGTACCTCATACCTTGAAAAAGAAATCGGAATACAAGACATCAGTGCAAAATGTTTCCTTCACACACATACTCTTCACATCCAAAACTACTTCTTGAATTCGATTATAATAGTTTCAGTTAATCCACAGGTATGTTTCCCAGTAAATAAACTAACACTCCTTCCTCATCTTCTCCCCACTCACAGATTTACCCAATCTTATGCACGATTTCCAAGTTATAACGCAATGCAAACCTTAAATAAGGAGTTCTGCCATTTCCATCAACAAAAAGCTTCTGAATATACTTCCTAATTTGTTTAGGAATAACTTGAAACTGCAACCACTCACTAAAGCATGTGATTCTCCCTTAAACCTGTGGCAGACTTTTCAGAAGGACCACTCCAGAAGTGAAGTCCTGGTTCTGCTGAATTGACTGGCAAATTCATAGCTCTCATTGACTTAAACAGGGCTCAGATTTCCCCCATCACCAGTATGAACAGGCAAACTTTTTCTCAATGTATTTTCCAGTTAAGACCGTTATGCCAGCAGAACTGTTTCCAAACACTTTGGCTTGTCTGTCAGTGCTTGCACTTGATCCTTTCCCTGTATATGCTTTCTCCATAGAGCCACATGCTCTTGCATATGGAAAATTAACACCACCCTGCACATAGACACACATCTTACCCTCGCATACTACGGCAGGAAAAATTACTGAAAGAAACATTTTAAAAGAAAATTATTACTTAAGATAGAAATAACAGAAATGTGGCTTGCAAGAGTTAAATCTTCAGATGACTAAGAGCAGTTAACCTTCAATAGTGATCAGACTTTCAGCTTCTGTACAGGCTGATCACTCTCGGGGCTTGTGCATGGTATGCAGAGTTCTCAAGGACAGCTTGATTTCTGGCATCTCTGGACAAGCTGGAAATTGTAATTGCAATCACAGTGAGCTTCTGTGCCTGGAACTGACAGGCAAACAGCTCCCCCTCCTAAGTGGCTACACTTACAGTGTGCTTGAGTGGGAGGAAGAAGGGAGACTGCACAAAAAAGAGTCTACAATCAGAAGAGTCAGGTCACTCCTTGCTCCCCACCCCGGGAACTTAACGTGATGGAGTGAAAAGCCGTTCGAGTCGCAGCTGAAGCAGACTGCCAGGCAGCGCAGCAGCGCTGCTGCTCACTATCAGCTACTCTTACAGACACCCCGTGTGCCAGGTGGAAAAGAGGATGTTTACATTAATGACAGCAGATGAGGCTAGGGAAAAATGTCTTGCTGCTGCCATAAAGGATTTGATTTGATCCTAAAGCTGCACTTTAAACTGAGGTTCAAGACTAACTCGGCTGTATTTCCCAACCAGCTGTGCAGTCAGTGTAATGACTGGGGGGTGCCTGGGTGTCCTATCCAACTACTGTTAGTGGTATTTTCAGATTTTCAGAAGCATCTACACGGGCTGTTGAAGACCTGGGTCAAACACTTGTCTAGGCAGCATGAGATGTATATAAATAATTAAAAATAATTCAAGGGCCAGTCAAAAATATTTCTCCAGTCACCTGCACAGTCATATGAGGCAGGATCTTACAAGGAGACTCGGTATAAATGAATGTGTTAACTGAGAAACAGTCCATCAGAGAGTGTGCCCACAGGGAACCCCACGGGCTCTATGAAAGCCACCAAGAGCCAGGGAAGGAACCCAAAGGCTTCAGCTTAGAACCTGCCTGTGTCTAATGCCAGTGGTGGAAACCAAGAAAAGGTAAGTCTTCTGTCGCCTTCCCCCCCACAACTAGCTAGCTGTATCTCCAGGGTACTTTCCACAATGGCATCTAGACATACCTGAAGAAACAGAGAAAGCATCTAGACCTTCCAGACGTCTGTTGGTTTTCAGCTGAACAGGAAATAAAATCTTCTTTTGCTAGTCAGTTACATGATTTTGTTCCTCTTGAAACCTCTGAACGAAAGGTAAGTTCAGTATGTCTTGAGGACTTGTCTCTATTATAAGACAGGCTTACAATTTAGGAAAAGCCACTTCTCTTTCATTTTTTTCAGTACAAGACAACTCACTGCTTTATTAATTTAGTTCATTAGTCCAGACATAAATAAAAGATGCGGGTATCAGCACCCTATACGCAGCTTTAATTTGTTTGCTGCATGCCTGGTGGGGGTCACTTATTACCTTTATACTTTGCTTGACAAATGCTCTCCTGCACTCTGAACACTGCTCCTAGAGACAGCAGGGAACCGCAGTAAGTCCAGGCGAAGTCAAGAAGCCACCTAGATCTTAATTATAAAACCATAAAAGAAACCAACCGCCTCTGAAGCTCTCTTACCAGGAAACAAATGAGAACAGGAGATTTATTTCCAACCATAAATCCCAAACCCTTCAGTTTAATTTTTCCCAAGTTAACTTTCTCACCTAGCTAAGCAGCACTGCTTTCTATTATTAGCTTCTGGCCCAGTATCAGCTGACCACCATCAGTCAAACTGTCTTCATCTCAATGAGCTCAGGGACCCCCAAGGAACTCTGTGTATGCAGACTTGTGCTTGCAGCCTCTAATTATTTTCTAACAGATAATGGAGCATTTAAGTTCAGAGAGGATAGATTAAACTTGTAAGTGGATCAAAACCCTGGACAGAATCACAGCTCACAGGATTACTTCCTGGAAACACCAAGCTTAGAGGGCTAAAGAGGAAAGGCCCTCATCGATTGTCCGTTTCCCCATGGCATGTTAGTTTAAAGCTAATTTTTTTTTAGCCTCAAAGATGGTTTGCTGTGCTTTTGAGCTGCAGCATGACTTCGGAATGTATTACATTATCAGTTCAGCATCTGGTTTGATGCTAAACCAACTGATCAAGCCAATGGCTACTTGACTTATCAGACAATCATAACAGTCAAATAATTTGAGGCTGAAGAGGGGAAATCATTTTCACAAGTGAAATGCTAAGTCCCCATTCTACTGTAAAGTAGCCTCTCACCTGCATATTTGCCTTTTTTTTTTCCCCCACATGAAGCCTCCTCTTCACTCCCTAAAACTCAAACCCTCCCTAAAACTCAGGACCCTCATATGTTCTGTTACCAGCCTTAAGCTGAGGAACAGGACACCCTTTGCATCCGCTGGTGACTCCCCTCGTTGAGACACTTGCAGGCAGACCAGTAACAGCACCTGCACCCTGAATTCAAATTCCAGCACCCTTCTGGGGATGGTGGAGTGTGATCAGCCAAGCAGGGAGCAGAAACGACTCCCCGCAGCTTAAGGACCTAACCAGTTCAACACCTCAGGCAAAATTCTTTACACTGTGAAATTACTCCAGGCATAATACATATTCAAAAATATGTAGAAGAATGGTAAACCTACATTTTACAAAACTGAAGCAACAACCTCTGCAGGGTGAAAACAAATCCACATAAGTCCACATGTACATTCTGCTTCTGTGCTGGAGAAGGCAGTATGGGTTACTTAGTAGACTTGAGCTGGCACGGTTGTAACAGCCACAGACAACTGCAGTGATAAAAACTATATCAGAAAGCAGGGAGCGGATTAAAAGAAAAAGAACTATCTGGGAATGTGTGGAGAAAGCCCGAAAAATGGACTCTGCTGCAATTCCCCCAAGAAAAATTCTAAATAAGGGATGTACTTTCTGATGACGGCCAATTCATCATCCCCTGATGGGAGGAGGATGGGACATGTTTGACCATAGCAGGTGTTACCATCATGCATTATATCATTATAGTCATTACAGATCCATTAGTGGGTGTTCAAGGTGCAGAAATGAGAGCCCAGTAGCCAAATTGTTTTTCTTTACTCTTTTAGCATAACATTTAGAAGAATTCCAGGAGCTTGCAGAGCACTTTTAAACTTACATTCTGCCAACTTTAGAAGTCTTAACCAGAGCCAATGCACAATGCCACTAACATCTACACCAGCTATTTCTGTAGACACTGAAGTGTCCCAAGTACATGTCTCTGTATACAAACCACTGTTTACAAGAGGCTTTATGTTTTCCAGAGCACGTCTAAAAGGAATGCTAGGTTTTACTTGCAATTACAAAGACATATACAATCAAGTAAGAAGTTATTGCTGGCAAAACCACAACTGTACTTGACAGGTACAAAAAAAGTCAAGGGTGTGACTCTCATAGTGACACCTCCTTCCTGCTAACCACCTCTACCCATTCATAACCAACACATCAGACACTTAAGAACCCCCACTATGTTCATAATTGCACTTAGCCACCTACATAGCTTTAAAAAATCTGATACAACTGCTTTTAACTAACGACTATTCATAATACTATTTTTACTGAAAACACAACTGATACATTTTGCTTTCATATGTACCTATTTTCCTCATAAAATACCACCACTAAACAGTATCAAGTTTTATCAGGATAGATATACTGACCAAAGCCTTGGAGTGAGAATGACTAAACCACATTTTTCTACGATAAATTACTCTTCAACGAAAGATATTTAAGTTTAAAACTTGAAGCTATTATGAGTAGATAAAAGTTCAAAACAATGTCCTTTCTGGGACAGAGAGGAGCAATCACATAATAACCATAAAGAATACCTAGGTCATTCTCTAAAAATGTGGCTTGTCTCAGGAAATAAATAACTGTGTTAGGAGGTGAGGATGACAGGAACACGTGTACGATTGCATGAACAATTACTTCAAAAGAGTGAAATTAAATCTTGTTCTTCATCAACACAGTACTGAAAAGCATGTTACAGACTGCTGCACATCTATCAAATGCAGCTTCGATACAGACCATTTTATTTCTCCTTATTGTCACTTATATTTTATTATGATTAAAAATAACCTTTAGGTTATTATTAACCTCTAGGACAAAAAATAACCTACACTTTTGTCTCACCTTGTTAGCACTGGGTCAGAGACTCATGATAAACTGTTAAAGAGAAATCTGTCCTAGTACGGCTCTACCTTACATAGTTAAAACCTCTGGAGTTTCCAAAAAACCTTCCTTATTTCAGAGCCATTTATTAGAGGTTACGATGCATACACTGGAGGGGAATGTGGTCCAGTGAATTAAGTCAGCTGATCAAGCTGAGCTATGAAACCTCAGACAAGTAACTTTGTCTTTTAACAAGGACCTTATGTTTTCTTTGTAGAGCGCTTCAAGGTTAATCAATATCAAAGAAGGAGATATTACTATTATTTCTCTATCAGATAAAGGGTCAGATCCTCAGCTGGTGCAAGTTGTTCAGTTCCACTTTCATACAGTGATAATTCTCTTATCTTGAGGCTGAAATCTGTATCACCGACCACCAGCATCAGACAGGGAGCGCAGGTCCGTTTCAGCGCTCTTGCGCTCCCTGCACACTCATTTAACAGGGAGCGGAACACCAGCTCTCCTCTTTCTGGAGCTCTACTGTCAACAATACTCTTGACCACTACTTCGTCCATCTAACAAACATCTAATACTAACACTCTTTATCCCTTTAATGCAATTCATTCTTTTTCAACAGGGCCAAAATCAAAAAGGCCGTGGGTTTTTTCGTGCACAATGATTACTGAATGTCAGCCACATAAACGTGCAGTGCTCTGTAAAAAGCACAGGAAATCCGTTCATCTCTGCAGCCTTTGTTCAATTGCTTAAGAACTCACATATGATAATTTGTCTGAAATAGCTAAATCCATAAGTGTACATTTCTATTCATTTCTAGATGAAGAATAGACCATGTAACAGGAGTACATTCTCCTTGTGGTTTATAGTCTCATTAATGCTAAGCAAATTAAGCCTATACACGGAACAGATCTTCAAGACTTAAAAGTCCTATGTAATTTTTAAGTTCACAAGAGGGATTTACAAAAAGTGCAAATTTATATGATTTGTCAAAAAAAAGTCACTGAATAAGACATACGCATTCACAGTGTCAATGAAGCTTGATCTTGATACAGGGCTAAAAAGAGTGCATAGTCCCTGTGAATATAAAACATTCATGAAAATTATAGTCTTGACCTCTTATTAACAATATTTCAGATTAGTAAAACAAAAAGGCTTTTAAAATCCAGCATATTTGAATTTTCTTTCCCCTCCCTGTTATGCTTTACTGCAGCTGACAGCTTCCAGACTCCCAGTGCTTAGTTCTCAGGAACACTGAAGCAGGAGAGAGCTGAGGCTAAATTTCTGTTCCCGAGTTCTGCACCAGTGGAGACTTGCGCACATGGTAAAATGCTCCCCTGCAACTCTTCCTCTTGTCTCTAGCTTCTCTACCATGGAAAGGTAAAATATCTGGCACACAAGACAGAGCAGTTTCAGCCTTCCACTGATGGGAAGATCACTTGTACGAACTCCAGGTATCTTCAGGTCCATGATATTTGCACGGCCCATTCATTACCACGGCACTGACCTTACCCTGCTAGTGCAGGTACTTACAGCTCTGGAACGATCTACGTGTAATAAACTGAACAGGGCAGAGCATTGCCTCATGCAGATCTATGCAGCTCTATAGCATCAGAGAAGCAGCACTGACCTACTTGCAGCTGAGGTATAACTTTGTTTTTTGGTTGGTTGGTTTTGTTTGAACATCGCTGCAATAGTGAATGCTATAGAAATGCATTAACACAGAGACAGCTTGTCAGAGACTAAGGGAAGGTGGGAAATGGCCTACACACAAAATCTCAACTGCTGAGTTTTTCTAGGGACATGATATTGTAGCCCTTGCTGAACATGAGCAAAATATCAGCCTTGTGTACAATCTTCCTACTACTATTTAAATGTAAGGAAAGAAAATTGGCAGAAATTCTTCTTCACAACCTCTGTGGACTACAGAAAGACAACCCCCCTCAAGACTCAGAGACACTGATCATCTCTTACTTACATCCATAAACTCCACATTGGCTTTTGGACCAGTGGTCTCATTAAGGATCTTAATGGCCACAGGAATCTTTACAGTTTCTCCTTCAGGGACCCAAATGCCCTAGGGAAGATTACAAAAAAAAGTGACGTAAGACAACAATCATAGAAACTTTATTCAGAGTTACAGTTCTTTTTGATGTATTTGTCACATTACGCAGTTCAGGTATGAACCTCAGAACTGAGAATACACAAAGTTATAAAATAATAAAGATTCCACAAAAATACTTCTTGTTATCTGAGAATTAAAAGCTGACATGACAAAAAAGTAAATTTTAAATTTAAAAGTCACAAACTGTGTGTCTCTTGGACTACTTTGCCATCCTTCTTGACTACTGCTGTGTTCTTGGCAACCTCATGGTACCCATCTCTACACTTCACCATTGTCTAAGTATATGCAAACTGATTATACAAAAATATATTCCCGTGACCTTGTAGCTGTAGTGACCTGGTCTGTATTTCTTCCAGGTCCTCTGCAGTCTGAAGACAGATGCACTATCTGTCTTCCACTGCTCTGACCTGCCACCTCCATTTGGCAGGTTTGTCTTGCTCCCAAAGGGTAAGGTGATTGGTCTGACTTGTTCACTAAGCCCTACTTCATGCCTTTGAGATTTGTACATGAACAACAGACCTTAAAAGAAAAAGATCTTTAAATGCAGTATGTTTTCCCTTACGGGTTCTGCTCTTGCATCCTCATTGTCAAAGGGTGCATTGACATAACTCATCTATCTTCTCTATTTAAATGGAAGAAATAAAAAGTATTACTGTTTAGCTACTATTGTTTTACATGATATTATTATTATTACAAGACCCATGTGACACTTGTGGAAGTTTATCTAGCTTTCCAAAATTGTACTGTAAAGCCGTTGTGTAAGAACAGATGACAAATTTTTATATTGCATTTCAATATCAACACAGCCCAGTTTGTGTAGTCCTCCTGAGTGCAAAGATGCTTGTGGCTGGCACTGCTTTTCTTTTTTTACCAAGAAATAATATCTGCTCATGTGATTAAAACTGAAGTTAATGTTTGAGCCTGAAGATGTGCTCCTCCCACACAGTTCCACCATCCAATGAGTTTCCCAGACACACCAGACTCATGAACCCATCCGCAGTATGGGACACTTTGTTGCAATGCAGAACTTGACAGTTCAAAAGTTAAATGAGGGGACTTGTTCCTCTAGATTGAAGACTCTTACCTTGTACACAGTTCCAAAGGCTCCAGAGCCAAGAACCTTGACTCTCTTCAGCTCAGTTTCCTTCAGGATACGAAGCTGTGCTTGGTTGGGTGCTGTGCCACTGGGAGTCAAGGGTTCCACAAGCTATGAAGGAAAATCCAAGAGCCTTAAATATTTGAAAATGTGAAAATCCACCAGAAGTTCACACTGAAGACAACCATAAGACAAGCTTGGGGTGAGGTCTATTGACCATTGACTTGCCAACCTGTGGAGGGATTTCTCACCTTCAAAAGCAAACGAGCAAGAGATCTAATAAAGAACATCCTCGCTCAACATGTAGTAATTTCCATCAGGAATTGCACAATGGAGTTACGAACTGGAAATTGAATCGGTGTCACAATAACACACCCAAGGACTTTTGCTAATGGAGGCAGTATAAATATTTTCTGCATGACAGAAATACAGCATTTATTATCAGCACGCCACCTTCTATTTTTGCCCATTTCAGTGCCTTTTAACTTGGCCATATTTCTTTTTAATAGCCCTGACTTAATGGCTCATCACATTCTTATTCTGGTTTGGGGAATGGACTATCTTATGAACTTCTGTTCTACCACACAAGAGGGCAGCTTTAAGGAGAAAACATCTTATAGCAGACGACTAATTTAGAACAGCCACTAATTTACTGCAAAAAAGGCACAATTAAACAATTTGCTCAAGATGTCCCAAGAAACTTTGTAAATGAGCAAAAATGGCACATTCAGTTAAAAATGTTATCAGATCTCAACGTTATACCATCTCCGCCAGAAAAACAACGCTTCTTCAAAAATAAATTAAAAATACATGAAAAGGACAATACTCTAAACAATGAAAAATAGTCTGTTCCTTTACATGATGAGGAAAATAATTCAGGGCTACTCCTACTCAAATTGGTTTGAAACCACAGCAGTATTTCAAAGTTGTCTGTTTACAAGGCTAAATGCACGAAGCTCTGCAGTTTGAGAACGACTTCTTTGGCTCTTTGAGAATCATGAACTACTGAGTTAGTTGACCAGACTACTTTGGTTCAGGTAAAAAATACCGGTATCTGGAAATCATGAGAGTAAGAAAATATAACAAAACCAAACAGCAACAGGGCAGGTTATCACAGAAATAATTTGTGAGCTGTACTTTTTTTAGAGTGGTTTCTCATTTCTCCTTCCCACTTTAGATAGCCAGTGCTTACATGGTGAAAGAAAGAAGATTTAGTGTAAAAGACAGGTAGACAGCCTGGCAGTACACTTCTGTATTTTCAGTTTGTGAAGGGTAAAAACAGCTGCTGTGCCACAATCCGCTAACACAGGTACGTCACAGAGAAGCGTTGAGGGTGTCTAAATAAATGCTGGTAGAGTTTTACCAAGGATGATCTACAGAAAGAATAGGTCTGTCACAGCCTCCAACTAGAACTACAAACTTTAGCTGAAGCTATAGTCACTTGTGCGTCTACCTCAGGATGCTCCTGATTTAACCTTCAGTGTCTAAGCCAAGACAACAGCTTCACCACATACTTTGTAGAAGACCTTGGTCCCCCAGGAACTGCTGTCGACCACAGCCTCTCTCTCTGACCAAATGGAGAGTAAGAGCTGGACTTCAGAAGCCAATACTTCTCAAATCCAGTGAAAACTACCTGCTTAAAATAACTTGCGCTGAAGTAAAGGCTGACACAATGGCAAGATTTGCGTATCTAAAGGCACTGAGTATTGTTAAGCCTTCTATACAACTGAACAATATTTAAGAAGCAACAGCAACTCTAGCCAGGCACACAGATGCTCAGGCAGAACAGAAGAGGGATGCACGTATCATTTGCTCCCAGGCTCTACAGTGGAGATGGGTGGGAGCAGGACCCTTGGAACAGAACAGAAACAGCAATGTCAAAGAATCCCTACCTAACAATATTTCCAAGCTTTATCATCTTACAAGGGGAACCCTAATTTAAAGTTATCATCACTCACAAAGTGTCTCAAGCATAGGATTGAGGGGATGGTAGTAATCACCTTTGCTGTAGCTGACAAAGATTTAGTGTTACGTTTAAATAGACTTCCTAGATTGTCCCCTCCACCACTGGCATTACAAAGAGCAGAACCAAGTGGGCACAGCACATCACCCTATAGCTCCAGTACATATTTTTTGCCAGTAGATTCATGAACCTCATTTGGTAAGGCTCTGGGAAGTATCTTAGCTTAATAAAACACATCATGTTCACGACTACAGACTTTGACAAAATCTGGATCACAAAGGCAATACAGGCACTGGGAAGAACAGTAAGTGACAATCTCTGCATTTAGACATTCTTAAGTTTGCATCAGAGCTTGCTGAACTTACTTCAGTCTTAAAAGTTGACCTCAGTGTGCACTGGATGAAAACCTGTAATATTTAAGCATGAGAGCTGCTAAATGTACTGATGAACTGGGATAGAAGTTCAACTAAGAGCAGGATGGGTGTTCAAAAATCTGGTGGAACAAGACTTTGTGATCACACAGATCTTTTTTGGTCTTCAAAAGCCATGAATCTATATATGTACAGAAAACTAACATCTTGAAATAGCAGAACAGCTCTGCATGTATTTTCAAATATTCTGTGAGAAGCATGCTCACCTCAGTCTCCAGGAATCTTCGCAATGCTCTCTTCTTTTTAATGCTTTTGCGCCGAACATACACAGCAAACGTCAGGCCCACAATGACGATGATGAAGAGGCCACCAATAACTCCCGCAGCAATCAGAGGAGTTCTAGCAATCAGAATCAGAGACTTTATTTTTAAGTAGAGAGAAAGAGACCAAGGAATGGTTGGGTACATATAACACAATCACTTGCAAAGCTTATTAACTGTCTCACGATCACAATTTCTAAGTCAGTTCTAATGGGAAGTCAGGCAAAACACATTAACTTATGGTATGACTTTTCTTGTTTTCAACCAATATACCAATTCTACTTCTTTCCAAACCACCATGCACATGTGAGGAGTTGTGTGGACAAGGAGACACAACATGCACTTTGATGGTAAATGCAAATCTGCAATGGCAAAATGAGGATACCGGTATCTGCAGTTTTCCTGCAAGAGCTTTAACTATGTATATTTATTGGCTACACCTACATTAATTCATGGGCTGTACATTTAGGGGAAAACAAACTAATGAAACATTCCCAAACTACCAATATGATGCGCCTTATGGGGGAAGCAAGAGGCAACTTCAAACACGGTGTTTCACAGACAAAAATGGAGGCATCATACTCATAACACCTTCTTCAATGGAGGATATTTATCTAAGAACAACATAATTCATGACTAGAAGCATACACCGTCTGGGAACTCCTGGTTCATTAGTACTACACACAAACATTTTGGTTAGGTTTATGGCTGCACCCGCCTGGTTTTTCTGTGGCTTTCCAGCACAGTCAAATGCCAGACCAAAAGACTGGTGTGTTGCAGCCCAACAGCTCCTGTGAACAACGCCAAGTGAGACTCAGCTTTTGCACAAGACCTGTTGTCCCCCACTACTCCTATAACTCCTCTCAGCTTTCCAGGATCTTGAGCAGCATGAGCTACAATTACTAATTTGTTTTTCCATAGTAATAAGAAGCAGTAGGCTGGCATCACGGTAGATACTATACAAGTACAAAACAAAAAGTCTCAGAGAGTCACTCTGACTTAGATGCCCACATTTGGAGAATGCCCACAGTCACTGGAGAGAAGCAGGCTCCCTCCAACGAAAAAGTCAAAGTGCTCTGACTCAGTTTTCTTTCTCTCTCCCTGCTCCATGTCTAAAGGGTGGGTAGCAACCTCCAAACCAAAACCTTAAATTAGGCCTTTTCACAGAATACCAACAACTTACTAGCATAATCGCACAATGTTGAACATCCCTCCAACAATATCTGAAAACACAGGTAAAAAGAGACAACAAGACAACTACAGAGTATAAATAGTGCCAAAACCACTTCTTGGAGACTACAGTAAATAGTTTAACTGTTGTCAAGATTGTGGAAGTATCACTGCTGTGCTTTAATAGCCTTCCTCAGTTATGTCTGAATGATGACAGAAGATATGTTATGGCCTATTAATGAAAAGGTACCACACACCTATTGAAAATTTAAAGGAGCCTCCCACAAAAACAGTAAGTGCATTTATCTGTCCCTTTATTCTTCTTTTTACGCCCTACCACAAAGCCGAGCAGTGGGAAGTAGTGCCATCTAACCTGGTTTGGTATATTAAGGAGTGTCTATGTTACCACTGAGTACTGTTTTGAAGTGCATCTCTGAACGGTCCTCATACTCCCACATCTAGTTATTAAGGCACAATGTTTAAAGAAACACTTTCACGTTTGCCCAGGGAAAAAACACATTGACACTACACAACACTGTAAGGCCTATTATAGTTCAAAGACTATATGATAGAAACCATAAGCCTGAAAATAAATGCAGCTGAATGTTGGCTGGCTGTAAAATGATGCTTAGGAAATACAATTCCAGCACCACCTACTCCTCAGGCAGAGACACTCCTCCTTCCTCTAGTTTGGCCTTAAGACACAGTTCCCTTTCTAATCCCATTGGTTACTCTGCTGATTTAGAGTGCAGAGCTCAGATTAAAGGACCTGGCATATCCACCCAAAACAGCGCACCTCTTCATTTGCATACACTTTCCATGATGCTGATGCAAGAAATTTTAATAGGCAATTACAAAAAACACTGAACATCAGAAGACTTCTGTGGTACTGACTAATGCTCTTCAGGAGAGGATTTTTTTTTTTTAATGCCATATGAGCAATCGTGCAATTTTTAACAAACACCACCAAACTACGGACTGACAAAACAGGCAGGAGATCTCTCAGCTTTAAAGTGTCTACTAAATAACTATCATAACAGCTGTCAAAGTAAATAATTAGAGTTTTATGGTACTGTGAACACTAAAAATGGTCCAAACCATGTTTGCATGATAGACCACAATAAGGCAGTGGTTCCAAAGGAAACATAATGACTAGTGAAGAAAATAAAATGAAGTTACAAATTCCTTGCAGCCCTTTTATTGTTGTAGAGTACAGGGGTTCAAAACGAATCTTTATGATCCGTTGCATCAACTCTCATTGACTTTAAAAGAAAGTCCTTATCATTTTTAGCAATGAATTGAAAAATACTAAGTAGTTTTCGAAAACTTCACCAAACAACCATTTAGTCATTAACGTGAAATATGATGTAATTGCATATTATATCTGAATTTTAAGGAGGTACCACCTAAACACACCGTTAAGCAAGCTTAAAAAGGGAGTGTAAGAGGAATAATATAATATGTGAGGTAAAAAAACATATTTAAATGCTAAACAAATAACTGTAATGCAAAAGAAGTTTTATTTTGAACTCAAATGGTGCTCAGCTTCCTTTCCTACTAAGTCCACTATCCTTGAAAAAAAGTCATGACAGATACAAACATCACAGACCTAAACCGATGCGATTGTGTACCATACAGCTTCTCCTTGCTCTGCTACTGAGCTGAGCCCCAAAGTCAACAATTACATGTTTTATTTGCTACAATACCAAATGACAAACCACTGCCTTCAGTGCTTTCTGGTATCATCAGTGCAGTTCACTTTTGTTTCCAAACACATAACAATTATTTTCTAAGCCCACTTTCTGGGTGTCACCTACCTCATTTGGGTTATTTTTACTTATCTTTGTTAGGCTGACTTTGCTTTTCTGTCTACTCCACTAGCATCTCGAAGTATTATGTATCATTTATCTACTATTTTCACATTTGCGGTGTCTTATATTTAATACCCTGCTGAATTTCATTAACATGCTGTTTACCTTTTCTCTACATCATTAAGTCTGTTTAACATGGATCCCTGTAAGGTGGCACTCATCAGAGATGCTGCACTGAAGATATAAAACCTTTCTCCCGTTTGTTTTTTTTTTTTTTTTATAAATCAAATCCATGTTTTGGACGTGCACCTAACCAACAGTTCAGCTTCACATACAGCTGGGCACACAAATCTCCTTATCTCTAGTAGCATTAAGGGCTTATACATAGAACCATTGAATTGTTTAGGTTGGAAAAAGACCTTTAAGATCATCAAGTCCAACCATTAACCTAGCGCTGTCAAGTCCACCACTAAACCATGTCCCTGAGTGCCACACTGCGTTACTGTCCCACAAACACCTCTGTGAATGCAATTTGATGCCTTTGCTCACCTCAGACTACTGCTCACTTAAACCTATTTCCATGAAAGATAATAGGAGTAATGTTGATGCAGAGACAACAATTTCACTATAAAATCTCCATTTTGCTAAAGTGTTTTTTTAAAAGCATGGAGACTCCATTTCTGCTAGGGCTCAGGAAGGCTGAAGCCAAGCAAAGAGAGGTAGTTCCATATCAGACCTGCCTGTCCAGCATAAATAATGGGCAGCCAAAAGTCGATCCCAGCTCACATTTCAGCTCTACCATGAACTCACCAACAGGAAACTCCTGATACTCTGCCTTTTACATACTGAAAATCTACCCCAAAGGACAAAAACAATCTCTGCTAGCTGTTTCTGGACTTTTATGCTCATCAAAAGAGACTCAGCATTCCAAGAAATATGAATCATAATTCAACCCCATATAATTAATCTGCTATCCCCCTTCAGCTGAGGACAGAATGCCCAATTAATGATTGGAAAAGGCGGCAGCAGGGGAGGCAGTAGGAGGGAAAATATCACAACATGTGAAAAATCCTGCCTTTTAAACTGGAAACTGTGTATCTGTGGCTAAAAGTTGAAAGTAAGATTCTAGTATTCCCTCAGGAGAAATGAATAATATATATTTCTTTTAAAATGTGTACTGTGTTTTCATATTTAAAATCATGTAATACGCACTCCCACACACCAGAATTGAGACAAAAAGTTCAAAGTTAGTATTCCAAGATGGACAAGGATGCGCAACAGGGGGGCTCGTACCGTTCCATCCATCCAAAACATCAAAACATCTGCCATTCCCACAGTGCTTTGAGAGCAGGTATTAAAGCCTAATTACTGATTTAGATGTGTACACGGTCTTGTACTCTTGACTGGAGAGCACAGCAGAAGGGAGAAAGGAAATAGAATTGTGGTCCATGGAGTAAAATTGAGAAAGAACACCTGTTTTTTCTATCTTTGGCATTAACCCAGCTAACATGATATGTAAATAAATTGAGCTTTGAAGCTGAGCTCTTAGAGGGCTTTAAGTTCCTGCCTCAACCTTCCCCACCTTCAAGTTTCACCTATATATCCAAACAGGATTCCTTATAACTTTGAGTATTTGCTAAGCAGTCACTTCTTGGAAGTTTTCATTATCAAGGCATTTTTTTTTCCTGATAGATGATCCATACTGCATTCCTCACCCCTTCCATCAGCGGGGAGTTCAGCCACCTTTGAAGCTGTACTTTTAGAAATCTAACGGATTCTACTAATCCCAGAATTATAAACTTGGTATTAAAAATACACAAGATAAACAACCAGACTGGGAAGCAAATTTGTGTATGTTTTAACAGCTTCTCTCTGCTGTGCAGTACTCTCCTGGTAGAGCTCTACAGCCACAACTTCCAGAGTGCTTGGTGTTCACCAAGCGGTGCTCCCCTGGGCTGGGAAGAATTAATCTCATATTATTCACATTAAGATGTGCTTTGCTTTATGTTTTTTCACGAAAAAGGCTCCCTTTCCCCACCTAACATGAGCATGTTTGAACACCAACAAATGTCACCATTTGTGTACAGATCAGGAGTTTTTTCATGCACAAACACAAATTTTAGCTCACAGCTGATCTCATGATTACTACCAATTCCACATCGAATCCAGATAAGGGCAAACCGCATTCCATCATGCTGTCACCTAGCTGCAGTTCAACTCTGGTGGCAGGTGGTTCTAGCCACAACTTTTCAACATACGAAGTGATCACAATGTTGCAGTCTGTATTTAGGTCTACTCAGCAGTTTAACCTCAAACACAGTTTTCACTTGGGACAAGGCTAAAGCTGACGAACAGGGATCTGTAGTCAAAACTGTTTTTTCCTTACCCACACTGGTTCCTATATGGAAGCCTTCCTCAAGCAAGGATTTAAAGACATTTCTAGACCACTATAATCAAGTTATCTGTAAGTTCAAAGTTTTTGCACCGGCTTTGCGAAATGAGAACATGCAGAACAGAGACTTGGGGTCTCCACTGGACAGTCTACACACACCCTTTCCTACTCCAGTGCACCACTAACCAAGATGTACTCTTGGGAGCAACTGTGCTATTAGGATACATCAAAATGTTTAATGTAGTGACATAATTTACTCAAGGTTTGCATGTATTTTGGTGATCAGGGTGTTTACTGAAAACAAATACTAACATGATGCAAACACCTATATTATGTGCATTCTTTAAATTGAAAAAGTGTTCTACTCATGCCTCATTTTTTAAAAAAAACCTTAGGATTTCGCATTTCACTCAGCA
Organism: Pampusana beccarii; assembly: GCA_013399365.1. NCBI lineage: Eukaryota > Metazoa > Chordata > Aves > Columbiformes > Columbidae > Pampusana > Pampusana beccarii. Next base: position 1,924,279 of record VWYH01000777.1, on the reverse strand, counting down.
AAATAAATGAATATTTAGTATAGCTTTGAAAATGAATATAACTTAGCATTCTAGACATTAAGATGTATTGATTATAATTTATGACATCTTTATTATCATTAAGCACTCATAATGGATTTCTTTAAAACTAGTTTTAAATCTGAACTGCATAATTTAGGACAACAACCACAATTCTATTGCGTTTTCACCATAAATTACAAAGAACTCACAATTTTAACTCCCTGTTAATACAGTTGACTGGGAACAAACACTGAAATATCTGGGATTACAGTACCAATACGGAGGCTTTTCATGGGCTTCTCTCCCTTTAAAACCCATCTGACATCTCTTGCACTCCTGGTATTCTTATTTTTAGTATTTTTAGTATTTTTAGTCTGAGATTCTTCTCTTCTGCCACAACATAAAAAAAATGAATGCTATTGTTAAGAACTTGCACAGTGACTTCGTTTTAAGGCTTGTGCTTTAAGTAAGCAGATTAACGTTCCTTGTAAAATATGCCAAGTCAGGCCCCATATAACGCAGATTGATTTATCTGTGACAGAAAGCCAGTTAAATCCCCTAGATTGGACCCACAGGTGAAGCCAGTTCATCAAGTAAAAGAACAATCCTCTTTATACACTTGTCATATTTCCCATTTTCTTTGGAAGAAAACTTTGCTTGAAAACAAAGAAAACTAGACCTGTAATGACCCTGGGCACTGATGGACTGCTCTGAAACTAAAACCATCAACATTAGCTCAAAGAGTTTCTCTCTGCATAAAGCATTCCTGTTAGAAGCAATAAACCCAGCCTGCGTCCCTGCAATCAGTTGCAGTCAACTACGATTATGTCTGTGTATATGAAATTACAAATAAGAAAACATGTTTTTTTCAAACAGAAACGGAAAGTGTGTTTTCCTGTATGACATTCTTGCCGACGGACTACTTTGTGTGGCGGCACTGCTTTTTATTCATTAACAGTCAAATACAAAAGTACCACAGAGCAGCACAGTCTGAGGCAGAGGACATCACATCACTTGAGGAGATGGAGAAATACAAAGTAGTGCCCATATTATATCAGTAGGTAGCCAAAACACTCAATGGGAGCTGCGGCATATAGAGAATACAAATTGTAGTATAAAAGTGGCTATTGAAACCGATCAGGAACATTCGTCCTTCACTCTGCAACAGGTGTTCAGGGCAGATTTTTGTAACATTTGCTTAATTGCTATATTTTGTTTTCTATTATATGTTTCAGCAGACAAGGACAGGCCAGTTACCTTCACCATACATCCTGTGCATCTTCTCAAGCAGAAGGCTGAAATTGAGCCTAAATGGCTCAGAAATTATTTAAACCTGCCCTCAGCTTTGCTGCACCAGTGACTGTACAGATGAGTGAGTACTGCAGGCAGTATTAATAGGAATTCATTAACACTTCAGGTGGCAGCTTGATTCAGCCTAATGCATGCTGCTTTTTTTCTTTACGTTTAACAAACAATTATGTAGATAGGTGTATGGTCCAGAGTTTGGAAAAAAAATCTGATCTCTGAGGACATGTATTCATGATGAATTAGACATTCACTAGTTTATTCTCTGGAAGTTTTGGTACCCGGTATTTGGTACAGGAGCTGGAAGGAAATTCACTTCAGTTGGGTGACAAATCAAACCATAAAGAACAGAGAAAAGGAAGGAATGTTCAGGAGTATTTTAAATAACCATTAGGATGAAACCTCTTTGAATCCTGTACTCTTCTTTCTGCAATTTTTTTTAAACACTTTCCAAATTCCACTTGACAATGCTTGTAATTTACTTAAGCTCCAGTTAAGTGTTCACAAAAACTGAGCAACTGAATACACAAACTCTCCAAACCCATACACAACTAAGCAAAAATTTGCCTATAGGACTGCACAGGTGGTTTGCCTACCTTTAAGGAGCTGGAGGAGGAAGGTTTCTCTACATCATGACCGTCATTTTTACTTTACTTCACAAATCATCTTTCTTTTGAAAATGCATTGAACTCTCTTTTTATACCTGCCTCCTTTGATTGTTTTTTGGAATATCAGTCTTTACGGAGAGTAATCATTCATAAGATTTAAGGAGCACAGAGCAGATTTTTTTGCCCAAGTGGCTGTAAACACTGGACTCCTTTCCGTTCCCTCTTCGAATCCTATGGGGCAGCGAGCGTTTGCCTTCACAAGCTCCAGGAGTATTTCACAGCAGCGAACCTTCAAAGACTGTATTTGGGGACCAAGTCTCATATTCTGTCCCAGATTCTCTACTCCTGAAGTCTTTGTGACTTCACATTTCTCCTTGTTAGAACAGACTCTGTAAATTAAAGAGAGCCCTAACTCCTGTCGGACCACTTCTGGTCCAGCTCTGCGTCTACACTCCCATGAGCCACCCCACCTGGGTGAATAAGCCTCTTCACACGAGCGAGCACTCAGACTAAGGTTCAGCACCAGACACTGGCAGAGGGGACAAAATAAACCAACCAACCAACCAAGAAAAAAAAACCCAAACCCACAAACACAACATCAAAACAAAATGGGACGTGATAAACTGATGAGAACAGAACTGTCACACTGTGTTCCCAGTCTTCAAGTTTCTTTTCATATCCAATCATTTGTTTTGTGATAAATGTAGAGTTTACATGGGTTTCAGCTGCGTTTTTTTAACAAGTGGCAGCATCAAAGTATCTTTTGGACCTATGCTGAGATTAGAGCGTATGGAGGATTTGTAGAAGAATGTGTTTGGAAATATGCACCCATATATCAGGCACGTATTCCATACATTCATACATATATACACACGCACACATATTATGAAAAATTTTTCCTTCAAAGTCTAAATCAAAATATTAATGCTTCAATATAGTAAGACTTCATTCCACACTGGTATAAATGTATACATAACTATAATATTTGAGACATTTATTAGAATACTAGTAATGGCCATGATGCTGTTAACTTCAGCATATATTTTAGCTACTCCTCATTTGAGTTCTAAATATGCGGAATTTATCTTTGAAGAGCATAGCAGGGAATAAATGCAGCCAGTGCTCATAAATATCAAGGAAAATCCAAGATAGATAAAGAGCTGGGTATAAGGAATTTATTTCTGAGTATGCCTGATGCTACTTTTGGATTTATCACTATTATTTTACAAGGATAGCATTCTGTCTAAACACCCTACACAAATTATATCAATCATTAGAAAATCCTATACGATTATGTGGAAAAACTCACATAAAATCAAGTTCCTCCTTCTGACACAAGGATTATACAGGATCATCTCCTATATGATGATATGCCCCAAAATTCTTTTATGTCTATAATTTATCAGTCATCTCCCAGTAGTTCTTATACTACCAAGTGGAGCAGAGAGAAACTGCGATGCATCTTGCAGCTCTTCTTAATTCTAGTCATGATCCCACTGCCAGCATTTCCCCAGAGACCATTCAGAAAAAAACCCAAAGAAGTTAAACTTAGAAGCTCCAAAGCCACCCACCTTCAACTCCTCTGTAACCACAGCCACCCAAAGGAATCTATTTCGCTTCCCTGGCTGGAAAGCAAGCCAAGGGAAACCAGTCTTTGTGAATATTATCCTCATCTTGTATTCTCAGCTGTACTGATGATTTTTGTGTGTGTGTGTCTACGTACACAACAACTTCCTATCATCTTGATAGTCACAGATGTGACTTGATTAGAAAAACAGCTTGTGTCCATGGTGAGGAGACTGCTCAGAGTAACCTAGACTCTACAACAGCTGTTTTATTGTGATTATTTTGCAGTACAGTATAGCTCACATAAAAGCAAATGATAATTTAGTAAAATAGCTCTTCCTTCTCCCAAATTTCAGCATGATAGAACATTCCAGAATTTATTGCAGATACTATCTTAACTATGCATCTTCCAAATGTTAAAAATATTCCTCTTCCAAAAGGTGCTCAACTCCCAGAATAGAGCAGGACAAACATCTAGGAAAGTGCTGATCCAGTTTAAAAATACCTTTTTCTTCTTTCAGCCACAAACCCCTTCATCTCCCCCTACCACCAAACCCCCAAACCTAAGTACCAGCCTGCCCAGCAGACAGCGGATCCTGCTGACCTTTTGTGCCTCTTAGGGCTCACAGCTTCTGAAGCTCAGTAGGGCTCAAGAAAATAAGGTTAGAGAAGACTCAGACATCTTTTTCCTGCCTCTATCATAAGGAGGGAGGGATTGCCTCTCATTCAACTTCAAGACACATGTATTTGAACTATTTAAGCGAGAAGAGCACAAAAAGGTTGATGAAACTAGCTAGAGAGAATACACACAAACAACTGCTACAGGAAAGGAAAGGAGCTCCCTTACTTAAAAAATCCCTTGATTAAAAGATGACTCAAACATCCCAATGTTTGGAATTTGGAATCTGATCCACTGGTTGATCAGGAAATCAAAGCAGAGAGAGGGAGTTCACGCAGAGCTGAAGTGGTGAGACAGCACTGAATTTAGCCTGCATCCAAGTCATTTACATGCAGAGGACATCGCTACCATGAGGGAGGGAAAAACTTATCTACAGGAGATGGGACTATTTAAAGCTAGAATATTATCTCTTCAATCTGTTCTTTGTCTATTATCCTTACTGTTATCCTTACTGTGATTGAGACTACGCATATTAACAACTAGTTGTCCATTTTTAATGCAGGAATCCTTTTTACTTCCCCCCCACACCCCGCCATCAGACCATGAGTGGCAGTGAAAGAGGTAATTTACTCCTGAAATTTACACATTTTCTTTAAGAAAGGTTATTCAATCAAACAAAGCAGTGCCTGCCAATACAGAGCCCACTGAAACGAACTGAAAACTTCCCAATGGTTGATTCAAGCCTAGTGGGAACTTAGAGACCAGGTTGGCCACCGTCACGTTGGTGAATTGCACAACTAGAATTAGCCCTCCTGCCTCCAGTCTACAAGGTCATCACTGACTCTGCTTCTAACCAACCAACCTACAGGATCCATATATCACGGTCATTGTTCCCAGCATCATAGAATCATAGAATATCCTGAGTTGGAAGAGACCCGCAAGGATCACTGAGTCCAACTCTTGTCACTTTCAGACTAATCTGCACGTTAACATGCTCTATTGCCAAAACTAGGGATCACCATGTCCTACCTTCTCTGCAGCATCACCTGTAAGACTATACTCAGCAACACTGACATCAAGCCCACAGGTTCTAACTTGGCCGAACCCTAACAGCATTAACTGGAGCAAAACAAATGGTAACAAATAATTAGAAAAACATTCTCTGTCCTTTTGTTTGCTTTTACTTTTCCACTGTCACCTCTTCTTTCCATTCAGGTTATGGTGCTTTACAGCTTCTCTGCCTTCTAAGAAATATCTATGGTACTTAATTTCAGTGACGCATCTAAACATCACAAGGTTTACTACAAGTACACAGGTATGACTTAGAATAGAACAGCAAGTAAAATAAGAACATATAATGAAAATCCAAGAAAGCATTTTAAGAGGCAAGTAACATGGTGTATTGCTTTGATGGCCTGTGTTTCTAATGGACAGACTGAGTCACAGGCAAGGTATTGGCAGCCTAAGACAAATTATTTGATGAAAGAGTTCGCAATAATCAAAAGGTTTGTTGCATTTCAGATAATTTTTCTGCAGGTACTACAAGGAAAACATCATATAATTTACAAATCGGGGATTACATCATGACTGGACCATGCTTAACTAAAGTTTGGCCTTTGTCCTGATGACAAGGTTGGATTTGTTCTCACATCTCTGCATAAATGCCACAACTGTTCAGGATGAGGGATTACCAGCCCTGCTGAGAGGTGTACCAGCACAGGCAAATACACAGTAAGCTCCTCACAACTCTCTGCCAATGAGAAGCTCAGTCAGAACTAGCCAGCACATTTTTCACATTATTCTATAATCTTTCCTTGCTGTTCGATCATTTGCCTAATCTTGGATAACTACAGAAATTATTAGTGGCATTATTGGTTAAACAGCCAATATGTCCTCAAAAGAGCTTGTTCACCAGTGTGTGAAGATGGTGTCATTAAAAATTTACATCAGATTGAACAAAAGTGTGAAGTTTTTTGACAAAAGGACTGTCATCTCTAAAGAAAATTTCACTTTCAAAGGTTACATACAAATAAAACCAATATCAAGAGACCACGCCTTCTAAAACTTCTTAGTACCAAATGTACAGCTTCATCAAAGCATCTTCCAGGAAAGGAAGGGAGGGACAATAAGAAGAGGGAGAGGACCAAAAAAAAAAAAAAAAATCTGCACTGCAGAACAATATAAGATACTTAAGTACCTCACTAGCATCTAAGGCTTAGAAAACCTCATAGAGATGGACAAATTAGACCTTTGAATTTATGTCATTAGTGGTGAAACTTAGTCATGGGAAACAATCTGTCTTCAGTTGTACAATATCAAATACAGATGCCGAACCACTAACACACAAAAATGCTACTACATTTATTCAAAACGAATGTCTCGTTTAAGTGAACACAGGCACGATGCAAGAGACTTCAGCCAAACAGGTTAAGATTTGAATGAGTTTCTCCTCTATCCTAGCAAAGACAGTCTGAAAACTCAGAATTTTAACTGACCTAACTGATAATGAACAAGGATGTGTCAGCATAACAGGAACTTTGTGTAAAATCACTTGGAACTCTCACTCTGTGCCTCACCAAAGCTGACAGGAACCAAAGCCCAATATTCAGCAGCCAGGTTTGCTTGTTTGTGTCCAAGTCGGTAGCAGGAATCAAAGTTCAGAGAAGAAACTCTGGGTCCTAAACTTGGAGAATGAGACAAAAGCCGATTATAGCTGGAAACTATAATCTCAGACATGGAAGTGTTATGTCACACACTGTAAAAAATGACAGGAGGAACCAGCAAAATTCTCTGGCCTGAGTATCTGTATAGCATAGCCTACAAGCTTGGCACAGTCATTTTGCTTGCAAGAAAAAGTTCCAGTCTGGTGCTGGAGAACGAAACATCACCAGGAAAACTCATTCCAGGGATTAATAATCCTCATTAGAAATGCACTGGCATTTTGCTGCTTTGAATGTGTCTTTCCTCAGGTTTCATTCACTAAGTTATCTCAAGACAGACACCCCACTCTCCTTTTCAGTCTGCTACACTAGCGGCATCTTTAAGCAAACATTTGCTCCTTACCTTTGTACTTTTGGGTAATAATCAGGCTCTACACTTTAACCTTCAACCAAAACCAAGCTGTAGCAGTTTGAGCTCTCAAACCTCCTAATTACCAGGCCCAATGTACAAAGCTCTAATTATTTCTGGTGGCTCTTCTCTAAAATCTCTTTAACATATAGTCCTGGGAAACATCTAAGTCTTTCTGAAAGTACAGGGTCTACATTCTTGTTCAACCCTATCCACTACCTATAAAACTAGGTAGAAAACACACAAAGTATCTCTGTTTTACAGAAGAGATGCAAAGTAAGCCGAACTAACAAAGCGGGCACATTGCATGGGAAATGAGGTTAGTATTATATTAGGCCCCCTTTCTCACTACAATTTGAATGTAGTTATTTGAAACCCTTCACACATTTTCCCACCCTGTTACTTCAGTTTACAGCATGACAAGAAAAAAAAAATTATAGTAAGATAAAGTAACTTGGTCTAATGGCTTGGTTTACTAATGCTCGATTCCTGTACTGTTGCTGGTATTTGTGATAATGCTTCCACATTTGGTAACTGCTGGAGTACAGCTTTCCACATCAAGGGACAGAAGAAACCTACAGCTTCTTTTATTAGTTTACCATTGTGTTTGCAGGCTATACGCTGGTAAAACCGGAAAATGTCTTCTCAAGTTCAAAGCTGGTATTTCCATTTATGCAAAAACAAATGAAAAATATTTACTGTGAACTGTATTATCATCATTAACAAGTTCTCCACTATTTTTTATCTAATACTGGAAAACCTGTTGCAAATTTGCTTGAGAAGTAGAACATACACTTTTGCATGTAAAACAAAAAAGGTAATGTCATTTGCAGACTTCAAATACAAATTCTCATCTGCATCAAGTGTTCTACACTTGATCATTCCAGCAAATATTTAGCTGGTTTTAAACAGGCATGGGAAAAGTATGTATAGGGGAAATTCTTGCAAGATTACTTTATGGATAGCAGAAAGGAATAAATCCATCCCAAACACACACGCAGTCCCCACCTGCAGTAGACTGCATGGCTTAAGATACTAACTTGGATCTGAAGAGATCTAATTAAGCAGACATGGCCATATACGTGCTTATAAACGAAGCCCATCACTACCAATGTACTGTTCTAAAGAATCTCAACCAAGAGCTTCCCATTTAAATGCAAGAATTGCAGCTCCTTTATCACCTGACAGGTCACTGCAAGTAAGCCAGAATACAGACAATTAAGTCTGGGTTGGACTCTGAACTCAAATACATTTGTCATGTAAATTGTCTAAATATGAAAGAGTGACAAATCCTGCATTACGCAGGTAGATTGGAAGTAAGACTGCAAGCTTTAGTTCTGATTTATTATATGTTAAATATTAATGTATTATTAAGAAACCATTCACTGAGGTTTAAACAACTTTATATCTTACATATTTCTAAGGCTCTGCAAATGTATTTTTAATAATAGATAATTAATTTATACCAACATTAAATCCAAATTAAATCCTCACTTCAAGCCATAAAAGAAACCCACTGGAGAGTGGTGAGATATACACTGTTGCTCTATAATAAGGTCACTTGTTCATGGCACAGTTTTATTTCTGCATCATATATTATTTGTGTAGCCAAACCAGTACAGACATACAACACAAGGCTTAAGTAGCCTGACAAGAAACAAAAGTGACCTCTGCAATAGGGCTGTGTGGTGTTTTCCATTCTAGTAAACCATTTTCAATCTGTGATTTCCAAATGCTCCTTGTCTTTCAGCAGTGACCTACCATGTTTGGCCTAATCACTTCTATATTTTTCTGCTCATAGTTTCAGTAAAAAATCATTTAGTCACTTTTCTGAACAAAGAATTTTCTTATTTCAAATTTATTTGAAAAATTATTTTTCAACTTGTGGTAGCAAAGAAAAAGAGCAAGCTTTTAGTGAGAAGTCTCTGCAGAGAAATCGGTGACGGCCTGACAGAACTCTGGTGCTTGGAAAATACTGTGTTCAGTGCATTCTGTGTACTTTTGATGACACTTTTGATGAAACCAAGAAGGCTTGCTGTTCAGGGGGTCTAAACATGCACATGCAGCTCATCATGTTAGACCTTGTACTCAGGCCATTGAGGGGTAGAACTTAATGAACACTTGGCATGAAGTTTGAGGATAGCAGAAGTAGTATGTATTTCATTATGTTACCTTGGGTGCTAAGCTAAGCAGTCCAAATACAAGTCCCTGCAAGAGTATTCCACTCTTTGTATAACAAACAACCAGAAACATCACATTTCTGGCCTAATTCTATGCTGCGTACTCTCAATGGGATCTTCAAACTATTAGAGCCACAGAATGGATTTTAAAAAGCACTTGCATAACAATTGCTTCTAGTTCTTCAACTCTCCCAACCTTAGCAGTTTATTTCTCTCTATAGTAGAAGATCCTACCAAATCCTTCCATACTATGAGACCCCACCAGCCAACCATGCTGAGTCAAGCAGATGAAGTAGAAGCCCTGGCAGATCCCAGATAAATCTTTCAGAACATGTTACAGAACAGAAGTTCTAATACAATGAGAGTTTTCTTATCTGTGGTCAGATCTGTACAGCAGAAAAGAAGGAAAACCCACCTGGCTCCTTTCCTAAGTAAACCAGTCTTACTAAGTGGGAGTGGTAAAAAGCAGGAGAGCTCAAGACATCACTGCAGGGACTTTCATTCGTGTCACAGGGGTACTCAAAACATACTCCTCCTAAAGCTCCAGGCAGTGACGTGTTGTTGTGACAATAAAAGTGCCCACAGCAAAGCTCTGTTTTGAGAACCAGTTCAGTAGCAGCAAATTTTCACACAGAACAGGGATTTCTTTATCAGTCTGTCCTAAACAGATCAAGTGCAAGCTCTACCCGAACAACAAAGGCACAACAAGGAACTACTTGTTTTTCTAGAAATTTCTATAGAAATCAGATAGAAATCAAGAGTAGCATCTTTTACCAATCAAGTAATGTTGCTTAGTTTGTACTCACAGATCCTATTTTTCCTCTTATGTTATACAGAGATTCTCTTCCTCTTCCCTCCAGAATGACTATAATTATTCTATAAAAATACAGAGCATATGGAGCACTTTCCTCCAAGCAATGGAACAGAGCACCATAAAAGCAATGAACATTAGCAGTTTATTAGGGGTGGTTTCCCTTCCCCATCATCTACCCAGAGCTGCTGTGAAATTCTATTGAAGTCATACTGTGCAGGGGTACAAAACAGCTATGAAAGGATTTGCCTGCATTACATATGGTTTACAGTTAATTAGCTCTTATACACACACACAGTACATAAAAACAGCTTTTTTGTTTAGGAAGTGATGATTTGTTGAGAGGACATCCTTTGTTGATACAAAGCTAGCATTAGGATTGTAATTCCAGTTAACATCTATGCATCATTTTATGTAACCACTTGACAATGGTGGTCCTGGCTAATTAGTTTCTGTTACTTAAAAGGCAAATGTGAATGACATTTTCTTAGGGCATAAATAGAGAGAGACGTCAGCTTCCTCAGACCAACAACATCAAGGTGTTAGTTCTTTCCTATTGTATCCACCACATGCTTCTGATCACAACTTCAGATTTGCAATCTCTCATGCACTGGAAAACAGAAACTTCTTGCATAGTTTTGAACAGAACGCTATTGAATCAAAAGGTTTCAATAGACCTATGCAGAAAGAAATGCAATGTCACAAGTAAGGATTTTTTTTTCCACTAAATATAAGCGACCAAACATAAGCAGAAAAACTGAAGTTTCACCAGTCATCTGGACAACAAGCCATGTGATGCACATCTGGTTCCATCTTCACTAAACATGACAGGAAGAACACCTCTGTTCTAACAGACTCTTACAAATGCCTCCAAGTCAACACATCATGGCAAAAGCAATATGCAAACCGGAAAGGAAAGGAACACTGGTATGAAGATGGACATAGGTGAAGATGAGAAATGTCTCATTGTGGCTAGAGCCCTGCTCTCGCTTCCAGCTGCCTGAACAGCACAGAATTCTCCAACTCACTGCTAACTCACAGCAACGGAAGCAATTCAAGTCAATGGATAAAGGTAAAACTGGTTATTAATTATTTTAGGGTCTGTAAGTCTAGGAAGGTCATGCAATTGTTAGAGGGACATGAAGAAGGTTCTACCATAAGTGAAACACAGCAATTTTTTATTTACATTCCTACCGTAATAAAAGGTATCACTTTTGCCAGTGCAGTTTTGCCTTTTATTAGCCCAAACAAAAGGAACTATTTTCACTGAAAAAAAAATAATGCACAATTTCACTAATCTAATAAATATAAAGGTATGAAATGTCTGTCTTTGGATTTAAATGAAAGAATACATACTGACATTTAAACACAGTGCAGTAATTTTCCTAAAATAAGATCAGCAAAATTGAAACAACAACAAAAGTCCATCAGATCTAAAAGAAACATTTGAGGATCTCCCTCCTCACACTGAATGGAGCAGGAAATTATTCACCTGAGCAGAATAAAACAATTGCTTTGATATCCACTCCCTCTTGATAATCTGCTTTACTACCTTGACAGTAGATTAAAGGACACAAACCCTACGATTTACTGAACATAGAAACCAAAATAAGCATTGTCTGCTAACACAGGGCTTAAGCCTGGCACCCTACCAGATAACACTTTCTTTAATGTTGTGTTATCATGTTTGAGGTTCCGCTCCTTTAATTGCACTTTTAAATATAAGGCCAAATGTTACATCCACTCTGATTAATAGGAGCCTTTCCATCAAATTTAGCCAGTAGTCAGCAGTATCTCCAGAGACTTTACTACTACCTGAACATTTTCAATGGAAAGGTAAGTTTTGGAGTTATCCCACTTAAACAGCGAACAACATCTGACTGGCTTTGAGCTAAAAGAGAGAGCAGCCTGTAATACTGTAAGAGTTACACTACTGCCAGCAAATTGTCTTCCTAGTATAGAGCCCTTACTGTTCCCTCAAAAACTGATTAAAAATCCAACAGGTTACTAAAGCAAAGAACTTCAGCAAGGCCTTTGTTTGTAGCTTAGCAAGCCCCTTAAACCTGTGCAAATAATAATACATTTTCTACATTTGTGCTATGAGTAAAGCTGATGGAACAGAGACTTTTAAAACTGCTTGCTTGGTTTGGGAAATTCAGTTTGGATGAGTTAATCTGAAAATGAGTCCCACACAGAAGTATCTCAAACTGGACAGCCCAGATCAGGAAGATTAAAAAAATATTGAAAAACTCAGTCTTCTCCTGTTGCTTACCCATTGGTCCATGAATTAAGTCAGAACTGATATTGATTTAATTAAACAATTATACCATTTGATAGCATTTATAGAGTACCATTTTTAAAGTCTAAACACGTTCTCCCTTAACAGCTAGAAATAAGAACATCCACATTACATACACAGCTAGGAAGGAAAGGCAATCTTAAAATCTTTTTTTAAAGATAAGGAAAAAAGAAACCAAAGCAAAACCCTTAATGAGGTGAAGTTGATCTAAATGCTATTTTTTTCATTCAGTCTTAGCTCATGAAAGTAAACCCAAAGGCTGGAAGTCATACTAACCAGTTTGAATTCAAAAACAAACAAACTCGAATGCAATAAAGGGCTTACATGAAAAAGAATGCAGAATATAACTGGAATTTTTGGGGAGTTTTTCTTATGTTAATTAGTTCCAATCATCATTAATGAAAAATAAGAATGTTGTAAGGTTATTTTTTTTAACATAAAATGAAGAAAATATATCAGTGTTATGCGAATTAAAGAAGAAATTTGTTTTGCTGAAACACTTTTTTTTTCCAGAGAAGAAGCATGAAAGAAAAAGCTGCATTTGCTTTTAAGCTCCATCTTACACAGAACAAACAAAAAAACAACAGGAAAAAGGTAAATTCCAATTTAACCAGAGTTTTCACCATCATTACTTCTAGTAAAGCTTTACCAAGGAACATGTATTTCTGCAGAAAAATTCAGAATTAAACCCTTACTGATTTAACCTAATTTTTTTTTTTTAAATTGCATTTTCTAATCAGACTAAACAAGTATTTAATTGGCTTTCAAATAGTAAAATAAATGTGGATGTTCAGAGGCATATCTTATTTAAGAACGAATTATATTCTCCCCATAAGCCGTATTTCTGAACAAACTGGATAGTATAACACTCCCATGGTAACCAGGGAAGGACCTTGGGTACAAAAATGGAGAGGTGCTGGATGTTACCTAGCATGTTGTGGTAAAGTGGACTGTCGTGTCCATGGATAGTAAATGCAGTCATGACTAGCGGGACCTCTACACCTGCAGGCAATTACAGAACAAAAGACGTCATTTGCCATTCACAAGGACATGCACACGCATGCGCCCTTGTCCACACGTGAAGGATGGAAGACACACAGGGAACGATCACTCGGCAAGTACCTATCCATCAGGCCGATGCAGTCCTCAATACGCGGACCTATGCACCTGCAGCAAATCCAAATTGAAAATAGGGAGAGAAAGAAAGAAATCTGTTATTTACAGGTCCAAGAAGCAGGAATCCCTTCTTCGTGTCACATTCTTAATTATAACTCTCAAGAGAGACCCAGGGCACCACAAAATTATAGCTTGTGACAAAACCAAGCTTGCAATGGGAACAATAATAGCAACATAAACAGCACTCCAAGGTTGGACATATCTTGGCTCAAACAACACTTGAGGGTTTCACCTGCACATGTGGGAGTCCTGAGAATAGAGCCGCTTTTGCTGAATGTCATCAAACCAGTGATTACTGCACAAAAGCTGTTCATTCGTGAGACAAGACCTCCAGGAGCACAATGCAAAACTTTCTTTCTGTAATCGATGCAATTGTTCATTCTGTTCTAAGCTTCTAGCTAGGGCAACTGCAGAAATATTTTGGAAGTTGACTATATTTTTATCAAGGAAGTTCAATGATGAGCTTGCAACAACAAAAACCAGAGCAAAATGGTGTCTGCTGATTCAGGCGTTTCATTCTGCTTTCCTTAGATACTGCCAAAAGATGTCCACCTGCAAAATGAGCAGGTGCTCACCAGAGGTGACAGAAATGCAGGGAACCGCTTGACACGGCACCACTGAAGCACAACCACAGGGAAAAACTCCATTTGCAAAACATGGATATGGGTGGATTTTCCTTGTCCTCATGAAGTGCAGTAGGTGAAGCGGTGTCCTACGTCCCCTGCATTCATGTAGCAAGTCAATGACAAATTTACACAGCAGTCAGCAATCTGAGACAGATATAAAATTGGGACAACCTGACACCCTTTAGTGCTGAATGCCCAGCTAGTCCCCCTGTAGCCACGGGGAGTATGGAGCTCTCAGCGTTTTAAGGAAACTAAAGGACCTATTTCAACTCTTTAACTAGATCTTAATGGGCTTTTTGACCGTATGCCTACTACAGGAGCAGGTGATCTGACACATCAGTAGACTGAAACTCACCTCTGTTGAGGTGTTTTAAATTTAAAAAGAGAGTTGGGAGATCATATCTTAAAAGTCTTCTGCTTTCAGTTTGGCTTTGATAGAGGGATATGCATGTCAGAAATCTGAAGTTCAGAAATGCTCCCATGAGATCTTATTTCCACTTCACCATCACTTGTCTCTCATCAGCTTTTGCTGCATTCAAATTAGCTATCACTCTGTCATTATAAAATAAATTCAGTGAATTCAATTTTCTCTTACCTGCCCATCAGGGAGAACAAAATGATACTGAATTTACCTCTTGTTTGTTTACTTGAATTTTTATTTTTACAAAAATAAACTGCAACATGCAAACAGAAATTGTAAGGATTTCCTCAATAGTCATTTTATTCGGCAAATGGGCAGACATAAAAAGGATTCCTTAAATACCCAGGTGGCCAGATAATGCATGAAGCAAAAAGGATAGATTTAAACACAGTTCAAAAACTTAGAACTCTTGACGGTGTTTTTTGAAATTCAGCTGTCCTGGGCTTCAGGACTTCAGCATTCAGGACTATCCGAATTCTAGCCAGTCTCAAACACATCCAACATTTCTTCCTTTCAAGACATTCCCAGCATTTGCAGAAAACCAGTTCAGCAATGAAGGAGACTAAAAAAAAAGTTTTTCAGCTCTTCCATTTCCTAGCATGTCAAGAGAAGCTGAGCTCAGACTCTCGCTTTAAATAAAAAGAAGGCCCTCTTCAAATGAGAGGTCTGAGAGCCCGTTACTAGTTCGGATACCTGGCAAACTAACATAGAGAGCCTATTGGTCTTGGAGTCCTTTCACATCTGTACATTTATTTCCTCAGACTTCTGGAGAACAGGACTAGAATCCAAGAAGAGAGAGCTGTTTGGACCTCACCTACTCCAAGTTGAAATACCATTGATTTTTATTTAAACCTGTGATCTTCTTCAGTGGATTTCCCAGCCCCAAATGGAAAACTCTGTCCAGGTGCAATTTTCATTACTCCTAGTCATACTGAACTGTCTCCTGCTCTCTGCCTGTCCTGGTTACATGCAGTAAAGTATAATACTGTGTGAGTAATGGCAATATTTATTAACAAGCTGATTTGCACCACCAAGTCATCAGTTATTTTTCCTCTGGAAATAACTTCCTTCTTTTCAGGCTTTTTGATACGTGTAAGTACAAGCGTGACACAATCATACACTGGTACTCCATTCATGCCCAGAGTTCCTTCTGCTCTGGACGATATTTTCATTTCGAAGTTTGCTCTGTAAAATGAACTGGTTAACTGATACATGCCAATTTATTAATGATATATTCAGCACCTTACAACAGTCCAACACAGCTTATACAGAAAATTACACTTGGAGATCAACCAAGCTTTACAGATAATCATCCTCTGAAAAGAAATGATGAGTTAAAACAGTTTTGCAAATTGGTCTAACAACTGCTTTTTTCCTGAAACAATCCTTTTTCCCTTGTCGCAAATATTAGCTGTCATCACTTTTTTTGAGACAGAAAGGTGGAATCTTAACTGTTCACAGATGTGGAGCAGCCAAATGATTTCTAGTCAAAAGAATTCTAAAAAAATCTTTGTCATAGGAAACAGACAAAACTGATTATATAATGGCATAAATGGATTAGCCCTGGACAGGATAAAACCTTAGTTGTGGTGATGACCTGGTCATCCAACTATTGCTATTGATAAAGCCAGACAACTCAAAACCAGGGGGTTACTCAGCTAACAGAAGGTGGATACTGATGGTGACAGTAAGAAAACTGAACTGGAGCAGGGGGTAGGAAGAAATTTTGCATCAACGAAATAGTAACAGTTTCTTATTCAGAGTTTGCTGCTGTTGAATTTGTACTATTGTTTTGTCTTGGATTCATAATGCCTTCCAAAAAATACACCTAAACTTTATGGGTAAGAAAGTCCTACTGCCTTCAAATGCCTCTGGACCACACGCATATTGATAAGGCTCCCATGACTTTTCTGGACTTAGTTTAGAAAGATAATGAAGTTTTGGTGAAGAGTAACACATTTCCTTCAAAACGTTGTGTAAGAAAATGCCTTTCTATGGTAGGTGGTGGTGTCCAGTGAAATCTCACATTTTTATCGTGCGCAGCGAGGAAGCAGACTGTCAAATGCTATTATATAATTAGTATTTTATTTCTGTGAAAGTGTTCCATTTTGGCTAGCTCTGCAAGAAGAGGTGCCAAATGCTTTCTGACTCTCTTCAATTAAATGGGATAGCTGCCCCTGACACCTCAGATCTGCTCCAAACTGGCTTCAAGTAGCTGGTGTTTATTGTGCAAGCCCAGGAGCACAGTTGTTGCATCCAAGGGAGTCACTCCTTGATAGTTCTCTTAGTCAATGTAAGATGATTAACAGGGCTGGAATATTATACACCTATTAACAGAAGCAGTCATTATACTTGAATAAGGGAGGAGAATGGTGCTATCAAATCTGATGCTGTAGACTGTAAAGCAATCATCTGCAAGTGCCATAATGAGATTGTTGCAAAATGCTCACAAGACACATAGAGGTGGGAGAGATATCTTCTTTGGTGACAGCAACAGGTGGGGACGACTAGAAATGACACATAAGAACAGCCCATTTTAGGAAGGACTCTGATTCAAAGAGAGCAACACTGCAGGAATGAGAAAATATCACACTGGGAGCACGGCTCTGCAGCAGCTCAACCCTTTCTGATGAGTATCCAAGCTGTACTGCGAGGACATCAGTTTTATTCCAGCAATTGATCTGACAGAGAGGAGAACAGACATGCTAGATAAAGTAGAGTTATGGTGTCTCTGTACCATTTAGTCATGAGCTAAATATCAGGAAATGTTCCCTCCATAACCTATTTCACTGAAGAATCCTGATTGAGGGGAATTTAAATATTAATTTATAAAGGAATGGTATGAAACAAGCAAATTCAGTACAGAAGGATAAAAGGAGAGAGAGTAACTGTTTTCCCTTCTCTCTGTGAGCATATTCAGCCCCTAATAATGCTGGCAAGAAGATGGACAACCCATAAACCCCAAACATCTGGGACAGTCATTAATAGTTTAATTAATGTAATCACATGCCAGAGAGTCTTTATGAACACTGGAAAAGAATACCCATGCTTACCCAGATTTGAGGGGTGTTAGGGTGTTGTTTTCATGAGGGGTGACAAAATACCTAAAAGTAGACATATTAACCCTTTAATAAGCGGATGAGGATTTCTGCGAGGACTAGTATTTGCCTCATGGCAAAGAGATGGCTCCTCCTCTGGGAAATAACCATGCCTTCACAAATGTAAGCTAGGCCCTTTTACTAGTGGTACTTGGTCATTTCTCCAGGGTATTTCTTATTGCAGGTTGGATGGTAAATCTATCATCCACAGCTGGGCTTGTCAGATTCCACCAGAATTGGCACCTCCAACATCTCTTAAAGCCAGGACCAGAGCTCCTGAAGTGAGCTCATCTTTTCATTTTGTTTCTTCTTACACTCTTCTTCCACAGTAGCAGCATTTTTATTATTGCATAACTGATTTAAAGGGTCTGAGGGGAAGACAAATCTGTAACAGATCCTGGTTGTCTCTTTGCGATCTCACTTTCATTTCCCTAATGGTTCTATTGTAATTAGATTTGCAAAACCAGCAAAAGGTCTCATTTTGAATGGCAACAGCTGTTGACATCAAGATTACATTGAATAATTTACTGGTTTAATTTTAGCTTCTAAACAATAAGAGCCTCTTGTCGAAGATTATTTCACTGTCTGAAATTTTCTCTTTTTTCCCTTGGCTGCCTCTCCTTTTCTTTGTATGCTGGACACCACCATCCGACTCATTGAAAAGACATTTATAACTTAAATGGCCCACACGAAACAATAGCTGCATACATGACTACTACCATTTTGTTGCACAGATTCTTGATTCCAGCTCAGATACACGGGCTGTGTATTTCCAAATGTAACAAGTGATTTTGGGCACTTCGACAGGTCTTGAGAAATTGATGTTCAGACTCCTGTACAGAGCCCAGTTTCAGATACACCCTTTGCATCACGCCCCATACGAGAAAGACAGCAGTAACACTTCAGTCTCACAGTAACGCTGCTGGGAAAAGTTTGTCAATACCAATAAGCAGAGCTGAAAATCCTGTCAAAATGTAAATTCTAAAAATACAGTAATTGTACAGGCCTACACTTACATAAGTGTCCATGGCAGCATTTGCTACAAACCAGTGCTAGCTAGAAGGAAAGCCAAGAGCAATACTGTGAAAAGTTGTTCTCTATGCTTTTCAAAAGACATGTAAGCTTTTTTTTCTGATAAGCTGCTGGACATTCATGACTGGAACCTGAATCCAATAAGAGACCTGGAAATCAAAAGTTACATTTACTGCTGCACATACTTTGTTTTCAGGTGCGGGACAAATGCTTTACCAAGCCAAACTTGTATCTAAATCATGATGTGCTATAAACAGTGAATAGAATGGCTCACTTCACAGAATTTGCACTCACCCTTGGGTGCAGTTCGGATGACACGGATGACACTCACGATCCTCATCAGCATATTTGAAGATGAAGCTGTTGGCCCCCTGTAAGCCATCAGGACATTTTTCCACGCAATTTGGACCATCCTTAAAATGGAAACACTTTGTGCAGTGGTCAGGACCCTGGAAAGTGTGGAAGAGAGAAATGCAGTGCACTCAGGTTACTCTGCTTTTTCCTGCTGCACTAGAATTGCAGGTCCTGACACGATGGCACACTCAGCAATAACTGTAGTAGCATTTATCTCCTAACAAACAATGAGTTAGCTGCATGGTTGCAGCCTCTGTTAAGGGGCAGCGCACATAGAAATCCTGGTGCTTTCAGCCATTAACTTATTCTGTAGAGCATAAGACTGCTTTCCAGCTTCTAAATAGTTTTCTCAATACTACTGGTGTGCTTAACACAACGCACTTCATGCCCACTTTAACCCTGAGAAACTTCATGCAATGCTGTTCAGTTCTGAACCACATTTGAAAACCAACTGCAATGGCCTTGCAGTGGGATCCCCTGCCTCTGTGCTCCACAATGACTTCCCACACTGTGTTCTCCCTGTGGTATGTGGACATACAATACCGAAGACCTACAAAGTGTATTTCTTCTTAATACATATGCAGATTAGACTGTTAAGAACTATAAACCAAGGCTCCTCAACAACGTAAAAGTAAAATTTTAAAGCTGTGATGATAAGGCAGTGTATAACCAGATCTGATGTCCAGGTTGGGCACTGGTCTAGGATTTAGTGTCCATGAGCTCTGCTACAAATGCAAATTTCCCTCATGGGCTGAACGCTTGAAACATTAGCTTCTTGCTTTCTGGTTGTGTTGCATAAAACATAACATTGTAAGAAAAATGACAATGAGAACGATTGTCAGGGTAACGCCCTTTTTTTTCATTCAGTAGAAATAAGAAGAATATTTACAGATTAAGTTTTCTCAATGATGAAGAGCCTAAAATACAACAACAGCCCGGGATAATTGTGACTTTTAATCTTGGTAATATACAAAAGACCAAAAGAAAAGGGCAACTTCTATCTCAGAGCAATAACCTTTGACAGAAGACTCACTGGCCATTATAAAGTGGATAGCTGCACTTAATATGCATTTACAATGCATTAAAAAAAATCTCTAACAAAAAACCCTAGAAGGCTAACCTAAAGTAAAACAACCAACCAACATACTGCTCAAGCTTGCTGAGAGACTGAGAAACACTCCCACACTTTTTTTGCGGGGGGGTGAGGGAAAGAAACTGAAGTTGTAGAACAGTACAGAACTGAGTATAAAGAATGAAAACAGTGATAAAAGAGGGCACACAAATCACAACTGAATGTTACCTGCCATTTAAAAACTTTGTGCATCTGTATCAGTAAGGCAGTAAGACAATTCAGGAAAGAAAAGGACACTACACTTTTAAAATCATTTTCTTAAGGAAGCTTATCCAAGAAAGGTTATTCCCAGCACCATTTTAAAAGAGCAGAATTATTTTCCCTCGTGCAAAATATTTATATTTTTTGCTTTTGTTAACACTAACTTTCAACAGCTGCGCTAAACTCTACAAGCTGGAGAGAGTCCAGCGTAGGGCAACTAAGATGATTAGGGTTAATTAAGATTACTTAAGATTTATTTATTTATTAGTGTTTATAGATATATAAAGGGGGAGTGTCACGAGGATGGAGCCAGGCTCTTCTCAGTGGCAACCAATGATAGGACAAGGGGTAATGGAATCAAGCTGGAACACAAGAGGTTCCACTTAAATTTGAGAAGAAACTTCTTCTGAGTGAGGGTGACAGAGCACTGGAACAGGCTGCCCAGGGAGGTTGTGGAGTCTCCTCCTCTGGAGACATTCAAAACTCGCCTGGACACCTTCCTGTGTAACCTCATCTAGGTGTCCTGCTCCGGCGGGGGGATTGGACTGGATGATCTTTTGAAGTCCCTTCCAATACCTAGCATACTGTGATACACACTTTAACAAGCTAGCCCATAATATAATGAATTGTGTTCTTACCGGCCCATAGCAGGTGATCATATTTTCTTCCATCTTTTCACACTGAGGATCGCACTCCACACAGACGGAACCATTTGCAAATTCTCGAAATTCCCTAGGAAAATATATTGCAGGCAGCTTACAAGAAAGCAAGAGAGAGACTGAAACAGAGATAAAATGGCTGACTCTCCACCAGGTGGAAATGATTTCAGCTTCACTAAGGCCAGCAGACTGTGCCAGCTGAGATCACTTCTGTTAGCAACATTATGCTATTTCACACCTGCTAAAACCCAGGCCCCATCAGCAACCTCATCACAGGCAAGCGAAGCAGAAACCATCTCTTGTTTACCAGTATAAAACCAGAGTGGTTTTTCTCCTCTTTCTTTAAGAAACAAGGACCTCATTAACAAGTCAAAGTAGTTAATTTCTAGATTTTTACCTATGGATTTTTATCTACGAGTTGTCCCTCATGGCTCAGATTTAGGAAGCCACTTGTTACGTGTGAGATTCCCCTACAAGATGGGACAGGATTAGAAAGAGCATTGATCACCGTGCTGTTCTTGTTTAGTTAAGTCTCTGTGCATGCTCCTTGTTTGAAGTCCATTCTCCAAAAGGCTCATAACTTTTTCATCAACAACAATCCTAGACTGAGGTTTGAACTTATAAAATGTCAAAACAAATCCCTTTGCTCATTTATTTCCTGTATTTACAAGAAACTATCATCCAAGTAGGTTTTTTTTATTAACCACTTATAAGGGGAGAAAAAAGTGGTGGTAGTAGGTGAAATTTCTTCTATCAAGATATCTCATTTTGGCTTCCACTCACAAAAACCCCTCCAGCTCCTTCTCCACACAATTCATGCCACCCTCCTTTAGGGCTGAGATGAATTAACATCTGAACAGGTCACTTCTCTCCCACTAACCACAGAGAGAACCTGTGTAACTAGCTCAGACTGGACACATAAGCTTTGCAGAGGGATCCCATCTTGTTGCATTAACTACTAAAAGTATCTGCATTAAACAGTTAAGCACATGCTGCACACTCACGTTAACGAACTCTAGTAATATTGAGGCGAAGGCCTCAGTGCTTAGTTAATTCATGTTCTAACTCTGCTCCTCTACAGCTATTAGGATCTATTGCAACAATACAGCTGAGGAAAACCTCACCTGAGCACAAGTGAGCTCACCCTCCTCTGGCTTTGGAGACAGAGCTTTGCTATTGAGGACTGAAATAGAAGTGAAATACATCTGACCCTACCCTGAAGCACTGTTGCTGCTGTGTGAGATGAACATGCAGCGCTCTCAAAAAAACAAACAAAAACCTCCCCAAGCTCAGGCCACAAATTGCTTTATATATATAGGAAGGAACTGAGCCTGTGGAAAGTGTATATACCACTCACTGGTCGATACAGATCAGATCATCCCAATTTGAGGGTCGGTCATAGAAGCCTTCAAGTGATCTCACTGCAACAGGCTTCATGGCAAACCAGCCACCAAATGTGGTCCAATATAGTCCGGTGTGTATGACAACGCAACAGTGGGCTGCAACTCTACTGCTCTAGTGGCTGTGTGGTTTTGTTTGCTTGTTTGTTTTGTGGGGTTTTTTGTTTGGTTGGTTTTTGTAGTGGGTTGCTTGGTTGGTTTTGGTTGGTTTTTTTGTGGGGGCAGGGGGAAGACGGGGATGAGGAGATGGGCTATCAAGCATTTAAAACTGTACTCTGACAAGATTTTTTTTTTGCATGCATGCATTGTGCAGATACAAGAGTTTAGGATATTTTCACACATATATGGAAGTTCATTCAACACTCTTGCCATAACAGTTACATGAGCTGGCATCCAAGGCAGGAAAAGAGAGAGAAAAAAAAAACCAAACCTATACAGTGATCTTATTTTCAATTGGCAGTTTGAGCTGAAAAATGTTGTTCAAATAATTCAGATTTTATTTTGTCCTGCCTTTAAAAGAGATGCCAGAGACTTTGCTATGCTGTTACATAGGAAGTGAAGTTCCACCTGCTTGCCTTCACAGCCTAATAATGATTTTTTTTCTGCTGCAGCTAATATAAGCTCTATTTTTCTGTCATAAATCTGATGCACCCACCTTGGCTGTGCTGTATGTAGGTATTCCCTCCACCCATCCTACCATGCACATGCACAAATGTGATAAGGACAGGGTGGAAGAATTCATGTTGCTTTTATTATTTATATGTGTGTGTACATATATACAGTGTATTACGAAAAAAAAGAGAGCAAGTTTTTCTACTTTGCGGTCCTTACTCTTTATCACATGCCTAAATCTAACTAATCTGAAAGAACATAACTGCATATGTTTCTGAATAAGAGTTTCATTATTCAAGTAGGGCTAAATGGTGGGTTAGTCTTCACCTAAATCAAACTGTCCAGGTCATAAGGAATGCAAAAAATGCAACAAACTTTTGATGTTGCATGAAAATTTTAGTCAGCAGAATACTAGGTAAAGCCTTCTACACAAATTCAGATTTGGAAATACTTAAAACTTATCCCACAATATAGTTTACTCAAAATCAGTAATATTGGCAATGGAACCAGCCACTGATAAATGTAAAACCAAAATAACTTACTCGTGAAAGTCCTGAACAATGTGGTCAGCAACTTGAGGGAGAAATGCAAGGGAAGTATCTTACCCATCATACAGGTTACAAGAGTCTATGCAGGTCCTTCCCCTGATGAAGTGCTTGCAGGAGAGACACTGGTCTGGCCCCGGCCCCCAACAGCCATCGCTTGAGCACAGCTCGTTACACACCATCCCATCGGCAGCTGCAGAGAGAGAGGATGCATCACTTACATAGTCCTCTGAAATCCAAAGGGAAACATTTCATTCAGCATTCTGCCATACTCAGAAAAAGAAATGGAATGTTCAGATTTTCTAGAAACAGAATAGAGAAAACCCAGAAAATTATCATCGTACCACTACTCTTTAGTAGTGGTTTGAATTACTGCACACACTTCTGGTCTGTTCCTTTCAGAAAGGATATAGTAGAGTGAGAAACTGTTTAAAAGAGTGCTGCAAGGACGATCAAGAATAGGGAAAAGTTTCTATACAAGGAGTAAACAGACGAGTAGCCTTAGATAGGGCTGAGAAAGAACATCATAAAGGTCTATAAAATTGTGAATGACAATAACAAGATAAATAAGCAGGAAACAATCATTCATTGCTTCTTCCAAGTCCTTCATGGGCATTCAGAGCAACAGGGACCCAGTAGGGTTCAAAACTGAGATTTTTATTCATAGAAAGTATAGATCTAGCTACAAAATTCCCTGACGAAGGACATGGCAAATGCCAAAAACATAAAAGATTTAAAAATCAGTTGTCCAAATCACACGGACTAAAATATAAAACACTATCTCTGAATTGAGGGCTCCTTGAAATAAAACTTAAACGTGGTGGAAAAAAAGTTGAAGGAAAGTCACCATTAACTGCAATTTTTAATTTTTTTACTGCGAAAGCACCAGAAGAGCCAAAGAGCCTTTATATTAAAATCCCCAAACCCACACAAAATAAACAATGAACAGGGATGAGAGGGAAAGGTTGTTTCAAAAGACACAATTAATTATTTAATTTTATATAAATCCTCCTCTACATAAATATCTAGATGACTGTGACAGATGGAGAAAGTGAGCAAAGAGCAAAAGGAAACACGTTATCTCTCCAGCAATTGAAGAAAGTCCACTTTGGTTTCAGCCAAACCCTGGCATGTGAGTAGATGAAAACAACAAAGGATCTGAAATATCAGAGATGGCAAATATATAAACACTTGTTTTTTAAATCACTGGAAACAACTTGAGGGAAGGATCAGATAATAAAAGTAGGTTTGCTAGTAGAATTGTACCACTCCCTTCAGTGCTGCAGCAATGAAGATGCCCAGTTGAGAACACACACAGATACACTGAATACACGTACAGAACAGCAACTGCATATGCCCAGCACACATCCGAGGAGTGGCAATAGCAAAATCAACAGAAAATCTTTACAGAAAATGCAAAATCCCTCTGGCAGTTTTACATTATTTAAAAAAACAGCAGCCCTTCATGCACTATTTTTCCACACTTCTTTCAGTATAGTAGCATAGCTGGGTGAGCGGGGAAAAGAAACCCAGACAAACCCTCTTCTCATTGCAGGATATCTGATGGTTTTCTCTGCACTGCCAAGGCTGGAACAGTGCAGTTAGGTACTGTCCATTACAATCTACCTTAACAATTAAAGATTATACTGAATTTTATTACCTGAGAAGCACAAAGCCTTTCTAAATCATGAAAGAGTTAGCAGCAAGACGCTTTCTGCTCTCCACTGCATGTTTTAACACTGGTTATGCTATGGTGTACATAATGTCCCACATTTGAAGCCCTGATTATCTGTCACAGCAGCCCACTGTACAGGAGAGCACATTGCTTCGGAGGAACTCTCTCCTGAACCGCTCCGTAACCACCGCTTTGCATCACACAGCATTGCTCGATGTTGGCACCGTGTTTGTCAAACACGCCTATCCAGCACGCCTCGCCTACGTCCTCTTCCACTGCCTACAAGGCAACTCTGCAGCCCTTTTGCCCACTGAGCTGCAGGAAGTTCACAGCAGGCTGGCAGGGTGCTTGACTTTGCGATACGCTACCTGTCCTGCCCTCTCACTGCCACCCTGCTTTCTGACCACTGAATGTATTAGAAAGAAATTTATAGAAAAAAATACACGAAAGTTGTGTGCCTGGTTTCTCTCTCCTAGCCCAAGAAGTGAGGAGGCAAGAGGAGTGAAGCTTCTTCCATATTTCCTTTCTTCTTGCAACAGGTCATTTTGCTTTATCGAGAGTGAAAATGGCAGATCTTCACCTGCTTGCTTGGTTTTGTGCCTAGAACGTTGTCATAATTCGGTGCCAAAGAAGGGCATTTCAGCTTTACAAGCAGCACAGGAGCCAAAGATTTAATGTCCTCCATCCCTTGCAGACAAACAGATCCAAGAACAAGAGATTCACCAGCACGCTTCCTACTCACACAGCGCTGTTGCTGACTCTGCATGGCACAACATGGAATTCAGCAGGCAGATGAGCACTATGTTATTCAATACCATACCACAAGGAACCTCAGCCATGAAGAGTCTGCACACTCATGTCTAGCAAGGCTGGAATGCTTGAATACATATCTACCTACCTACCTGTCTCACATATAGTTTCTTAATGACATAGGCAGAAGGTATTCAGAAGTATCTTTTTTGTTCTTCTTTTGTCTCAAAGCTCAAATCGGATACAGCCAAACATAAAATAATTAAATTAGGGGTAATTCCAGGTGGTCACTTAGCTTCCTTTAAAGCATATTAATTCTCAGAGATTCCAGCACAGCAAGAGATCTGAGCTCTGCAGCATACCATTACGTAGAGATGTCTCGTCTTTCCCTGATCTCTGCTGTAAATCAGGAGTCATTCTGCCACGGTTGAAGGAACCACACCACAAAAAGCCAGTATAAGGAGAGACGAAAAATTCAGCTTTTCATTCCTGTCCAACACTAACTTTTTTTAAGCCTGGCAACATTTTTGTAACAACTACCAGATGTCAGTAGTTCCACTGTGCTGCCACTGACTAAACTTCACAGAAATCAAAGGAACTAGGTGAAAGCTTTGCATTATCAAATGCTGCATGTGTAGCCTACTTTTTCCTTTTCCACCTACTTTTAGACACCTCATGTATATCTCAGTCTAATACTGGCTTTGTGCAGTACAGTTCAGCAGGCGCATTGATTTGGTATTAATGGCAAGTTTTGGCCTATTTCGTGTTCCTTGCCTAGAGGAGCACCCAGGAAAAGGTTCTGGGTGATTCGTCCAGTCATGTCAGGGGAACCCCAAGTAATCCTCGGGATTTAGGGCACACCTGAGGGCTCCCTCAGAGCCAACTCCAGCACTTCACGCCTGGTCTGCCAATGTCCCTTAATCTCAGCCGGTCTCGTGGTGACGTGTGACTGACACCGACCAGACAAACGTGTGAGTCCTGCCTGATGCTGCCACAGGGACACTGGGGATTAACAGAGAGCTTCAGGCTCAAACTCTATCAGTAAATTAAAAAAAAAAAAAAAAAAGGAAAAAACACAAATTCACAAACTACCACAGTTCTAATTAAGCAATTTCTTCGTCAATGACTCACTCTAAGTACTTGTCACACAATAAATAAAAAACATCCTGCTTTGGAGATCCCTTTGTTCTCATTTTCAATCTTAAGAATATCACTAATTATTCTGATTTCATTTTATACACTCTCGCCATCAAAATGCATTTTCCTGTTTGCTTTCTCACCTTTTTTTGTAACTGGAAATTGAACTTTTATTATCAATGATTTCCTTTCTTTTCACCGTTCTCAGCTGTCAGACTACTCTGGGATCAGAATTTATTTATGCATGCATGCACACAGTGTTGCACTAAAATATCTCTTCAAATAGCAAATGACACTATTACAAGATAGCTCAAAAATTTACTGAATAACCTTATGCAAATAAAATGAGAGCTTTACAGTAAAGAAAATCATGATTATACTATTGAAACCTAGCCAACATAGTGCCTGTCTTCTATGAAAAAAGAAATAGAAAAAAAAAATAACTATTTCCTTCAGCTTTTTTCTAAGTCATAGACATGTTTTCATAAATTAACCTTGGCAAGAAGGGAGTGGTTTTTTTGACAACTTATAAAAAGCCTTTACGCTTGTCTTTCTTCCTCTTCTTTAATTACAGGGACAGCTAAAGAAATGTTACCATTTTAGACAAATTATGTGGCTTTTCCACAGGCTGAGAATGTTCTGAACTCCAGTGTATCACATGGCCGTATGTGGAAAGACAGAACAATAATGCCTTTGACAGGAACTTATTTTCCTTGGGAGTTTTAGAACAAGTGTTCATTCCTTATTAATGGGGTTCCACAGGTTAGAAACAGAAAGCTTCAACGTTTTCTCCAACCTAAATAGAACACAAGAAAATTAGCTATCTAAAAAAAGAAAAATTATTGTTATTTGGCCATACGCTTATGGGCCTGATCCAAAGCTCTGGGAACTCAACTGAAAAGCTCCTGCAGACTTCAATTAACTTTGCATCACACCTGATAATGAATGTAACCATTTATTCAAGTTGTTAATTGGTGGCTAAATTGACATAATTCATAACAATCATATTTATAACAAACTGCCTAGAAAGGTTTCGCTGTACACTGCAGGTGTCACTAAAGGTGAAAGCGATTATCTAAATAACTTGGTATAAAAGAACATTTTTTCTACATTTATTTCATGTGCACTCATTTAACGTGAGTCATCTCTGATTGTTCCATAAAAAAACCCATGCTGGGACAAAAAAGCAGATTCTTCATTTCAGCACGGAGCAATGGTAACATCTAACTACCAGAGCACTTTCTCTAGCCAATAACTTTATAGTCATTGATTCTGCATTAACAATGTTCACAATTAAGTGAATTTTCTGCGCAGTTTGAAGATGCCCATTTGCCATCTAAACTCTGAAACAACCTTGGGAGACACTATGAGACTGTGCTAGCGGTGCAATGGCTGTTGAAGCCTCAACTTATCCCTCGGCCTCAAGTCTTCTCCTGTAACCTGTCCCCAAGCCTAGGAGTCTTCAGGGTCTGTGCAGTTTAGAAGCCCCTTGCTGATGACCATGTACTGCCACCCTTTCCATGGTGCTCAGCCTCAAAGGTGCCTCTTTCTTCTATGTTCCCAGTGCACACAACCTCAGACACGGCCCTGTCCCTGAACACGTGTGGGGAAGGTGGAGAGGAGAGGGGTCACATTCCTTCCAGATGCCCATCTCTCTCTGGCCCTGCATGGGACAGTATTAGAAAGACAACACAAACAATAGAGTATTGTGGGGTTTAAGGATTTTTTTTTGATTCAAAACCCACACATATCTCTTGCTCCTGTATTTTCAACATTCTACAAACAGGTGAAGTCTGCCCTAGGCTTTCAACCAGCTTTTGAAAAAGCCATCTTGAAGGTGAAATATTTGGTGACTATTTTAACATTGTTGAGAAGTGGCAGAAATAGCAAGATCAAACAATTTACAGTATCAGGAGTATATTTTGTGTGTTGGATAATTCTGTAGCATTTTCCACTGACTGAAGTCTATCATCTCTATCTTCCTTATTGAGAAAAAAAAAAAAATCAAAACAAAACCAAAGAGTTCTGCCAGACCTTATAATGTCAGCGTAATCTCAAAGATGAAACATCACTATAGACTGAACTTTTCAAGAAATATTTTACTCCATCAACATTTTTTTTTAATATTTCCTCACTGGCTTACATGGTCAGCTGAATGTAGCATTAAACAGCATGGAAAAGATATTGCCATCTTGTGATATATGCTAAAAGTCACTTAAATACGATGTTGACTAGATTTTGGAAATTCTTACTTGAGTTTTCAGATAAGATACACATGGACATTAACTGTTTGACACATGGACATCAAATGTTTGCTGTAACTTGCTTTAAGCCATTAACAATCACCAGGTAGTGAGGAAAGCAAAAAGAAAGCTGATAGTGACTCAAAATATAGAAAGGAATAATAATAAACACACTCAAGGGTGGCTGTAATAATTAATAAGGTCTAGACTGGCTTCTTCACTGGAAAGCATATTAATAAAATCTTTAATGGATATTTTTATTAATAATTCACAGCCTGCCAGTTACCATGCAAGCAGACAGTATTTCTACCATAGAGGATGGATTCCAGTCCTGCAAATATTTACTTCACATTTCCCTTCCCTGTTCTGATTAGTGTTATTTGTCACTCAAAGAGGCATAGGTATATGCCCAAGCATCTGCAGGATCAGGGTCTAGAGCAGGCAAAATAACTGAAAGGCAGAAGTTGAAACCCTTGAGGCTTGCCCTCAAATCCCAAACATTCAAGCAGTGAAAGATTCAGAGAAAACTCTCCTAAACCCCAGTCTGTTGCCTATCCTGAAAATCACAGATGTTTCAGAGGATGCTAGAGTAATGCATCTGGCTCTAAGGGACAGCTCTGCCTTACTCCAAATAACTGTGAAGATTTTTGTTTTTTAACCTGTAGCAGAACCCACTTAACTCCAGAGAGGTGCTGACTGACAGGCAGAGTTGAAGCAGCAGGATAGCTCTTCTCATCTAATGTTGACTCTCAAAAGGCCACAAAACATTAATCAATTCCTTCACACAGACGCACATAGAGAAAACCACTGTTCCCTGTAAGGATTCTGGCAGTCAGCTAAGACACCGCCTTCTGATCAGAGTAACTTGGCCCCTACCCTGTGTTCATTATATACAGTCCCTTTAACGAATATAGGTTAGAGTCCATTTTTAAAACTAGTCCCCTGGTACTGTAGCTTACATTGTGACTTCTTAAAATGAAATGAGTAAGATCTGTTTTCCTCAGGAAGATTCCCTTGGTGTTAAATTTCATAAAATATCTTTAGGAGTATTTTTATTCCTGGAAAAGAACTTTACCAGGCTGCTAGCACAGAACTAGGTTCCTCCTCACCACTTGAATGCCACTAAATTGCAACGCCACTGCAGGGAAGAGCAACTAGCATTCCACCATTGCTGCGCAGATGTTGTTCTCATTCTTGGCAACACCTACCTTTGCCAAATAATACACCTTTTCTAATAGTTGGATCTCTTTGTGGGGGCAGACAGAAGAACGCATACTAGAATTATTGTACAAGCCATCTACAAGTGCTCTAGCTGGCAAGACTGAAGGCAGTAGTTATTCACGGGAAGTCAGGAGCTTTCCCCCAAGTTTCAAAGGAGATGAGGGCGCCAGGAAACGCACGATTTTCCCTTGCAAGGCTGATCTTATTCAATGTTCAAATAATATTCACCCTGAGAAGAACTCAAAATGAAGAAAATGCTTTGAGATCGAAAAAATGAAAAACAAGAGAACAGGAGCCATTATTATGATAACACAAAGCTCATGGATGTTGAACAACTGGAGCTAATTCAGAACAAGATGAAGTTGGGTATGTTGAAAATAGAGACCTCGCAGCCTTCTTCATCCTGTAACTAGTTAACTCACTTCATTGTTCAGGACAATTCTTGGACTCATCCTCAACACTTCATTCCTACATGACATTATCATCACGTGTTCAGTCATCTCTGGATGATGAAGAGAGCTACGCTACTCCCACAAACAACCCCCTGGACTCATTTACTCACACCTTTGGCTGGGTTACAGCAGCAAGGACACTGGGGCACAAAGCTGTTCAGCATACAGGACACCCTTGTGCACTCCCTCACCACAGAGGTAGCAGCAGACACTGCAGCCCACTTCCACCTTCTGTAGTGCCTTCCCACTAAATGTTCTACCAAATGTAAGGATCTAATCCATAGCTTCACAGCCTACGCCAAGGACGTTTTTTACAAACACACATGAGAACTTTCATGGAGAAAAGATCGTGTCAACATGTTCTTCTGTCTCACATAACAGAATGTTTACATCAAAGGATAAAGTATGCTGTAATTTAAAAGTAGACAGTGGTATGCTGAAGGTTAAGCAAAAACCCTTTCCCTCTACACACTCTGGCATGATCACAATTGAACTATCTACTATCTACTACTAACTGCAAGAGGCATTGCTTTAACCATCACTTTAACTCGTACGTAAAGAAACAGCCTAATAGTAATAACAATAACAACAATAATGAAAACAACAAACAAAGCCATGCAGGGCCCTACCAAACAAGACTTTTCACTTCATGTAGCTCTTACATGGCAGAAGAAATTAGAAAAATAATTGAGAAGCAATGATAAATATATAGTTGTGTTTCACCTGACACTGCAAGATACACTCATACTACAGAGATGAGCCAGCCACGAATTTTCTCGAAGCACAGCAGGATAGTGCTTCAAAGAAAACCAAAACAACAAAAAAACCCACCACAACTAAAAGAATAAGTCAAATGTAGGACCACAGCCTGAAAAAACACAAAGCAAACACTTCTGGCTGGTCAAAGCACAAAACCCAGAACTAACACGTAAATATACAGCAATTTAATAAATCTACTGTCCTTATAGCAGTCTAACAAATGCTTAAAATGAACTGTATTGCTGCTACAATATGACTGTATTAATGCAATTTGGTGCCTGATTTCTGTATAACCAAATTGTTTCATCTGCTGCATAGCATTAATTTGCTTTTCAGTACTATAATATCGGTCCAGGTATAGCCATGTAAGCTTTCCTGAAAGACAAATAGGACCAATTAAAAATAATCTTCCTTATCAGATAGGTCATACAAAAAGGAGGAACCTAGCAATCAAAAAACGTCCCAAAAGTCCCCTTTCTAGATTAAGACAGGGCCACTTTGGTGACACAACGCAGGGGAAGTAAAAGATGCTCATCTTGCTCCATAAGGAAAGGGCTGTAGTTTTCCAATGTGTAAAATCAATGCCTTTCAGGAACACCACATTCACTGCACATTAATGGCATTCAAAATCCATATTTGTGAAACTCGATCTCTAATCTGGAACATTCACATCATGGCAAGGAAGCAGTGCTCTCCCTCTCTCCCTTTCATTTGTTCATACTTTAAAGCATTACATTTGCCTATAAATCTGCTCAGAGGCAGACTGGGCCAAACCCTTAGATTCTGTAAATGATCACAGCTCCACCGACGTCCATGGAGCTCCAAGAGACACCAGCCAAGTCCCTGGCCTGTATCCTGCCAGTAATTGTATCATTTTTTCCCCCAAGTGAGCCAGTCATAGGCGAGAAGTTTTGCACTGAGCAGCAGTACTTACTGCAGTTCTCTGCCTTTTTATTTCGATGAATCACTGTCTTTTGACTGGGTGTGCTGAAGAGGCTGGTCCAGTTGACAGTGTGGTAGTAGCACAAATTGCTGTTGTCTGTTATGTAGATGTTGCCAGCACTGATTTGCTTCAAGGACTGAAACTGCAGAGAGGTAATGCCTTGTTGCTTTAGGATGAGTAAGGAAAGGCCACTGTGACGAAAAAAATATTTTATGAGTCAACATCCAGTTCTATTGCCTAAAAAATCAGGAGTCCTGTAAGAATTGGGATACCACAAGCTGTGGTGCTCGCAGTGCTAGGCCAAGTGGGCAAGCAGAGCTCCTCAACTTGTTACATGTCACCCATTAACATGTTTTTAGAGATAAAGTGCTGTTGAAAAAACTGCATAAAATCCATAGGGGTATTTTTGGACAGAATTAATAGTCTGATAGTTTATATGCTAAGGAGAAACTGACAAAGTCATGCAAAATGTATTAACATCTTCTGTCAGGCATCAAATTAATGTCATTTATAGTAATACAGGAAGAAATTGTTGTTTTCAAGGAATTTTTTCCAGCCCACTTTCTAAATTTCATTTTTCTTTTGTTGTACTATCTGGTTATTTCCTTTCTTCATCAAAGGAATGGTAAATTATTGTCTGTGTAACACAGAAATGACTGTACATATTTTATGACTGAAGATTAGTGAAGACAATATCCAGTTTCTGGGCACCCTTTACGTTATTGTATTTTAATGATTGTAATTGTTTTCCAGCTGTTTCAAATAAAAATTGCTGCTTCCAAACAGACTGCTGGGCTGTAACTCAATCTCAAGGTTTCACTGCTATCCATATTCTGCTTGGGTTGCTGTTTAAGATGCCAGCAGAATCCCAAGACTGATATACTACATTTACACAATGGGAAACCAGGGTTTGCTATATAAATCATTCAGGTGCCCTCTTGTGCTTCCCCCATTATTTCTCACCACATTCCTTCTCTTCAAACCATGTAGTTATCCATGTATTTATCTTTTACCACTTATTTAAACCACCTTGTTCTTTAGGTACACAAGCCTGCACTTCCCATTGCAACCATATGAATTTCCTGATAATGGGGCTAAGTTTTACTATTAATATCTTTTAAACCATGTTTCACATTCACAAAATATTTTAAACTATAAAATGTACTTTACAGACAATAAGCTACAGCAATAAACTAAGACTTTTTTAAAAAAAAATAATCATTATGCTTAGAAGGTATTACCCATTATAAACAACTGATTAGCAGATACTGTTAATGAATACCTTGGTAACAGAGAAAAACATAGCAATTTATGATGCCTTTCCCAAAGGATGTTGCATTCTATGCTACTGAACAAAGAATCATTGAATAATAATAAAAAATGATTCAATCAACAGAGGAACTATCTTACCTATAGAGAGCTCTTCCACCGATAGTAACCAAGTTAGAAAACACCCTGAAATCTGTCATATTCTCAGGCCATGACTGTATGTTCAAATACCCTGAAGGAGAGACAGACATGAATGTCAATTATTTCAGCCATAAAGGCTGCATTATCGCATACATGAGTTAGGATAGGCTTAGCCTATAAATGAAAGTTAGTGCTGGTTTGAGAAAAATAAATAAATAGGTAATGAATGCTGCAGACTAACGTCTTTGAATTCATCAGGATGCTCACCACTGTCTCCACCAAGAAAGCAAAAGAGGACTCGTCACAGTAGCACTACATCCACTTTCAACAGCCACAGTGAGGCTGAACCTAAACACAGGCTAGAACCCCGCAAGGCCCTTCAACCTTTTCTACACAATAGCAGCAGAAAAAAAAATGAATATTTTCCTGAATTAAGAACATTCCATTTTAAAATGTGCTAGAGACTTCGAAGTTGAGACATCTGTCATGGTTCATTGAAAGATGACAAACTTACTAAAACAAAATTTACATTCGCTTCTGAATGTGTGTGTGAGGACTGTCCACCATCAGAATATTCTCTGCACAGTTGTGTGGGACTACTCGTTTTGTGCTCCACAGTCCTCTACAGAGTGCAGTTCCCCATGATTTTCATTCAGCACTGTACTGCAATGCAGTACATCTTTAAGCACAGGGGTAATTCCACTTAAGTAGTAGAGTTGAGACTATCAATTAGTGTGCTTAAGAATGGCAAATTACAAACACACAGATGCCAGATTATCTTTGACATTAATTAAGGGAAATTTAGAGCTTACTTTCATTTTTAATCCCACTGGTTTGCTGAAATACACAACTTTTCAGAAGGGAAGCACGTGGGAGAGAACTCATTTCCAATGCCAAACACTTGTTGAGCTCCACCCAGCTACAATCACACTGTAGTGTCCAAAGAATTTTTCTTTTGTGCATGAAATAGATTTTTTTTTGGCATTTCCCTATGTATACATAATCAGAAATCAATCAAGAACTCAAAACTAAAGTAGCTTTCTCCCTGTTCCCTGAATGGTGAAACAACGGGAAGCAAGATGCAAGAAAACAAAGTACTGAGTTCTAGCTACATAACCCCACTGTAAAGTCACAAAAGATGTGAGGGATCATCACCTCACACATTATACATTTGTCTTTAAATTACAGAAACTAGTTTGCACCAGTATCTTCTGTTAGAACAGAAGTAGCTGCAAAACCAGATTGGCTTGTCTGGAGTTTTTTTCCAAGGCATATTTCAAATTTCACCTTCTTTCAGGTGAAGAGAATGGTTTTCCACATTTCAACACCATTTTTCTCGCAAGGTGCCCCCCGTCGTCCAACACTCGTCCCACTTTGCACCACGGCACCAAGACCCCTTGCCCACCCAACAGTGAGGTCTTGGTTCTCCGGTTCTTGTGCACCCCAAACATAATGGGCATTCTGCATTCATGAGTAAAGGACAACAACTTGTGAGTACCAATTGGTACTGAAGTTGTGTATTAAACTTCTATCAAATTTACAGCATGATGAGTTCAAAGAAAAAAAAAATCACCTTGTGTTCTTCAGAAAACCCAACAAATGACAACTGTAAATGCAAAGTGAGAAGTTCAGATTATATTAAATCAGAAGCGTGTTACCTGTTATCTCTCTCACTGTTTGGAAGATATTTAATTTCTCTGGATTGATTGCGGCAATTGTGTGATACGGGTCTCTGAAAGAATAAAAGCACAAAATGTGATGCAGAAAATAAAAGAAGGTCAGGTTCTCAAAGCCATACCATGCAGAAGCAGTATTCAGGAGGTCAACACTCTGCTTTTAGGGATATGTGCCAGATTTCTTCAGAATATTTCAAATTTCTTCGGACTGTTGCTCCTGCAAAACCTGTGTCTAACTTCTCCCAAGTCATGTTGTGGGAAAAGAATAGTGCTTAGCATCTTTAAGGTTCAAATCATTAATGTTTTCGCAAATATTTATGTTCATGGTAAATTAAGGTATTCTAAACGACCATGTGTGACCTCCCTAAAGGAAAGAGGAATTTTCAACACTTTTTTCCAGGAATACTAGATCAAATGGTACAGCTGTGATACTGTACTACCAGGGCTCACAAAACTGCTACTGAAATGCGTGACAAGCTATAAGCAAAAGAAAACTAAGAGCATGCCAGCAGTTCCCGACACATGGCATTAAAAGGGTACACTTTTTAGAAAGTGTTCCACAGAAAACATCAAAAAGCACAAATCCTTACCAAGCCAGTTTGTCACCTGAAAAATGAAATACCTCCATCAAACATTAAAATCTCCAAGTTAGATACGCTACAGTCTAAAAAGATGAAGCTGACCTTGATTTTGAGAGTGTCATCATTTAGTAAATACTTCCCCCCCCACACCTTAAAGGAGTAAAGACTCTCCAACTACTTAAGAAGACAACTAGGTGTTATGTGTTATTGTTGTTGCTATATACTGTCCATTTAAATAATAAACTGCTTGTGTAGCTAGTGCCATTTAAAAAAACTCCTTTCTGTATTATCGATTTGTAAAACTTAACAGAAGTTTTAAAGAAAAAGCTGTTCCAGAAACATATAGGCATTTTAATTAATTCTCAAATCTTCTCTTTAGTATACACTACTGCTATTTACACTCCAAAAAACTTAGCGTTGCAGAACTCTACATCTTCATATTAAGACTCATTGGATTGAGTTTTCTTCACAAAGAGTGAGAGACAAAGTGCTACACAGTTTCAGAACTATGTGTCCTAGGCTCATATTCTTCTGTTAAAATAAGACAAAATATTTTAACCCTCTGCTTTATACTCCATAATTTAGATATTTTTCAGGCAAATACGGTTTTATTCAAGGTTGGGTTTGGTCCCTTTAATTTTGACAGGTTTTTTTAAGTGAGTTTTTAAATGATTTTTTTAAAGTTTAATCTCATAACTTCGCAGTTAATACAACTTTGCAACAAAAGCAGTTCTAATACTCAAAATCACATTTCACATAATGCACTGGAATCTACACAAAATTGCTCAAGTCCTCTAGCTGCTGGTTTTGCATGCACTGCCATACTTCCCGTCCTGTGAGATTTAAGAGATTTACATCCAGCCTCTCAGTTGGCCATTTGGCCAGATCAGAACATGTGGCAGCCTGAGCACTGACTCCTGTGCGACCTCCTCCAAGGCTTCAACAAGTTCAATGCAGCATTTCCTTAAACCACCTGAACCAAAGTCCTTCTTCCCCAATGCTACATTAACCTTTCACACTGTACTCCCTGCTGGAGAGAAGACCAACTACACAAAGTTCACGTTCGCTGGCCTTTTGAGAACCATTGAGCTGTAGGGCTCCACTAAAGTGGATTTTCAGCTGTCTTTCTCATGGCTGGAGTCAAGTCGTAGGTGAAGCATTATAACCAATCACTGTATCAAATCAAGGAAACAAGCTGCGTCTTTCCACCTCACCTAGTAGGGAAATCTGAGCCAGACAGCCTGGTGTCAACCACTTTATTATGATCTAAACATATCTCAATGTATGGAAAGACTAAAGAAAAATGTGCTGGCACTGCTCATGCCAGAATTCCATTTTATATCAACCTGCAAATGTTCAGTTAATGACACTTTAACTACATCATAAAGCTGCAAACATGGAGTTGGTTTGGGAACTGTATTTGAGTTATCAACTCTTGACAACCAGCTTCAAGCAATGTTGAAAGCTCCAAAGAACCTAAAAAGCAAGCTAAAGTTTGAAGCCTGTGCAGTGCTAGAAGCAACTGAGTACTTTACATTGTTAATGTACCACAAAATATCGGCATACTTATCGCAACAAAGGGGTAAAAGAGTTGAATCTTATTTTTACATTTTCAAGATTTTGCTCATTTTAATAGGTTCTGAAACATCTCAAAGCATCACATGTAATTCACCATGCCTGATTACAACATGGAGGCTTGAATTTGTAAGAAGATGGAGTTACTTCTGTGTTGTCTCAATGACAGAAAGAATACAACACAAGAAAGCAGTTAGTTGCATTGGACCTCACCTGACCATCGAAACAGAGTACGTCTGTCTGCCCTGGACACATCCCACCCTTGCAGCATTTGCACCACACCTTCACGTTTGCTACAACAGCAAACACAGAGTGCACCAAACTATAAACAGCAAGGCATCGTTATCTGGCTGGTATATCTTCCTTTAGAAGGAGACAATGGTGAGACTTTTAAATGCTGATTCCATACCTCCACATCTTTAACCGTTACTAAGACTTATTCAATATACAGCCATATTTAAATCAAAATACCAGTGAGTTTTGTGTATCTCTGCAATTGAAACCTGAATATATACTTCAAAACTGATTGACAAGAGGGCGGCTTTTTTACATGCAAATGCAGTGCCAGCCATTCAGGCTATGACAATTTATGCTGGGTGAGGCATTCCCTCTGCATATTCTGCACATTAGACTGCTGGTCATACAAAACTGAAAACAAACTCACGGAAGGTAACTTCCCTTTCTCCCTTCTATTGTCTAATCAGCCGTTATTGTGAGCCAGTACCAAGGATCTCATAAAGTAACCAAAGATCACAGTTCTCTTTCTAGTGCAAATGATCTACTTCATCCTTTCTTTTCCTAAAGGTTGAATCATAAGAATCAAGGTAACAGTTTCCTTCATAACGGGAAGCTGAGAACTGATTTATCCTTGATCTGGTATTCTGTAAAAGAAACCTGTGGCCGTCATTAAGAGGTGGACACAATTTGTTTCAACTGGCACCATGACATAACATCTTAACATTTTGTCACTTACCCATGAATCCCAGTAACAAGGAAGATAAGGTTGCCATTGATCTTGGTACAGTTTACGAACTTGTCAATGTTGCTGGAATCCACCGTCTGAGCTGACACTAAACTGCCTGTTCCAATGCCATCACATGCTGCCAAAAGAAGGAGTTTGTGTAAAGAACTAGGAAAAACAATTACTGAATCAGAACACAATGGCCTTCTAGACCCAAGTCTTCATCTCTTTCACAGTTAAAGCAGCAGAGAGGAGTTAAACGAGCACACTCTACCCATATTCCCAAAGAAGCACATACCAATTTAAAACAAACAATAAGCTTAAGTACCTGCCACAGAAGGGCATCCTTACACACAAGTGAAGTAATTTCACACTAAGGATCTAAGGCAAGTATAAACCACACAAAATCCCACTCGAGCCAGCTGTAAACAGGTAGTTGATAACTTACCTCAGCGTGGCCTGGTGGCTGTGCCATCTATTCAGGCTACTCACTGCAGAAACTGAGGGGCCCTAACGCTGGTAGCTCCAGAGGTGTCCTTCGCTCTGGTAGACTTGTGAACTTACCCATTCACATGCCATAGGACATACAAGTAACTCTTTACTCACCATCCCAACAAATAAATTATTGGGGTTAGCTGCATTTGCTGGGACACATGATGCATCCAGGAACAAATCCTTCTTGCCTTCCATCATATAATGTATCCTATCTCCCCAACTGGGCACTTCTAATAGCAACCACCAGCAGTACACACGAACGTTTCACAAACATGTGGTAACTTTTGTCCACACAGAGTAAGGCTAAGAGCCTGACAGGAACACCACACATGTATTTTCATGTATAAAACTATATATTCAGCAAAACTCCTATTTACTGCAATTAATTTAAAGGTCTGGATAGTGCCTTCACTTAGAATTCACCATGTCAGGAAATAAATGGAAATCTAACGTTATATCAATAGGACAAACCATACATTTTCATTCTATTGTATATACTTCACGCTCAGCCTACATAGCTCAAAGTTCTCTGGATATCCAAGGCTATTGATATTGTACAATGCAGTCAGGAAGGGTATTTCATGCCAAAATAGCACCCTGCTCTGCTCTACTACAGAGTAGATTACATTCAAGAAAATTTATAGTGAAATACTGCCTACCTTTAGGACAAATGTCAGTGCAGGGCTTGCACATCTTAATACCATTTTCTTCAACCTCCATCTTGGAGCTTGGGCATGCACGGACACAAGAGCTGGAATCTACCACAAAGTTGTCTGAAGAGAAAAAGAAGATATTGTCAGAAAGCAAAACACTGGACTAAATAATACTGGGACATACGTTTTAGGACTCTATGTCAATCCGTATTATTAATTACCTCAGCACTTCCATATTGACCTTAACATTTAATGCTCAGTGTTTTCAGAGGTGTATAAGCAAGCAAATCAAACATATTTTTGGAGACTTACGAAATTCCATGAATTGTCAGGCCCGATCCCCCCTCCTCCCCTAATTTGGTCTTACCATTATTTTCGGTAAAAAT
The DNA here is from genome assembly GCA_013399365.1 of Pampusana beccarii. NCBI lineage: Eukaryota > Metazoa > Chordata > Aves > Columbiformes > Columbidae > Pampusana > Pampusana beccarii. Next base: position 1,883,649 of record VWYH01000777.1, on the reverse strand, counting down.
AGATACAGCAATTTGAGAGAAAGAAAGCAAGATGCTCTGCCATGTCTCTTCCATACATACACAAATATATACCTCTGGGATAAAACACTGAACAAGACAATTAGAAGTATTTCAATTTCACCTTGTAAAACGACTGCCAAAGGGGATACAGACTGATCCTACCTAATTGAAAGCTTAATAATGTCAAGAAAGGAAAAAAGAAAAGATAAAAAAAGAGCTCAATTAAGTATTTGGACAAATAATCATATCCCTTAAGTAGTGTATGGTACGTAAGAAAAAATTCTCTTGCTTCAAAAAACCCATCACTCTATTAGAGACAGAACTAAGCCTTGATAGTCACAGCCTCAGCCTACTGTCAATTTGAACTTCACCACAGAGACTGAAAATTCAGATTTAGCTTTGGGTTGAATTATGGTTCCATTTATTATAGATTACTCATCATTCTTATAAGTAATTTACGTATAAAATAATTAATGCACAGCAGAACTGTAAACCTTGGCGGGAATGAAAGGGAGAGCAAGAATACCATCTCCCTTATTTTTCTTTCTAACTAAACCAGTAGTATCACAGACTACGTAACAGATGATCCTTTAAATTTTTCTGTTACTTGTCATCATCTGTCTGGCATCTCAGAAGCATGTGTTTTTTACACGCATGGGATTATCATTCTTTTTTTAACTCCCTCCTCCCCTCCAATTTTACTCTTGAACTTTATGACTGTTGTTGTCAGTATTGCATGGTTTTTGCTCATTGGTACAGAACTGCTCAGAAAATATTTATGCTAACTTTCTGTCAAATCATCATTACTTCGTGTTAAGAAAAGGACATCAGTATCCTGAAAGCATTTGGTGCCAGGTAGCACTGGTGGTGGCATGTTATTTTCCTGAAATAGAAATTTCTACCCTTTACAGTCCTATTAACTAACATAGGCCTTTGGCACTATTTTAAGAGTTCATTTTGAAATTTACAGATGCTGTTCTAAAGCATGAATGTGACCAGTGGTGGTCAAGTAAACAGAAAACCAGTGAATTCCCTTTCTTTAAGAAAATCACTACAGTAGAGGATACCTGGCAAGTGTCAGCAACTGATTTTCACTGCCTTTAGTTAACACACGACTGAGTTACTACAGCCTGCAAGCACATGTGGAATGATTTGAGATACTGCACTATGCATTCAGCTCTCATTCTCTCAGTGTTTTGTAAGGCTCCTGAAATACAATTCAAAACTTTGCACCACTGCAGGAAAAGGCAGCTAACACAGCACTTACGTGGGCATTTTTTGACGCAAAAAGCCCCATAGGTGTACTTGGCATTGTGATTATGCTCCAGTTGGAAGGTGGTAGGATTATATACAAAAGTCTGGGGGCACTGTGTGACACATGCACCGCTGTCATTGAAATTCATACAGGCCTGCAAAACAAAGGAGAAATAAAAAATAAATTAAGTAATTTAGCTGGTTTTATTTTGCCTTTTTTTTTTTTTTTAGTTTAAAATAGAGTCTTAATTGTTCACACATGCTGCAACAGTGAGGAATGTGATATATAGTTTTCTAACCTTCCTTTAGGCTACTTAGATTTCTTACTAGGATCTGGGCAAAAGCATGGCTTATGAAAGGGGGCTCACTGAGTCCCCCTAATTTGAAACACAGTTGAGTGTTACAGCACTTCCTACAAAAACATAACAACATTGTAATTTGCTTCATAACTATTGTTGCTACTAGCAATCAACTAATTCACAACGCAATAGGACATTCTAAAACTGCCAAAAGTGAACAGCTATTTGTCATAGTCAGTCTAAACAAATGCTAATGACTTTTTCAGAGGTTCAACCTTTAGATTTCTTACAGCATGAGTCCATCGTCCAGCTGAAAACTGAAATTCCCAATTAGAAAGCCAGAGGGATAAGAACTTCTTTTGAGCTAGCACAGTAGGGGGTCATTTCCCTAAGTGGCAAGTTTAACAAGGTCAGTTGCTTCACACACTGAGAAAAGAAAATAGGACTTTGTACCACTTAGCATTCAAGCTCAGCCACCCACAGCTGACAGAGGACAGAGCCCTGACAAATGTGTGCATAAAGAAAGTAATGGTATGCAGGGAAAATAATTGGCCATGCAAGGTTGATAATTAGTAATAGAAAATCCCCACCGATTCTGACATTCCTTATCACCACATATTGTGTCCATGGTTTTAACCACAGCTTATAAAAAACTGTTGGAGTAATATTCACAAAGCATACTGTAAATGTCACATTTCATGCGAATATGAAAACTGTAGCCTGGCTCAGATCCCTCTAGCAGTTTAAGCAACAACTGCTACTGGATTCTGTTTCCCCACTAACTTCTCTTCCAGAAGCCAGGTTGCTTTAGAAGTTTTAGTCTAAGGATGAATCCTTCTGGTCCCTTTCCAGGTTGTAAAAAATACAGATGGTTTTGAATCTTTAAACACTCAACAAGTATAGCAACATGTGTGTTACATCTCCTCCCCTCCATGGCTGAGGCTGAGGGAAAAGTGAAAAAGGTTCCTCTGTTCTGCTACTTTCACTAACAGTCCATTTCTCTGCTCAGAACAGGACCAGTGGGACTGAGGGATGTTACTTGTCATCTCAGAAGACTTCAGAAGGGAGAGGCTAATAATATAACCAAGGGAGAAGGACACAATCTGCCGTGGAAAGGGACAAACAGGGGGTTCCATGAGGAAGGCACAGTCCTATATGGAGCCAAGCTACTGATTTTGTCTTTTCTGGTTCTTTAAAACGCCTATTACAAAAACTGGCAGTTTCTCACAGAACCAGGTTGATGGTTTGGTTGTTTGTTTTCCTCACAAAGCTAAATACAGTCAGTTACTTCTTTACTAAGAACTGGACCCTATGAATAGGGTTGTGACCCTTTACTGATTCCATTGGGCACTAAACCAGGCCGTCCAATGCATTTCAAGTTTTAGATCTGCCTTGATTTTGAATGCAAGATAAGAACATCTCTAAAGCTTTGTTTTAGCATGCTTGCTTGCAGTTATGTCAGATGATGATTATTGCCTTGCTTTTAGAACCGAATATGCAAATGATTGCATGGCAGCATATGGAGGAGGACGGATGAATTTTATCTAGAAATATTAAAACCATATTTACAACAGGATGCTGCTGCAAGCTGCCATAATACGCTAAAGGATTTGTAATGCTTCATAAACTGTACTTTTACTTACTAATAAATACTAATTTACTTTGTTTCCTCAACACTTCTTTACATCCACTGTTAACTTAAAAGATACTCTATCGTGTACATTGAGAATCCTCTGATAACAGTTTAGCACATTCATAAAGTAAAGCACACCCATACTCTTAAGAGAGATGAGACTTCTCAGGAAAAGTTCATCTAGAAGATTTAGGAACTTTTAATTTATGACTATAATGCTTTGTATCCATTTGTAACTGCTTTGATAACATATGCAACCTTCTAGTGTTCGGTGCTAAATGCTGCTAATTTGTGAATGAAAGCACAGGAGCATACACAGGGAAAAAAACAAAGTTGTATCTCTCAGCTGAAAGCTAAACACAGTTGTCTATAGCCTAAAGGGTTACACTTTTCACCCAGTGGGTACTAAGCGAGTAATGACTAGTCCTGAAAATTGCCAGACCCCTGCTGAATTTCTTTTACATTGCTTTCAGGCCAGGAGTGAATGAGAATAAAGCCCTGGGTGCTCCTCTGCTGGATCAGAACAAACACACTTTTCAGCACACATATTTCCATAACTGCCACAATTCAGAAAGCAACTAGCTTTCTTTCAGGCTACAGTATTACAGAACTTGTGCTGCAAATCACTTGTCCTTAACCTTTGAAAGTGGACACACATCAACACATCAGCTTTGAGGATGTTCCTCAGTAGTCATATAGGAACAATAAATGCATTTTTCCTCCTTACCTATTTAGACTGTATATGACATGGAAAAGAATGTTATTTTCCCATCTCTCCAGTCCAAAGCCAACACAGAACTTCCAGTGAGCACTGGATCAGGCCTTCCACGTGCGGGCCTAGTATCGACTTGTGCAAAGTCCCAACCACAAAGAACAGTTTTAGTAAAATCTGTTAGCACTTAAGTCAGGCCATCCCTGCTTTTCATCAGCACCAAAAGAACAGCATTTACAATGTGGTTTTGAAGCACAACATCTACCACTACCAAACAATATCTGAACTGTGAGCAAGTTTCAAGTGCAGCCAGGGAAAGATTCATCTTTGTTGGTTCAGTATGATGCACTTGCCTACTGTATCAAAACATCTGCAACTGTCCATACCATAATATCCCTCCTCTCAATCCTATCTGGCAGATTTTAAAATGAAACTACCCAATTTTGTAGATACTTGTCTCTTCAGTCACTTTGGTACCTTCGAAAATCCATCTCTTTGTGCGTGTTCTAGTTCTAGGCTATTTAGGCCTAGGTTTGTTTCCCATGAAAACATTACCAAAGCTTGTCTCTGCAACCCTGTGTGATGAGCTACAAAGGTTTGCAATCAGTGTTGGGTTCTGAAGCTGCTTACACTGTTATTTTTAGCAGGGCCTGTTACGACAGGACAAGGGGTAATAGTTTTAAGCTGAAGGAGGGGAGATTCGGGCCAGACACAAGGAAGAAATGTTTTAGACTGAGGGTGGTAAAACACTGGCCCAGGTTGCCCAGAGAGGTGGTGGATGCCCCATCCCTGGAGACATCCCAGGCCAGGCTGGACGGGGCTCTGAGCAACCTGATCTGGTGAAGATGTCCCTGCTCATGGCAGGGCTTGGACTGGATGAGCTTTGAAGGTCCCTTCCAGCCCAAACTATTCCATGATTCTACAATTCTAAGATTTTAAATAATGGACTACAAACAAGACAAATTTGTCTAAAGGCCTGTATGTTCAGATTGTCTGTTTTTTAAAGGGAAAGGTTAGCCCTTTTCATCTTAAGCACACACAGTAGCATGCACTTGAGGTATCGTATTTTGGAAACCACTTTCCTTCCATCACCACTAAAAAGCACACCCAGTAAAAAAGCTGAGTTTAAATCAAGTCTGGCAGTAATAGGGAATGCCTTTCGCACAGAAGTTAAATTGTATTCTTGGCTTTCAAATAAAAAGCACATGAAGAAGTAATAAAAGACGTGCTCAGATGTAACGATAAATACTTCTTGAAATTCCCTATCACCTCTAATAGTTAATTTTAAGAAAGCAAGAGATAAAGATCACAGAGATTAGCATATTAATGGACCCCAATCTGTGTTTGCAAATCTGTTAATGGGTAATATTAAGCAGATAAGTGATGTTAATATGCAAAAAATATTAATGCTAAAATTTACAGTTTAAACCTGGGAGTGCGCGTGCAATACATTAAAAGGGACAAAATTCTGAATTTCATGGATTAAAGCATTAAGAATTCACAGTGTGACTTCCAGGAATGAGAAAAATGAGAATTCTCACACATACAAAGCAATCAGTGTCTTTAGGCCCGGAACAGCCTCCAGCACATTCCCGGTGGCAGCAGTCACTGACGTAGGGCCCGTAGCACCGTCCATCACACTGCTCGGCACACACCGTCTTCGTTACTTGGAGAAGGAAGGAAAAATTATCACGTCAGAAACAGAACTAAGGAGACAGCTCTTCAACTGCACACTGAGGAAGACAACAAACCGAACCGCATACTGAACAAAACCACAAGTTTTAAGGTAATTACTTCAATAGTACCGGCCAATCATACCTTCCAGAATACCTCATGATACTCTCTTTAGGAAAATGTGTTGCTCAAGGACTGCAGAGGAAAAATTTTTAAAGTGTTTGCTCTCACCCTTCAGAAATTCAGGTGGAATATTATTTTCAAATGATCAGTTTTTGTAAACAGTTGATGGAAGGATATGGGGGGAAGAAAAAACAACCAAACAAAAACTAAACCACACATATAAAAAACCACAACCCACAAAATAACAGAAGAGCCCACCAGTTCCCTGCGAATTTTCCCTCCGTGAAGAACAGCAACAATCTCAGAACCAAATGCTGTTCTTGACGGTAATCAATTTGACAAATAGGCAAGGAGATAACAGAACAGAATACAACCTGCAGATTGGAACGCATTTGGAAACACCAGTTACCTTTTCTAAATAACACAATCCAGCCTTCATTCTCAGGGGAACAACTATATTCTACCAACTGGAAAGCACAATGATTTAAGCGATACCACACTACTGCACCTCAGGGCTTAGTCTTGTGCAAAGAATGGTCAACAAGTGGAACATCTTCCCCTCACTCAGCTATAGCTTCTATCTTTATTTAATGGAAAAATAAATTAATATTATCCACAGGACTGTACCAACCACTGCCTAGAGAATACCAGGAAGCTTTGCTGTCAGCTGTCTTTTGATAAAAACAGGGTTGTCGCGCTTCTGTAATTAACCTTTACCATTTGTTTTGTTAAAAACATTTAATTACTTCTCTATGGAAAACACTTTTCAAGAAGCCACAGAATGCAAAATTCCACCCAACTTTCTGCCCAATTCTACTATTTAGTGCATCAGTAACTCCTTTATAAGTACTTTCAAATCCAAATTCCCTCCACAACTTTCTGGAAATACTTAAGGTAATACCAAAGCTTCTTGATATGCACAGTATTTATTTAGGACATAAAAATATAAATAACCAAAGAGGAGTCATCATTTATAATATACGGAATAAAGCAATGCACTTTTAAAGTCATTCCATCTTGCTAATACCAGAGGCAAACCCACAGACAGAGAACACTTTTGTGCCTTATGCAATCTGATTTAAGAAATAAGGGAAACCTCTGTAAATGCGCTTGCTGTCAACACTGCTAGAGAAACAGATCAAAGTATTTGTTTATTTAAGTAACAGTATTGATAAACATTAGGGCAGAGATACAAAACAGTGGCATATGTTAAACAAAACACTCATGTCGCAGTGTGCCACCATCACACCATCAGCTGACAGTCAGTCTCATCTCATGAAAATTAATGAAGATCTCACTTAGGCAGTGATTGCATATTGTTTGCTGCCTGCTCCAAAACTGGTCCGTAGCACCTTGATTTGCACCGGAGCAGACGCCATTTGCTTTCACCTCCCAGGGAAGTGAAGCCCAGACTCACCCTGACTTGAAGGAGGGCCCTGTTCACCAGAGCCCCCCCGCTATCAGCGGAGAGGCACACAAGCAGAGGACGCTCATTTCATCCCGCCCCAGCACCCAAACCCTCTGCGCTTACCTGTGTCACCCCTCGAACGAGGAGCTGGCCCCCGAGCCAAGGGGGCACCATCCAAACCCACTGCCTCCCTTTTACACAGTGACTATTCAGGACTGTGCTTACCTTGCTTTTTAAAACCACTGCTCCTTTTGGGTTTGTTTGTTTGTTTGTTTGTGTGNTTTTTCCTTTGTGTTTGTTTTTTTTTTTTTTTAATTGCACTGCCAAGGAGCCGTATTTCAGGTGGATACAATCAACACTGCTACAAAGAGGAAAATAGAAGACGCCATGATACCACACCCAGGCTGCTCACTGGCAGAACGCTGCTAAAAAGCATTCCTCGCCGCTGCCTCGCAGCAATTTAACGTTTTGCTTAAACCTGGGAAGTTTTGGAGTAAAGCACTAATTGCAGACAATTAGTACAAGCCACCTAATTAATCCCATTACAATGTATTTACCTCAGTGTCGGCTGCTGTTAGGAGCAGGTCAAGATGTCCACCGTGACTAAATAACCATTGCTTCCCTGCGGAGGAGGTTTTCCTGACAGACTTTTAAAAGGGCAAAGAGGCCAAGGCTCAGCAGCACGTCCCAGAGCATCAGATGCAAGAGGTACCGGGAATCCAGCACCCACCTCCCCAAAACCCAGCCCTGAGGAGGGGAATCCCCTGGCTGGAGGGAGCAGGGACCTGCCGCAGCACTGCCTGCTGAGCTGCAGGTAACAGCGCTTCCCCAGGCTGGGCATAAACAGCGTTGGGCAACCAGCTCCAACAACAGCAAAGCGTATCAGAAATTTACTGACATCTTTTCAGCAGTTTTCACATTATTAGGCTGAGACAAAATCTAAATTATTTACCCTCTGCTAGAGCACCACTGTAAGGCCTGTCCTTTTTAAAAAAAAATTTACTAACTTCTTAAGAGACTACAAGAATTTATTCCAGAGTAAGTTTTCCTTTTTTAAAACAAACAAAGAAGCATTCCCTGCACCAGGGCTGAGCTGGGCCCCCTTTCCAGCAAAATACTGAAACAGAGTGCCTCCAAAAAGCACACTCTTCTTACCATTAGGCACCAGCTTAATGAGGGCCGCTACCAGGCTGCTCAGGATACGGAACATTTTGAGTTTTCCTGAAGACTAGAAAATTATAAAGCGGTTTGCAAAGTTTACAATTACAGCAAAAGGTTCTCACTGCTCTGCCGTAATTGTTTATTTTACTGGGAAAGCAAACAATGCCAACAGAAACACCAACAGTTCATTCTAGGAAAAGGCCACAACATACTCTATTTATCTTCTGGTTCACTACATGCAGTATTTGCATTGTGACTGCCACTGAGGGGCCACTCACTGGAGGACCTGCCAGATGTCTTCAGTGGCACCACACAGCAAGACAGAAGAGAGATTATCAGGCTCTGGATGTTTCTAAGGACTCCTATTGAAGACAGTTTGCAATGAAGGGTTTTCCCCAAAGCAAAACAAATACAAGACAATACTATGTATTGTTTGAAGTCATGAAACAATCTGATTGTTCAAATTCCAAGAAACATAATTCAACAGTTCCTGCAATCATTATCATGGGGTAACCCTGTAGAAAAGGTACATAGCTGCACGGGTTTAAAAAGGTGGCAAGCTTTTCCAGGTAACTTTCCTCCAAATGCAAGCAATTGATTTTATAGTTGTGGCTCAAGACCTATCCAGAAGAGTGAACGTTGGTGGGTGGCTCCTAGAGGGGACACGTGGCTTGAGCTGGCGGACAAGGGTGATCAGGAGCTCTCACATCACATCCTTCTTGCAGCCCAGAAACACACGTGAGATCCAGGAGTTCCGGGCTGGGACCACAGAGGCATTTTAGGTGCCAGAAGATAATTTCTTCACCCAACCTAAGTGTGAAGAAAGCCTTCACTAGTCACAGCTGAGGCCCCAAGTTTCAAATCAGACTCCTCAGGGTCAGCACAACTTTCCATCCTGATGCCTATTGACCCTTTGTGGGATCCCAAGAAAGCTGAGGTTTGGCTGCACAGAACTGTCACAGTTGGGGCCAGGACAGCAAAGGACAGTGCAAACACCAACATCTTGAAAAAATACGCCATGTGTTGAGACATGTTCCTGGGGAGCACAGAACACTGACTGCCAATGCCTACCAATATTTCACTGCAATATAGCAGTAAGCTATGTCGGGGACGGGGTGTGAAACGCACTTCATATATGTGTGCAATTAATCAGCCTCTCTTATTGTTTCCCTTAATCTTTAATTATGTCAGGGCACTACAAATCTATGAAGGAAAAAATGAGAAGTAACTAAATCAATGAAAAAGTCTTATGAACATGCAAAGTTATTAGAGAACTACAAGGATTTTCATTAAAGTTGCTGGCTCCAAGCAAAAGTGCTGGGTTACCCTGATTGATCTGAGCTGCTGGTTCAGCTCTTTCTGTCTCCCCCACCAGGCTCTTGCTTGGCTTTTGCTGCTCTAATTGGGTCCTTACCGCATTGGCACCTCCTTCTTCCCAGCAACATGAGCTCAGGCCAAACTCCTGTACAAATACCCCGTCATGGAGCATTTTACATCTGTTGAAGGTTTATGTCTTGGGTTTGATTGAAACGTTATTTGCCTTTTTTGCATTCCCTTAGTTGGGCCTATATTTTGATTTTTCTCTTTTGTTTCAGTTACATTCCTCTAGGGCAAAGTGCATAATCTGTCATTTTAATAATATAATATATTCAATGAGTAAAACTTTCAATTTCTTCTACTATGAAAAAAAAAAAATCAAACTCTTAACAGAAGAACAATTTAACCATAGATTTTCAAATTTGACTAGGAACTTCCAAAAGCATTTGTTCTTGTGAGTGTTTGTTTTCGTCTTTTTGGTTGGTGATTTTTTTTAAGTGGTTTACATTCTATTTAGTGGGTGCCCAATACTCTTTGAAAAATAGATAATTTTAAAAAGTATTTCCACATAGGCTTTTCCCGACACTGAAACAAAAAATATTTCCTAGCATTTAAATGTTCAATATTAATATTTAACTGATATTTTAATTATAAAAGAAAAAATGGATTGTTAACTGCATAAAGCAGTACTCTAAAATTACATCTTCTCTACCTCTTAAGAGAACAGCTTATTTTAAATTTCCTATTAATTGTCTTCTTAAAGATGTAAATTTTCTTGTCACGTTTAGAGAGACATTAGGACAAAGTTAGATGCAGGTGGTGTTTCAGATAGGGTTAGAAGTACAGAGAAATGTTGCTGCAAGGCAACATAAGAAGCAGCTAGGTAGATGATATTCAAGCAAAAGAAAAACAAAAGGATTTTGATTTTTTTGTAATTTGAAATGAAAGACACGGATTAAGATCTTTCATTTTTTATCCTTTCCTAGGAAAATAATTTAAATCTTATCTTGGGAGGGGTGCTCATTAGAATTTTTCGCTTCAGTGACTCAATAAAAAAAATGAAATTATTAAAATGCAGATGTACCTCTGAGTTGTTTCTAGGAACAAAATAGCTTGACACAGGGATGTAGTCCTGCTGAAGTGTTTTCCTACAGGCCTTTGAAAGACGTGCATCTCCAAGGTGACCAGGTTAAGGTATACGGTGTGTTTGTGATACCATTCATCCTATCTCCAGCTTGTATCTAAGAATAACATTTATGAGCCTGAAAGCCAGACATGTTTTTTAAAGCCAGAAATGAAGGCAGGAAAAGCACAGCACCACTTGCATTTTCATGTTTGTAGTCTCTACTCATATTCTTGGCTTCAAACAGTTTGCAGAAAAACACATTTTGAGAAAGTGCAATGAAGAAATGCCCATTGCCAGCCTAATATTCAGTCTTTTTCTTAAATGCTGCTGTTTACCCAAGGTGCATCAAGGTCAGGAGGCAAAAAGGAAATATACAATGTAAAATTAACTCCTGTCCCTGACAATCAGAGGCTGCAGAGTGTGATCAAACGTAAAAGGGCGTAGAGCAGCTATTTCAAATTAGAAATATGTGATCTGTTTATCTCCCTGGAACTTAGACGGCATATGTCTTTCCATAGTTTATTACTTCAAATGCACGGTTGTGCCTTAGCCTGTCCCCGGTGTTTGGATTCGAGAGGGCAGTCACTGTGCAGAGACAGCTGTCACTCCTGGAGCAAACCTGCCGTGCAGCTCTGCTAAGCTTCTGACTTCCCAGCACTGCAGATAAGTTTTTCTCTCTCTGGTATTACTACATTAATCCCCCAAATCAGTTCACTTATCAGAGAGCAGTGCTTTGTAGAGGTTGAGACCGTGGGAGCGGATCCTGCCACATGGACTTCTGCAGCCACACCACGGCCACTTGGACTTCCCAACTTTAGATAAGGCTGGAGCCAAGGCCTGAGCCAGCATCATACCATCCTTATACAAGTGCCGAGGTTTTACAGTATTCTCGGATAAACTAGCCACATAAGGCCTGAATAATTCTTGTCAAGTTTGGATGGATTACCCAGGTTTTTACAGAGTTAGTAGTTTTAATATAGACAAATAGGCCTCTCATTAGGACAGAGAAAGAGCAAGTGTTAATTAATTCTAACCTAGCCAGGATATAAAATAATTAGTCAGCTAGGGTTTAATTCCCTTTTCATTACCTACTTTAACACAAAACCTTGATGTAAGGGGGCTTCCTGAGCACTGACTTCCTTGGGGCTTTCATAAAGACTGACAGCAAAGGAAGGAGATGTACTAGCTCGATTCAGATAAAGAAGAATCTGCTTAGTGTCACTGTCCCTGGTTTGTTATACAGTTATTCCTACAACCTGTCCTAAAGCATTTTTAATCACACCCGCAGATGAATCTCAACACGAAACAGTAAATCCGTGTAAGCACATGTGAACTTCAGTGGATCTGTGACTGTCACCAGCTTTGCCAGCAACACCAGTTGATGCTCCTGATGGAAAAGCATCGCCCGGCAGGGTGGCAGAGCCGCTGCGGCTGCGCAGCTCTGCCATCTGTGCCACTCGCTTCACCACGGATGGGAGGTCAGCTTGGATTTTCCGCTGTTCATGTCAAGCTGTCTGCCATTTCTAATTTCCTCTTATCTCTTGCTCCAAATAGTTTAAAGAAAAAAAGAAAAAATATAATTAAAAAAAAAAAGGACAGAGTTGCACTGTTCCTAATATTTCCAACAAAAGAGGCAGATGACATCGGGCTACCAGCGGTTCAGAGAGTTAGCCAGTGTGCTCGCTTGATAGTGGTTAATTTGCCACAATCCCTTCCTCCTATCTACAACTCAGCCAAGGAAAGAAGCACAAGCTAGAGCAGCATTCTCTTGGGGAGATATCAACAATCATTTCATTTCCCAGGAAGTGTGACTCCAGTAAACACAAACGATTTCCACTCTCCTAAATTTCAAATAAAGGAAAGGTAAAGGATAGTTCTATTCTCATAAGGAGGAAAAAAAGAAAAAACTTGTACAAAAGACAGCTCTCAATTTTCTAATCTTTTGTATTTGCTAATATTGTGACTGCACTTCTAGCTCTTTAGTGCCTATCTGAAGAAGCTGAAAGCACACTAGAAAGAAACTCTCTCAATATAGTCCTTTTAAATTCATTTTAATGCTACCTAAATTCAAAAGGACAGACATTGTGAACAACCCTTCACTTACTACTTACTTAACAGAAAAAAAAAAAAAAAATCAATCATTCTATCTTTCAGTACAACTCAAATACATTCTGAGTTATTTAAAAGAGAACAATTCTGCAAGATAACTAATATTCCCAAGCTTCCACTGAAATTAACAGAGTATTTTGACATTAGGAACTTTGCAGTGTCAGGCTGTCATTAAAGATCTCCAAATCCACCTTGTAGTTTATTCCTGCAGTATTCATTTCAGTATGTTCAAAAATAACCATCATTCTCAGGAGCCATGTTCCATGTTGCCGCCAAGAAAATTCAAGTCAGCTTAAGTATTTTTAGAAAGCACAAGGGAGGAAAGAAGAACGTAAATTCACATAGGTGGAAAAAGCCCAATCACCTGTTGGTGAAAACATCCAGAAAAACCCTTGAAATATTTTAGAATTATACTGTAACCAGAATTTATAGTATTCTTTCACAATTAAAAAACCCACTACATAGGATCCCTGTTATATCGCTTTTCAGGCCTTTGTTGCCCACAGTCTTGCACACTTACAGGTCTGGCAGTGATTCTCTGTGGGTCCCCAGCATCGGCCTGTGCAGGACTTGTGGCATCGACCACCTGCAGGGCAGACAGAAAGAAAGAGAGATTAGAAATGTGGCTTACTTTCATTTCTTCAACATCCAGCCAGCAACTGCTGAGGAGAATGGTCCATCTTGTCTTTGGAGGGGTTTTACGCTTTCCCAAGGTTGAAACAGTGCCTGCAAAAAAGGCCCAGATAAATAGCTAGAGTTTATGTCCAACATATATGAAATATGGGTACTTATCAAAGTGCTTTATACCCTAAATACCTATCTGCTATGTGCACTGACTGGGACATTTTAAAACAAAACAAAGCAAAGATGAACAAGCCTGGAGGACTGAGGAACAATTTTATCACCCAAGTGCTATTACTATTGCTCTTTACATTTTATGTAAGACCCACTTATTCCACAGACCCACAGGAGAAGGGATGGCTGTGCTGGAGAGGATTATCTATCTATCTATCTATCTATCTATCTATCTATCTATCTATCTATCTATCTCATCTGAACAATGGGGTGAGACACTCAGTGGCTTTGATTAAAAGCCATCCCCACCCCCAAAACCTTTCATAGCCTTCAAGTCCAGTATCATGGTGAAGGAAATGTGTCCTGTGCAACCACTTAACCCCAGTGACAGCAAAGCTCACAGGACCTTTTCTTTTCTGACTGCTGATGCTCTAGTTGCCTGTGGTTGTGCTTCTGAAGGAACCTCGTGTTCCTTCAGAATGTAGAGGTGATGCTCTACATCAGGGGTGTCAAACCCATTTTCACTGGAGGCTACATCAACCTCACGGTTGCCTTCAAAGGGCCGAATGTAATTTTAGCACTGTATAAATGTAACTACTCCTACATCATCCTTCCACATGCTGACAGGTTTAGTCCCTCAAGAGAAAAGGAACTGTAAGTGCTTTCACTGTAAAATACAGATGAAGGTGAAAAGAGTTAGCAATGGCAGCTCTTATAAACTGTTAGGAACTACCTAGTGGTTAGCAACTGGAACTCGCTTGGAGTAAGAGGGAGTTCACATCTCCCATTTCACAGCTAAACGCTGACCACTGTGCAGGGAAATGGAAAGCAGGCAGGACCGGCACGTTCTCCTCCGGCTGCATCTTACGTGATTTGGGTAAACACCTGGACAGTCTTGCGCCAGTTGTGCCCGTGAGCGAATGGAGACCTCATTCCGCAGCTCCCACCCAGACGTGGCCAGAGCTCAGCCACGCTCCTGCTCTTAGTGCTTCTCCCTCCCAAATGCCTGAGCCTTGGGTGCTGAACCGCCGGGCCGGCAGTGCCCGAGGGGTGGGCAGCCGAGCCCTTTGCACCCAGCCTGACCTGAAAGGACAAACTGAGAAACCCAACAGCAGCATGGATAAAGACTACGGACAGTTCTTACTGCTGCTCTTTTGACTACAGGAACGTAACCTCGTCTTTGATTTAACTTTTATTCATCACTGAATACTGCTGAGATTCTATTAAGCAAATTTCCCCTTTGAACCTGATCCAGAAGCTTGCCTTTCAATCCTGTATTAACAGCAGCTGCTGTTAACGCTGCTCCATTACACTAAATCAAATACTTCCCACACACCCTGACGGGAGACAGAGTTGGAGAAAATGCAAAATGTCTCACAGCAAAGGCTGGATCACCCCAAAAGAAAACACCCCTCTTCTGGTAGCGGTGTGCTTGTACCTATGAGACATCATACAGCTGAAAAACCCACTGGGACAGTTGTGTAAAGTCAGACTTTCTCTCACTGCTGTTTCAAACCTCTTCCCCCAACACTCACACAGCATTCATGGCTCTGCTGATGATGTTGGATGGTAATTACCACACTCTATGCCAACTACCTTGTTAAAACTACGAGCTCCTTGCTTCATGCATATTCGTTTAAAGCAATTCCACTTGGGAAGCGTTGTTGCTGACATCACCAACACATAATTTGCTGTCACATTCTGCCATCTGTTTATTTAGATCGCAAACGTACTATAACTACATAATGCAAACTCATTCTGGCTGACAGGGAGGGGACTCCATCTGGCATGAATAATGCAACTTTAATCAGTAGTAATGATTATTATGATTATTATTAAGAGACTATTGGAACCCTGTGCAGAAAGCAAATACATCCATATTGATTTATAAGAATGGAAGTTTAAAAAGAATGTGAGGTAAACAGCAAATTAAAGGAAGCGTTTTAACAGAGGAGACTCAGTAAGATACAGTTTGTTTGTTGGATTTAGTACTCACCTAATTGAATAAAAATTATACCGAGGAAGTGTGTTTTACGAACTGGCTATACCTGACCGACACAAGAAGTGGGAAGGAAACAAGGTGTAATGACAACCCATGGGCAACAGAGCCTCCTCCTGCAAGATCCTTCCTTGGCCATCAAATCTCACACCTGTCTAGTTTAAGGGGTCTCAGGTTTAGGGAGAAAGCCAGAAGCCTTGCAGCTGGATGCAGTATAAAGCACTGCACAGACCACTTGTCACCAAACATTCCTGAGGCAGAACAAGGCACCGGCTTGGCTGTTTCTTCCTCCTTCTGTCCCTGAATTCTACCAGCTTCCAAATGCAAGAGGCTTTCCACTGCAGTACGTGCTGTGAGACAACACAGAAGAAACTTCAAACACCCCTCCAAGTGATCTCTAACTAGAGAGGCCACCCACACTTGTGCAAAACGTACACTTAAAATAAAAATCTTTGTATTTGAAACTCCTGGGTGCTGAGCGGACCCTTGGTACACAACCAAAAATTTATTCAGCCAACTCCATTCCCCCTGGAAATAAAAACAACCCAGCATCTTCAAAAATAATTTAAAACTTTTTTTTTTTTTTTTAACATGCATGTCTGCTTCCTGGTACATGGCTTTGTTTGACAGTGTCAGATGATCATTTGCATTTAAATAGAGATATTTAACAATATAGCAAAAAAAAACCTGACAGTTTTGTTTTTTCTCGTTGGGAACTCAAAGTATCTGCTTCATTGTTTTCACTTTTCTCAGCTGTACAGACACAAGGAGCTGAGTTTGTGGGCAGCACATCTCTGAACTTCCTTGTTACATGTCCTTTTGAAGGTCAAATATACCAAGAATTAAAAACAAAAAACCAAATTCCCTCCAAATAGTGTGTCTGTATTCGTTTGTCTGTTTAAAAAGAAAAATAGCTTTCTTTGCTCTCAGTATGAACTGGTCCAGATTCTGCCCTCACTTAACTCAGTATCTCACCTGGTTTTCCCCACTGTCATAAGGACAGATTGCTACCCATTAAAGGTCAGCTTTGTAAATCTATTGCAAAAATAGTCCCGTGGAAGTCAGCATAGGTAGCCAGAAGCATAAGCAGTATTCATGTGAGGGAAAGGCCTCAAGATTAGATCTATATGTTAGGCTTAAATCTATTAGCCCTGAGACTGATGAGGTCCTCAAAATAAATACACTACTATTCACAGATCTTTCTGAATGTGTTTCTTAGGATTTTTAGATTGTAGTGAGCCAACACATTTGAGAAAAAAAAAATCAAACAATTCTTGGCATAAAATAAATTAATCCTGTTATCCCTCGTGTCTCTAAAATATTCTAAGACTCTCCAACATACAGTCCTAAGAGCTGAAAGAAAAAAATAATGAAGAAATGGCAAACTATCAAACTGCAGAAGTGTTCTTCCTTTTGTTCTGATGCAGCAGAGTAAAGGGTTCGAACTCCTGCCTGTGATATCTCCCACTGGTTCTCGATGTCAAAAGATGCTGAGTGTCCTAAAGTCCTGGTGGCAGACAGTGGGACCTGGGAACACCCAGCCACAGAGAAACAGCCCATCTCTAACAACTGATCAGATATAGTCTTATTACTATCAAACAGTGATTAAAGAATTAGCTGGGATTTGCCCCTCCCCCCCAAAAAAACCCCAACCAAACAACAACATTCTGCAGGGCTCTAACTTGCCCATTCACTTAATTCTTGCACATTAGTGAATGCAAATAAGTAAAAAAGTTGTTTTCTTTTTTCTTTTCTAAGTGAGATATGGAGAGGAAGAACATGGAAAAGTCTCCTGTCTCATTACACTAGACTATGTTCCTGCTCCAGAGCAGTAGCGTTGTTTTGCATACACTATATCATTTTATTCATTTGATGGCAGATGAGAAGGGAAGGAGTTAAAAGGAGACTTACATAATCTGAGTTTAGAAAGGAGAGATTCCCACTGGAACACGAGAATTAATTTTGCTTTGGCAAATTCCATGCAGAAAACTGACTGCTCATCTCCTGGGCACATCTTCTTTTAGCCAAACAGGTCTTCATTATGGACTCTGGTGCAGAGTATTGCTGCTGTAACTTCCAGGGTGGAGTTTCATTTGCAGGAGATGCTCCTGCTCTCCCAGCCGGGGAACGTCACCAGCAGAAAACGTTTGCTCACTAGCTCGGGAAAGACCAAGGTTACTTCATCCTTGTGCTTTCCTGAGAATTGAGAAGGGCTTTCCTTTGGCTCCAGACTGACTTTATTATTTCAGGAACAGTAAAACCACAAAGGATTAAGTTACTGACAAGACAAGAAAAATGAAGTGCTCCTCTTAGCTCTAAGCTCCGTGTAGTACAGAGAAGAAACACTGCTGCTTCCCCATCAGCTGTGCCAGCTGCCTCAAGCAGACCTCTCTCAGTGGGAGAAGGAAAGCAGAAATAACTGAAGAAATTATCTCACTTTGCACAAAGCTTGCATTTACAGATGGTTTCTATCAAGTTAATAAATCATTAATAAATGTTAGATATCTGCAACACACTGATACTGAAGTACGAATAAACACAGCCAAAATAAAGTGGCTTTGATGGTTACAAGGCATGGTTATAAGCAGCCTCTTTACTTACCTAACAATCTAAAGTAATTGATTAAACATTGAAATATCTATAAATCATTCATTGGCTTCTGGAAGCTACTCATAAACTCATCCTTCACCTAACGTATTTACTCCTGCAAAAACACTAAATGCCATGTAGGTGTTTCTAGACGTAACCAGTCCAAAGGTCCAAGAAGCTCCAGGTATACCCTGCAGTAAGAGTCTCAGTCTCTTCTGTTCATTGCTTAGATGGGACAAAAGGTTTAAATACACTTGCATATTGCTCCTCCAAGCAGCTAAAACTCATCAGATTTATGTATGAAGAGATAACAAAATCAAAATGCAATTCAAACACTGCACCACAGCATTAACAAGAATTAAAGATACTATTGTTGTGATGGATTGTTCTGCCTTTATCGGGCTGTAATGCCTTCTGTGTCCTTGTCTGACTACTCCTATTGTCACACATTCATTCATTCATTCATTCATTCATACTTCTTTGTTAAGTAAAAATCATTTTGTATTTTCTACCAGCCCTGTGCTAGCCCTCAGACCTCCTCTATTGATTGAAAGTTAATTACCTAACAAAGAGTCACACTTTTCAGGATTTTCTTTCTTCATGGCAGGAGAGACACATGTTGTAAGAGAAAGTAAAACATTCTGTGGAAGAAGAAAGCATCTTATGGAAATATCTAGTGCTCATTTTCTCTTCCTCTTTGTAGAAGCGTTATGGGATATAGTAATCCAAGGGTCAATTCCTCTATTGCTGTCCTAACTGTGTTGCTTTCACTGATGTTAAACGAGTTCACCTTGGGATGTACTGCCAAATAGTTTTCCAACATGGGGTTAGTTCCATAAAATTCAGGCTTTCCTTTAACGAGCTGTACCTGCACTGATCTTGTTACTTTTATTGCAGTAAACCGCAGCACTTAACTGACCTTTCCGCCTCGTACCTGTATTGTTGCTTCTACCCTGAAGCCTCCGTGCCCCATAGAGGTAGCCTGCACAAATATTAATGGGATCCCTTTACGGTGAAAACTCACATAGTGTTCATCAGTGATGAATACTTACACTGTGGAAAACCACCGCAGCTTTTGTGGGTGCCACCGTCACCTGTAAGTCAAAGATTTCTAGCGCCCACCCCCTTACTGCCAAGCGTGTATATCCTGCATAGAGGGGCCGCTGGGGCTCAATAACAGTGAAAACAAACTCGGTCTGACAATCACATCCAAGGGGGACTTCCAACTCTGCCATTCAACACCTCTATCTTTCCCTCATCTTCCTCAGCAGATAAGAAGAGAGACATACACAAATGGAGAGGGACTCGGGCAGAGGCAGCTGAAAAGAAGCTGGCATGGGAAATAGGTCTGGGAAATCAAAACAATCCAAGAGATATGTCCTGAAAGACAGGCATGGAGAGAGATACGCGGCCAGCACGAGGGAGAGTGGGGACAGGGAACAGAGATAAAACTGAGCCAGCACTGAAGAAAACAAAAACTGAATACCAAAGGGAGACGCATTTTCTTGAGTAATGTGGGATGGAGAAAACCCTTGTGTGCACACAGGGACCAGGGATCTGCTGAGAACTGCGAAATTACAGAGTATCGCTAGATACACTAGTGGCAGACAGTTTTGATTTTAAGAAAGATTGGCCACCAGAGGTAAAGGAATAAATGGAAAGTCAAGAAGAGCATGTCAGCAGCACCGAACGGGCTCAGGATGGTGGATTCATATCTATTGCTGACAGCTCTGAGCTGATAGGAAGCTCACTGTAATGTTACTTCAGCTGCTATAGAAAAATGTCTTCAGGCCATAGTAATGACTACAGAAAGGGACCTGCGGGGGTAATGAAGACACTGGCTATTTTTCTCCGCCTGGAACAGACAGCTCTGGTAAGGCTGTATGACTCGATGCATTAATTGGGGGCTTAGTCATCCACACAACATAAAAAACTTCACATATGACACAGTCTAAAACTTTACACTGATTAAGCACTTAGGAGCTATTAATTATCACTGCTTAGAGCTGTTAGCACAGAGAAATGTAAGTGAATTTCCCCCACTGTGGTGGTGAATTAGTTCCAATCAGCATCAAATGCCTTTCTGCACACACACGCACACACTGGGATCCTGAGCAAATGGGGAGACATAGCCGGAAGGCTAAAAGGACAGGTCAAGTCATACCTGCTGCTTGCAGGCTCATCAAGAACAACAAACCCTCAGGAATATTGTAATCAATATTGTTAAAAAAAATATATTCCCCTTCAGTAAGCCACCGATAACTGCCCATCCTTGCGCACTGCAGCAGGACCTCTGTTCCTGAACAGCAGAGCAGCTTGATCTCTGTCTACACTGGGGTAGAAACGAAACACCCTCCCTCACATGGACCATCCTCAGAGCACACAGATCCCAACAGAGCCTTTCAAAATACAGGGGTAGCTCTCATATTGCCTTTTCTCTGTTCGAGAGGAGAGGGCAACATTCCACCATCTTTAGATGTTAACACTCACCTAGGATGTGGGGTTACACATCCCACTTTCTCCTTTGCATCCTGTGATGAAGACTCCTGCCTCTTAGGACGGCAACCTAAGAAAGAGTCTACAGGCTGTTGTCTGGAAGGGGAGAGGACAGAGCAGGCAGCCATCCCTCCCAACAACACAGGGAGCTCACTGGCCCTCAATATAGAGAGCCGGACACAACATGCAACCATTCTTGTGTTCTTGCCCCATAGCTCAGTGGTTATGATCACTGGAGGAGGAGTACAGTCTATGCTCCTACGGCTATTTCTGTATCTTACCTGATAATTACATAATACTCAGAATTTCAACAGAAGGAGTAGAAAAGACCCCGACTCAGACCAACCTGGGGCAGTTTCCACCTGGAGGTAGGAGGTAGAGATTGAAATGCCTTCAGGCAAGGTAGGAAACTGAACCCTGCTCCTTCACATCCTGGGGATCCCCTAAACCGCTAATGTATTTTGTAACAGGGGGAAAAAGTCCTTCTTACTGAAGAAATTAGAGTGTGAGTGGAAGACAGGTCTGTGAGGGGAAGGCAGCAGGCAGATAAGCACTGCAGATTCCCAGGAGACAGACACCATAAAAAGCCAATATCGTCTATACCTTTATATTCATTTCAGCACTTCCCCCTGGTTTGCTCCAGGCAGGTACTATTTTAACAGGCTTTCTCCTCTGCATTGGGGTGTCTTGAGGTACAGGAATTCCTGATCTAAGAAGCAGCAGCCATTGCAATGCCTAACACTGTAACACCAACACCCCTCTCTGCCCTGGGATGCTGCCCATCAGCTCTCAGCCCTGGTGCTTTTTATTCTGGCTCACAGCAACAGGTGCTTCAGTTCGTGATGTGACAACACATGAAATTAAAATCCACAAACAAGCCAAGCAGCAGTGACTCCTACTGAACACAGCAATCAGATGTGCACCCATATCAGTGCCTGTAATAAATCTTATGCCAGATGTCTGTCCTCGGGTACAGCAGCAGACTTACTGCCCAGTGCATAATATTGGCTGAGAACTGAAGGATGCAGATACAGGGTTGTGGTTTTGTTGTTTTGCGTTGGTTGGTTGGTTTTGGTGGTGGTGGTGGTGGTGTTTTTTTGTTTGGTTTTTTTTTAATCACAATGTGTAACACTGGGCAAAAGATCTCAGCTCCATTAGAGGAGATTTTCAAAGGAGGTTCTCAGCAAACTCAAAGACACACTGAAAAGTGCTAAAGCTGGGGCTCTTGTGCTTGTTTAATACCAACTCCTCCACCCTTCAAACAGATCAAGTCAGTCAATGCCATGTAAGTCAAAATAATGTTCTGTAATAAAGCTCCTGTACTGCTGCCAAAGCAGTAATAAAGTTTGAACCGAGGAGCATACAGTTTTTGTTTCTTAAACAAAGTAATAACCTCAAAGAAAATAAATCAGAAGTTGAAATTGAAGTGGCTTTAAAAATTCATTTTACTTTTCCTTGATGCCATGTAATATTCCTAGAGTCCAGCTGGGTGACCTTAGGTGTGCTAATGTTTTAACAACTTTTGATTCAATTAGATGGAAATACTACAAAGGAACTCCCCATTCCCGTGAAATCTGGAGTCCAGTTCTAGACAAACTTTGGATAAGTATCATAATATGCTTATGCAAATGTAACTGCTCATTCAAAATGTACCTCTGACTATTTGAAACAAAACTGATTATTACAAAACAACACTTGGACAATAGATGCCCTTTCTCTGTTGGAAAACAATGCTTGGGCATATACTCTGATATTTAGATTCAGCATTTGCTATCCGCAAACATTAAATGAAAATAATCATACAAACAAATTTCGGACTGCAGTTTCCTGCATAATCTTCAGCTATCAGAGATCTTCACAGAGGTGATGCTGTGGACATTCTGTGACTATCATGGAGGCTTAATACGATAAATTAGGTATAAAGTTGCTTTCATATGTAGCAATTTGTATAAAACCACTTAAAAACCCTGGATTGAGTATATTAGTCTGCAAATATTCCCAACACTTCCCCTAGGCCAGAACACTTCACTGATTATGGCTTTATGAGGTATTGAAAGTAAATTACAAGTTCCTACAAGAGGACCAGTAAGAAGATTTTGAGATGTGAAAGCTACTAGCCCAAGGAGATACGAATGCGGAGATCCTACGCACAGGGACACAAAGTGTGAAGGACCGCAGGAGCATAAAATACACTCCTTTTTTTTTTTGCTTTGCTACTTCCTACACCTTTGTCCACTGCTTAGCAGACAGAAAATTCCCTTCTAGTCACCCAGCTTCATTTGAAGCGCCAGCACTGTCCTCTTCCCTGCAGGAGGTGTGAAGGGATCAGAGAGAAGCCCCCGAAACAGCCCAGGGTTTGAGCAGAGCAGTGGCCAGAGCTCTTTAGCCAGGCTGACCCCAAAAGCAGGACAGGAACCTTAGTGACAATTCTAAGAACTTCCACCAAAAACAGGCATGTGCAACAAAATCCTTTAAAAAAAAAAACATCTATGATAGCAATAAAGGCTTGGGGTGAGTTTGTGTTTCATGCAAGCAACAGAACATTGTGTCAGGTCTGGCCAGTCCCCACGTAACACCCACTGTGGGCACCAAGCCATGCCCCAACCCTCCTGCCCTGCGCAGCAGCACCAACCCAGCCCACCCCGAGCTGGTGGCTGGATGTGCATCTTGCACACTGAACAACAGACACCTTCAGGAGGGCGGGAGGCACGCAGCAGCTTCAAGAACCAGTAGATGCAATTAAGCGGCTGATTTTATAGTCCTTCTTGTCTTCGTCTTTCTCTAAGCAGCTCTTCAAAGGCAGCTAGCTAGAGCAGCTGGAGCTTGCTGTGAAAGACCAATTCCACCCACCCACCCACTCACTACAAATCTGCCAATTACCATTCAGTTAGACTATTTTAAATACTCGGAGTATTTGGGGTTTACTTCCTACTTTGAAGAAACACTGGTGTTTGTGATAAAGTGAGCTGCTTATAACAGAAAGGAACACTTTCATTTAAACTTAAAGTCTCTCCCTTGTGCAATATACTGCTTAAACGCCAGTTTGCTTATAAACAGGTGGTATACACTAAGACATTATACATACACAGGTTGCCATTAAAAGATAAGCATTTACCAACAGTTGCCACACTCTACTATGTGGAACACTACTTAAATTCTGTAGCTCCAGAACTAGTGCCACCCACTTGCTGGGTGACTTTCACCCTGTAACTGCTATGAGAAGGGACGGAGATACCCAGCAAAACAAGGTCAGCGCTTCGGCAGGGAAGGAGTTGGTTTTGGGGTTGGGTGGTTTTTGTTTATCTTTTTGAAAAATACATTTTTCGCTGCAAAGAGATGCCCGTGTCAGAGGTTCTTCAGAAGCTGTTGACGCTGGCTTTCTCCGTGCCCTCCTTTCTGTGTGCATGACTCCTGAAGATCCCTGGATTTGTAGCAATTCCCTTGCTAGATCCCTGGATTAGGCTACGGCAAGCCTAAGGAGTTCTGTGCCTCGTGGCATTATTTATTCGTATTAGCTAGGTATACTTGTGTTTGTTACTTACTTTTCATTCAGTGAACTCAACTGTTAGAAGCATCGTATTTCCATTAAACGCCACGTCTGCCTGCCTTTCAAATCTGTTTCAAGGGCATTCACCAATTGACAAATCCCTTCTGAAAATGCTGGCTGACGGTACTTATTAGGAAACTAAACTGATTCCCTTTATTCAAAACACACCGTTCTGGGTTGAGGAAAAACATGACAGGAAACTTCAAGCAGTCCAGCTTGCCATACTAATGCAAAACAAATTCATTATATCACCGGATTTCATATATTGCTCCATTTTCAGTTACATACGCTTGGCAAAAACTATTCTTTAAAATCAGTTTCTTCTGTTGCTGTATTTGTCATTCAGTTCCAGGTAAATTAATAAATTCTGTCCTGACTAGAGACTCCTTAATGGTAGGAAAAGCAAGCTTCCCGTATGTTGAACAAAAGGCGGTTGTGGGGACTTTCTGGTTGTCTGTATTCAGCTCTGATACAAATTTTCTTTCCAACTGAAATATCTGTGGAACTGGTGCTAAAATGCAATGCTGTAAGCCCTTGAAGTGTGTTCCACATGCAAGGAGCTTTCACAAAATGGTTTAGTTATTTGCGGCTTTTCATTGGAAAGAACAGCTTCTCCTCCTGGCCTTGCCACAGTGACACGGGCAGCAGGGAATGTATTCTGTACCGAGACCACCTGTCTGCGCAGGCTCCGTTCACTAGTCTCCAAACATACATTTAAAACGTTAATTGAACTTCAAGTAATAACCTCAATGAAAGGTTATAATTTAACAAACTCTGCAATAACAAATGTCTTCAGCGCGTACTTTCTGGAATGCCATTTTCTCCGTAGGTAGTTTCCAATTTAGATGTACACCAGAAATGATACACTAGCTATTCTGCAAGTTCGCTTTAAGCGTGAATTAGTCACTTCCCTCTTTTCTCCAGCGTACATAAATATACCGCTGTTACTCTAGTCTTCTGTAGAGCAAATCCTTGCGCTTTGAAAAAGCACAAAGTATCTTGCAGGAGTAAGGGGACAAAATGCAGTCAGCTCACCTGTGCCTGGGTGCTGAGGGTTGGGGTTTGATTTACGTGTATTCATTGTCTGCACATCATTGTCTCCTGTTACAGGAGCATCCACCTGTCTAAAGGAGAGCTTTCCAAGTACTTATATCTACGCTGCGTGCAGCTCTCCTCATTTTTTCCTAATCGATGCCAGTTTTACTATGGGAAAGGACTCCATCCTCCCCCCACTCTGATCCAGGGCTCCCCACTTCACCTGGGTGGCTTCCCAGTGGTAGCAGGACTGGCCCTGCACAAGGGTCAGCTTTGGATGGTCCTGCTGGAAACACTGGTGTGCAGATGTGCAGCACCTTTAACAAATTAAGCACAGTATAACTGAGAGCTGGTGGATGGTTGGGACTTCTGGGAGAGATTGCAAGGATCTGGGGAACGCCTGTTCTTCATAACCATCACGTAGTTACTTCAGAATTAAATACCCAATGGTTTGACCTGAGTATACATTTCCAGATAAGTCGCTATGTGTAAAAATGATCCTTTTCTAATATTGTGACTACTGGTACAAAAAATGAGTTACTGTGCTCTGTGAAGAATTACAAGGCCACTACTGAACATTAAATCAACGGGCTGGCTACCCGTCAGGCCTCGTTCTGTGGCTGCTACAAACGGCTGTACACAAATTCACCTGCGTCCCTTGTCAACAGCTCCAAACACGGGTTGTTAACACTCAGTGGAGAACAAAGATTCTTACCTAAACAAAATCCCATGCAAACATCAACTTGTGCTTTTTGTGAAACACACTACAAGGATATACTATGTACGCTGAAAGGGATGTACATGTATCCACATGGCTGATAGAGACATTTCTACCAAATTGTTCCCATTTTTGTAATATGTTAAAGAAGTATCTTTTTAGAAACTGTATTACGCCTTTTGCTAGCATGCGGAAAACTTGCAGTAGAACATGGTCCAGCAAACTCTCAATTATCAGGGACAACGGGCTAGCAGGTTAACCGAGAGAAAGCAACTCACGAAGACAGTGTAACAGAGATAATGAAGAAAGAAAAAAAAGAAATGCAGCCAGCACTGACTCACATCAACCAAATACATACTATATGGAGATGAGCATGTCAAACTGGGCTATAATGCTTCCAAACCCACCTGCACCCAGGTAAGGTCCATCACAGCCTGGACTGTCTGCACCAGGAGAACACAGAGCTGACTTCCTAAGCAACTGAGCAGCTGGCTAGTCCATTTTCTGTTCCTTTAATTAAAATGCAAGGCACTGGCTAAATGGTAAACATTTAATTAGATTTGTCTCTATGTTTCAATATTAATAAAACACATGAAAAATGCATTAAGCGCCAGTTAATTGTGGGCTCTCCAAACATAGCTGTAAATGAGCAATTGTAATACCATTGGGCTGCGGTTCCCCAGGGATTGTCAGAGGGCTGATGCTTTTTAACATTACAGCCAAAGGTTTAAAAATTATTAAAAAATCCCAGGCAATAAAACATATGGATGACAGAAAAACTGAAATACCAGCAAATTACAGCAAAGAGCAACCAGTATTAGAGAGTGAGGCAGGCTGGTGCGTAAGTTGGAGTCACCCACACCAAATGTCTTCTATACAGTTAAATGTAAGATTGCATCTTTCAGAATAAAGCATTTAGGCTACATTTTCTGGAAAACAGAGAGTCTCTAAAACACAGATGTCACTGCCTGAACGACAGGTTCTTCATGTGAAGCTGAAACACAAAGGATACCATTTTTACTTCTCCAGGATATTGGTTAAACCAGTAATAAAATGCTACGCGCATTGTGGTTTCCGCCTTCTAAAAAAAAAACACATTGAAAAACACAGATATTTTACAGTAACGAGCAACTAAAATTATTCTGGGGCTGGAAAGAAAATCCTCACTGTGAGACACGTGAGAACCTCTATCTGTTTAGCTCATGAAAAAGAGATCAGGAGGTGAACTGATTACATGGTAAATGCCATTTCTGCAGGGAGAAAATGCTGGCTACAAGAGAGCTCTCTGAGCTAGCTGGAGAAGGGGTAACATGCAACAACATCTGCAATTTAAAACTGTGTCCAAATTCAAAATAAAGGCAGCTAGTCTTATTTCTTATAATTCTAGGGAAGTAACCAGCTTCCTGAGGGACGGCTGCACTCCTGCAAAGCTTCAGATGGTGCCAGGAGAGTGCACAGAGGACCAGAGCTCCACGTTCACCCGTCCCATGGTGGCGGGAGCTCCGGCCATGCCAGGGCTGGGGCTGCTTCTGATACCAAAGCCGGGTTGGATGATACGCTGCGGTGAGGAAAGCTACGGAGCTCAGTGCCAGGCAAGAAGATGATACTTCAGGGCCCCCGCATAGAAGAAATCAGAGCTAATGATGTTTCAAGGCTTCTTTTGCCCTTGAAAAATTCTATGAATCAATAGGTAAAAAACAGAGAAGGCATTTTAAAGCAGTGTTTCCCTCCAATACATCATGGGATTTATTGAATCACAGGTACACAGCTAAAGACCAAAAGCCTTTTTTCTTCCTATGCATCATGTAACAATGCAGAAGTACTTCTGCACAGCTCAGAAACTGTGTGTGCTCACGTTACCAGGTGCAATTAGAGACAAAGCAGTGACAGAGGAGTACTATGTTATGAATAGCAAGTAACTGAAGTTGTTCGACTCGAAAAATATCTTGCCAAAAATTCCAGCTTTTTTCACAGCTAACAGGGGCTCAGTCAAAAAGCCAGTTCAAGCCAAGGGAAATTTTTCCACAGATCTCACTGCACTCCAGAGTCTGAGCAGAAATTCCAGTTCAAGACAATACTTCAAAATGGGTTTAATTTTCACAGAGGTCAGTATTCACAACTCTGGGCACGTGCCAACATGCAGTGCTGCATTTTTCTCGAAAAGCAGCATTTTTTTAAACTTGAAAATGGAAAGTAATTTTTTTTTTTTTTTTAAGTATTTCAAAATTGATTTATTTGAGCTATGCTGTTAGCTATGGAAGTGACCTCAGTGCAATAATTCAAACCCTTCAGGCTTTTCTACGAAACAAAATCTTCAAGTAAAGCTCCTCCGAAAATTCTGATTTAATACTACAGCCCTTGTCAAATCCTGCAGAAGAGCTCACCTGGCACAACGTGGGGCTAAGTCCAGTTCCTGCTAAAAACAAAACCAAGGAGA
Source organism: Pampusana beccarii (assembly GCA_013399365.1). Taxonomy (NCBI): domain Eukaryota; kingdom Metazoa; phylum Chordata; class Aves; order Columbiformes; family Columbidae; genus Pampusana; species Pampusana beccarii. Next base: position 1,855,217 of record VWYH01000777.1, on the reverse strand, counting down.
ACACAGGGGGCACAGACCACAGCAAAAGGCTTTTCACTGGACTTTCCCTGAGGCTGGTCAGAGAGGAGCTGTCTACCAATCTAGAGGCATTTTAGGCAACAAGTCTAATCCTTATTTCCTGCTTATTTCTTGCACCATCACTAAGAACTGCACCTTAGGTTTCTAGGTCTGAAGGGCAGAGTCCTAGATCTTCAGTTAAGGGACTAAATCCAACAAGTGGATGTGGTAACAGGGGAATATATTCTTGCGAAGTGTGGCTCTAGCATGCTCAGCTAATGCTTGAATTCATGGCTTATTTCTGGAAGTAGAGAAAATAGATTTTCAGCTTTGCAGATACAAATTCAGTAGTATATACCTAAAGAGAAATTTTGTACCTTAGACAGTTAAGCGCTTCGAGATTCCCACTGCAAGGTGCCCAGCTTAAAAACCCGACACTGGTTGTGTTTCAGGTAAATGGAAGAGAAGGCTGCTTTCAAATTACAATTAATTTTAAAAGCTTTGGCTACAAGATGGCAGTATGGGAAGGATCTACAAACAGTAAATACTAGTATTATTGCAGCATATGAGTCAAAATGCCAGGTACGGAAGTATCTGTCCTCAGAGAGCTGAGGTGTGCATGGTCCCTGGTACCACATTTATTACATTTCAGCAGTACATGCCGAGCGCTGCGCCGGCAGCTACGGGCTGTATTCTTAACAGTAAGGCCGTGTAATTAAAGGCTTCTAACACAAGCTTTTCTGCATGCATTTGATCAGAACATGAAGCAACGGCTAGAATGCATTTCAAGCTAAAGCCAAAGCAAAAAGGAGAAGCAGCACTTAGGATTCATATGTCTGTAGTAATTCTACCATAGCGGTTAAGACGCTGTGGCCTTTTCAACTGGCTTCTTAACACTAATGTGACAATGCAAGCCTGTGAAAAAGGGAATCAGAAAAGCTTTATTCCTAGAGTTCACTGGCCATATTATCATCTGTCTAGCACTGATGTAAATTAAGGGGATTGTCAGAGCTGGTAGATCCAAGGTATGAAACAAGCACAGATGCAGGGGACTGATTTTATTTCAAAGCATCTTCATTTCACTCCACCCTTTTGTCTTCCTCCTCTGCTGATTGCCTAGGAGCGGTGGGGAGGGCTGCAAGTGAAATTATCCCTGAAGTGGCACCATTATCAGCTCTTCTGTCTGGCTGGGAAAGAGCAGCAGGGGCAGCTTGCACCATGGGCTCCCTCCTGGGGAAGATGCACAGGGAGAGCGGCTGAGCCCTGAGTGCAGACGTGTTGATACATGAGTGCTCCTGGTACAACAGGGCGTTTGTATCAACCTGCTGGAGTCTGCTCTGGTGCTGGCAAAAAAGCAGCACACGTATGTTGGGCTCTTCTCTGGAGGTGGGCACTTGTTCTTTTAGACATGGCAACACCTTAGGGGAGATTTCATGTGTGGCTGGAAACAATGCTGGCAATGCCAAAACACCAAACTGTTTCAGGCTTTAGGACCTGCTGGAATTATGAAGTGTCTGATTCTGACACTCATGGCAGGCCGCAGCCTTTTGTCCCCAAAGTATTCTTTTCCAGGGAGCACTACTGACATGGTCACGGTGAAACAGCCCTAACAATTCCTGGGGTACAACCTACCCTTCAGTCCTGTCAGTCAAGGCTAACACAGCACACAGGCCAATGCATCCACCTGGGTCTTGCATGAACACACATTTACACAGACTTTCCTAAATTACTACTGCTATGGACTTTGTTGAGCACGACACAGAAGATTTGGTTGGTTTCCATTCACAGACTGATGCAGCTTCTCTGACAGACCTTCTTCCTATCCTGTAAAGGTTTTTAGAGAAGCAGTAAAACCCACTCATTCTCTTCAAGATATTCTAACACAGAAAGTGCTAGTTTCCTTAGCATCTCTTGGACTTAGGATAGTCTCAGTAATGCCAAGCAATGGGTACTCACTCCATTCCAGGGAACTTAGCCAAGATTTGCATTTGATAGGAGGCACCTGAGACTTCCCGCAATTTAACGCAGTCACATAAAATAAACAGTAAATACGTATGCATGCTGGATCCAAAGCCAAGTGACTCAAAGTCTATGCAGAAAAGTACCAAAGACTTCATAATGCATTGAGCATCGGTTGCAGCAGTGGAAAAATAGCAAGGCTGGGCCCAGCAAGCATCCACACTGCCTAGCAGATTACAAAAAGTGACATGTGAGCCAAATTTGAGAAGCATATACCTTATTTAATGATAATCTATACTGATTTCCACTCTAGGGTTATAATTCAATGTTCATTTCTCCAAGTCCTTTCTGCACCAGAACAAATAAATTGTCTTAATTCTTTTGTGAGAAAACTCTTTCTCCTACCTCTTGACAGGTAGTAGTAAGGTTCCACATTTGAGTGATTTCATTTGAAGTCTTTATATACATATACATTTATATACATGCATGCACGCACACAGGGAAAGCTATTTAATTTTAGGCTATTTTAAACGGTGATTTCTGTACCTGAATTATTTGTTTCCCAAAGTCTTAACACCTTTGTTAAACCATTTAAGGCATTTGTTGGCTTTCTGTATAATGGGGTTTAAGTTTTCACCTATGTAAGTTGTGAAGATAGAAATGGTTTGGATTAGCTAATTTAATCAAATTTCACAGGACTCATCGATAGTATTGAGATGGAATCCTGTTTCTTGGAGGAGTCTTATGTTTATTAAATTAAATACAGTTCAACTGCACTCTGCTCCATCTCAAGTAAGGAAGAATAAAGCAAAATTTCGGTGGCTATCTTAATGAAGCTGCCTTGGCACATAGCTTTCAATCATCATTGAAATAACACTGTTTATCAGGTTTACCAAGCACAAATGGCAAAGCACAAATTGTTTCTTCCCTATATTCCAAAACAACTCAAAACGAATTTAAAAATGTTTTAAGAAAACTGGAGTTAGGTACATATATTCTTTCATCTCGCTGTGGAAGGTAATCTTTGCCTTTACTACTTTTAGGGTGTGATTCCAAAAGTACTCAGCACTGATCTAGTTCTGATTCCTCTGAAGTCACCAGTAAAACTTTTGCTAGCTCAAAAAGACAGTATTGATGTTGGTTGCTTTTCTGAAACCTCTTATTACCTTGCTGTTGCAGAAGCATTTTTCTGGAAGAACTGGCAAAGGTTAAAAGAAAACCTAACAGGAGAACAAAACAGAGTAACAACTAAGTCTTTTTCTTGTTGAAGTAATGACTCATAAAAGGGTACAGGCATTCCCTAACCTTCACAGGTTTTATCAGTTCTGCTTAGAACTGAATATCACCAGTGATGTGGCCTTTTAATATGCAAATAAGATAGCTGGCTGTATTACAACTATGCCAGGTTTCCAGCCAGAAGGCAGAAGAATTCAGCCTCAGCTCCAGAGTTGGAAGGTGGAGTAGCAGTGGGCGAAAACGAGTTTGACACCCCTGGGATAAGGCAAACAATTCAGAATGTCCCTATATCCACAATGCTCAGAACAGTGTGTCTGCTCTGGGGTCACTCCTGAGATCAGATACAAACTTCTTCCCAGGTTATATCTGAATTCCAACGCTGACACATCTTTAGAGTAGTGTTTAATGGCAGGGTATTCGTTCTGAATGGAATTCACTATATTATGGAATATTTTACCTAAACACTTCATATCACTGTCACCACCATTCACTAGAACTCATTACTGCTGCAAGAATCATCAAAATACTACTGAACGTGAATAACTCTAGGGAAGGGAAATAGAAGAAATGGATCAGACATTAATCAAAATACATAGGTACTCAAAATAGAGAAAACATATTAAAAACAGAGAAATGCTGGCTATATTGTGAAGACTACCATATCCTCTGTGAATTTTCTTTCTTCACAGATACACACAAGACAACAGAATAACTATTTCTTAGAGGCTCATTTCTCATCTAAAGTCAGGGTATCCGTGAGCTTGTACCATAATTACTCCAGCAGCTAATTATGATGCGATAGACAGATCATTGTGACTCAAGGACCAGACTGAGCAGCAGGAACAAATGCAAAGCAAACAATAACGGCTGTGCTTCCATGGCAGCACACTGGCTTTAGCAATAAATAGTAAAAAGAATTCACAGAAGAGAGAAAACAGATGACAGAAAATTCAGAAAATGTATGATATTCACAAATCCTCTCTACATAGTGTTTTTAAGATTAGACTAAGTGTTCTGACAAGCAGCATACAAACTTTGAAGAATGCAGTGACAAACACGGGGAAAATTTACAAATACAATTATCCGTAACAGAGGATCAGGGAAAACTAGTGGTCATATTTATACTCTTTCATGCTGAGCGGATGACAATGCTAAGAATAAAACCAGTACTTACATCCTGAGCTGCCATTTGTTGGAACCAAAGTGAAGTTGGAGGCCCAGGGGTTACGCACGATATCCTGCCAGTGAATGGTGTCTGCGAAGCAAAGAAATTTGTTCTGGCCAACATACACCCCTCCATTCAGTATTTCTGCATAAAAGAACAAGAGAACATACTTGTAAGAATGTAGACACACAGCTGATTAAATTTATTGCTGCTTTGTGTACTGGAGAGAGAGAGGGTGTGAAATTTAAATACAAAAAAATTCTCACTGTAATCTCACTTAATACTCTGAAAACTGGAGGGCAAGTAGCTTACAGTATTAGTAAATAGGAACCATTTATTTATATGCAGAAGTTGCTAGATGAGTTACTGAGTTTACCTGTTGTTCCAGCGCAATAAAGTGTGGAACAGTACTGTTATTTGTGGGTAAAATGTCCTTCAAGACTCAACAGACTTTAAAAACACAAGCGATCAACCACACTATGCTGTATTTCATTAACAGGTGTGAATGCTTAAAACAGACAGTAAACAAACGTTCTCTGCTGAGGAGGGATTTTCTGAGCCCACAGTACATAAGAAGGGTCCAGTCACCACAATGTCTGGGAAAGTATGTTTTTTGATCAGACTATGCTGCTGGAATACTATGACCCAAAATACTCAAATACTAAATTATCTATGATCCAAAACCACCACTGACATGCCTTGCTGGAAGCTTTGTGTCAAAGGAAGATGGTTTCTGAGCAGATAAAAGTTTGCCTTTTTTAGAAGAATAATCATGTTTATATCAGTTGGTGTAAAAAAAACGGCTTGTTCCCCTGTCTCGACAGACTTGATTTGTCAAATCTCAACACAAAAATGATCTTACAGCCGTCGGTTGTAGCATCAGGGTTTCCTCTGAAGCAATAACTTGGTTCTTGTTACCCTGTAAATTCTTGTTCAAATTCACCATTTATCTTCTTAACCTGGCTCTCATATTTCCAGAGCAAGACAATCCATGTGCGTTTCATTAAAGTTAACAGGAGCTATGCAGCTAAAACCTCCTGCACCGCTTAGTGTCAGAGATTCAAGAAAAAAAACGTTGAAGGTTAGTTACTAATCGCACCTTAGAATGGCATTAAGTGCTGCTATAGAGCCAGGAGTGTCACACTTCTCACAGAGACATGAAGAGTAAATCTTGACTATGGTAGCAATGGTTAAGGTCATCTGATAGTCCTGTCTCCCAAGAAAACCTTTAAAAGCTGTAGTGGGAATGCTAATGTTGACAAACAACAGGGAAGAAATTACTGCATTTTAAATTTTTTAAAAATTAATTTCAGTGTTTACAGGCTACAGCATGTAGAGGAGGCAGTCCCCAAGAAATGAATGTATTAAATAAAGGATCATTTATAAATACATCCTTCTACCATATTAATCAGTTCAAAGTATTATTAATACTATTTCTTAGAAACCTCTGGTTTAAAAGGTTGGCTTTTCAATGAAAAGGAGCTTAAAACGAAAACAATAATAATAATCTTATCTAGAAAAGAGTCCAGATTAGAGACATAGCAATGATCTGTCTGTATAATATTCTTATGATCCCTGAAAAAACCCATACAGCATCTGCTAGCAATTCTGCTCTGGAGAAAAAGTGGGACTCAGAAGAACACTTGAAAACACGACTAGTGATGATCTCTCTGTGTTGTGCCAGCTATACTGGATTACCTAATCCCTTATGGCACAGATTTTGATTAAAAATAACATCTAACAAACCACGAAAAACTGTAAAATACACATTCATAGCTTCTTAAACACTTGCACACAATTCCAAATAGTGTCACCATCAGTTGGTAAATCTGAACACCTGCCACTGGCATAATTTCTGGGTTTTAGAGCATTCACTGATGACAATACCTATCAAATTTTCTGCTAGGAACTTTGATGCATTCTTGTATAGCAGGCAGCATCTCATTCTAAAAGTAATTCTAATAGTTTCAAGTTGTGGAGAAATACTTTTTTTCAGCATGAAAGTAACCAGAACATGTCCCCTTTGTACTACAAGGAAAGCTGACAGGTTTCCTTGTGATTTACTAAAAGCAAACATGGAAAATGCTTGGACTTCTCTCATCCCTGAATAATGAGCGCTGTCCCTTCCGCCTTTCCCCAAAAACTTGATTCAGTATCTTTATTTGCCCTGCACTGTACCGTTTTTCACAGGTGACAGGATTAAAGTTTACAGGTCCCTTCATGTGGTGAGGCACTAATAAACCTGCATAAAAATAAGAAAGGTGTGCTCTTACAAATATTAAATAACCCTGAGTTGGAAGTTCAGTACAATCTTTAAAGTACTTGTGCTTGACTCTTCCTGTTCTGTGGGATACAGATTCAATCCCTGTCTACTTTCCCATTCCAACCTGCTATCCTGCTTTTCTTTATGCCGAGTCCTCGGCATGTGTAAATCAGCACAGATGCATCAGCTTCACTGACTTAAACTCAAATGCATTTTGCACTTCTCTGCCCCCTCTTAGCAAGAACAATGCCTGGAAAGACCTAATAAACCCTGTTACATGTTAAGCAAATGAAGCAGAAATGTAATCAATATACAATAGAGTTGCTGTATAATGAAGTCATCATCATAAAGTCATCTCATTTTAATTTACAGCACTGAAAGTGAGAGATAAAGGTAAACAACAAACAGGAGGAGAAGGCAGGCAGCTCTGCCTGTGCAGACACGCTAGCAAAGGAAGCCAGGCAAAAAACGCTTTCTCCCCTGCCTGCAACACCCGAGGTGCCCCTTTGCTCAACTCTTTCTGAGGCTGCAGCAGGAAAGAGAACGACAGGTCTCCTCGTGAATTTTGTGACTTCTACCGCGAAAAAAGAAGCTTGTTCAAGCCGAACAAGTGCTAAAAAGCACTGCTCACAGTGGAATGTACTTTAAATACCATTTTAGGGAGAGTATTTTTGTCTTCTAAAACCATTTTTTGTGGCACTAGAAAATTGTAAGTCTAAGTACATCACTGCTGCCTGGGGCAGGAGCCAGAGGACTCGGTGCTGTCAAGTGGTGCCTGCAATACCCACCGTACCACACCGGCAGCAAACGTTCCCCTTGGACTTCCACGCTGCTCAGGGACACCAAGGTACAAAAGGGGATTTCGAAGCACAAGTCCCACTGGCTGTCATTGGGAAAAGAGTTCCTAAAGGTGTCAGGTGATTTTGGATGCCTTCTTGTAAGGTACTGGTGGCCACACTTCAGTATAATGATTTCCCATTTTGGCACCAGGGCTGCGGCTGGTGCTCTGAGCAAAGGAGTAGCTCCATTTGATTCTGAAGTGAGTGCAAAATCTTATCATCTTCCTTACTAGAGCTATTTTATTGGCTTAAAAGTAGTATAACTCTGTAACCAAAGTTATATGAAAACAAATCAGCAAGCCCACTTGCCTCTGACTTCTGTCCTTACTTTGCTTATTGCTGCCAAATGATTGTGCGGAACTTATGTCTGCATATTATTAAAATTCTGTTAAATGGCTATTTATTCAGGAAGTTAAATCAGAAACGTATTGTCCATTATATCTGCTATTTTCTTGCTTCCATTAGCCCAGTGAATAACCAGAACCATTACCACGTAACTTGGGTAACTCACCATAAAAGAATACTAACAGAAGAAATGAAAACATACAGGTCCCTGGCAACCATGAAATACAAGTATCTTGCACTTTTCATAAAGCACCATGGAACACAGACAGGTACATCACACACACTTTATACTTAGTCTCCTAATTTCAAAAAGTGGCTAAATTCATAAAAACTATTCTAATAGAATGAGGTTGACTGAAGCCAGTGAAAATGCATTACTAGCCACCAGAAGCTTAAGATCCCCGTAAATAAGACAAAGGGACACAAGCTCTACAAGTGTGTTGTCTTTTTAGATCAGAGATGGAAATAATCATCTTCATCCATCTGTTAAAAGGGCATTTTCTTCAGCTGACTTTTTCTTGTGTATAATGTAATCCCTCACGGTCTGTTATCTAATTACTAGTGTGGATTAAATTGGCAAAACATGTTCACATTGTGCAACATATGCCAAAGTACAAGTAACTTGTGTGTGTTGATATGCAGTGAGGCTGTAGGAAACTATTTAGCAACAGACACTGGTTCTAAAATTGTTTATAAAATTGTTATTGCTATTCAAGGTTGCAAATTAAAAGCTCTTCTCTGGTGCTATGAAGCCAGCTGCCACGATGAACTGGAAGAAGGCACAGTGAGAGGGAAAAGAACTAGCTCTAAAGTGGGCAGAGAAAGGGCAAGGATTTAATTTGGAAAAACTGTTAGGCATGTCCACTGTAATCACCTCAAAAGCAAAGCAGAAAATACCTTATACCTTCCAAGCTGATTGTCTGCTAAGGAAACAGCTGTCTTTTACACCACGCCATGTAGAGGTGTGTACTGTGCACATACATATCACATAGTGCATGTTGACTATACCCTAATTTCCAAGGTCAGCCTCAATTAGAACTGAAGCACCTTTGCATGCTCTTTGCTGCGTCTTTGCCATCATCACTCAGGTGACGGGGATATGTTGTCATATACTGTATCACTCTCAAAACACTGCCGTGTTTCTCCCAAGATGCTGGATGCATTATCTGAAGATGGCTTTGGCCTGGAAATTTCATGCCAAACCAAGTCTTTTGATCTCTTAGCACAGTCGATTGCTGGTGACCCACTGGGAAAGCACTTCAGGTCCATCATTAATAAGCTGTGTCTTAAAGGGTAATGAGAACTGGGTGCTTTAGGAGACAATAGCTCATCCATCATCAATCAAGATCTGAAGTTTTTATACAGATGATTTAAGAAGAGTTGGACTGTGTAAAATTGAAATGTCACATTTGTACTGGGAGATGGGGGGAGCTTCGTAATGAAAATGAGAGTTTTAACCTTCTCCATTTCAGCTCAATGACCATACTCTAAAGCTCATGGATGTGGAATTTGTGTACCAGCTAGAAGCCACGGACAGCCTTCGATCTCAATTATACAATTTCAAGTAAAGATTATGTGGGTCATTAGCTGGAAGTCAGTTTCAAGGCTTGATGGTAACAGCAAGATATTCTTTATTTTTATCAAAAGCATTCAGTGTTATGTGCAGCCTGTGGGTCTGTACTTCCAACTGCTCAATAACTAAGAACGCTGGATTGTAGCACCTGAGCATAAATCTTGCAAAACTAGCTACCTATTTTGCTGCTTAAATAAAAATGGAGTAATTTCATTACCTTACGCTGAGTTTAATGGAGTACCTTTTCACCATTTCACTGCAAATGTGTGTGAAGATGGACTCACAGGGTCCTTGCGAGTCATTTAGCTACTTCATTAAAGGACAACAGGCTCTGGTCAACTCTTTCTTTAGTAATCTCCCCAAAGGGAGTATCTGTTTTATGAACAGGTTCAGCCATATTAAACCAACTCAAAGAAGCCATTTGTTTCTGCTCAGATTATTCCTCTGTCCCTGAATGCCCTCAATTCTTCTTTCTCACAGCCTTATCAAAATTAAAACATCCAACCATTTGGCTACTTCGTAAAAGGAAAAACTTTGCAGTAAACATGCCAGATTTACAATACATATTCCATTACCACCCTGTTCTCATAGAAGTGCAAGTTGGTGTCAGGCTAATGGGCCCCATTTCACTTTGCACCCTGAGCAGTTATTGAGACCCTAAGGCACATAAAACGCAGCCACATGGCCCCAAAAGGTTCACTGCATGGAGAAAGTAATCCAAAATACTACGGGAGGCAGTAGAAACAGCTAAATCAAACAAATATCACAAAAAACCCTTACGCATACAAAAGCGAAGAAAACGGTTGACCACAACAGTTTCTGCCTACTTGGATCTTGACTCAGAGAGGCAGAAAAGGGCCTGGCAGACCTTGCGGGTGGTGAGACGGACGTGAGTCAGCAGTGCATGATGAAGGGTGATCCCACTGCAGGCTGCAGAAGCAGAGCCAGCAGGCGAGGGAGGTGACGATGCCCATCTGCTGGGCACTCATGAAGGTGCATCTGAAGCACTGGGTACCTTTTGGGCACCCCAGCACAACACGGTTGTTGCCAAACTACAAGAGAGTCCAGGGAAGGACCACTATTATGGGCTGGAGGACTGTCACTCAAGGAGAGGTGAGAGGACCTGGGCTTGCCCAGCATGAAGAAGGGATGACTGGGGCGGGGGGACACCTGCCTGCAGATTGCCTTTACCTAAAGGAGGGCTACGGGGGAACACAGAGCCAGACTCTTCTCAGAAGTGCACAGCTTAAGGACAAGAGGCAATGGGCACAAGCTGCAATGTGGAAAACCCCGACTAAACATCAGAAAAACATTCTTCACAGCAAGAGCAGTTAAGCACAGCAGCAGACTGACCAGAGACATGGTGCTGTCTCCTGTTGTAGAGATTTTCATAAACAATGAACAACCTGATCCTTGTCTGAAGTTAGTCCTGCTCTGAACGGAAGACTGGACCAGATGACCTCCAGATATCCCTTCCAAGCTGTATTATATGATTCTATGATTATTAATCATCTGCCATAACAGTACTTACTCTATAAGCAATCCATTCTCTCCACTTTTATTAAGCATACTTCATTTTAAATTTTTATCTACTGATAAGTATTCGATGATGCAAAACACATATCTGGAATATAACGTATTTGAAAGCATGTCACATGTGTGTGTAAAGAAGTGCTACAGTATTTGAAACACAGAACCTTTGTCACCATTACTGTACTCCATTTCACGCAAAGAGAACGTCTGGACTAAGAAACATTACAGCTTTCAGTATGAAAGAACTGGTGCCCTTCAATCTTTTGATTTTTGTTAGCCAAAAGAAAATCATGTTCATTTAAGTCACTGTAATGAATCACTGATGAGTTTCAAATTACTGTCTATGGAGTGCATGACACATCTCCAGCTCACCGCAGAAGGCACGCTCTTGAGCTCAGTAAGAGCAGCAATATGCCAACAGCCAGAAATGAGCAGTCAGTGCATTGACAGGAGCTGTGACTTCACACTCAGGTAGCACAGCCCTACCCCATGGAGGTACCTGGGTCCAGGTTAGCAGTGACTGCGCGCTCAGGAAGATGGGAGCCGCTTCCACAGTGCACGGGTGTGTGCCTCTTCACCGAGTCCTCCAGTAAGTGTTTTTCTTTCAGTTGCTCCAAAACCCATACCTCTGAGTACGGGCTTCAGCAAGGAAGCACAGCTGTGGGCATCTGATTATTCAAAAGTTACTGAAACCTGCTGAATCCAAAATAAATCATCTCTCTTCCGCCCTGTTCTTATTCTTTGGCAGAAAGCCAGCAGAAGGTGCAGAAGGGGAGATGATGTGCAGCACACTGGGTGCACCAAAAGGGCAAACAAAGTCTCCCTGGTGTCCCAGCAGGCTGCAGAGAGCCTAAAGGCTCTGACAGAGACGCCAATACTGAAATTCATTTCTGTTGTCTGGATATCTTTAATGGTGAGCATCCTGGGGGACATCATCTGGTATAGTAACCCACAGAAGATGTATGAGCACTTGCCTTGCAGTCTTTTATGACACAGACGCTGCTTTCTGTGTCAGGCATCCTCTAAATCTATTCAGTGAACACTTAACAGACCCCAATGTCACTTATTCTGCCCTCTTGAAAGGCTGCCCATGCCCTACAGCTGCAACACCTTGATCTGTCACCCTGATCAGCCTCTGCAAAGGTGCAGCAACAATGCACAACCGAACCACCCTTCCTGGCCCTCCACAATGGTTTCACATAAACTTCTCTAGAGCTTTTGCTGCGATTGAAGTGTTTCTCTAGATGAATGGTTTCTGCTCGTGAGGGGCAGTATGTTTGATTGCCAGCCCTTTAGCAACATGAGTGGTTTCCAGCAGAGTTTCCTAGTGCCTCCAGGGGGTTTCCATTGGCTGCAAATTCACCCACAAACTCTACGGAGAACCACCTGTCAAGGCTCCCTAGGGGTAAGACTGCAGACTGATCCTTCAGGTGTCCTCCTTCCCCTACAGCTCTGCTATTTCAGAGTTCTGGTGCACAATACTGGGATCTCACTGTCCCACTGCTCCAACAGGGACTCATCCCACCTCCTTCCTTCCTTGATCTCAAGGGCAGGCAGCCAACAGGCAAGGGAGTCTGAAGAAACATGGGGCAGCAGTGGAGAGCATGTCCTGTTCCAGGTCAGAACAGTGAAAGCTGGTGCTTGGAGCCACCCAATAGGTATGAGGTCCATTGAGCCAAACTGAACCCTTAAGGAACCCAGCTCTCCACTGCTTTACATTCTATATCAGCTATGTGGGCTAAATTGGAAAAATGGCTCTGAGAGTACTTATTTTTATTTTTTTTTCCCCTAAACTTTGCTCCTTTCCTTACGGGATGGTCATATAATTTCTCCACCCATGCTGAGGCTACATACTTTGACAGATTCTCTTCTGTGTTGCCAAGACAGACGCGAGCATTTAAAATGCCTCTCCTTGTCAGGGCATTTGCTTTATAATAATTCGTTCAAACCTGCAATGTTTCATGTCTGCTGGTGGTAGCTCTCAATTTATGTTTTCCATCTGCTGAGATATGTGACCGTGAGACTACTGTGTCCCTGTTCTCCTGGCATCAGCTCTTTGTAAGAGTCCTCTTGCAAGTAAATGTTGCATGACCGTTTGTCTGCCATTGCTGCTGCACCCTTTCCAAGTGGGGTTTTCACATGGAAGTCAAACAGCAGTAGGAACAGAAACCTCAGCAGGGCTAGGGGCAACTGAACGTAGCAGGGTTTCCCTGAAGCATCCCCAGGAGCTTCAACTCTGGCATTATTTGGTGGTATATTTTTAAATTCTTTTCATACAACCGCTGACAAATTCAAGACGACTGCTTTCTATCCCAAGCACATCTGGCACTCAGGCCATGCACTTGGCAAACAGACCGATGGCCTTCTGTCTTGGAGCGTAAGTGCCTCAAGTACGTCCTGGTTGGCATCAACATGCAGAAATTCCTTCTCCCTTTGAAAAAAATAGTTAAGATCTGGATGTGGTGGTAATTTCCTCGATTTTCTGAAAGGCTGTAAAAAATTACTGGCTCCATAGAGCCCTTCTCTTTCAAAACTGTCATAATGTGGCTTGGAATAATCCTGGAAGGGTGCCCAGACCCACGTCCAGCTGCATCCTGCGTTTCAGTACAAGTATTTGCATAGGGGCTGGTAATTGGCATGCAGCTGGTTTTGTGCCAGCTCCAGCAATTGCATAACCTAACTAATCTTTTTTTTTTCTAGGCTCGAAAGAGGCGTCTGTGTCCGCTGAGCTTACAATTTCTATATGGGATCTGTTCAAGTACGCTCTCACATTTCTATGCCACATTGTTAACCTCTCCTGAGATACAGCGTCAACTCTTCGAAGAGGAATTTAAATTGAAATTTGTCTGAGGTGGGAAGTGCCTGCGCCTTTCCCCGGCTCTCTTGTACTGAAACTGTGTGAATGACATGCTGAAAATCCTCCTCCCGCACAGAGGACTGTGAAGTGACTTTTCTTTGGCTCCTTGGAGCTGTAAGGACCTTGGATTGGTTTTCCCTCCCAGGGCTGTGACTGGGGACAGCCAGCAAGCCAAAAGTAGGCCCATAAACTGAGAGGCATGCATGTTAATCACAGCAATCAGTAAGGCCTTTGTAAGTTAATGAGTTTGATAAGGTCTGAGCCTGAAGCATCCCAACTCATATTTTTTCCCCTTTTATTTCTGTAATTGCTCAGAGGTGACTGTCAGTCCTGCGTTTTACTTTCGTGTGCACACTAAATTCAGGTTTCAAATCTGACAGGATGTCAGGGAACCTCTCCAGGCTGCTGAGCTGCTGACCCGGTGGAAACACAGCTGACGTGTTCCTGCTAACTGTTCTCCCTCCCCAAAACTCACATGCCCTCTCTGGTCATCGTGTTTGACCGCATCCTTTTTGACCTTAATTATGCTGCTGTTCTGTGCATCTTTTACAAGGTAGGAATGAAACAGTGGCGACAACTAAAATGCGGCTGTTACATAAAAAAAACAAAACAAAACAAAACAAGAATTCAGGCCAGTTTTCCTTATAACTGCTAAGCTCAAACCAGGTGCTTAGGTGAGGTGAATAAGCACATGTGAATTCATGCAAAATAACCACTTTGGATAGCAGGAGCTAAAGTGATGGGTGGCAAGGTCCTAAGCACAAGAGAGAGTCCAGGGTTAGTTCATTTAAGATTAGCAACACCTCAAGTGTTCTCCAGTCCTTCTGCCCACTCTTAAATATGAGCCCTTCTCATCTTCCACCAATCCTAATTCTATGAAGGCCTCATCCTACGCACTTAGCTTCTCAAAAGCCACAACGGAAACATTATCTTCTTTCTTTCCATCAATATGTTTTTGCAACCAACATGGTTGCAACCGTTCCCAAACACACCTCTTCCTTTTCCCAGCAGATGAACTGCATTGCACCCGAGCTGCTCCCGGTTATGATGCAGTAGATAAGGCTAACGCTGTGGCCTGGAGTGACATGGAAGTAAAACTGCCGTGAGATCTGTGCCTCCATCAGCAGAGGACACACTCTGCTTCTGGTAGTGGCTCGTCACACAGTGGACAGTTGTTTCCGCTCTGTACTCACACAACCTCGGCAGGAACGGGGGTGGCTTTCCTTGTCATATTTGATAGCAGAATACACTTTCTTCCCGGAAAAAAGGATCGGTTGCTTCCAAGCATTTTACCGCTCTGCAGTTACACTAGTCCGAACAGTTTCTGTCTGCAGGCAGCCAGAGCGCACAGTTTGTCCTTGTCTACACTCCAGCTAAACTGCAGCTGGCACTGATTGATGATATTTATTTCAGTGAGATCATTTTTAATAATGTAGACAACAGGAGGGAAGATTAAGCGCCCAGACCCACCAATTCTGCCATACTAACTGCTATCCTTAGCATTAAGAACAAGTCTTAGTAATTTTTTGCCAAAGAGCGTCCCAAATAACCCTACACAAGAGAGGGAGAACACACAAACAGACCACGGGCTTCAAATAGAGTAGCTGAGGGTAAAACAAAGGAGCTATTCTGGCTTCAAGGCTCAGCTGGGGAGGGTTCAAGCCTGAATCTCTGCCCCTGCATTGCCCACGGTTAGCTCTGTGGCTCTTCTTACCATTGCCATGCATCTCCGGCACAATTTAGAAATAGATAGATAGATAGATAGATAGACAGACAGATAGATAGATGTAAGAGATATCCCAAATGATCATTTCTTTCTCAGTCCAGTGAGTGCTGTGCCCCAGAACTGAATACATTTTGGTAAAGGAACAGGAAAATTCTTCCAGTGAAATATAGGGGGGAAAGTATATTCTTCTGAGTTATTATAACTTCTTTTTTTCACTTTAATAGCTTGTCTTTCGCTTGATCTTCAGAAGTTCTTGCTCAAATTACATGGGCAGTCAATGTAAGGCTGCAAAAGTTATATACCTGGCTATTCCCGGTCTTCAAAGGCTACAAAACATCTGTTGGTTGGCAGGAGCAATTAATTAGCTAAATTGAAAAGATGGTTCCTTTTTACAAAGGCTTGGATGAAGCAGGGGAGGGGGAGATGGCTCCAGGGAAGTGAAGCCTTGTGAAAGCCTGTAAGCTGTGTGCCTCTGGGCAAATTCCCAAAGCTGAAATCTCAATGAATTTAATGGCTCTTAATTCCACAGTATTTCTAATTACAGACAAGAGAAGGTAACAAGATGTGATGTAAATGTTTAAATGAAAATAAAGAAAATAAAAAGCCTGTCAAATTTACCAGCCGGTCTCCCAGACACAGCTCCCCACACACCGAGCATCCGGGTGGGTGCTCCGAGCAACTGAGCCCACGGACACAGTGACAGCAGAGGAAAATATAATAGCTCCCAAACCATGCTCCCCACATCGTTCCTAATGAAGAAGACCTTCTCTTTCAGTGCAGGGAAGCAGCCTTCCTCCCCACCGCAGTCTTCCTCTCCCTGCCCCAGAGCATGTGGCAGCCACACAGGAGCTGCTGCCAAAGCACCTTCCCCTGTGTCCCCTGCCCATTTCTGCCCATTCTCTGAGCTGCAGGAGAAAGCAAAAGGCCAGCGCTCTTGCCCACAGAGAAGAGAGGCGGTTTGTTAAACGCCATTGCCAATGTCTCACCTACCCTATTAGAAGCTGTCATTTTCCCGTCATAAGCTCAAGTGAAGATTCTCACTCCTGCAGGGCGAGGGGCCTGACGGTAATTGGGAGAATTCTGTGGCTGCAAAGCATGTCAGACAAGAGGACAGAGCGAAGTTGGGTAACTCCACGGACCACTTCGCAGGGAAGGGATGGGAAAGGGCAGTTAAGCTGCGTGTTCTGATGTGAACAAAACCTATTCCAGGTTTTCAGACTGTTAATCACCGGCTCCATTTTTCAACATACACAACGATCTTGACTTTTCCTTTGCCCCCATTTTACACCATTTTAGAATTAAATTATTAGAAAACAGTTCTGTGAATGATCCATGTGTCAGCTGGAAACAGCTGTAAATCACTACCAAGGGACAAGCAGACAATCCCCTGAGCACCCTCCATTTCTGCAGACAAAAAAACTGGAAAAGTCCCACCAGGAGCCAAGCCTGGGGTGCAGTGTGGTGGTGCAGCATTGCTGGCCACCCCCACCGACAGGCCAGAGGATGAACGCCCATCGTGCAGCAGCTTGTGGGACCATCTCCAGCCCCCCTGCCTCTGGGTTAAGCCAGCTGGTGGGGGAGGAGGGAAGGAGCTGAAAAAGGTTGCAAGAGGCACAGCATAAAATTCAACCTTAGGCTTCTGGGCAATACCCTTAGCACAAATCACAGCCTGTGCATGAAAAGCGTATCTCCTTTCACATAGAGAGAGGAGAAATTCCTAAAACACATAACAAATATGACCCACTGATGATGTACCAGAGCAAGAGGTACCATGCACAGAGGCATGTCTGAGTGATATTTGGAAATGACACAGCTGATTTATCTACATTTTGGAAAGACCTCAGATGAATTGGACCAACATCATCTTAAAACCATATTGGTAATTATGGACTTACAGGTTTGGGGTGGTTTTTGTCTGTTTTTTAAGGCACTGGTGTTTTTCCAAGTGAAGTTTTCCCACTACTGACTGTGTCAGTCTCCTGTCTCATCACCCTTCTGACTCAACACCAGCTCAGTGGTTCAACAAAGCTCCCACTGGGGCACTGTGTGGGGTGCACACGTGTTGCCAACTCTGGTCTACAGTTTTCAGATGCTGAGCTGTTTTTCACTCAAATGCTGCCAGATGCTTTCCAGGGAAGCTTAGGATTGTTAAGAACAACAGAAGGAATTTTTGCAAACAAACAATATTCCTTCTCCTCCTTTCCCAAGGACACACTGCGATTTGACAAGAAGCAGCACATTCTTTACGATGGGGCTTGGTGCTCAGGCCTAGCACAGCAGCATGTCCATGGCATCCATCTCTCCTGTGAATTTGCCTTGTGTGAGAAGTTCTCCAAGGAGTAGGCTGGACAGCTGGGGAAGGAGGAGTTGGGATCAAGCAAGAATTTGGATAAGCAACCTCAGCTCAGGCTCCTTTCCCTCCTCAAGCCCTGTGAAGCACTCCGTCTGCACGAATATCAGCTCAGTATGAGCTAGCTCAAGCCTTGCCCCTTCCCATAATGTGAACAGAGGAGAAAATGTCCTTGACTGCCTGCCAGTGCTTGTCACAAGAGGGACAAAGTATTCAGGGCTCCAGCAGGCACTCTGAGATCTCTGGATTCACACATTTCCTGGTCTGGGATGGAAAACATAGCTCCGAGCAGCTCTAAGGAGCTGTCAGTGCTGTCAGGACCCGACGGCCGCTGCCACAGGTGCTGATGCCTCTCTTGCACTTGCTGTTCTTCACCTGCTTTTGAGTTATGGAAGAGGTGACTTAAATCCGAACAAGCTTGAACCTGAACTCTCTGTTCACAGTTGCCTAATCTGACACAGAGATGACTGCCTCAACGGAGAAATGCAACTGCTAAAACACCAGCTGCTTCTCCCAAGCGCATTGTGTGCCATGCTGGACACGGCCACTGCAGCAGGCTGAACTGCCCCACACACTGCCCACTCCCCCTGCGCCCCCCCGGACACTGCCCACTCTCCCCAAACCACGCAGTACATTGGTAACTGCGTCTCACTCAGGAGCCACATCCTCTGCTTCACTGCTCTGGCACAGCAGACAGAAATCAGAAGTCCTGGCATCTCTTATCTGTACCTAACTCTCAGCATGCCCTGACCTTGCATCCTTCAAAGGCCACAGCAGCACCCATAATGTAAATTAAACCTAACATATTGCACGTAGGTACCTGGAGGGGTCTTAAAGAAATCTCAGCTAAGAAAAAACCACAGAGGTATTCACTGCACTCATTTACAAGAAGACAGAAGGAAAACGTGGCCACATATCCATCAAATACACAGAAGAAAAACCTTATGATGATGAAACAACCACCTATAATTTTTTCTTTGGTGATTTTGATGCCTTTTCAGGAATAATTAGCCTTTCCAAGCGTATGAAATGTTTCTTGCCAGACAAGAATAAACGGGAGACTAAATATGTTTCAACGCTGCGGAAAAAAAAAAATAATAAAAAAAATCAGATCTGTTCAGTCATGAGGTTCCTGTACATTTTCCCTTTAAGCCCATAACTCAGTTTTATATTTACTTTGTTAATTAAAACTGAGATTTATTAAATTTGTAACTTAAAAATCCAATAAAGAAGAAGCCACCATAGGCAGAAGCATTTCCCTTGGTATAGCTGTTATAGTAGGCTATCAATCAGCTATGAACACAGATACACAAATTGACTGTTCCTATCAGAAAATGATAAAACAACATCCCACTGATGTAGGAAAGTTTTGCTTATCAGCACCATGTGTCCTTATTCCACAAAATACAGAACAATGTTCCATACAGGCAAATTCAAGCATGAGGTATTTTTCCTCTGAGATACTCCCTACGCTGTATTATTATTATTCCAGTAATACCTATCTCAAATTAATTCAGTGCAAGTATCCTGGATGCAGAGAAATTGGAGTAGATAGCACTCTATACATAAGGGATACCAAAACCACACTGTTCTTTACCTCAGAAGTTTTTCCAATAATTTTAGACCTGTTCATTAAATAACCAATGCTCTTTGCCTGAGCAAGCAAGACACCGAACGAAAAAGAAACCCTGAAGAGAAATAGTGCAATCCTGCCCTGACAGCTTTCATGTGCTTCCCGTTGCTAAGGGGTAAAGCAAGTGCTTGCTTGGGATGAATTTATCACCGAGCTCTTCTGCAGAGCCTGTTGGGCCGGACAGGAGGTACGGCAGAAACTGGATGGGATGTTAAGATGCATTTCTTCCATGCTCCTCCCTCACTGCTTTAAAAATACATAAGGAAGGGAGAGGAGTCTTTAACTTTTAACCTTGCTATATATTTGCAGAAGGACGCACCAACTTCACAAGTTTCTCTTTGTTTGTTGATTCATTGTGTCATTAAACTTGTGCTTAAAACTCAATGAATTGCTGAAAAACCCTGTGTGTGTGTCAGCGCCTTTCTAAATAACACAGATTCAGGGTTCTTAAATGGTATCGTACTAGCAACAGTACTAGCAACAAATGGTATTGTACTAGCAACAGTAAAAACGAAAGCCTGGCCTAATTATACGAATTATCACAGTAAATATTTAGGACTGAATATGGCTTTTGTGTGGTACTCAACAGTGGTAATACGTATGAGATGAAACTTCTAATGAACCTTACCCATTCTCTTGCATGAAAAATTAACTTTTAGGCTTAGAGTTTCTTCACTCTATGCAAGTGAAATTTCTCAGACTGCAAACATGTTTTGCTGTAGCTCCCAAATGTTTTCATTTATTTGCTGTGATCGTTTGCGCAAGTAAATTCCTGCTCAAGAGAAAATCAGAACATCTCAGATACCAACATAAAAGAGTTTGCATATCACTTCAAACCAGAAAAATCCACGTGCGTGACCTGAAATGTCTCCCACTGCATATTTTGGCATATGGGAGGTACAATAATTCCACCAAGAGCCAGAAATGAATGCCAGGACCATTGGGACCAGCCACCATGCCCTTCCAAGAACAACTAGATTTAACTCCCCTCAATGGTTATACCAGCACCTCCTAGATAAACATGATCAGCAAAAATATCTATTGTGCTATTTTGATTGAAAGATAAAATAATGTTTTTAAAAAAAGTTTTACAGTGATACACCAACAGGGCATCAGCCTGGTTGCAAACTACTCCAAGCTATAGTTACATCAAGTACAGCTCTTTCCATATTCTGAAACCACTGGGTCTCATGCCTATTTGTGCAGCTGAGGAACGCACCCTTTTACCATTTCAAATGTTGTTTATAGTATTTCATTTGACAAAAATATAAAGTAACCCTGGGTCACTTGAAAATATTTCTACCACCACTGAGGGTTTTTTTTCTGAAAAGTATCAGTGCTCATACATATTATTAATATATTACTTGTTAGTACAAAATGGACTTGAAGGCCAATAAGTGGGGTGATCCATTTAAAGGCCAAATAAAATGTACTAAGGCAAATAAAAATACAAGAAACCCAAGACAATTTTTAAATAATCAAGGCCTTCAGGAAAACAAATTAATATCCAAACAACTATAATTCCTGAACTGTTTCTTAGCCAAGACAACTTAGTGACTCAGCTCCCAGCCTGGCAATTAGAAATTGGCAAAGTACTTGATTGATACAATAACAGTACTTAAATTAATGAAGCAGATAACGCCTATAATCAAGGAGAAAAACCTAGAAAGGGTCTAGGTAGCATGTTATTACACCACAAAGGAGTTGATTTGTTTTGATTTCACTTGTGCCTCAGTATGTTTACTAAATGTGGTTCATTTTATAGGGACTTTCAACTCTTTATGCACACAGCAATTTCCATTAAAATGCCAACTCGGTTAATGATAAATCCCAGAGAATTTGCAAGTTTATGGGATGTGAAACCTATAGAAAATTTCAGTTGCCTCTCCCTAAAGCTGTTGCTGACTATTTAGCGGCAATCAGTTGGCAGACCAGAATTTCAGAACTGCTCGGATCTGGTGCGGGTAGAAAACAAACGGAAGGATTCACACATCAAAATGAGCTCTCTGGAAACAGTTCCCTTTTCTCATTGAGTTCAAACTCTGTTCTCGGATGTTTATGACCACTTAGCACATTCACGGATCTATGACAGCAAGCAGTTTACGATGGATTTTACACCACGCCTGGTGACCCACTAGCACGCTGCCTCTTCTCAGGGATGGGAACATTCAGTGGTCTCTGGTGGAGCTGCAGGCTCCTATCGGGGAACATTTCAGGGCTTATTGCAATTGGCCTTTTGCCAACTTCCCACAGAAAAAGCCGGACTAACGGGAAGATTTATCACCAGGCCCTGACACTTCATATTTCTCCATCACTGGCAGGACCATCATCCTTCAAAAGTCCATTTCCAACTCAGCTGTCTGAGAAGAATGAAAAATCATTCTCCTATAAAGTCTAAGCAAGTAAAAAAAAAGATAAATGGATTTGATCTAATTTAAAAGTTGTTGAAGATGTAAAATGACATGAGAAGAGACAAGTAGTAGTTTATTTAGGACAGCAGCCTAAGGCATTGGCTTAAATGCTCCTCTTTGTTAAACGTGGGAAAGCGGTCTTTTCCAAAGCTTTACTTCTATACGGGATTCATATTATAGAGATAACCTTGGTATAGATATCATGTCCTTTGCTCTAGCACCTGTCACAGACACTTTCTTGTCTTGCCAAGCTCTCGAGGGGCATGCCTGCTCTCTGGAGTAGCAAACAGAAGGCATCTGTCAGAGTGCCAGAGGTTGTTATTAAAAACAAATGGAGAAATAACAACAAAATGAAGAAACACTTAGTGCTTGGGAACCTCTGCCAAAACCTCTCCAGTTTAAGATGTCACTGTTGCTGTAACAAAAGGAGTAAATGAAACACACTTACACATGCCAGAGTCGCTGTCTTCATTAATTGTTGAATCAATTCCTGGCTTTATTAATTATCTAGTGCTCCACTGTATTCAAAGAATAAATACCACCACTCAAAAAAGTCCCCAAAACTTCATAAGCTCTGCGAAAAGTATATTTTTTCAAAGGATGCAAAACCACGCCTTTTATCCAATACGTAAACCAAATATGACACCTAAGCCTTTAAAATCAAATGTCACACATTTCTTTAGTTTATTTAAAGAGCAACATGCATCTACCAGAAAAGAAAGAGGGAGAGAGAAGGGCAGTTGTGCACACACTCGGAGCTCTGAAGTACTATACATCTATATTACGCAGACAGGGAAAACCCAAAGGATTCAAGCTCTAACACCTCCACTTTCCATAATCCAGGCAGATTACATGATCGACATATTGCAACATAAAGGTCCCATTCAGAGCACATCTGCCAAAAATATACGGACGTGCAACAGAATCACAGAAGCTATTTGATCTAATTTGCTTCTTTTGCCATCACTCTGATGCCAGAGGCCAACTGAGAGCCCTGGCACCCAACTGGCTTTGCCATGTTGCTCAAGTGGGAGCAGAGACCTGAATGACTGAGGGACGAGCTCCACCGACTTGTGCAGAAGCACTGCGGTGGGCAGGTTCCACGTTTTGTGGAAGCTGCTTTTTCCTCAACAGACACTGAGTGTTAGCTTAAAAACGCTGAAACGAAATCTGAAGTCCCTGCAACACATCCCAGACGCTAAAGTCAATAATACAGTCAATGATGAAAGACCCAGTTTCTCCTTCCCCGCTGGTAACACGGCACACGCTCAGCTCACCGTCCAAGCGCTGCTGCCTCTCTCCTCGCACGTGTCTCTCAGATGCAGTTCCAGAATGAAGCTCCCATTGATTCCTACTTTCTACAGACTGCTGGGTCAAACACTCTACCTACTTATTTATGGCCGGAGGTTTTTAGGTAATGAAAAACAAAACAACACTCAAAAACCATAAAATGTCCTATTTTCTCCTTCTCCCTTATACACACTCACTTAGCAGAACTTCAGCCCAGGGAGATCTGAAATCCATTCCAAGCATCACTGAAGACACCACTTTTAAAACAGGAAAGCCATAGCTACAGTATTTGACACTGCAAGGCTTTTTGCTTAACACTGGTTTTTGCAGACCCGTGAGGTTTCTAGTCCAGAAGCCAAAACTGGCAGCACCCTGCCCATGGTATTTCTGGTGCAAAGGCCACAAAGAACAAGCTTCTGATGACAAGAACCATTACAAGGCAATTTCTAACACCACCAGCTCTTTGCAGCATTCTTCTTTTTGTCTCATAGTACGTATCGATGAACAACAAAAGAAGTTAGAGCTGCAGGATCACAAGATCATGAGAAAACACTCAAAATCTACAAAGTGTAGTTTCAACACGGGATTTTAAATGTTCAACTCTGAAACAATTAAAATAGCCTCCTGAAATGTCAGTAGTACCATAAGAATATGGGTGTGCAGGTAGTCAGGAATGTATCTTCTCATCAAAACGAAGCTACTCTTGGCAAGTTTTATCAATACAACATTTTCCTAATATTATAACTGACTGAAGTAAATAAAGTCAATTGTAACTTGTAAGATTTTAATTTCTTGATTAATTCCAGGCATAAGTAATTATGGCTTGCACACTGATTTTATCCTTTATTTAGGACTATGCATAAGAGAGGTAGTAACACAAGAAACCAGTAACTTACTACAGCTCGGAAAGAGGTGAAGCAGCTGATGCATTCAAGGAACCAGATGTTCTTGTAACTACTCGTAAAACCGAGTTGAAGCCATCTGGTCTCAGTGCTTTGCCACTTGGAAGATGTGATACTGCATTCTCAATTTCCTCTCTTGATATCACTGATTCTAATTGAGGTTTCCACTCCTCCAAGGGTCATGAGGTGTTACGTTTCTCCCAGAAATTATACCCTGCTTAAAAAGTAACACTTTCCAATGTCAAATGAAGTTTAAATAAAAATGAACAAACACCCCTGCCACCTTCTCATTCCCTGTATACCCTAGAGCTGGTAGCAGCAGTGACATTGGAAAAGGAAAGCTAAATATTGATAACAGATCGACATTTTTCTCCAGTCCTCAAAGCCTGCTTTTGCACTTCAGTTACAGTTGACACTTTGTGGTCTTGACATCACTAGGTTGGGAAGCAATGAACTTTGGCTTGCAAAGCCCACAGAGTTATTTTAAGACCTTCTGCTCTGTGTCTAGGCTGTCCTTAAGCACTTCTGGCTGCCAGGGCTGTCCTAGTGTAGGTTATTATCTCGTACCAGATCCCTCTTTCACAGGGATTCCTCATGTGCTGTAACACTTCCAGGGCAGCCCTACCCTTCACCATCCCACATGCCTGTCAAGGGTTATCATGAGATAAAAAGGTTGTGGAGACAACTGTTGTGGCTCGCTGGGATTCGACTACCACCTGGCCCACTGAAGGCCATCAATGTGCAGCTTTAATCAGAACATCTTTTAAACCAGAAGGACCTGCATGCCCTTATTTTATCAGTGCTGTGGCCTTAGCATGGCTGAGGATCACACTTCAGTCCGTGGAGCCATGTTGATTTAGAGCATTTGCAAACTCAGCCTTACCTTTTTTACTTTGCCCTTTAAGCATGTATTTTTGCCTTGCAATGTGCTCACCCTTCTCTGTGACAGCTCACAAGTCACCACTCAGGAAAAAGATGCTCTGCTAGGATAAATGCCAACTGCCCTTTAGACATACTTGTAGCAAAGCAGCCTTCATGCTGGATGTTCCCTGCATTCGTTCTGGAAGTGGACTCTGACTCAGGACTGTGTTCCACCATAACCTGGTCACACTGGGGGCAGTGCTGAACACATTGACTTTTCTCAGTAGGCAATGCTTGGAACGGTGCTTTTGATTTCTGTATTTTTTACAATTGAATGGGCTACGCAAAGTAAGTATCAACCTAATGGCTCAGAAAAACGCTTTCTGGAGAACAAATGTTAACTGTTCATCATGACTGAACACGAAAAGTTCCTGCTTTGGATGCCGCACAGGCTTCATATGCAGGGTTGCACAGAAAGGACATTTAGAAGTTGGAGTCTGCATCACACTGCAACCTGCAAAACAATCCTAACAGTCCATTCCCAAAGGGCATCCTCTGGGCTAACTTCAAGTAAATCGGGACAAAGAACTTCTGACGCTTCTGAAGTCCGTATCACAGCCTAGGCAGGTTTTATTATTGGAAAAAATCCTCCTACCAAAAATTTTCTGTGTCCATTTTATTCTGTTACTTCTAGTTACAGCTCATTCCCTGTGGCCAGGCTTTTTCTTTCTGAATTAAAGCAAAGAAACAAGCCAAGCTTTCATTGCTGCGGCATTCACAGCCCTCCACAGTATTTCATGCAAAATTGAAGACCTTCCAAATCTGGATTCTTTTTGAGTTGGAAAAGTTCTATCAACATGAAGCATTTTATAATATTCTCTGCTGCCACTCCATTTCTGTAATGGCTGGCTTGCTTTCTTTTTAATTTCTTATTATATGCCCGAACAAAACCCACAGCATGTCAGGACTACAAGTGTTGCCTATGTATTGAGAACACGCTGCTGTTCCCACATGAGTGCATGTTGTTTCAGAAGAGCTTTGATGACATGGTGTCAGAAATAAACGAGCAGAGAGAGAGCTCCTGTCAAGTAATCACAAACACCTAATTTTAGTGCTGCAGCATATTTTAGCTCTAACAAGCCCCCGGACCAACCAGAGCAAAAGCTGCACTGTTGTAGTCTCTGCTCCTGCAGAGTTTGGGAAAAACAAGGTGGAATCTAAGGTGGACTGAGGTCACTGGTACAAAGGGTCTCCGAAGAGCATAAGATTTTTGGCCTCTCGAGAGTCAAAAAAGCTGATGAGCATCCCTTGAGAATATAATGTATTGTGTATATCATGCCAACTGTAGCTTTTGCTAGGAAGTGGGTTGGACAGGTTGTGGTAAAAATCAAAGGCCTGGTAATATGAAAATGCTTTTCTTGGATGCCTGTAGATACAGAGGAATCCTGCAAAATATTAGGAGACACGAGCTTGGATCTAATGGTCCATCCAAGGTCTCCCCTGTCTCCAATGATGTACCATGTGCTGCAGACCTCAATGAAGAGGGAGATTTTACCATTAATATGTACTCTGTGTGCTCACTGCTCGTGGCAGAAGGGAGCACATTTGGGGTGACCTCCTCACTACCTGTTTCAATATCACAGAAGATTCAAATCAAACAAATTACTCCGATGACAAGCCACTTTGAGATGATTAATTCCTGAAATTAATTATAACACTGAGAAGGAAAAAAAAGGATGTATGAAACTTGAAACTCTCTTAAAAGAGAATGTCTCTCCTAAACCGAGAAATGATGGAGGCAAATGAAAAATGGTTACATGAACAACAAAAAAGCAAAAGCAGCTGATAAAAAGGCACAATCATTTCTACATTCATGTGGTTAAACACTTAGCCAAAAGCACAACGATCTAAGATCCTCTCTTAAAAATACCAGACCAAAACAGTTAAGGATCAAATGGATGGAAAGCAGTGTAAAACAGGTGAGGTGAAAAAACACCAAATGCATAGAGTGCAAGATGCACTGCTCTTTTTTGGGTTTACCCACATGTGGTAAATTGTGAAGTAAGTTTTGCTCGTTGGTAGTGGATGGCTGAATTCTAAAATAAACATAACTGATAAGCAGTGTTTTATTTATTAGGTAGGCACTCACCAGTGACTGATCAGCAATCGACCAGTATTCAGTAGGTAGCAGATCTCTGGGTATTACTGCAGTAGAAATAAATTGACATACTTTTCTGGGTGCTTTACACTGAAAATAGTAAAGCTATAGTGAAAGAACAGAGACATCTAAACAGGCAGGCACAGGTCAGCACTGACTGCTGGATCCTGCAACGCTTACACAAGCCTCGCGGGAGGCTTGGCCAAAGCTACAAACCAGTGCAGGATTTCTATGTGATGGCATTTCCAGGAACTGCCAGGCTGGCCATCCCAGAAATAAATACGGGTATTCTGTAAGATTTACTACTACCAATACTACGTAATTACACATGGCTCACCTGATTTAAAAACATCAGGAAATGTTTGGCCAAAGCCCCAACAAACTTTAGTGGTGCAGCATGAGGACCACAGCCCCAGAGGAATGGGAGATTTTTATCATTAGTATGTATTTACAAGCTCTTCTGACAAATCCTGCTGCATCCAGAGACTGCCAAAATAGCGACGTTAATTCTATTTGCCCAATACCGTTGTTTTCTGCACTTGACTAGTTTGGCTGACGAAATATCTCCACCACACAGGACTGAACTGCTGCAGGGTGGAGATAAATCTATGAGTGATATTTTGATTTGGGATTAAATCATTAGTATTATCTGGCCTAGTTTCCTGAACCAGTAAGTGAAGACATGTTGTTTTAGATCAGAAAATAATCCAGCTGCAGAGCTGCTACACTGAGAAAAGATGGGAAATGGTTTCATAACCATGTTACATGAAAACTGCAAGACCTTTTTTCAGGGGATTTGAAATGCTGAAGTCTGACTTCATTGTCTTTTAAGCGAAAGTCAAAAATTTAAATTCCTCTGGCAAAAAGATCTTTCTCAGATTACTTGAAGCATTTCATTTCAACAAATGTAAATATTTCCTTTTGATTTGCCCTTAGAAAAATTTAATATATATTACAAAGGAAAATATTCAAAGCTAAACATATTTTTAAAATGAAAAGCTGAAGTAGTTCATCATCAAAACTGTCTTGGGAGAGCCAGGAAATCCCCAAAGTAACTTCTGCTGAAACAGCCGCGTCTACAAAATCATTCCAGTTCTGACAGAGCCACATATTGTCACTGAACACGGTTCAGTTGCAGCTTTGCCAAGGTCCTACTTAGACATGTCTCATGCACTAAAAAAGTCCATAGGACAAGCCCTGAAAAGATGTGTCCTATCAATTAAGCTAAAAACATTCTCTAGGGCATAATCAACAGAAGAACATGTTCCCAGCTGCAACTGACAAAAAAGAGATAACTGCTGAAATGGGCCACTGTAAATGAAGTGTTAAGTATATTACTTAATTAGAAGAGTATTGTCTGTTCTGTTACTAGCTTTCAGTACTCAAAATGTCTTGCAAAAAATGGAGTATATGAAACCTGAAATGAACGGCTTTTACTTTTTCATCATGTTCAGAGCTAATTCTAATTAAGATCTTGTCTCAAAATGTGCAGACTCTAAAAAAGCAAACATATATTATCTTGGGAAACTAAAAATATGCTTCCCCAGGCAATAGTAAGGTTGTGCTGTCAGAAAGCTCCCTCCTGCCTTGCAATCTTGACAAGAGAATATGATGATGAACAAGATACTAGCAGATGCACAAAACTAGCAAAGATGACTGAAATAAAACATAAGAGCGTCAACTGTTTTATCACACTATGGTTTTGATTAGAAATGCACAAAAAGTCCAGAAATGTTTTCATCATCACCTTCACAAGAAAGGTCATGAACAGGTTTCCCAATGTCTTTAAGACAAGGGATGACGATACTGTATGATAGATTCTTATTTTCGAGGTGTTGTTCAAGATATTCGACTGAAACTTTCACATCTTTGGAAAGTTAGGCATGTTCACTTTGGGTAAACTCTAAGCTACTCATTACAGATAATACACAATAATTTTATACAGCAAGGTTTCAAGTTTTCAAGGAGACATCATTTTCAGAACTTTACTACATGTCTTCATCATCCTGGAAGCGAGAAGGCAAAATAGCCATCAGGGCAGCTAAGAAAAATTCCTAATGTGACGATGCCTTTTTGGCCCTAATAACTTACGGAGTAACTTGTTCTCACTATCACTAAATTAATCTCCATTCTTACAAAAAGAACAAGCGCTGCAGTTGTAGTCACCTGAGACAGCTGGAGTCACCTGAGAGACTTGGTGGTACCTCTTGCTCCTGCCTGGGTAACTGCAACACCCCTGCCAAAGCAGGTTAATGGGTGGCATGCTTCCTGGTGAACTCTGGAATGAATAGTTATCTACACAGAAAATCAGAAAACTTTCAAAATTCATAAGCAGTTTCCGTCTCCTTCCCCACGTAAAACAAATAATCTCACAAAGGAAATGCAATGGGAAGTGGTGCATATATTTGCAACACTAAATGTGAGTCGGGCACTTATGGGAGGTTGACGACATGTCTATTAAGTATGAGAAACATCCTGCTGGAACAGAACCATGCTCCAGTCAGCCTGATTAGTCTCCTAGGTCTCTTCTGATGTTTTTTTTAATTTACTTTCCTACATATCTTATAGTTAAGCACCTTTGGACATCATTCTACAAGAAGAGAGAGGTGTAATTCAGAATGTGTTGGTGGTTGGAGCAAGGTCTGGGACCCAGAAGATCCAGGTGTAATTTTCTTGCTATGCCATGAAATTGTCTGTGCCCCTGGGGAAGCCATCCCTGTCCTGGTCTCCATTGCTACAACAGGGATAGCAGTGAGTCGCCGACTCCTGAGGATGCTGGAAAGGTACAGACATTAACAACCATGAGATCCTCCGTCAGCTGAAACCAGTACATAAAAAAATAACAGCTGCTTCATCAGAGAAGCAGGGACCAGCCTCTTTGGAAGGCTCCCATTTTAAAACCTTTGTCAAATACATATGACTGCTCTCTGGGGCCAGGAGAACAAAGAACATTATCTTAACCTCAAATCATAAAGTGCATCTTTACATTCTGGCTGTGGAAAGGCCGTTCCACATGATACTAAGGAGCTTGAAGAGGAACCACAGAATCACGGAATGTTAGGGATTGGAAGGGACCTCAAAAGATCATCTAGTCCAATCCCCCTGCCGAAGCAGGACACCTAGGTGAGGTTACATATGCTTCACTGTGTGTGCAACAGCTGGGGGGCACAAAATCCATCCCTCGTTCTTTATGAAGCACTTATATATCTATATAAGGGCCACCTACTAATTATTTATTGTTTCCATTCTGGAAGTGCGCGTCACAGTGGCTCTGGGGAAGATCTTTCATCTTCCTTGCTGGATATTCCTCAGAGGGCAGGGGCTTTCGTACCACAGTGTCTCGAGACCTTGGTGCTCCCACAAGGGCAACAGAGGTTCAGCACTAAAACAGAATTATTAAGCAGTCTAATTAACTTGCAAGTTTGCTCATTGGCTAAACAACTAACATGCACCTTGGCTCCTTGCCCCACGAGGGATCTTGCTTTCTTCAGTTCCCTAAGGAACTGGTTTATTCATACCCATATTGTTCTGTGGAGGCAAATGTGATAGCTTTTAATATAACATTAATGTCATGAAGTTTTGATTAGAGCTAACTACAATTACAGGAAAATCAGTGTTGTTTTTTTTTAAAATAGGTTGATTACTTGTCTGTGTGCACAGCCTATGAAGAGTGTAACAGCAAGATATGTTAGAAACCAAATGCATATTTGCTCTCAGTAAAGGGTTTATCAAATTTTAAAAAACAAAGCAGAAAAAGCAGTCATCTCCTTTCGAAAAAAAAGTTACTATAAAGCAGTATATGAGATAGTTCTTGTCCAATACCAAAAAAGATAAATAATGCACCTCTTGCACTTTCAGTTAACAAGCAATATCCCCTTTACCTTTCTGCACCAAACAGGCACCCAGCGTTTCGCAGTTTTTCTCAAAGGCCGATTTCCACCTCAAAGCAGGCTGCAACCCAATATATGCATAAACATTTGGTTTCTGAAGATGTTTGTACAAGAAGTGAAGAAATGCAGGATTATTTACTGGAGTAAGAAATAAAAACACATGAGAAAATATTCTTTCTGTAAAGTTTGGTTTAAATTAGGACTATTGGGTTTACAGTATCCCCTACTCTTTTTTGCATTTAACAGATTTTTTTACTTAGTCAAATGTTTTGAGGTTTATTTTTTTTTAAGAAAAAAAAAAAAAGGTGGTTTTTTTAAAGAAAAAAAAAGAACAGAATGATGACTCTGATATCCTACTTCAATGATTCAGTCCAAAAAACTCAGAAACTTCCCTCGGGAATTTCAGGACTTTTTCTTCTTTAATCAAAGACAATATTCTGTAGCTACCCTGTGGGCTGGAGTTTGAAATTAATGCTTCTGCCTTTTTTTCCCAAGTTCTCACAGAAGAAATGAACAAACGCTCCTAACAGTGTAAATCTAAAATGTTTTTATTAGTATTATTTTCATGCCCATAAAAGAAAAATAAGGTGTAATCTTCAAATAAAGACTGTTAGGCTTGTGATCAGTGTGCTAAAACAGAATTTGGAAATATAGAAATGACTTTCAGACAGCAGAAGAGTATTTGCCTAAGAAACAAAGATTGCTCATATAATATCTGTGTTATTCCTAACACTGAGTTGCCAACATGCAATTAAATCCTAATAAGTGTTTTGATTGTTTTAACTTTGCTGCTGTATACACAAAATCCTTTGCTGCTTTTTTGGAAAACCAAGAATAATCACAAACAGAAAAATGGAAAAATTAAAAAAAAAAAAAATCTATTTGAAACCCAAAAGCTAAACCAGCACAGCCTGTTTGCTGTAGCTCAGTACAATACCTGCTGCATGAGTAAAAGCTCAGTACTTCAGCAATCTGTGGGCTGCTCTAGTAGCATTCTCCACATTTACCACTGTTATTGCAGAGTAGGAGGAGTTATTTAAGGGGAAGCAAAGTCGATTTCAAATGAAAAATCCCACTATTTCTCTTCCCATTCCTTACCACCAGCGTACATGAAATATTCTGTATACAACATAGCAGCACATCCACACGGAACACCCGTGGCTCCTGCTCCAGTGCTCATAAGCAGGTCTGGATGCTGAGAAGAGCTGGAGGCTGTGCAGCCTGAACCTTTGTCTTTCCCATTTCTAACCATGTCAGCGAGACCCAGAGGGTGCCCCTTAAAAGGAAAAAGCCTCTGCATTTAAGGTAGGTCATCAGATAAACGTATTTCAGTATCCCAGTCAGAACTGCATAAGGCAAGACAGCAAATACTGTAGGTTGCTTCACCAGCACCTGGCTAGAAGCAATGGTCACTCTGCTTCCCAAATCAGGGACGTGATGCCACGGTCTTGAAATTACTGGTCCAAGAATTAAAAAAAGAGTGATAGTGTTCTACACAAATAAACCATTTTAGATGGCTATGGCAGAGCACAGAAACACTTCAGGCAGCAAACACTAGCTAATGGCTGATCTGCATCCCTTCCCTTCAGTTTTTCCACCATTCAGCAGCTCCTCAAGTACTTTCTTTTCTTAGCCTGCTCTTGACAAAACACACTTTTCTTACACAGGATTCAATGTTGAGAAAAATCCACAGCTCTTGGAATGGACTGGTTCTTTTCTTAAACTACTCTAACGTTTCCAAATGAAAACTGCCCACCTCTCCTTCCCGTTTGCTCAGCATAACTCTCGGCATTTAACCTTTGTCCGCGTTGGGATGGATTCTGCTCCACACCCAACATACTGGGCAGTGTAACTGTGTTTATATAGTCAGAGAATCTCAGGAGGGGTGCAGCCTGCGCGCAACAGCGATACGGATACTCATGGTGTCTGTGGAAACGCCACATCCCAGAAGGTATCGCAGCATGAAAAGCTACCAGATGACAGACTTCAGGAGATGGGAGTTCAATGCCAGCAAGACAAAGGGACACAGCATATAGACACAAGCTCTAAGACTGGAGAACTACCATTCTAACATCAGTATTTGTGTTTGTCGCCTGGGATGTACTGGGAAAGGACAGTGTAAATTTGGAGACCCGCTTCAGATGGCAGAACATAATGTTGTCACTGGAGCTTCATGTGGTCTAAAGCAGGGAAATACTTTTTTTTATTCCCCTAAAAGAATGCAGTACTGATAACTGTAATCCACTATCAAAGTAAGCACACTCTCTGCAAAAGTAGGAATTCCACAGACCTAATATTTTCAAGTACACACATTTTCTTCTAATAGTTATACCCAGATGACGGAGCAGCATTGTATTACACCAAACATACCAAAATGGTCCACTTTTCTCACAAGGACTAAATGAAATAACAGCCTGCTTTCCTGTGTTCTCAAAGCTCACAGTACCATTTCTAATGCAGAGTCAGCATCTTGATTTTCTGGTATACATCATGGCCTTGTGAGGTTGCCCAGTTTCGCATCTTGTGTTTCTTAAAAGTGTTTTCAAAAAAGTCTTTATGACAAAAACATTTGCTCTGGAGAAGAAGCCACCGTGTCCCTTGCTAGCAAGAAATTAGATGGGTTTATGCTGCCCTGGCTGCTGCAGTCTGGAGTCTGGATCTACGCTAGCAGTGGGAAGAGGTGCCTCAAGGCTCTAAGTGCAAGCCCTTTGGAAAAGCCGGGAATCGGCTTGATGTGTCTCTCCCTGGGCAGATGCCTCCTAACACATGGAGCTTGCCTCTTCATGTAGATCCAAGCGTGTGCCCATTTTCAGGAGCATTAGGTCTGTCAAATCATGCTCGCCACCTCAATTAGGATCGCTGCTCTGTGGGAGATCAGAAGCGCTGATTCCAGACCGGCACTCTACCAAGGCGTTCCTTTCTTCAGCCTTGATTAAAGCATTTCTATTCTCTGTAAGTCCCTGCGGGAAGAGCTGCGGTGCCAGGAGCACTGTGTCCTGCCAGCCAGCCCGGCGGGAGAGCGCAGAACATCACAGAGGCGTTCACCTTGGGAGCTCCTGCCTCATTTCAGAAGGACACAACTTCAGAAAAACACGAGCATCTTTTTAGAAAATATACATTCTTCTACTTGAGACGGAACATAAGGCTGTCCTGCCTAATATTCTCATAAGCAAACTAGAGACAGACGGTCGTGGGAAAACATGGAGGTGGGTGAAAGCTGGTTGAGTAGCTGTGTGGAGGGAATAGCTACCGCTGGCCTGAGCTCCAAACGGAGCCCTACAGGGAGAGATGCTGAGGAACCTGTCTGATTCTCTGCTGTCACAGCCTGGGTGATGGACAAAAACGTATGCTCATACGTTTTCAGACAACGTCAAGCTGTGAAGGACCTCAAATAAAAGGGAGAATAAAATTAGAATTCAAATGGTTCTGGCAAATAGGAAAAACAGTCTGAAAAGAACAAAACTCACAGGGACAAGTGCCAGGCACTATCCTTAGACAGAAATAATCCGCTGTACAAACACTGAGAAAAGAGGAGAGAGAGAAGTTCTTCAGGAAAACATTTTGATCTGCAGCCCTAAGACATTGTCACGAGCCAGCTGTGACACCTTGTCACAAAAAGAGGTGAACACCACACTGCAGTGTGCAGAGAAGCACAGAGCCTGCAATGTTTACGAGATAATCCTTTCACACTGCTCATCCCTGGCAAGACCGCAGCTCAAACACTCGCTGAGTTTGAGCACTGCACTTCAAAACGAGGTGGACCCACAGAGAAAATCCAGAGGGAAAAAATGAGAAGTGAGCAGAGACCTACAAAGGTAGGCAGAAAGAAAGGAGGTGGTTTGGTCTAAGGAAAAGAGGACTGAGGAGGAAGGTGATAAAAGTCATTCCTGCACAGAGGGAGGGAATAATCTCCTCCTCTGGTCACGGTGAACAGACATGGAGTAATGAGCTACAGCAGAGGAAGGAAGGGCTCAGAAAAAGTGAAGCACAGGGACCTATTCCAGCTTGCCTTGAGGAGTCACCTGAGATCTAAGAGCTGCTTTCCTTTGTAACGCTGGCACGGTGATTTCCTTTGTGCAACCCTTGTTAGAGCGCTTAGTTCGCTGCATGAGATGTCTGCTCCGCCCACCAGCCACTTCTGCTGTCCAGGAGGTGCAATACTCTGCACTGAGATGTAGTGCCTGGCTGAGAGGTATGCTTTGGAGATGGGAAGCACTTAGCTTCGCATCATCTTAAGGTTAAAGTGAAGCAAAACTAAAGCAAAACAGTGCTTCCAACGAATGAGACCTCACCCATCAAAAGATCAAAATTCAGTGAGTCACACCATCTATAAATGGAGAGTACAAATCTGACTGGCAAAGTCAGGTGACACGTTCTATCTGGAGTCATCAGTACTTGCAAATAACAAAATGAACAACCAAAGGAAACTAAAGTGTGTACGGCCAAGGCAGCTTTTCTTACAGGTTGTGTCAAAACCTTCAGATTACTTTTAGGTAACTATCATCGCGTAGATGAGGTTCTTAGGGACACGGTTTAGTGCTAGTGTTGGGTTAACGGTTGGACTCTATGATCTTGAGGGTCTTGTCCAACCAAAATGATTCTGTGATCAGCTGTAATGCCATCCAGTCCTGACAGTACCTCTGCATACCTAGGAGACAAGCGGCAGGTTTGAGGAGGGTGTTAATTACAGCATGTAATTCATGTCCCTTACTAGCACACACACCAAGTGGAACACACAACCAACCCTCAAAAAGATTCAGCCTCCAAACAGAAAAGGGACTGTTGGGGCACATTACATAGAAGGCCCTTTCAAAGCCACCAGTAATAGTATATTTTTCTTCACTGAACTCTATTCAAATTTTAATTATTATTTGTCTAGTTAGCTTGTTTTCCTTAAACTGTTGTGATCGGAAGAGCTTAAGGCAAAAATTTCCCAATTGTTTAATAGCCCTAATCAGAGCCAAGGTTTCAAAAGAATTATTGTTTATGCCGTTGGGCTAAGATTTTCAGGAGTGATAAATGATAACAGAAGGGGGTGAGTTAATGTACTGAGAAGGGGACCCGTTTTTAGTGAGGAAAATAAACACCGCTCTTTGAAAAACAGACTACTTTGAGGAATGTCAACTCAGACCTCTAAAAATGGAAGTACCTTATGAAAACAGAAGCCCAAAATAGGTTGGTGTGTTGAGCTACATGAAAAGACATATTTTCCCTTTCATGACAGCACAGGTTTGCTGAATGTTTCTGAAAAGAATAGCTGTTATTTACATGCCTAAACAAGAAAGGAAATCTTACGTGAATGTGGCTTCAATCCAGAAGAACAGCTGATATTTCAGGTGTAACAATTTTGAAAATCACACCTCTGCAAGCATTCCTTTATATAAGCAAGCTCAAGGTAAGTAGGGCCACAGCCCACGGTATACAGCATAATCACAATACAATTCAGGCATAGTAATTGACGCAAATCATACCAGACTTTTCACCCATGCTTAATTGCTTTTCAACAGTTTGCAATGAACCCTTTCAGGGGATCAAGGCTAGCCCCTCAGAAAATGGGGGCTCAGCTCCAAGACATCCTCTTCCTGCAGCAGGTTTTTATCCTTCCTGTACACTGAATTACATTTAGGACCAAAATATGCTACTTGTGGAGCTCTTATGAGCACATTTTGTATTGAAGCAAGTTATCATAGAAGTGAAAGGAACCTGCACGTGAATAAGACGTCTGATTAATCATATCTACAGAAGCTACAAAGGCTTTAAAAGATAAACCAGTTTCCTGTACAACAGTGACCGGAACTATTAAAATATTCTGATTCCTGGATATTTATTATTTCACAGTAATTAAGTGTTCTTCCTTCTTTTCACCCTAACTGTATTATAATTTGTGACATAAAAAGACATAAAAAAGACAAATGCCACATTGCCTGCCATAGCTAAGGAGAAGGCAAGTTGGAGAAAGGTTGTTTTGCACAGTTGATGTTTTGAAGATTTCAGGCTACATTTGAGGGTAGGCAGCAAATCTGCAGAGAACTGATATGCAGTGCTACCTTCTCCCTTCCCAGTAAGGCTGTAGCTCCCTTCCCTTCTCCTACAGAGTTTCTCCTCTGGTCTGCTTCATTCCCTCCCTTCCTGCTAAACAAGATAAGCCCAGGGAGCAACAACATCCATTAACAGGGTTAGCAAGGCCAAACTTAACTCCTCAGGGTAAAAAGGCCCCCAAACTCCCATGAATGGTTCAAAAATGAGAAGGGTATGGCTTTGTTCCTTTTTGTCTTTTCATTGAAGATAGTTGCGGTTTCTTGCCGTCTTTTTGAGCTTTTGAGATATATGTTGATTGGTTCCTTTTGCACCACAAAGCCTGCTCTTTTCTTTTAATCCAAAAGCTAAGCATCACCACTTGAGCCCCACAACTGCCGCCTGGGCTTCATTGCTACAACCATACCCCAACTAAGGAGGGATTGTTTTCAGAAAGCATACTGAGACTGAGCTTCACAGTTCTCTTAGAGAAAACTTCGATGTGAATATGTATCACACTGTTTTAAAACTGCATTATTTGGGCACCCTTCCTGTGCTGTTCCCCCTGACCTTCTAGTTTCCATGCAAAATTAATAAAATGCATTCCCTGACTTCAGTGATCTGTGACTTCAAATTATACACCAGGTTTAAAATAAACATCTAGTTGTATTTAGAAAAAGTTTAACATTAGAACATTAGCCTGGGCAAATCTTAATTTTTAATACATGTCACAGTGCCAACTGTGTGTTCTGAACCTATTAATGATGATTTCACACAGCATTAACATCTGCAGTAGGATCTGCGGTATTATTTTGAATGGAAAAACGGTTCGGTTCTAACATTTGACCACCTTATACTGCAA
This sequence comes from Pampusana beccarii, assembly GCA_013399365.1. Lineage (NCBI taxonomy): Eukaryota > Metazoa > Chordata > Aves > Columbiformes > Columbidae > Pampusana > Pampusana beccarii. The sequence goes on along the minus strand of VWYH01000777.1, from coordinate 1,817,352 downwards.
ATTGCTTATTACCAGCAAGCTGATGCTGAGCGAATTGGCTATTTCAAAAGTAAACCTATCTGACCCATCAGAATTAGGTGATGAGCTGATTTTGTTTGCTACATGCACCTGCTGCAAACAGAGCGCAGTTGAAACCCAGGCTGGCTCCTCAGCCCGCAGAACTGGGCGATCGCTGAGCTGGCTTTGCTCTGAGCATGACAACGACAGCTTGGTTCACACATACTTACTTCCCAGCATGAAGCAACACTCTCAGTTATCTCCCATTTCTGCCCTTTCTTTCCCATCACAGCAGAGCAGAGAAGAGGTCAAGAAAGTGCAAAAAGCTCGCCAGAAAATTATTGCCGAAGGACCTCAGTGATTTGCTTTTGTGACTGCCTCTAGCAATGAAAGGATGGTAGGATTAATGGATTTTTTTTTTTTTTCCTGGGCAAAAATAATTATGATCCTGTGTTTTTCTCATCTTTTAGCTCCTATGAATTACACAAGTTCATTTAAATACATGGGGCTTAAGGATCTTTTTCTTCTAACAAAAAAAGATGCTAAGCTCCATCTCCATAAGAATTATCATCATAAGTAAAGCAATGACAGACACAAGCAAATCCAAATAGGAATTATTAGAGCCTAGCAGAGGACTGTGGCTGTCCACAATTGCATTCTCAATGATTTGTAGAGCTTTGACTTCATACTGCCCTATCTTTGCATACTGGTCAGTAAAAACCAGACAGTTTCACCCCTGTGTTGGAAGGAGAATATATAATGAGGAGGAAAAAAAAAAGTAATGAAAGAAGCTACCAGGTTTTTTCTCTTCCCTCTCCCCCCCCTTATTTCTTTTTCTCCTTAAAGCTTTGCTCCATTTGTTCACAGGAAAGACTGGTGCAGGAGCCTAGACAACGGGCTTGCCTGGGTGCCACCACTGCTTTGACGACATGCTATTTGTTCCACTCCAGTAACATGAAAAAATGTTGCCCCTTTGACTCCAAAGCCCGAAGTTTTCTGAGCAGATTGCTGACATCCATCGACAACCTCAAAAAAGACAACCACGGTGCTGCTGAACTGGATCCCCCTGCATATCCAGAGGGGGCCAAAAAGGGTTGACCCACACAGCCTAGATGGCAGAAACGCGATGGGTGAAGACGGCAGCTCTTTGGCCAGGATATCACTGCTGTGGATGAGACTGGCAGGTCAAGCCAGACCTTTTTATCCCTTTCATTTGATGCAGGGTTTGGTGTGAACAGTTTCAAAGGCATCTGCCACTTCCTGCTGTATATAGATAAAAGAGCAAAAAAAGAATGCAGGTGCCAGTGCACTTTATCAAACAGAGGGTATCTGTTTAAGTATAATGACACCTGGAACACATTCACAGCACAGGCTAAGCTTGGTTCAAGACTAAGAGCACACACAGAAAGCCATTTTAAATTCTCGCACTTGGCTTGGAAAGTCCACAGAAACCAAGATCATCACACGATTACAGCATTTAGGATTCTGGTTACAACCAAAGCAGTCCCTTTCTTCTGGGTATATCTGTCTTTCTGCTTCTGCTGCCACAAAATGACAAATGAGTCCAAAGAACATAGCTTAGGGATATGAAATTTGCCCAAAGTTGAGTGCATATGGAATGACTACTTCAGATGTCTCCATTATGCACAAAAGCCCAAATATCAATCTGACTTTTAAACACCTCTCAGGATTTTTAAGAAAAAAAGGGAGGAACAGACGTGAATCTACAGCTCTGCTTATGGGTTACGCTTAACTTGACCTGTGCAGAAGACTAAAAATGCTTCACTCCAGCTTGGTTTTAAACCAAGCCAGAGGTTTCATGCAGGCATTGATTTTTCCCCTTGCAATGTTTCTAATGCAGATTTCTACCCCCTCTCCCATGTCTAAGGGGCTTCTTTGTCCTGAACAAAATCACTTTGGACTTTGCAGTGTTCTGGATTTGGAAAGACTGGTGTTTAGAAATAGCAAACCATATCTACCTACTCTAGACTTGGAGAAAAAGCCTCCCCGCCAACCCCATGTTGTGTGTCTAATCAAAAGTACTAGATAGAAGTAAAAGAAATTTAAAAGTTCTTTCTCTAGGCATTTTTTTTTCCAGTGCTGCTTTTGTTGTTCAGCTCTTTAGTTCTGTTCTCACTTGTACTGGTTTGTAAAGCTTTGACTAGCAAAGAAATTACACTAAGCATACTTTAAAAGTGGTGCTAACCTGTAAAATACTATATTTACAGTTTGGGAACACTGGAAATAAATATTGTTTGTATCATTTCAGGACAAGGAAACAATTACCACTCTATTTCCTTAACACACTTCAGCCACAACAGCATGTGCTGATCTCTTGCTCACCCAGATCAAAAACCACTAGCCAAAAGCCATCCGCTATTAGCACTTCTGAGTTTGTCCTTTGCTTATCATGTACCTTGATCAGACTGGAAGTCATTTCTTAATATTTGCTTTGAGATTTTGTTCAGCTAGGAGGAGATTCTGAGAGGCAGCCAGCATTTGGTAAAGCATGCTACAGATTTGGGAGAGCCTGTTAAAGGCTGAAAGACCTGCCTTGATTTCCCAGTTCTCGGCAGGATCTTTTCTGTCCTTGGGAGATGACGCCTTTGCTTCTGTGTGCAGCCAGCTTTAAGAAGTTTACTTGCTTCTTTTTTACACGCACACACAATGGTCATCGGGACCTAATAATAACCAGCGCTTTGCACAAGTAGACAATGAGTTTCCAGTCAGTACCAGAATTTCACAGCTCCCCAGAGCTGTGGGTGTCGATGTCTAAAGCAAAGCCACTTGCCCCCTGTCTTGCCTAGAGGCGCGCCCTGACCCTAAATGACTTTAGCCACTTCCCTTGGCTAGATCCAGCACTTGCTGTCTGTGCTGACTGTACTTGCTGAAGTCCTGCCCGCACTGCTGAAACCTCTTTTGCAAACACAGGTGCTGTCTCCACGTCTCCTGCAGGAACTTTATTTTTAGGAGTTAAAGGCTCCAGCACGTTGCCCACACTCCTCACCACTAAGGGAGAAGAGAAATGAGTGACTCTCATGATACAAGTGTATGCAAGTTACTGCTCACACTTTCCACCTCATCAAAAAATTAAGAGAGAAAAAAAGAAAATCCCCATCCTCCCCCATAATCATTTCAGATGAACTCTTTTTTTCAATTACAGCACTGTTTCGTTCCAGCTCTTGCTAATACCCTGCAGTTTGTTCACCTGTAGAAGCAATTGTCCCTTACATCTTTTCTCTCTTGTACATCTTCCTCTGGGCTATTTTGGCTTAAGACATCTCACTTGCTAGTATAGACAGCATTAATATAGCTTTCCCACCAAATTTAGGCAAGAATATTCAGATGCTTTAGCAGCTGCCTGGGCTTCTTAAGAACTTGGTAATCCTTTAATCTTCAGACACTTTTTTTTTCATAAAAGATTCACAAGCAAAACAAATGCAGTATGGATCAAAAATTCAATCAGAATGCTTAAAATGCAATTACATTCATCAGGGTGTTCTGTTAGGTTGGGTATTAAATCTGGGTTTTATTCAATATCCTCCTTTTATTATAAAGCAATATTTTTCCACTCTGTAAATCATCTGATCCCTAGGCTAAAGTCCTCTTTGCCCAAGACATAAACAAAAAATTGTGTGTGTTGCGGGGGGGGGAGGTAAATGCTGGTTAGAAATTTCTGCATGAAACAGCTCCAGTGGAGACAGAAGAAAGAAACAAAAAAGACAGTGAGCAAAGACATTTCTACTGAAGCAGGGAGGCTAATTTCAGAATCTGAGATTCTGCATTTATGGCTTTAATAAGTAGTTGTCAAATGAGCTGCTTCTTTAACTCCATTTTCAAAGCAAATCCATGTGTCTGCCTGCACCTCTCTGTGAGCATTTTCCCCCATCTTGCAGTTTTAAAGGTGTTCTGAAATTCAATCACATTGTTTTGCACCACTGCTATTTGGAAATTTTCCAGCGGATTTTTCTTGGGGAAATGCCAACCTGCCTAAACCCAAACTTTTTGTGAAAATGGAACTTCAATCAAGTCTTTCAGCAGCGACATTTCAGACTGGGGAGGGAGCACCCAGGGAGACACCCACCCTATTCAGCCAACTTCTTCACAAGCAGTTTGTACTCAGGCTTGGCTGGGGGGGATTTGGTTCTCTCTCCTGGGCAGGGTGAGGGGAGAGGTGGTCCCGTGTTCCAACCATCACCTGGACCACTGAGCTACCCGCTGTTTTGGGGAAGGGGCAGTAACACACCTCATTTCACTACCTCTCCTGCCCTCCCTCCTCCTCCCATCCCTCCTCCCAGAAAGGAATTGCTTTTATCGGAGTCTACAACCCAATGGAAGCCCAAAACCTCTGTTCTGCTCTCGCTAAGAGGTACAACCGAAGCACGCACAGATGCCCAGCAGGCTGTCACCATCAGCCTCCTGCAGAGCCTCCAGCGCAGCCAGCCCCAGCCTGCGGCGCACTCAGTTGCTTTCCTGTCCAGCATTCAAGCACAACCAAAAGCCTGCAAGTAAAACACTGGTTTTCCTTCATCTCAGAGCACACGGGTTGCCTTGCACTACCTTTCAGCTACAAGGAAGGGGCAGTTCTCAGTTGCTGGGTGGGGGTTTAAAACAACTGTCTCTTATGCTTCTTGGACGTTAGCTGATACACCTTGAGCTGCTCTTATCTTGCTCAGTGCATCCACAAAGAGGTTCAAGCACTCAATGGCTTGCTGTGCACAATCAGAGGTGGCCAGGGATGACAGTGGCTTAAGGATAATCTGCAAATTTGGGCTCAGAAATTAATCTAATTAACATTCTATCAGTCTCTTTAGTGCTTTGAGACAGACAGGGTTAGTGTTTTTGACTGGACAACATCAAGCAGAGTATGAGTGGGGTCCCCCTGTATCTACATTATGAGGCGCGTTACGATTTGATTTGTGCCATGGTCCAGCAGCTGGAAGCAATAATGTGCAAAGCCTTGATAGCTCCATACACTGTCCCCCAACTGTCTCTTTACAAAATTAGGCTGTGATGCTGTTGGATGCCTGAAATTTGCTATGTTTTATGACAGCTGGGCAAAATTCAGTACTGACACATGCAGCAAAGCACAATGGTATTTTACCAGCTGACTTTCATCTGAGTTTGACTGACAGCTGTCACAATCCCGTGTCTGTAACATCTTGGTTTGGCACCGTGGAAGGGAGTGGGGTATCTGTGAAATAGTTGTGTCTGAGCACACTTCACCGAACTGCTTCCATTCCTTGTACAAGCCACTGGCCAGCAGTGCTCCCGCCACCCTTTGTGAGGCAGAGTCATCTTTTCAGCTCACCCAGCACAGAGATGCCCAGAAGCCCTGGGAGATCTGGGCTTTCTTGTCAGCTCTTCTGTCGAGAGGGATGAGAGCATTCTGCACAAGGGAATCATGCCTCTCATTTCCAAATGTGTAATAAACTATAAAAAGGTGTCAATGCACCCCAGACTGAACCATTTGTTCATTGCTTCCAGTTAAAGAAACTACTACTGTTCTGTAATTCTCTTTTGTGTATGTGTGCTTGAGTGTATTTCTTTTTTGTCCTTTTGTTGGTTCCAGAAAATGCAAAGACATTGGATTAGAAAAAAGAACTTAGGTCTCAAAGCAAATAGCTCTGCAAAGATACTTTTCTCTCTTCTCTTTTCGTAGCTGAAATCATGCATAGAGAAGATGGAGAACGTTTGCTTTCCAACACAGATGTATTAGTGATCAGTAACAGTGTAAGCGAAATGCAGATAAGAATAGTATTAAATATATATATTCCTACATGTTTATAAATGTAAAATATAACATATATAAAATCTGTTAGATATGAAAAGAGTTATTTGATAAACTGGTTCCAAACTTAGCTAAAACCAACAGCTCACAGAGTCTGACTTCTTTCCCCTATGATGACAATTCTTAACTTTTTTTCAGCTGCTAGGTTGTTACTGTCACACATTGAAAGGGCTATTCCAGATTTATAGACAGAGTAAAATACTTATTACTTCTAAGAAATTGCTTTGCAAAAATAGCTGATTTTTTAAGTTAAAATATTCCATGAATTTAACTGAAGAACATTATAGACTTTTGAAAACCGTATGTAAAATAGGCTGTCAGAAATGTGAGTATCACATTAGGGCTCTTCAATTAGGTTGGTGGATCACTCATACAGAACAACAAATTGCAAATCTTCATTGAATTGTTAGGGGAGATAAGGATGCCCTGGAACAGCTAACACTTCAAACACAAGGATTCACATCATGGAAATCCCTGTAGTGGGGCTTCAGGCCAATCTCATAAACCGGAACGTAAGGCCAAACCAACACATTCAATGTCAGAGCCAAGCTAAGGGGAAACATTCAGCTGAGTTCAGTGAGAGGTGACGCACCAGTACCTGATTTGCTCTACTGCTTGCCTCACGGAGACAGATAATACTAATGCTTTTAATATGCATGTTTCCTACACTGCAGCTTTAGCTGTTCACCTGCATAACCCCACAAGAAGCAGTGAGTTTCCTTTGCTTCATTTTACCTTTGCCTGTGCCATTTCCTTCTCTGCTGATTTACAGTAACATCAATAAGGAGGCAATCAAGGTCCATCAAGAGGTCAGCCGCTCCACTTTCCTGACCCTTTAAGTAGGTGTTCCCACAACGACTGCAGAGCAGACAATTGGGCAGCACTTCAGGCCCACTTCACCATTATTTCAGTGCGATCTAAATGTGCACGAGGTCAGCTTTCACATACAGCACAGCTCTGCTGCTCACTGCCCTCTGTTCCTGTAGTCATCCTCAGTCCCTGGAAACAGGAAAATGTTCTGAAACTCCAGCAGCAGCAGCCACGCTAGCCTAGTGCCGCGCCAGCAAAAATCGTGGCGGGAGATGCAGGGTAGTAGCAGACCTGACCAAACAAGCTGTTCTTGCCATCAGGTCCAAGCTGGGAGAGCGATTCTGCCGTGCTCTTGAAAGCTGGTCTTCAGCAGTCTCAATTTCCCTGCAGACAAGCTTACACCACTCAGGACTATTCTGATAGACAAAATGAGCCACGCAAAATAGCCTAAGTGTTAATGACAATCGCACTCGTTACATACAGTAAGCAGATGAAGAATGAAATCAGATGCTCCTCAGAAAACTAACTTCCTTAGATTTCGCCTTCCGTGGTATCCAATTTACAGAAACTTCCTTTATACTGTGGTTCATTTTCACATACCGTGCTTTCTCCTGCCTGAATCTTTCTCCTCATTTCCGTCAGGGTCGTTGCTGAATTCCAATTAAATCATAAAAACGAGTGAGAACAAAAGGAAGAACAACATAACCAATGCAGACCTGAGCAGGTGACAATTGCAGAGTGGAGCTATCACAGAAGGTACTTTAAAAGCATCATGTCAAACAAATGAACTAATTACAACATGCCTTCTGTGAACCCAGGATAGTATTTCATGGCAGGAAAACTCTACGTCTAACATAATTCTAAAGGCAGGAAGAATAGCTTGCACCCAAAACATTGCTCCTCCAGTTATCTCTGGAAAACAACCCAGCTTCAGAGTCAAAGGTGCACTCTTAGAAGGTCAAACACAAGTAAAAGCAAAAACTTAGTCACAAAGCATGAGAAATGTAATATAAGAGCACAAAAGTAGTCAACCCAGCTCAGACTAGGTTTTCTTCTATGTCCTTCCTTCTTCTGTTGTCACACAGTGCCTAAAAGAAGCGTCTATTTTTAAGGAAAATGTCCCTCTGCACGGTTTTCTTGGGTCTGCTCAGTTTACAGTACAAAATAGAATCAAATACAAATCCTGAAACTCCAAGCAAAGGTTTGTCTGAGGTGCCTGGAACAACGCACACCATTCTAGGGATGAGTGAGCATTCTGGGATGGTACAACTGTTGCACAGCACCGTAAACAGATTATTACAGGAGCAGCAGTACTTTCTGAACTACTTCAATAGTTGTTCTTTATACACATATTGATATTCTTTTCATAGAATAGCTTTGGGTAAAAAAAACCAGATGTCTTCACTGAATTGTTGATCCTTTGATAACAAAGCAAGTAATTTCTGGAATAGCCTCAGGGAAATTCACATTGGTTTTTAAGCAATAAAGCAAATTAGTAACATAGCTTTAAAGGTTAACAGACAGAATAATCCCATCTAATAGCAGTGGAAGAAGATTAAATGATTAAAAAAATCAATTTGTCGCTATGTTGTGATGCTGTTTATTATCAATAATAGTCTAAAATCAGCTCCTTTGCATTTGATAAAGACCTGATTCTTGCGCATAGATTAGCAGACTCTGCCCTGAGCAGCTTGTACAGAGGATGGACAAGGCAGGCGAAGCAAAGGCAGAGAGCTGCAAAACTGCCTGACGCAGTGCGATAGAGCAGCAGTGGCTCCATCGTGGCCAGAGCCACAGTTTTTGGATGCACAACGCAAGGCATCCTGCGGCCCACCGAGACTCTCAAGACACTCAACAAAGCAACTGAAATTCCCCCCAAATGCCCATCTCATCTATCTGTGGAAAGCAGTGTAGTAAGGACCAAATGCTTTTTCTCTGTTGCACAGCATCTGAAAAGATTACGTGGTCTTCAAACGTAACACAGAAACACCTGCCTCTCGCCAGGGCTGGCGGTGAAGCAACCAGCTCACAGATACCAGGAGCTGGCAAGCTGTTGTGCATGGGGGCATTGCAAATGGGGTAATTCAATACGTTGCAACAGCTAGGCTGTGCTTGGTAGCTGAGCTGGTTCATTTTGAGCTAGTTCAGGTACCTTTTTGAGTGGGTACTCCTCTGGTACAGATGAACAAGCTATATCCATGCTCCGAGTCCCCTGAAAGCTACGCAGCTGCTTTAGCGCAGTGCTAGACTTGGGCTAATATATTCTGACACACAACACAGCACGGTGTTCCTGAAGAGAGACAGCTCAGACCCAGCTGTAGGCGTGAGCAAAGCAAACTCATACTGACCCGTGAAAGACTGCAGACATAACTTCAGCCACCCTGCAGTCAGTGGTGTAAGCAGGTCTCCTCCTAAGAAGTCAAGTCTGATTAATTCTCTAGCACTCCTTCGCTGAAACACCAGGTAGAAAATTAGATAGGGCCATTCTCCTCTGAAAACCACATAACACCCCCCCATTACCCAAAACACATTCAGAGTATCAGCTCCCATCATAAACGGGCATACCTATCACTGCAGACTGTCAGAAGACAAGGCATATAAAATCATACAATAATTTTGGTTGGAAAAGACCTTTAAGTTCATTGAGTCCAGTTGTTAACCTAGCACTGCCAAATTCCCCTCTAAACCATGTCCTTAAGAACCTCATCTACATGTCTTTTAAACCCCTCCAGGGATGGTGACTCCACCACTTCCCTGGGCAGCCTGTTCCAATGCCTGACAACCTTTCTGTAAAGAAATTTTTCCTAATATCCAATCTAAACTTCCCCTGGTGTAACTTGTGGCCATTTTCTCTCGTTTTCTCAGTTTTTACCTGTGAAAAGAGACCAACACCTTCCATGCTACAACCTCCTTTCAGGTAGTTGTAGACAGTGATAAGGTCTCTCCTCAGCCTCCTTTTCTCCAGGCTAAACAGCCCCAGTTCTCCCAGCCCCTCCTCATAAGACTTGTTCTCCAGACCCTTCACCAGCTTTGTTGCCTTTCTCTGAACTCACTCCAGCACCTCAACGTATTATGCACAACAAAAAAGGAGGAAGAAACACCAATGCTAAGGAATCTCTCTTTTTCCCCGGAGCTCATGAAATACGCCCTAGAACAGACCCCTTCCTTCTTCCCATCACAGCTCACAGGGGTTTTCTGACTGCCGAGACAACGCTGAGTTCACACGTTTCCCTCCAGGCCCCTAAATCCTCCTCCCCTTCAACCCACAAGCACTTGAAAAGGACCATCTGGCACAGAAACCACAGAAACCACAACACTGGCTTTCTACCACTTGCTGTAATGCTCAGCTAAGCCACCTTTCCTTGGCAGCTTTGGGCAAGGTGGATGGAGTTACAACAGAGCTGTCCTGTTTTACTGCTGTAATTGTGGGTGATCCTCACCCAGCGTCCTGCAGCTCCTGGCATTCCCTAGCAGGTCACTGTGCGCTGACCATGCTTCAGATCACTGCACTTGGCCACGGATGAGGTCCAAACCCGAGAGGCCACAGCTTCAGGTGGTGCAGCAGCTCCTCTGTGCCACGATGCTTCTGAGATACCAGCTCAGCAGCTCCAAAAATTCCCACCAGTGCTGGGGCTCTTATTCATTTTGTACTCTTGGTAAGCTGCTGCAGTTCAAACTGTACGGAATATCTTCATCTTAATCAGACTTTGGGCACTGATGAGCCCTGGTATGGGGAATTGCAACACCTCCATGACACAATGTCCCTTTAAGGCAACAGGGTGATGTATTCTTTTTTTCTGCAGCCAAACAACCTGTGGTCCCAGAATTACTGGTTATTTACCAGTCTGCAGGTCAGGGGTTTGAAAAGCTATCTTGTCTGGATCGTTTAACAGTCTGGTTTTCCACATGGATGATTTTACTATATCTGAAAACTACTTGTTCCATCATCTCACAGCAGCTTGCAAGTTGCACTGTAAAAGAAAGTTATACTCTTCCTTAATGGATAAAATATGGTTGTCCTGAGGAATATGTTTGCACAACATGAAGTAACGAAACATGCTTTCTTTTACTTTTTTTTGATTGATATATCACACGGAAAAAAACACTAGCGTTGTCTCCTATGATAGAAAGAGAAAATAAACAAAAAAGAGGGGCAAAGAGAGCAAAACCTGCCATGGATGGGACAAAAGAAAGTGTTTCCTTTGGCAAAACCAATACAAAGTGCAAAGAACAAGGAAAAGATGAATGACAGACCTCTAAATGTAACACAACAGGCATGGTGACAAAGCTTAAAGAAATTGTTAGCTTTAAGGATGGGAAACTGCCAGGAATCCTGTCCCACTTCACACCCATGAATGAAGAGAGTTCAAAGGTGGCTCACTGGTGGTTGTGGGGGCTGGACCATCCTCTCCCAGGTCCCTTTTCTACCTGTGATGTTAAAAGCTGCACTGTGGAGGTAGGTGAGGAGTCCCAGAAAGTGAGAAAGTCTTGAACGAAACAGCACTGGGATATATAGTTTAACGTGGTCTGGCCCTCTTTCCCCTCTTCGGTTCAGGCACTAAGCTGCCTGACGTGGGCTGAAGAGACCAAGAGTGAGTAAGCGGCAGGTGCCTGTCATCGAAGGGACTAGGTTGCCCTGAAACGACTCCTCCTCGCACTGGGACTCCTGGCCGGTCCATGGGCTGCTGAGAGCAGTGCCCCAGCCTTACTTCTGTCCCCGGTTGCCCTGGGGCCAATTTGATACCTCACCATTCCTCTTTTATCTACTTCAAGGCTGTTTGCAATGAGACCTGCATACTTAGTACTCTTCTGCGGTGGCATCCTGCATGAAAACAGACGGTTAAGTGACTCCCTGTTCCACTAGCACACCTTCAAAGCCTTCCACGTGAAGAGATGTAGGGAAAGACTTTTCTGAACAGGGGCTGCGAGACAAACTGGCTTTGTGTGCCACCTTCTATGTTTTTGTTCCAGCTACTATGTGGAGTATAAAGAAACCAAGCAGTAGTTGGGTTCTTCTGGCACTTTGCAGTCACTGGAGTTGAGATGTCCTGCTTGCACTGTTCCAAAAAGACAATATTGTGATTTCTAGTATGTAAATGAAGGTAAGGATTCCCCAGGTGAGAAACTGTGTATTTGAAAATCTGCAACAAAAAGCCATGCCAAGTATCGGTCTATTGCTTTTTTTTTTAATATGTGATGAGTAGAGGTGTTAAAAATTAAAACACAATAGGAATAATGCAGCATTGCTAAGCTATCTTTTTGCCATCTGTCAAGTTCGCAATATTTTCAAACTACTCTCAAGTGAATTACTAATTCATCACAACTTCTTCCTGTTATATGGTAAAATAGAATACAATTGCTAATGCAGTACATTTAACTTCTGTCAGGAGTTTGTATATTTGGGCAGAACCATAAACCAGTTGTTAGCGTGTGCCAGAAGGCTTCTGGCAGCCTTCCTAAGGATTTGTCAAAAACCAATTTGGATCCCCACTGCAGCAAACATGGAGCCACAGACCGATTGTTGCTGTACATCACAATCCTGTCAAAAGCAGCCCTTGCAGATAATAAGAGTCTAGGTCTGGTGGATTTATCGCAGTGGACAAAAGCATCGTGTCTTCTTCCAGTGCCTCGGCAACTTGACGAATATCATGCTTTTTTTCCTCAATTACCCAAATCGCATCCTGATCGTTTGGAAGGTTGCCAGTTGCTTTACAGCGACCAGTCAAGGTCTCACCTCCTGCTTTACATCTACCGAGATGGCCAGGGAATGTTCTGATTTGCAGGCGGTCCGAGGGAGACCTGAGTCACGTCCATTAAATCTCAACCAGACAAATTAAACGGGCATCCTCCTGGGAAGAAACAGCTGAGCTCATCACTTTTTGTTTTCTTTTACATGAAACTAATGGAAGCACTTTGTGTCCAATTTTCTATTAAAAAATAGTACACTTTTTAAGTGTTAACAAAGCAAACGCAGAATGAGTCACCCCAATTACTGCTATCTGTGGATTTTACACCATCCTACCCATCTAAGATAAATAATTAACTAACTCTTCTATTCTGTAAGCTCTTCACACATCTTAGTCTGCAATTTTCTGCTTTTCTGCCCCCTTGCTGATATAATTTTATCTTACAGGTTTATTGACAGTAAATACAATAAATTTTTATCTTCTCAGAAGAAACCTCTGGTGCTTTGGACCCTGCTAAAGCTGCGGCTCTTCAGGATGATATAAACTTTGGATAATGAGTTAGTATTGAATATTAACAACTGAAATATTAATAATTAAAATAACGCCAAGCAATAGCAGCATTTTCCAGATTATGGCCACCTATGTATCACCACTGAATAGAAGGGAAGTTTGAGCTTGAACAGAATCAAAGCTGTGAAAATAAAAAGGGTAGAGAAGTTGAGAAGGGAGGGGAAAATTGATTTAAGGTCATAAAAGAAAAATCTGGCAGTATGATTGACGGCGAAACTCAAAAGCTAATTTGATTGAAAGCACGCTTCGGTTTTGCTTTAAACACTCGTATTTTGGTGTGCCCACAAATGCTTTATTTCTCACAATAAGAGAAAATGCAAGATATTGCAGATTACGGTTTTAACTAAGAGAGCGGTTGGACTGTCAGATACCAAAACCACATCTGACCACTGGACTATTACAGCAACCAAGACTGTTTCATTAGTGAGACGAAGAAGAGATGAAAATAAAAGTCCATGTGCCCAACGGACAGGGCAGGAGGTGCTGAAGCCCAAACAGACCTGAGCTGGAAACTGAAGTTCTGTTTTTACTGAAAAATTGGCAGAAGAGGAAGCTTAGCTAGTTTAAGAAGTAGGAAATGGGCAGGAGGTTGCTGAGGACTGAAGCCAGGCCTGATAATTGAAAGAAAAGGATAGAAATGACCAAGCTAGGAACTGAAAAACAGCAGCTAACATGGATGTCAAAAGTTAGTCTGCTGCTTTTAGCAGAGTGTTTTAATCAGTTAAGGCTCTGCTTTGGAATTTCAGGGTCCTGAATCAAAACAGACAAGTTTATTCCCACCCTCAGTACTAAATGGCATCTTTCATGGCAATATAGTCTCAGAATTTTAAAATATACGCGTGCATGTGTATACCGCCACTGCAACCACCACTCGTTCTAAATCAGCTTTTTGATCCCTGGTGAGCTCAGGTCTCTGCAACCTCCTTTAGTGTGAAGACAAGGAGAGTTCACCTTGCCTCTGCATTGCCGGGACAGCTGCCACCGGCTGGCAGAACCACAAAGAAAAGATCACCTGTTCAAAGAAAACTGCTTTACATTGACTAACAAACCCCCAAAACCCAACACATACAAGTTCCTATTTTTCCCGAGATCTTCCAAAAGCTTTTTTAATACACTTCAGGGCTCCAATACATCAAAACCACAGTATATTTTTAAATACTATCCAGCATGTCACATTGCACAGAGAGCGCAATGCACAGGAAAGATCTCACTGCACCAGAGGGTCTAAATACGGAAATGCAGACGCAACATTCAATCCTTCAGCAGTGAAAGGGAGTTTTGCAATTGAATTTCAAACAATGTGGAACTGACAATTGCAAGACTACATATGCTGGAGCTTCACCCCGGGGCATAAATTAGCAAAAGAACAGAGGAACATTATTTGTTTTTAAAGGGGGATGATAGATTTTTTGTGTGTAAATGTCTTTGGGTTCCTGAGTTTGTTACCAACTCTGCTGTTATATTACACCACCTGCTTGCCCCTCTCTCACCAACAGAAATTTTTATATTTGGGAAAAAAAAAGCAAGCTAATTAATAAATGAGAGCAACTCTAACTTGTAATGGCATTAGCTAAGGTAGTGCTACTCCAGCTAAATGCCTGCAGTACCATTCAATGCCACTTTTTTCACATGTTTTTAATTAGCTGCAAGAAGGAACGAGTGCCTGCCCAGACGGAGCACACGAGACATCAGTCAAAGAGCAGGAAAGCGCGTAGAGCAGGTGGCACCAATGCCACCATCACCTCCACATCACCTCTGTTCCACAGGCAGCACCCTGAGGGGTAACTCGTCTGGTTCTTCCAAATGAGGTTACCAAAAAAGGTGTCATTTGCGGCAGCAGTGGGCTGCCTGTCAGCCTGGAAACGGAGCAACACCTGCAGCTGGATTCCTGCAGGAGCAAATGCGAACGGGGGTGTTGGGCTGAATGGGGTCAGAAAGCTGCAGGCACCAGCAGGGAGTACCGACCTTCTGCTCATTGCTGACCTGGGGTGAACCTGGCACAGCTACCGAGAAATAAACAGCTCTCTTACTCTCTTCCTTTGGTCTCTAAATGCCTTTTTTTTTTTTTAAATTGTGGGCTGCATCCTCAGCGGATATAAATTTGCATAGCTCCCTTACAAGCAGTGAACCATGTCTATCTGCACCAGATGAACATCTAGTCCTATACCTTCAATGGCTTTCCAGTTTCAGATGGGCTGGAAAATTAAGATTTCTCAGTTCTAAATGCATTCCTGAACCTCTCTTCTTTCTAATGTGTCTATTCTCCCCCTCCTCCTTTCCATTTTAACCTACAATTTTTCAGGTCATTTAGTTCAGAATGCAAACGCAGATGAGTTATTAGGAGTTGAACATTGGCAACTGTGCGTGTAATGTGACTTTGTTTCACAAGAAGTAATAAGCATGTGTGCACTAACAAAAAATAAGGACTCATAGTTCAGGAAGACATGATACAACAGGAGAGCCCTCAGCAATCTAACAAGCAAATGCTCTTCTGCCTAAGAACTTTTTCAAGTACTTTCAAGCTGACGATATAAGCTGAGAGTAGCAGAAAGGACTAGGCCAGTGGAATGAGCTATAATTTCACGTACTGCCACCACTACATCACCAGGATGAAAAAAAAAATCATTTAGAGGGGAAAGAGTAATAATGAGTGTTCTTCAACATGTCAAATACAAAATACTGCAGACACATTGAGGCCTGGAAAAGAGCTAAGCTAAAAGGAAAAGGGTGATGGTCACACAGGATTGGAGAAAGTAAGAGCTGACCCCTAAAAAAGTGTCATTTATTTTAGACAGGCTGATCCTCCAGGCTCAGAATTTAACTTGTTTTTACTGCTGTTTTATTACTTTTTCCATTTTGCCACGACAAGCTAATGATTTTTGCAAAAATGTACCATGACAAATCTGCCCCTGCAGGTGGTTCTACACACACTCCATTCACGAAAGACTTTGATCCCTCTTCTCCTTTTAGTTTTTCTCCTTGTGTTTTGTTTTCAGGGATTATTTTTTTTTTCTTCCAAAGAAAGACTAAAGGAGAGAAAAACAGACGCTGAGGAACTCGCAGATAGGACACAATCCAACACAGTCCCACTAAACCGAGAGATACAAGGAAGGTTTGCAGCTGACTTCCCTCACATCTCCAGTGTGTCATTTGCAGCCCTGCTTGCTAGTCAAGGACATTAGATACGACACTCAGATGGCCACAAGACACTGAAGAAAGGAGCTACTGCCATGGCACTGTAATGCTCCCTGTCCTAGGCTACTACGTGTGCTCTCAGGATGGTTGAACACACCCCCAGAGGTCATCTTTAGGAGATCTTCATGTACACCCTGTTGTTGCGGGAGCTCTGACCGCATACCCATGTAACACCCTGGGCATTTCTGATTTCTGTGCAACATGTTCCCCAGACCATCACTCAAGCTGCGGCGCTCCATCATTGAAGCTCCATGTGGCTCTGCCATCAGGAGATGCAGTCCAGCTTCCCGCCGTACCCTGGTAGCTGAGCACCACCCATGCTAGGTCAGTGGGAGCTGCCCACCTCCTCAGAAAATTAGGCTTTATTGCTTTGAATCATATTCCCTAATATAATTATTACCTGATACCTATGAATGGAAATAACAACAGCTGTTGCACAGAGGCTGGGAAGAAAAGGCGGGGTGAGATGGACTTTATAAACACTTATAACTTCTAAAGATTATTCCTTTTGAAGCTAGACATACATTTTAATCAGCTACTTTCATCATTATTCATGAATGAATTATTAATTAGTCCTCTTGACTAAAAATATCATTTCCAGCTTGCTGCAAAAATACACACACAAACATGAAAAAATAATACAAGAGAAGGAAGATATTCCGCATCATTAGCACTAGAGTAAAGGCTGGGTATTTGATCTCAGTTTAATTATGAATGCTTAGTTTGAAAGAACATTTCCACATCACCAGTCAATAACGCTGCTGTGTGCATTTGAGTGTAAGACACGTTAAGAGGCAGTATTGGCAATGGCTTATTTTTCAGCAGCTTCACTCGCTATGTTAGCGGTGTGTGTGCCTAAGTACCTGCACAAAAACATCCCTTGCTAAAATGCATTTAGTCTTGCGACTTCATATTAAAAATTAGAAAAAAATAAACGACTCACCCTTGTGGCTCTTTCTGATTACAAGGCAATCCAAGGCTTCAGCCACTGTGTGAACCCTGAGGAAGAGACAGCCTTTTCCCCCAAATTTATGTGGGCACAAGAAGAAGAAAATCCGAAGGGGAGCAGCATCATTTTACTTCACATACAGGGAAACAAGGTAAAGACAGTAGAGATAACTTGCCCAAGTCAGAAGTTAGGTCTGAGCCCGTATCTCCCACGGAAAACATATTAGGCTACACGATTCTTTCATATCCTTATGTGTCTATACCATTCAGTGTGGGAAAACTCTCCGGTACACACACATTCTTTCCCCCTCTGACCTCTCCTCTACCCAGACTGTCATCCACAGGCATCTGGCCAGATGGAAGCCCATGAGAGAACCCAAGACGGATGACCAATTTTCCTGTCTTGTACCACCTACGGTAAGGAGGCATATTCATGGTAGTGCTGCTCACAGAGCTGCTGGGAACGGGAGGCTGGGAAGAAGAGGGAGGAAGGTGCTGTCTGGCAGCCAGCAGCTACAGAGGACTCTGATCCACTTGCAGGGTCTTTTTTCCCCATAACGATGGAGACAACTAACAATTGTGCCTTTTTGTTATCTGAATTGGTTTCCTTGATGAGCACATCCCTTCAGAAGCCACTGCAATGTTAATTTCCTAAATGATCAAAAAGTTTCTAAACTAAGAAAATGCTGCGTGCTCAGGGAAAGAGGGGAAGGGTTCAGAGGAATTGGAAATGACTTGTTATTCTTCAAAAATCTGGGCCATCCTCTGAATACCGTTATTTTTAAACAGTTTGTGTTTCATGTACATGGAGGTACATAAACACTCTCAGAACTAATAAGGCTGAATGACTCCAAAAACCTCTTGTTTTGCCAGAGGCCTAGCAAAAATTTTAACAGGTTTCACGAACCTTGTTTGGGTTATCTTAGCAGATACTACACATCTGCCTCAAGCTTACTCCAGTCTCCTCCAGTAAAGCAGCAGTTTCTTAACATGTACTTATCATGATTGGGGCAAATGAACTGATGTTACGAATGGAAAACACAACACAGCTTTCACCTCAACTTACCTGAAGAGGCTGAAGTCAAAGATGTACCGTGATAAACACACTGAGGAGAGGAGGATTTGACACTTATTGCAGAACAGCACCTGTTCACCTGCACAGCACTAGGGGACGGATTTAAAAAAACAAACAAACAAAAAAAAAACCAAAAATAAGGGAAGGTGATTGAAGGGGACTTTGCTGGACTGAGGTACTTCTGTCCTCTCAGGGCTCCTCCAGCAGTTCCACCTCTTTGAATCATGGTTACAGCTCTGTCCCTTTTTCCTTTTCCTCCAGACCTCCACAGAGATTTTGTTCCCAAAGGTTTAATCCTGTCCGGTGTGATCTCCCAGCTCTGTTTTCAGTTCGGCAGGCTCGTAGATCCTGCTCCACTGCCCACAGCTGGCTCTGCCTTCCCTGTGGATTCCTACTAGCTGCCCCAGAGGAGTCCCCCAGGGACGCCGCGCTGGGCACGCTCGGGCGCTGCGGGGCACGCGTCCTCTGCGCTGACTTTGCTGCTCACAGAGCACATTCAGGTCAGGCTTCTCCAAAGTGGAATAATATGCATCTCTTTGGTTGTTATTAATATTTCATTAATTTCCCAGCTACAGTAGCTTTCCCTTGAGAGATCATTAATAAAATACCACCCAAATCAGCAAGATAATAGGCAAAGTGACCAAACTACAAAACAAGTTTAATTACCTTGGTGTTATACCTCCACAAGCACCAGCTTTAAATTAAAGAATTGTATACAGATAAAGCTTTGATGATGGTCTATTGCTTCCTATGTCTCATCATTGTAATTACTTCTCTGATTTTCCCCCACTTTCCCTATTTTGTTTTGGAAGAGAAATGAAAGCACCTGTAGACGTCAATGGAGGGTTGCTGGGAGGATGTGAGCAAAACTTCCCCAGAACGTGCCGCCAACAGTGGAGCCACCTCACCGATACACAAACATCTCAGCGAATTCAATGCTGCCCAAAGCGGCAACTCTTTCAGGGTTAGAGAAAAATATGGCATTGCTCAATTAGCTAAATCCTGTTTCTACTGAGGTTAAAATATAAATTTTGCTAATGGTTAGTATCTGAGATTTAAAAGTAACCCAAACAATAAAAGAGGCAAATAGCATTTTTGCAGTCTGCTCACAGAAGTGACATGACAACTAACCAACTAATGAGCATGAGCTACAAAAAGAACTAGAGCAAGGGGACGAAGCAGCACAAAGAAGGAAGATATTTCCTTTAAAATAAATACAGGTACATAGTAGCAGTGCTACACACAATGTCAAACCTCCAGGAGATGCTTCTCCTGGCAGGCTTCGGACTACGGCATGTAAGATCATTCTTTATGAAACAGTTGTTCATGTGAATCCAATCAAGTATGTGCAGAAATGCTTCACCCTCTCCCATTTCTTTATCTTCAGATGATTTTACCCAGTTTCCTCCCCAGATTGCTCTCTTCTCCAGTTGTGAACGAAAACTTAATACAAAATTACCTACATAACTTGTATTATTTCTGTTGCTCTCCTGTGTATACTTTCATGCTGTAATTTTGTAAGCTACATCCACTTTGGAATACCCTAAACTGTATGTGCCTTTGTCCAAAAGTAAACCACTACGTAAAATTATACGACTAACACTAACATAGCAGAGCACGACCACAAACGGTATTTTAAGGGTTTACAACTTAGGCCTGCCAGTGTGATAACCTAAAGCAGCTGCATCTTTCCATGAAGGAGGAAACTCCATCTCCATATGTCAGAACACGTGGTTCTCCACAGAGTAAGCCAGAAATGAGTGATTCCCTAGCACACTCACACTACCTGCATTTAAAAATTAATTCAGGTGACAGTGATTTCAAATCAGATCTACTAATCATTAAAACAAAACAAAAACAAGCAGAAGCCCCAAAACCAAACCAAACCAACCTAAAAACCCACAACCAAACAAACACCAAAAAACTCCCAACCAAACAAAACCCACAAACAAACAAACCAACCCAAAATCAGGCAAGCTAGCACTTTGTTTTCCTTAAGACATATTAAATCCTCACAGTACAAAATGTCCATGTAAGGAGGATCAGCAAAACTTGGCCTATGGTGATTGTAGTGCCAATTCCTTTTGTGGAAAAATAAGCAAGGGAAATGCATTTCAGACTCTTACACTGACTACTTTTAAACTTAAAGTAGGAGTTTTGCTAAGTTTTTGTAAAATTACATGCCATGTGCATGTGCGTGCACATGCATACCTGGACGTATAAAAAGTGTATTTTATAAAATGTTCTATTGAAACTACAGCTTTCAACTACATTGAAACAAGTGTGTAATATCGAGACCAATTTGTGCCTACCTTTTTTTTTTTTTTAAAGAAAGAAAGAAAAATTATAAAGTGCATACACAGACACATGTCTCTTGCTCTTAAAATTTCTTTCCTGTTGAAAGTGTTCTCAGTTTCAGCCTGGAATTAATTTACTGCACAGGAGTCCCTAGCAAACTGTACTCTTTTTAAGCCTAGCAAAGGAAAAAAGAAGCAGATTTGTTACACAGAGAAGAAGCTGAAAGGTAAGCACTTCTTCTGCCAACACGGAAAGTCAATAACTGATTCTTTGATGGTTCACTAAAAAAGCTGAATCTTCAGCAACAGAATGGTGAAACCATTTTGAAAACGTACAGATTTTTTAAAAAGGCAGCTAGAACAAAGAACAATAAGACATTGACACATGAAATAAAGAAATAATTGTTGTAATCTGCTCTAATGCTTAGTATTACTTTGATCATCTTCAATAACTCTTGTGATGAACAACAAAATCAGTTCCAAAACAAATTTGCATACGGGAACTTCCTTACAGTGCTCAAGATGCATTTCTTGAGTCAAACCAAAAAGAAAAAAACTATTTAAACGAGATGGCACACAAACATGGCACTAACCAAGCACAAAGACACACCAAGTAATCCTCTTTACCCTTCTGACAAAATCATTTTAAGCTTTTCCCTAACCAAATGAGAACATTAGCTACAGGGTTGCAAAATACTAAATCCCACCTGGACAACCAACAGTCTACCACACATTGAAACCCATAAAATGGCTCAACAAACAACTTAAATGATGCCAAAGCTGTCAAAGCACGTCAAAGTGGGGCTCTGTGCGCAGAGGGGGCTGCAGGAAGCCGGGCTCTCAATGCAGGCTCTCCCATCAGGGCTTCGGCCAAAAGGGCTCAGGAGTAGGTGCTATGTTTGGCACCAGTAGGACCTTGGAGCATTGTGTCCAGTTTTGGTGACAAAATTAGAATAAAGGTGAACTTAATAAGCTTCAGAAATAAGCCATAACAATTAGAAAACGTCATTTAAAGTGAAAGGCTTCTGAATCTCCATGTATTTCTTTTTCTGAAATAGAGCTAAGCACTGACTTTATCACAATCCACACATACCAACACAGCGAACAGACGCTGGATAGTGAAAGGCTCTTCATTCTAGCAAATATTCTGGACATGATGAGTAATGCTACAGGAGTTCAGGCAAAAAAATACTGCATGTGCTCTGAATGGGAAAAGTTATGAGCCGGCCAAGCAAACGGCCAGAGCTGAGGCAAAGCTCCTTCGTGGGAGGCTGCCTTCAAAAGGCACACAGGCCGTCGCCAGTACATACAAATCAATGGACATTTTCCAGGCTGTTTCATGCAGGTGATATAACTACATAATCACATACCCTTTTCAGGCTCCATAATGAGATGATCTTCGGAAACTGTGGGGTCAAAGGCTCTTAGTCCTCTAAAAGCCTGAGTATTTGAAATAAAATATGCAAATAATAACATGGAAGTCTATGAGCCTACTCCTAGAGGCGAACTCCTTGCTAGGCTGTGCTCATACCACGCAGGACTTGCTGAGGTGAGTGCCCACAGGTCCCCACGCTATATGGGTAGGGTTTTCAGCAGGGATCTAGTGAGATTTTCACCAATGAATTCAGTGAAGGAAAATCCTGCCAGTACACCAGCAGCTCTGATCAGTTTAGAAAATCCTGCCCTACGTGCAGGAACATTCATTTGTTTCATCCCACTTTTACTATATAACATGCCTTAAAACATTGCCTTGGGGAGCTTGAAAAAATATTAAAGTGATTACATAGTAATTTATGCAAATTGCTATGTTAATTTTGAAATTACTTAATTCTATAAAATGCCAGCAGTTTTTAGTGTCCTGTTCCGAGTCGGCTCTTGAAACACTCCTTCAGAGGTGTGAACAAGCAAAGGTGTTGGAGCAACCCTGCAGCACAGTCTCTCACACACGGCTGCAGAACCACAAAGGGAAGGAAACACTCATCTTCAAAGAGGACAGGAAGCTCCAGCTGCTCATTAGGGCCCAGGAGTACAAGAGAAATGAAGAGCAATAGTAGGGGATGCCGGGAGCAGAAGCACAGGGGGCTCAGTGGCTCCTGTACTGTTGCACAATAACCACCACAAAGAGGTGGCACTGATGGCCAGCTACCACTCTAACAGGAGAAGTTTGTTTTTCTGCACCTCTTCCCATTGACTTCCTGGCTCCTCTGGAAAACTAAATTCACCATTTGCTAATTTGGACTGGAAGTCAGTGAATAATAAAAGCTTGTACCTCTACTATTCTCAAACCAGCTCTCACAGCCAACTTCACAACAGGTACCCCAGGAGCAGGCGTGTAGGAAGCATGTTAATATAATGCAATGAGATCTCCCTGTACAAAATTTGTTGCCATTTTGGTATGAAATATTTCCTGTTTACATATCATAATTCCTTCTCCCTGTGAGATCCTTTCAAAGGCTCCTCTCAGTTCCAGACAGGTTTGCTGTTAGCCACGGCTCATCCAAAGGTGGCCTGGTTTAGGTCAGCAGTGAAGTGAGCTGGAAAGAGGATGGAAGCCCTCCCTGCAGCACCGAGGAGGCAGGGAAGTCGTAGGGGAATGCCTCTCACTCAGAGATGGGTGAAAATGTTTGCCTACTTTCACTGAAGGAGAAGGAATGAATGAGGATCCCCCAGTCTGCTGCAATCCTGAATAGCTGGTCTTAATCACTGGGAGAGGCTCCACAGCCAGCAGCTAGAGACCAGCCAACATAGTGATTCCCTTTCACCTGAATTTCTGCAAAGTCCAAATTCTGACTAACAATGGCTAAATGATAAACTCACCCAACTCTGTTTACTTAGTCATGATTACCTTGATGGAAAAGACCTCAAAGAATCTAAGCATCATCCATATGTTTTGAATAAATCAGTTAAGAATAGAGACTTTATTGAGTAGCACATTAAAGCAGATGGGCACAGTGGAATAAGTTTCCAGCCTTAATCACTAAGGGAAACAGTGACCTGTTTTCAATTTAAAAAATATACACAGTAATAATTTACAGGACACAGAGCATACCATGGCCTAAGTAAACTCTGGGTCTGGCTGACTGTGAACCACCAGTACACTGTGTCTTGCTAATGCTCAGAGTATGCTTTTAATATGCTAAATGTATCCCTAAAAGGATACTAAAAGCCCTACATTAGCATATTCTGGATGATCTTTGAATATATGATCAGTGCAAGACAGACAGAGACTCACCGCCATGGCCTAATTAAAAACGAATAGTGTAGCATATTGACCTAACAAAAATAGTTTCTTCATCTCAACTTAGTTCTCTCCTGCTCTTTTTAGTCTTTTGGCTCAAGCCAGCAAAGACAGTCAAACTGAACTCCCTTTAATAGCCAGAAGCTTTGGGTTTTTAATCTCAAACAATCTTCATGTTTTGCTAGAACTTCTTTTTGTGTAAACAGAATATATCATGACTTACAGAGGGAACAATGCTTAGTCCACTCATCAGACACATTCCGGTGCCAGTGGTACTTGGGCATGAGGCAGTCTTCCTCAGCCAAGGATCAATACTTGAGGTGCCCCAGCAGAGGCATCTCCAAAGTGCCTATGCATCATTAAAAATGGAAAACAAATTACATATGGCTGTCAAAAGCAATTCACCCCAAGTTATTTGGATGCCGTTTCTCCAATTAGTACAAATAAGAATGTTTAAGGTATGGTGACCAAGCACAACTTTGTACTTGTATACAACTCCCTCAACACCAAATCTGCTACATCCACTAATCCACACAGTAGGAAAACCCCATGAAACTTTGTGTGCGTCCCATTTCCTTACTATGTGTGTCACTACAGCGGTGAGGGGAACTGCAAGGAAGCAACACAGAACCACCAGTTTGCCTGCCCATTTCCCCAGATGCGCAAAAGAATGGAGTGAGGACTCTCTCAAGTTTCAACTTCGCCTTAGCTCGACCATGGGAGAGACACAGATACAGAGCTTACAAGGGGAAACATCCCTTCGCAGCAACGAGACAGGTGGTAGAACCAGGTGCCTCATTTGCCACGGTGACTTTCCACTTCTCAACTTTCCCCCCTCCCCAGGCTATTCTTCTTATTAATTTATAAAACAGGAAGGGTGAGAAAAGTAAACCATCACCTAATTTATAGCTTTCTATTAACAGGGTTAGAATTTTTAACTACTTCCCCTCCATTTCTCTTTCCCTGTACTTTTTTGCCATGCAGCCAGGCACTTCCATCTTCACTGCACACTTGCGGGGCAGGGTTTTAGTTCTCTGCCCTCAACAGAACAGTGAACTGAATACAGGGGTTTGTATTTTTCTTAAACAGGGCCTTGATGCAGAAGTGTATTAAGTTTCATAGATGTCCTATCAGTCCCTAGCACTTTCCATAACTTTGTTTTGAAGTCCAGTTAATTTAAAAGTCAGTCTTTCCGCTTGTATTAAGCACCCAGCAATTTAAGAAACACAGGAATGAATGCAACATAAGAGAAAAACATGCTGTCTCAAACTCACTATTCAATTACTCAAATATATATGTGTGTTCCGTTAAGCAAAAGCAAGTCATTAGACTTTGCTAAGCAACTTCTTTGCCTTCCTGCTAAGAACAGTGCAGCTAGAAGCTACTGTGTACCATGAGCCACGTAATTCAGGTCCAGCTCTATCTGCTAAACTGCTCACAAGGTGTTGTAACTTTGGTGTTGCAAATTAAGCTTTCAGGGATATTCTAAAACCAGATCCCAGGTTTCTCACATATCAGAGCTGGCTGAGAATGAACTGTTCACTTCGCAGCTCAGAACTATCAGACACAGACATCACAGCCAGCTATAATCTTCAACCCCTGGCAGAGAAAAACACATTTTCGATTCCTGCTAAAAGCACTACTTCTTGCCAGTATGCCAGAACCATCTCTAGCAACTGACAATGTCTTGCATACACTGAGTTGTGCTCTATTCTAATTTAAAATAAAAATTTGCCAGCTTCCTATGTCTAAGGAAAGTAACACCTTAAAGGGCTCAGTCCTGCTCAAGTAAGGCAAAATGCACATTGGATTCAACAAATCAAGAGAACACCTCTAATATTTAGGTTCACATCTACCTGGGGACCTATGTATGGGTTCGTTAGCTTTTCGTAGTTTCAAGCCTGAAAACCTATGAGGTTCCCTGCATGCCAAATATACAAATGCCCTTCAGTTCCACTGCACTGTCTTACACTCAAACGCCTTCCCATACTTATGTGGTTTTACAAAGGCACCTGATGCTACTTTCAGACTCAAAACCATACCAAATCCAGCCTTGTATGCATGTATATGCAGGTCTCTGGCTTGCTTAAAATTAGAGGTCTGGGGCTCAGTTGCCTGGACATACTATAATACTGATACAGACATACTGAAGACAAGGAGCCTGGCTCTTCCCACTGGGTAGGCAGCTATTGCAAGCAGTGAGCAAATGCATCTCCCTTTACAGGTAGCGACCAAGGGAACCAGGCGTTTGCTGACTTCACACATTTTCCAGAGTCTGTTTTAGATATTTGTACATACTGTAGCACTATTCAATATCCAATATAAAGAATAACCCAATACATGTGACAAGGAATAGAAAAGGCAGATGCACTTTCAGCAAATATCATCAAACCCCCGAAGAATGAACTGCTTTGAAGCAGGTGAGAAAGCTGGAAAATTCTTTCAGTTGTGGAGATATTTTTCCCCCTCCCTGACAAGTTTGGCTTGGCTGGTTTGAATTTAACAGGTCCTGTCAACGAAGTACAAAACTACAGTTCGCACTAGAATCACCTGATAAGTCATTTGGCTTAACATGTCACAAATGATAAGACGCAGACACAAACTATGACCAAGACACACACTCCGCGGTGGCAGGGTTGTCCACACAGCACAATGCTCGAGCTGGCTTTGCTCGGGTTGGCCTTGGGGAAACTCCCCCTCCTGATCTCAGTGCAGCCCTTCACTTTAGTGAGAGCAGGTTTTCCGCCACCCTCCCTCCCTTCTCCGAGTGCTGTGGTTCACCCTGTGCTCCAGAAGGTGCTGCTCATGCCTGCGGCTTCAGCAGAGCCCAGGGCCACCAGCCTGACCGCCAGCAGCCACAAGTGTCCTTGGGCTGAAAGTGATCTCGAAAACTAAACGCCTGTGAAGAGTGGGAATTCCTGAAAAAGGCGCTTCTCTTTTGCTTAGTGTTCTTGTTAAGTGGTATCTATTTCTGGACAGATTATGAACACTGAAGACAGCTGTTGCCATGTTCAAAAATAGCCCTGGAGGAAGGATTAACCTTTCCCTGACCAGCAGCAAATTGTAATTGCTATTCCTACATCAAAAAGGCAGTTATTTAGCAGATTCTATAAAGGAATGAAGGGATTAAGAACATGTCCACATGAGATTCCTTCAGGAGTTTCTCACCCCACCTGACCCTGAGCCTACAACCAAATGACTATCCCAGCATCCAAGTCCTAGAAACAAACCCTCAACTTGTTACAGCTCTACAGTGACACTGATCACCATGGTCCAACACTCCCCCTTCAAGCATTTGTAAACCTACAAGAGAAGCAGGAAAACTTCCTTGTGTTTGAAGCCCACAGGAACTTTTCCTTCACCCGATATTTTACTCCGCAGCTCACTTAAGCTGTGGCTTTAACGCCAGCCATTTGTTTTGTAATCCCTGTTTACAAGAAAAAGGCTTTATCTGTCTTAAAAACTAATGCTTAGTGGAGCTGTGCCACAACACATTTAGCAAGGGCGGCATCCTGACTGAGGGCTTGTGTATGCACGTTGTGCTAGCACCACTTAAGGTAGGAATTTAAGGAGGTATCATCAAACCAGAGCACAGTCTCTGTGGATGGTCTTACGCAGGTACACATGTAGTGTCTTTCACTAGATATTTAAGAAAACAGGAGAAGTTTTCATCTCTTAAATAAATCCTTCTCCTGTTGAAATTTAAATGATCATACGAGTCTTATGAAAGTCTATCTCCAATAATTTAAAAACTCGTCCAAGTCATGCTGTCCTGAAAAATTTTACTTCCGAGGTCAGTGTCAAGCAGTGGGATCACATTTACAGCCGAGCTGCACACCGTGTACGGTTACACGCACAAGTGCATCCGCACAAGGTGGGAACCGAAAGGAGGCATCTCCCAGCCCCACGCTCTCAACATTCCTGTTGGACTCACATGATGCCGCTTGACCAAACAGCCAAACACAACTCCCTCCGGCTCATCGTGTGAGCAACCTGAGCCTGCAAGCCAACGCTTCATCTCTGCTCTGCACATTAAATATAATGGAACTGTACATTTGGGGAGTATTTAAAATACCTTTCCAGGAACAGGCTCAAATAAACGCTTCCCTTCCTAGGATCAGATTTTAGAAAGGCCTTTTTGAACTGTGGGGTTTAGAAGCTTAGTCCCGCCTAACGCTAAGGGAGGCACAGCTTCATGGCATGTGGGTGTCCGGCAGGGGCACAGTGCGGGTGCCACGCACGTTCCCAGACGGATCCCACCCGTCAGCTCCCACCCCGGCCATGCACAGCACCCAGAAACCAGGGGAATGCAGCTTCCTCACAACAGAAATTATGAGAAAACTAGCAACAATACTCTCAACAAACAGCGACGAGGACACCAGCTAGCTGTAGGGCGTTCTAGCTTTGGAAAATTCAAGTACACACCGTTTCTGAGCACAACTTTCTTTTGCATTAGAGCCCTCACATTCCATATGCTTATGGCTTTCAGAAACAATATATACCAAAAAAGGGAAATACTGGATATAAGGCATACGTATGCTTTTAAATATAAGTGTTTTAATTTAAGTTTGATCAGTAAGACAAGTGCTTTAAAGCTAAAGCTGTGGCTTTAGGCTCTGTGTGTGTAGGCACATGTACACAAACCTTTCTTCTGGGTGAATGTTCATCTTACTTGATTCACAGCATAATAATGTGCAATTTTCATACAGCAAATCACTAAAGAATCTGATGTTGTATAAAGAAATTCCTCATTTTCATTTTAAAACATTCTTTTGTCATGGGGAATGTAAAACAATTTATGAAATTAAAATACATAATAGACTCATGATGAAAGGTCTCATCCGAAGTCAATGGAAAAAGTTAATTCATTTCATTTGGGTTCGGATTAATCTCAGACACGTCACTCCATTTCAGAACTAACTGCTTTGTCACGAACAAAGAAACAGAGGGCAAGGCGTGTGTGGAGGGCAGCAGGCAAAAGGCTTCAGGCTGGTGCAACCCCCCAGCCTAGTCTGGGCCTAATGGAAGAAGGTTCTAACTGGATTTGGGACATTTATAGGCAAGACTTGCTGGGAAGTGAAAGAGTTTCTGACATAAAAACTGACCCAGCTCAAACTGGCTTCTCTAAAGAAATGCAACTATGAGCACAGTAACTTGTAAGGTAATGAGCTCATATATATGCCAGGACACAAACTATGGGACCTTACAGTCCCAAAGACGGTAAGAAAATAAAGAACCCCATACAAAGCCAGGGAAAGTTTAAGGTAATAGATGCAAGGAACCTTGAAAGCAAGAAGTCCTTTGAACATGCAAATGCTGTGGGCAACCAGACACAGCTTTACTACACCAAACACTGAAACGCTCTAGAAGTGTGTCTGCCTAAAGACAATATCAGATAAAAATCATGTCCCTGAGCACAAAATGCCTCCTCCGTTCTCAATATCCATGCAATGCCAGCCCAGAGACATGCAAGCAGCCACTTTACACCTGCTGAAATCAATCGAAAAATCAAGCTCCTCCCGAACATGAATTCTGTGATGAGTAACGATAACAAAATATCGGTGTGGGGCTCAGCTACCTGTTCCTTATCCTGGAAACACTTAAGTACTGCTACCGCGTTCCCCCTGCCACAGGCAGGACAACGTCCCACTCCAAGAACTCACAAGTGAGCAGGAGTGAGAAACTGTCTTTTCAGAGCAGAAAAGAAACTAGAAAGGCATGTTTCTACTAACAGTAAGGACGGTGCTACAGGGGTCTGAAACTGCAACACAAGCCAGAGACTTCAGTTCTTCTCTGCAGCTTCACTGTTATTCTGGGATGGGGCGTATGGCTCAGCAATAGTGCTGCTGACATGCAGGAAATAATTTCCATAGCAGTAATCTGAGCAAACTACTTGAGTATGGATGCTACTTTTGTTCCTCTTTTGAAGAGAAGCCCATACTCGGAGATACCAGCACTGAAGTATATTAGACAGGCTGTAGGACAGCATTGGATTAAACTAGTTTTGAGCCACTTGTGAATTTGTAGTCTATTTGATAGAGCCATGTGTATTCTCTCTTCATGCCGACTTGGTAATTGAGGATGGTTTTGTGTATTGCTTCATATTTGGGGGGAAACTCGTAGCTGGGTGCCACTCGATGTGTCTGTAGGAATGGCAATATGAATTCAGAAGTACTATAAAGGAAACACACCGCTGTCATTAAATACTTGCCCGACAGAAGGCTGGCCAGGGCCCACATGAAGCTGGTAACCCCCTCTGTCCCAGGTACCTCGCAGGAAACTTGCTTTTAGTAACTTATAGGCTAAATTTACACTACTGCATTACTGGCTGAACAAGAATGGACAACATAAGGGGCAATAAAGAGGTGTAACTTCCCAAAGGTATGGGGTGCCTGTACCCACAACAGCAGCCACGTCTCCAGAGCCTCAGGCCAGTGTCGGCAGCTGGGAAGATGCTCCCTGACACATCTGATTCCAACGCTCTGCACAATTTTTGACTGCAGGTGAGATGAATCATCAAAGTACTCTGAAGTGGCTATGAGCATATATGCAAGCTTATTGAGCCATCAATCTGGAAAGCAGTGCGTTCAGGTGATTTCCAAGTTCACCTAAGTTTTATGAAACCTATTTTTTAGCCAAACAACTGCAAATGAGCTGTGTCTGGTGACATTTTATTACATTATCCCTTATTATGCTTTACCGGTAAATTGTTCTCGCCAATCAGTGTTGCAGTATCAGAGAGGTTAAAGACAGTTGCCTAAAGAAACTAGAGATAAAAGATTTGACTGTCTGTCTCTATGAAATGGGCTCCTTTTCATTTTTTAGTGCAGCTTAGAGTCCTGATTAAAACAATAAACCAATACAATGATCAATTAAGAGAGTGGAGAAGCGGGTATGTCAGCCAAAACTAGCAGCCATACTATAGGAACAAATCAAAGTAACAGCAGCACTGAGAAAGGAGCAGCTTACCCTGAATGTTACACCAAGTATTCTTGAACTCCATGTTTTACAGTGATGCTATTAAGTGTATTTACACCATACTAATGAGAAAGAGAAGACCATCAAGGATTTTTCTTTTCCAATTACATTCCATTACAACATGAGTACCTGATTTATTAATTTACAATTATCCTTATGTCACAAAAGAGCATCTGCCCATGGAAACACCCATGTTTTTATGGCGCTGTTAATGAACAGCACCTTTGTAAAGTTTTCAAAAACTGGTGAAAAAGCCTGGAGCCTGAAAACAAAGCAAGTTTATATTTTCCTCCCATACAGTTTGGTTAATAATGTTGTAAACATAATTGCCCATTAGCCAGTCATTGGAATACACATTTTATCTCTCTTTCTAAGACATTACCGCAGGGTCACCCCACTTTGCCACTTGTGACTACTGCGGGCCCGCTTAATGAATACCAGAAACCTACTGCCGTGTCCTCCTTCTCTCTCATACATTACTTATGAGTTGGCAGGCCCTGTTAACCATTTGGAAAGCAGGCCTATTGTGAGGTTAGCAGCTCATTAAATGCTGTTCCTCAGAGCTAATAAACTTGCATTAGCTGAATTCTACATTGCAAGTGACTGGCAAAGCACAGACCTCCCTGTTGCATTTCCCTGGCCATCACACAGCACAGTGCACTACAGTAATTAACATGAAAACGCATGCTAATTCTGTTGATATTTGATATAGAGCAGTATTGCCTCAAAGTGGTTGTCAAAATCATGTTTGCTGATAATAAACGGTTCCTATGCAAGTGAATGTGGCAGCCTCCAGCCTTGGTGTTTATCATATTACAGTGTTATGGGCTCTCAACTCTGAATGTTCATGGTAGGAAATCAAGCTGTAATTTTTGGATGCTAACAGTAGTCGATGTTTAATGTCATTGGGTTTTGGTAGTGCTTTCGATTGTGTAAGAAATAAAAAACTAAACACACGATGCATTTTTAAAGTAACAACAGAAAGGAAGCCTCCTAAAAGGTCATGTTTAGGCATCAAAATAAAAAACACTTTCAAACAACTTCATACTTGCAGGATTTAGAAACAAACAGAACACTCTAGGCCCTAATTCTGCAAACATTTATACAAGTTTCTCTAAATGTTTGGGAAATTACTGTTTTATGTCAGTGTCTCACTTTCAGCACTTAGTTTTCTAAATCCTAGCCCCGCAGCCTGTTGAAATACTCCTAAGCAAATAACAAAAAGAAGATGATGTTGGTTACTTTGGGGATGGGACCATATCCTGCTTCTGAATCAAAGGACCAGCTTTCCTCCAGCTTGTGCGTTTTAAATGCTTCAAGAAGATTCACTCACTGTTTTCAACAAACTGTAAGCAGAATAAACAGACTTGATGCCTGAAACATCCATTTGGGACAGAGTCACCGAGCAGAAAGATTGCACAAAGAGCTGCAGTTCTTCACAGTAGTCAAGAGAACTTTAGAGAAGGAGTGTTGTGAGAAGAAGGACTTTCCCATCTCTAGGTCAAATTAATGAGTAGCTGGTAACTATCTTAACACTCTCTAAACACACACTGCACATGCAGTGAGTTTTCATCTGTTTGACTTGGTGCAAATCGCCAGGTGAGAGCAGAAGTGGCACAGCAACAGAAAAGCAGAAGACATCATGAACCTTGAAAAGCCTGGAAAAAAACTCACAAAAGGCACGAAGTCTGCCACCCATTTTATGTGTTCCATCAGTTCACTGACCTTCTTGTATTCTCTTCACTGGACCCTGAAAGTTATTAAAGTTAAGAAAGAGAAGCTTTTCATAAAGCAGGGATCCTAGGAACCTTGTCCTATCCCATCTTGTTCTTCTCCCCTGGTCCACAATAACTGGTCCTGGACCGACCCTGTGTTGCTTTACAGAGCTTGTTGCTCTGGTGTTACCCCAGAGTAATGAGTCCATGGCTTTCAGTTGCTACACGACTTTTAATTGTATTAAGGGAGTCCTTTCTAGCATTCTTGTGTTGCTAAGGAATGTATGGTTCCTATCCCAGGCTGCAATTTCTCACAGCGATCCTATATTCCCTTGGATGAACACATTAATTAAAATGTCATTGTGACATTTATTTCTGC
Source organism: Pampusana beccarii (assembly GCA_013399365.1). Classification (NCBI taxonomy): domain Eukaryota; kingdom Metazoa; phylum Chordata; class Aves; order Columbiformes; family Columbidae; genus Pampusana; species Pampusana beccarii. The sequence continues at coordinate 1,784,672 of VWYH01000777.1, read as the reverse complement.
ATGAGATCACGGTTTTGTTTTTAAGAAGGCAGCAACAAGGTGGGAGAAATGCAAGAGTGGGCTATGGGAAGATAAGAGCATGACTAATTACAGTTTACTGCTGGAATGAAAGTATGAGATCCAGCACAAGCAACAGGCTGCAAATGGGATCCTGGGCACTGACCAGCTCCCCTTTTCCAGTAGAACCAATCTGGATGACCTCAATAATTCATTCTTACCTTTCAGTTCTCAGTCACCAGGCTTGGAGAGAAGACAGAGATTGATTTAATGGAGAACAAATGTAATGCTCCGCAAGTAGCTTGGACTGTACCAATTAATCAATTATCCAAGTACATTCCACTTCAAAACATTCATTACTATTCTAATCTTTAATCAACTGCTTGTTCTATGCACTACGCGGTTCCTGCGTTTCGGTGCGAAAAACAATATTCACTCTTCAAAGGAAAAACACCACTTCCAGTGCCAAACATGAAAAATCAGAAGTGTGGTGACTGCTGTATAATGTGAACAATCTTGCAAGTAATGGCTTACAGACCATGCTGGCACTTACTGTAGTTTTGTTTGAGACACCCATTAAAAATATTTATTGGAGATCAGTAGCAGAAACTGATCTGAAGAATGTTTTCACCTTCATATCTCAGCTTGGCACATGCAACTGAAACTTCTACAACCAACTGCTGAATTTCCTAAATTCAGAAGTGCTTTCAGGCTTTGATTTATTTTATTTTTTTGAAAAGGAGGAAGAAAGTTTGAAAACTGTTTGCATCACCTCCACGTCTTCAGGAGTATTGCTACCCTGTCTCCCCCTCTTCTGGCTCTACCATAGGGTAATTCCATTCCCAGAGGAGACAGCCCACCCCAGCAAGGCCCACTGAAATCTAGAGAACCTCTCGCTTGACTTCAATGTGTGTCAGAGTATGGCCGTAACACTCTGTTGTTCGCTTTTCATCCACTTATTCATAAATTGAGTGACCTTAGTATTACCACTCCAAGTCTATCAGTTTCTTTGCCCCTGTAGGAATTTCACGTATTTTTTCCAGTACAGGTGAGTTTCTGCCAGAAAGTTCTTTGAACCCCCATCACCAGCCAGGCTCTGAGGAAGGTCTTTCTGTAAGACCCACCTCTCCACCTGTGCGCCATGAGGGAGTCCTGGTGCCAGAAGACCAGGGACTGGGGTGGGTGAAAAGTGAGATCTCACAATGAAAGTAAAGTGGATCAAAAATTACCTGCAATAACGAGAAAAATGCACTTGTGGATAACAAACCCAGTGTTTGGTGTGCGTACATAGTTTGCTATCTAGCGTTTCATCACGAGCCAGAGGATTTATCCGTCAGTCACGAGAGACGGAACAGCTTAAAACGGTCAGTGACCACAGAAAGGATTAGCACATTATTATCTTTTTAATCCACAGCATGTACTTTTTCAGGATTTATTGGAGCTAATACAAAAGTGATTAGTGTTCTGGTTTTGCCAAAGTGAGAGGTTGTTTATGACTCCATTCCTACATGTGGCCTGTAATAGACAGATAGTGCTGACTGGAAAGTGGCCAACAGCAGAAAATTTCATCATCTACAACATATTCACAGAAATAGAAATGACTTGTGCAATTCCTAATAAGTACCTGGACCTTCTAAAAGTAAAGCCAAAAGTATGTTACATTACACCACCCTGCAAGCACACAATAAAAGGTGGCATGGAAAGTCTTTCAGATTTTTTGCCTTTGCTAGACATGTGCTATTTTTACAAATGTGGGATAACCAGCCCCCAGCATTCCAGGATCTCAGTCAGCCCCTGAGAAGTCATAACTAAAAAATGCTGAGGTGTTAAAAATAATCAATGTTATTTTTTGTATGTGCATTCTAGCTTCTGAGAATTCAGGATTCATATTTTTCACATTTGTTCCACAACTGGAACAGCTGGAAATTCATTTATTTATTTTTAAATGGAAGCTGAAATACTCAGGTCATAATAAAACTCGAGCACCTCAGGTTTTAAGAAGAATCCTCAAATTGACTTTCTCAAACCTGTCTATGTAATTTAAGATGTTCAATCACTTTTTCGGAATAGCACAGGAACCTGAGACTTCAGGATCGTGCGTCCCACCCTTTCCAAACTGGACTTGTGTTCCTAGAGGGCATGCCATTTTAAAAGATATTTAGATGGCTAAGTCTTAGTTAGATGCTTGAGTTAGATGCTTCTCTACTTTTAAATATCTGGCCCTTGCCACTTTTTGAAAACAGGATTTATTATTTTAGGTCTTTGGCTTTTGAAAGCCATACTTAAAATACTGCCACATTAGCAAAAAAGTAAAAAAAAACTCTGGTAAGCTGGAAGGATGGGTAGATGGACACATGTAGAGAACCAGAAAACTTTCTTCTTTCCATTCTCTTGCATACACTGATTAAATTTGTTTCTATCTGTGTTTGGAACAGACTTGGAGAAGTGAAATTTGTTTATCCAAACCTCTCTAACTCTTAACAGAATCAAGTCAAACTCCAAAAATGCTAACAACTGAATGCTGCCAGTCTTTTTTCATACATTAATAAATTTTTAGCTTTTCAGAGACAGAGACATGGGAATGACCTTTAGTCTTGCAAATGGCATCAAGTTATACAAGGCAAATAGCACAGCTTACCCATGCAAATCCTAGACTGAGATAGCTTTGTCCTGCAGTCAATCCCCTTTGGTCTGTTATAAAAAAAAGCAGCAACATGTGCCTTCACACACACAGCCAGGGTGCTAACTCAGTATTTGAAAACACATTCCAGGCCTTAGTGTATTTCCAATGAATACCTCTACTAAATCTCTCCAGCATGTAAATGTTCCTTTCTGAAGAAAGATGCTAAAACTGAAGATGAAGAAATGTAACTGTGGGCTGATTCCTCTAGTTCATTCGCTGTGAAGCTGAAAGCACCAAAGACAAGCTTGTGAGAGCTTTCTTTTCTCCTCCAGTTTCGACTGTGGATCAAATGCAAAGTGCTTTGAAGCAGACTAGGATTTCAAAATGCCTTTTCTCGTTTAAAGGTTACGTCTGTATTGCAATCATGGTATCTCAAGTAGATGTTCTGGGCTGGCTTCAGATCACTTAGATCTCATACTGTGAACAGTGTGACTTGGGTAGCATGCAGATCATTTTTGGTCTGCAGCCCAAATGGTTACTTAGTACCTCTGGGAGCCTTGGTGGCCTGTGCTGGGTTCCCTTGCCACACTGCCAAGAGCAGCTGAACCAGGCAGCTCGCTGGGCTTTCAATCCCTGGCTTCCACGGCGCAGACATGCGCTTCAGCACTTGTGCAGCCCAGGCAGCACAGACAACCACCTTGCACCGTCAGGCCACGGAATTACTAAATTCTTCACACACTGAGGTTGCAATTCTCACCTTTTACCGGGGCTGGTGCTTTGTGAGGCAGCACCTGTGCTGTGTATGCTAGATGTTCCCTGTGCTAGCAAATACCTTTGTCAGCCAGACGTACTCGTAAACCTCGGTTTGGACGAAACCTCTGTGGTGCTGGACTAACACTTGGCTGTTGTGCTGAACGCGCCCTGCCAGCTCACACCACCCTTCTCTCTCCCTCCCTGCCTCGGTGCCGGCGGAAAGCGCACAACCCCAAAGGGAACCAACTCCCACCCTGCGGTGCCCGAGCACCCCAAAGGGGTCGGGGAAATGCCAGAGCTGTCCCGGTACAAGTCACAGCAGTCGCAAAGGATTTAAACTATATTTAAATTAGTCACCACTCTTCTTCCATTCCCTGTATGCTTTTCATACCTGCATCTCAGCTTCCATTAGGATCATTTCTTGTAGAGCAAGGCTTTTAAGACAATAGTGCAAAAACCTCTCACAAGGATCTGGGTAATATACTTCCCAATCACATCACAGACAGGTGGAAAAAATGAAAGGAAAACAGTCAATAGCTGCTTGCTGTTTCACCCCCTCTGAACTGCAAAAATTTCTTAGGGAGCTGTGAATTACTCCCCTATTGGTCTTGCTACATTATTACTGTGAAGTGGCTCATGCCTGTGTTATTTGGTTGCCTGCTTTGTTTGCCTTATCAGTTTGCTGGGTGATGTATAATTAAAAAAGCCCTGTTTTACCACCTCACTCAGAGATTCCTTTAGATAATACACGAAGTGTGATAACAAGAAAAACACAACATAAACTTCAACCACTGCAGCTTCCTTGTACATTTATTGTAACTCCCCCTTCTGGGATACGTGTTTCTCATCAGAAACGGGTCTGTGCTACAAAAGCCAGTATTTGTTTCCTGGTGACGGCCGTGAGTATGACAGCTTGCTGACATGAGAAAGCACAGGCTCTGGCAGCAGGTGAGCCAGGACAACCCTCCCCAACTGCTCAGCGCCCACAGTTCCGCACAAGTACCAGGAGGTACTTGGCATGTTGCGATACACCTGGAGATGGTGATCGCAGATTGGAGCTAGACACTACCTTTCTAAGTGCCAGTCCAGGTACTCTACAAATGTTTGCCACAGAGAACAAACTCTGCACCTCCTCTCCTGCGCACACCCTCCCCTCATGCTCAGCCGCAGCCCTGTGGCCAGTGCTGCTCACTGCCCCAGCAATTTGGGGCCTTTTCTCCTGTCACCTCTTCTCCAGGCTCTCAATCTGTGAGACACAGTTGACACCACCTCTGTTCTCTCTTTCTAACATGGCCTTTTTTGCCTGTCATTGAATCTAGAGCTCCTGTCCAGGCTTTTCTCATGTCTTGACAACAGCATCTCTCCTCTTGTTTCCTTCCAAATTCCACTGACTTCTTCTCTAGCTCACCACTCTAAACATGCTTTTTGTTTCCTCTCCCCTGCATTTCATGCCTCCTCATTACACCAAAAAAGCGCAAATTTTATTGACTTTCAGGATCTTCCAGAGCCTATCATTACCTCATATGCTGTTTATGTCTTCTCCCACCTTCAATAAGCCCATCACTCTACCTTTCATCAAACACAAGATACGTTTTCAAACATCTTTTGCTCCTTCTCTGTGCTGTACCTCAAAGATGTGGACATCTAGCAAGTTATCTCATTGACCTCTTTTAAATCCTTCCCTCAAACCTTCTTTGCCTTCATATAGAAGCAAAACTTTGCTGCTTCGGTACATGCAGAACTGATGATCCCCTCAAGAAGCTGCTCTGTCTCCCTGTGTTTGGATCCATTGCTGGTCTCCTGTCTTAATCACACCAAGATCTTTAAGACAGGGGCTATCTTTTTTTTACTCTTCTTCTATGAGTTTCTGAGTCATGACTGGGAAGTGCTACTTAAAGACAAGTCATCTGTAAGCTGATGACCCTTGTGTTCTAGAAAAAGAGTAGCTCAGGTCTATAGATTAAAATTTACAAAAGTTTGCATTTACTTACAAACCCATTACTTAAAACATGAACACAGCCCTTACTTTAGAAATGCCTATGCAGTAACACTTTCCTCAATAGGTAAGAGAAAGTTCAGTGTTTATTGAGAGTAGTTTCAGGAGACTGGGGTGTTGACATTTAACACTATCCCACCACCTAAACCTTATTAATAGGTCTGGTAATTCTAAACAAAAATACGGTAAAACACATTCCAGTACACCATTTGGAGCACGAAGAGCATGTAAATGACCAGTTACCACAGTTCAACTGTTGAGTAGTAATTTATGAACAAGTGACTAAGGAACCTGTGTAACTCACACACCTGTAATCACCATCCACATCCTATTTTCATAGAGGACTGAAGGGAAACTATGGCCCTCGCTGCAGGTCCAGTGGCCAGCTCAGGAAGGTGATGGGTTAGGTTTCAACTCCTTTCCACACTGTCAGCAGAGCAGGGAATTGGTCACAAGTGTTAGTTTGGGCATTTAAGATTAGATCTTGGTTGCTGAGATAAAAAGAGCCTGTCAGCTTAATGGTTGAAGAAATTCTGGTATATAACACAAAGAGACAGCGAGCTCAGCCAAAGCTGAAAGACACTGTCTGAAGAGCGAAAGAAACCTTTGCTTGAGGGCTCTTAACCGTTCTTGCTTGGCTTGAGGAGCATTAGGCAGGACAGTAGAGAAGCAGCTCTGTAAGCCTTTTGATCCTTTTCCTTTCTCCAGATACTAGGTAATGGTGCATCTAGGAGTAAAGTGTTAAATAAACAGTCTTTTTCAAACAGCTGCCTTGCAGAAAGGAGGCTGCTACTGAGGTATTTGGACAATGCTAGTATCACTTCAGGGAGAAAATTAGGGACAAGGTTAGTAGAGCACCCCAGTATTACAGTCAGCAAGGCAAGAGTCACCTGCATCTACTTTTCCCCTAAGTTGCCACATCGCTCTTGATCAAAGCAGTAGCAACAAACAGGAAAGGCCTATTCTTCGCACAAGGCTTGCATTGGTTTAACTAAAATCAGTTTTGAAGTCAAGTCAGATCAGTAGGTATGAAATCCCAAGTGAATGCACTTAAGTTAGTGCACAGACATCAGTTTAGCTCATCTGAGTTACTGAAGTAGGCTAAATCAATACAAGACACTTGTAAACGGATTTAAAAGAACACTCATGTGGGGTTTGTTTCAATTTAACAAGTTGCATAAAGGAGCAATTCTAGTTAAACCCAAGTAAGTTTTCTTTGTGAGCTATCTTTAAACCCTAGACAATGACACTAATTGCCCATATAAGAAAGCACAGAGGAAAGCAACCCTTGTATCTTGGAGCGGGTTACCCTGAGTCTCTGCATCAGATCCCACAGAAGATGGATGTGAAACCAGCTATCAGAACCTTGTATCATAAACGTCCTATTGCTGGGACAGGGAAACTGCCACTATGCAATGCCGAAGCACATGATCACCAGTCACATTCTCATATACCAGAAGAGAGCCAGCAGTCTCCTCCAGTGACCTCTGAGATGCTGCAAACAGCACAGCTTCCATCTTCTGAGGCTACGCCATGCCGAATCAGAAGGAACAAGGCAGCTTTCTCATCTTGCTCATGGAAAGATCTAGATTTGGTTTGGATCCCAACAACAGACAGGAACAAAAGAATTTTGAAATGGTCCTGTAAGGCACGAGCAAACAACCCACCTACCTCATTGTAACCCAGTGCTCACCAGGAGACACAACCCCAACCAGAACGGCCCCCACAGCCATGCAGCTGTCGGTGTGCCCTGTAGCACACAAACCCACCACTCCAGTGCTTGGGAATTGAGACGAAAGCTGCAGCTCCATTTGCCCAGCTCCCTCCTCCCCTCCATAAATCCATGTCTGGCCCTTGAGAAGGCTGTAAAAGGACTACATATACCATAACGCTTCTCTGAACAAAACCAGGCTGAAGGTAGTCCCTTCCAATCCTCCTTTCCTCAATGCCAGGACATTATTTCCATGCCCCGTGTTTTCTTTCCTAGGACTGGCACAGGAAGGTCACCTATCACAACCTGTGATAGGTGTGATAGCCCATGCCCTATTTGGTCCTCCTGCTGTGACAAGCAAGCAACAATCTGCCCCATCCAAATACTGCGGGGTGGACAGTCCTCCGAGCAGAGAAGCACACAGGCAGCACTGCCACTTCTTCCTCAGAAGCCAAGCAGTAAGGTTGGATAGGCCCACTGACAAAACAGTGATTACAATTATATGTTTTTTCTATTTATACCAGAGGCTAAATTAACAGATTAATGTTTACTTCCAGCCACTGCTACTAGCCTGAAGGACCAGAATGAGGTCAGCAGAGGTCACAGCTCATTCAACCCATCAAGTATAGTTGAATTTGCTCAGCAGAGCTTTGATTACTTTTCCAAACTTCAAATTTTTTTAGAAAGGGAGGAGTAAAAGGCTAAAACTACAGTCATGTTAAGATACTAATAAATCTCTCAATTAGTAAAACTATTATCTTTATTTGGAAAGCTGAATGCTTCTGAATATTAAATCAAAACCACTCAGCTCTGAAGATCCAGAAGTCTTGCTCCTGGATGAAATTGGGGCTCTAGTGAGATTTACTGAGCTCATACAGGGCTAACTGCACAGCCCATGGGATTAAGCCATTATGCGGTTGCAGCCATTAAAATATCCTGCTCAGCTCTTCTTCTGACACACACCAAGAAGGATGCTGCCCTTGCAGCCTTACCCTATGAGTGTTTTAGCTCAGTGCCTCCTTTTAAGACATCAAGCCCCACTTAAAGATCAGCAGTCTCTAAAGCAGAAGAGCTTCTGAGTCGAGCCATTGCTGAATGACTGTCACCTTCACCTGACAGTAGCACTACAGCATGCTCCTGAACTGGCCTGTATCAGCACTTAAGTGTGACCGCCAGAAGCACGGCTGCCACAAGTAATAGTTAACCCAGCACGGGCAAAGAAAACCACAGCCATGTGGTCACAACATCATTTCAGAACTCCTACGCACCCTACGGAGGCAAAGCAAAAAAGAGACTCAAGTCCTGATCTGCCCAGTTCATCTTGTACTTGGAGTGTTTAAAAAAAATAATCCTTTCCACCTTCGACCACCTTTGCTGCTTCCCCCGCACAGCCCCGAGCTGGGGCTCAGAGAGCCACACCGATGGCCTGAGCCGTCAGCACGAGCCCGAGCTGCCCGGCTGCACTTGCCTGTGTCTGTGAGCAGTGGCAGGGCTTTGACTTCTAACTGAAGAGTAGCATACATCTCCTGTTAAAGAAATAAAGAAACAGCACTTTGGTCTGTAAAAAGAGCCAGTAGTGTGCTTACTTCTTGAGAAAAAAAAAAAAATAGGGAGTATAGAATCACCATCTCCAAACAAAACACAATTCCCGCTCAGTCGTAGTGAGGATGGCAGAGAGCACCAACATTACGACACACCAGTCTCCGGACATCCTGCCCATGCTGGTCATTGTCTGACTTTCCCAGAACGCAGGTCCTAACTATCGATCAAACAGGAAGGAAAAATCAGCAATCAACTCTGTGGGCTTCTTCCACAGCCTTTTCTTACACAGCCTCGGACACACTCAGCAAGCTGTGTGTACCCCAGCTTCTCCATCAATCACATATGAGACAGGGAGCTTTGCCTTTATCGTCCTTGCCTTTGCCTTACCTTTTTCTGTAATACAACTTTTTTGTCATTATTAATGTTTGCCCCTTTTCTGTATTACATTTTTATTAGTGTTCGCAACACTGTGCTCCGGATAATGGATCTTTAAGTGGCTGAGAGTTGTAAAGAATTCAAGTATTAGGGGAAGATAATATTATTATTTCATGGAAGTGAAACTCAGTTGATTCCACCAGAGAAGAGAAACCCATCTCCTGGGCTATATATCCACTTTCCTTCCCATACAAAGCTACTAAAGAGTGATTTCAGTAGGATCCAGACTGGGCCCTCAAGCCAGGGAGTGAACTTGGTCACGACCTAAAACTCTCTGCAAAGTTTGCTACTAATTCACGTGCAATTACTTGGCATTGCTTTGGCTTAAAATAAAGGAACCAGCATGTTTTTATAAAATAAATTGTAACAACAGTGAACCAAGGGAACCACTCTAAGCCACAGTGAGCTCCTGGCATTCGATTCTCTACTACAGAACTAGAGAGAGACATACCTGAGGCCCAGAGCTAGTCATATCACTTAAAAATCAGCAGAGATGCAGAAGTTAGGGCTATGTACCTGGTGTAACCTCAGAAGTGGTTGCTGCCAGCTCTAGGGACAGCCACAGCAGTCTGTAGCTGGCATATTGGGTTAAGTTCAGACATGGCAGCAAGCAGCTCCCAAAACAGACAATTGACCCTGCTAAGAAGCAGGTAGCTCATGTCAAACCATCTTGATAGACCTGCACCAAAACCAGCAGCTGAGCTGACTCATTTACAACTTGTTCTGTGTATCTGTTTCGCATTGGACTCACTCTTAAAACAAAAGAAGTATCTTATGACTGATACTGTCATGAAATATGAGCAGAAAACAACTTTCGAACCCTCTAAAGGTTTCGGAAAACCTTGCATTTCCTAGACCAGGTAAACAAGCCAAAACCAGATGCTGCAGTGAGCTGAAGTCTGATGGAAAAGAAAATCCACTCTAAACCAGATTCAACTATTATTGTTCAACTAACAAATTTTTTGTCGTTGCTATTGTTTGAAAATGTGAGTTAATTTCTAGAAGAAAGCATAAAATGCTGTTTAATATCATAAGCCATCCATTTTCATTTTTAAATGAAAGATGGTACCTAACAATTTCAGCACTTCCCCCTTGTTGTTTAAACTACTCCTTTCTCACAGAAAACTTACTTGTCAGACATTTTTCAGTTTTTAAAAATTGGTCAAAAAACCTGCTACTAGCTCTAACTGAAGTCTACACACAGGAGATTGGAGCAGATGAGCTTCTCTCACCACGTGCAATAGTCTTGGCGAGAACATCTTGAACCTCTCCATGTAAAACCCAACTTCTGCATCCTGCCCTCAGGTACCTGTGCCCCAGAGGCATTTTCAAAGCTGACTGATTCTACAGCCCCTCCACTGTGATGGAACCAGCTCCCAGAGTTTTCACAGCCTTTAGCATCAATCTGAACTCATACTCAGCTGACCAGTTAAAACACACCACCACAAAAAAGACCCCCAAAAAACCCACCACAATCTCCTCCCTCCAGCTCGGTAGACAGAGTCATCTGCGATGCTGCCCTTCCTTCTGTGCCCCCATGTTGGGAGTACCTGCGGTTTCAAACCCAAAGCACGTGGCTATGCTGTTTCTGATGGGCAGAAGCAGAAGGCAGCTCCCATGGGAACTCCAGCACAAGCATGGTGGTGTATGATGGCTGGCCAGATGGATGCCCTCTTGCTTTTAAGCCTTAAGTAAATAAAACCACATCTATGAAAGTTTCACCAATAGGATGGGGAGGGGAGAAAAAAAGAAAAAAAAAAAGGAAGGCAAAGGGCTTTCAGAAAAGACAGCCCCTTGAGCGATTTCCAGACATCAAAGAAAAAGGCCTCCAGCGTGTTCTCCTCATCTGATACCTTTGTTCCCGCCCTCCATGCCCGCAGGCACATTCCTAGTGATGCACAAAAGGCTCCTACAGCTCACGGACAGCTCTGCGTCCACACGCATTACCTGCCTCCCGCTCTGATTGCCTCTCGCTGTCACTTCAGACCAATCAAAGTTCATTTTATATGGAAAGTGGCTCTTGAGAAGCTAGGTGGGACTGACCAGCGAGTCGTGAGTTCCAGAGAACTCCAGCAGTTCTGTATCAAGATGAACTCCTGTGCAGTCTGTCTGCTCCTTCGTCTGTAATGCAGTCACAGTTCAAGGTGAGTCCTTCTGCTCCAACATTAGATTGTGGGGCACATACTTGCATGTTTCCCACTTTCTTACCTCTGTTCACAGGATGATTTCCCTTCTTGTACAGGTCTGCATTTCTATTATTATGTTCCCCTCAAGGCTACCTTTTCCTGCCCATCTCTGTGTTTGCCTCAGCGCTTTGCAGGGATGCAGGGCAGGTGGCTGCGTGTTTCAGTGTTTACAAAGCACACTCACGGTCACAGCACGCTCACCCGCCCCAACCTGCTGCCCTTGCGCTCATCTCTGTCATCACGTCCACTCTCGTGGGGCTGTGCGCAGACAGCAAACGAGCCAGGCCAGGAAGCATCTCTGGAGACAAATGTAATTGTCAGTCGCTTTTACTTCTCATAGTTACATAAGGAAAGCTCCTGATGGTAAATTCCTTGCTCCTCACCAGGAACTGCTCTTATCTGTGTGCAAATTCAGAAGCAGTATTCAATGTGGGTAAGCTAGCAAAAGAGTTTTCCTCACCCTGGAAACTGCAGGCAGGACCTGTCAAGCTGCAGAAAGGTTCAATCTGTTGGAACTTCTTTCACAGACTAAAACACAATGCATCCTCACAACAGCAGCATTTTCCTTTCACATCCCAACATACAAAACTTGTGAGATCAAGCTCAGTTTCAGGTAAACTCTTCATGAACTGCTGCTCACTCTTAGCCCTGCACTGCCACACATCTCGAGGCTGCTGCAGACCTATCCAAGTTAAAACCGCCCAATGTTGGTTTTGACAAGACTAGTCCCAGTGCTGGCCAGGCTGAGACTTGCAATGCTGCAAGAAACAGGTTTGTGTGCAGGCGAGGAACAAGCAGCCTGGGATGGAGCTGCCCAAGTGGAAGGTGGGAGCACTTGCCTCTATCAGCCTGCAGGCAGTGAAGGCTACGTGACAGTCTAGCCCCTGTGCCAAGTCTTTGGCAGGGCTTTTCTGCCCCCTCTGTCTGCAGGGGCTTCCTTGGAGCTAGATGTAGTGAATTAAACACTTCTTGGTTCGTTGCCTCTTCAGTCCCTCCATAGAGAGTTTCTAGGGAATTTCCCTCAGCCACAAATGACATGAAAATGAACAGGCATGAAAATATCCTAGGAACACCAATTTTTTCCACTGTGTATACCTAGGGGTCTGATCCACCCTTCTTTGAACTCAGTGGGACTTTTGTGTTTGCAGTGAATGCTGTCCTAAGCCTTTACTCCTACAGGCTGGGCAAGAAAAGCTCATTCTTGGGTTTGGGTTTAAATCCAGGTCTGTAAGTATATGCTGCCTTGCAGACATAGGCTGCAAAGCCACTGAAATGTCTTTGCTGAGCTTTGCTGATCTTTAAGTAAAGCAGCCAAACTTGACACCTGATCCCCAGAGTTTCATGCCATTTTGGGCCCTAGTCGTCACCCTCCACTGCTGGAGGCTAGTCCCTCTGCCCCACCAGCAGCTCACAGCTCACATCCCCGTCGCAAGCGATGAAGAGAGCCCACCGCCCTGTGGCAATTGAACTTCCCTTCCTCAATAACCTGCATTTTGCTAGAGGTTTCATTCCCCATGTAACACAGGACACTAATTATTTTACAAAAGCACCAAATTCCTTGTCAGCTGTATCCTGACAGAAGGAAATGAGAAAATCAACAAATTCAGAAGACTGTAGATAGAAAGAGGTAAAACTGAAAAATTAAAAAAAAAAAAAAAAAGAAAAAAAGAAAAAACCCCACTGAAACTAATGCTTCTTTCGTTCATCCTAACTGAAGATGATGTACTACTGGAGTAACAAGGATTTTAATCTCTAAAATATGTAGTCAAGACCAAAACTTGGCCTGGGCTATGGAGTACAACCCAGCTCTTTCTTTCCTCTCCTAACAGGTGGGGAGCTAGGATATATTTTTTCAGCACTGCTATTGCTACAAACAGCATGATTTCTTTCCAACTCGTAATGCCTACTGCATTTTACTTAAGTTATAGTGTAGCTCAACACAGGTCTGTCTGCCAAAGTTGGATGTTTCGAAATGCCACCCATTCCTGACCCGCGTGATTGAAATGGAGGGATTACTTGGTTCAGATGTTTAACTCCCTGTGAAGCGTGTGGCCAGAGAAATCCCTGTGCTGCTAAAGCTCTCGAGTCACTGAAGTCAGGCAAAGCTACTCCATTACTAGAAGGCTTCAGTATTACTGGATTTATCTTGATTGCCCATATTTCTAAAAAGCTAAAGGGTGTTTCGCACCTCCAGGACACGGAGAGTTTCTTACTTCATAATTGAAAAATGATAGAGAGAACTATTGCAGAGAGGTGGAAAGGAGAAACTGCCAAGAAAAAGTGAACAAACTGTATTATTATTTTACATGGCATTATCAGGCAACAATGGCAGCATACCTGGATGTATTTTATAATGACATTTAAACTAACATTTGTCAGTGTTAAATTCCGCATCATGCCAGATCCTCCCTGAGTAGCATTTTCATATCAAACTCTCAAAACGAGCCTAATTAAAGTAGACAAGCATTATTGGGTCTGTTGTAGAAGTGGTGATTCACCACAGAGAGCAGCAGAGGTGTAGGTTACACCACAGGGCTAGGAAGGATTTTGTCTATCTGCTCTTGACCCCAGACCTTCCTCCTAGTTCACTACCATTTTTTACTCAGCAGCCATATAATCAAGACCCTGAAAGCCCAGGACAGTGTGTTCCTGTTTGCAGAGACCATAGTTACACAGGAGCAATCTGCCGTGTCCACCTTGCTGGGTTATTTAGCCCAAGCAAATGACCCAAGTGGTGTGATGAACACTATTTCTAATGCTAGCTCTGCTCAATGCTAGCTCAAGGGTCCCTGTACAGAGCCCTGCTGCATGGTGCAGACATGCCTTGAGTCAGCTATCATCAGCTGGTATTAATCCTCACAGAGCACCCTGAGCACCACATCCCTAAAAGCGCTTAAGTAGGAGTTAGGCACTAGTCAATTTATAAATTAAAGCATGAATTAAATTATCCACTGAAGAAAGTAAAGGGCAATTTAAATTTCAGTTCATTAGGAAATCAAAGCAAGTAAGACAATTTACACCAGCTAAGGATTTGGCCTAGTTTCTCCTCCCCATGATTTCAAGCCCTGCTTTCTTACAGGAGAAGTTGCATAATGTGAAGTTATCCTGCTGCATGACATCGGAGATTTACATCAAACATTCTGTGTATTACTGTCAATAAACTGTTTTGGACCATTTGAAATCCACTATATGCATTTTGTAGCTCACATGAAAATATTGGGGGAAGGGGGATACCAGCAAACAACTTTCTGTGGGATGCTTTGAATTTCCAGTTAAGAACATCTACCACGACATCATCATTATTATGAGCTTTTAGTTTAATCTCTTATCATAATAGTTCTAAACAAGGTTGTGCATTTCTAACACTAGAGGCAGAACTGAAAACAGTAAAGTGCTTTGAAATAAAGAAAACTGAGCATAAACTGTTGATCAACAAGTTGCAAAGAATCCCAGACATTAGTTATACCATTTAGCATGACAAAAGCATACCCAAAGCCTTCAGAGATACTGTGCAAAATCCTAGCCTTACTGAAATTTAAAAAACAATGTCCCGTTCTTGTTACTGATCATAATAAACTCATGAGTATTCATCTCATGGGGCTGAAAATCCATTTTTATTTCTGGCCCTATACAATATACCTATTTGCCTTGATACCACCTGTGAGCAATTTTCTGCTAGCTCGAGGCAGCTGCTCCTCAGCCTGCAGGTCCTTTATCTGGGATTCCTCGAGGCCACATCTGCAGCCGTAAGCCCAGGAGTGCCTGGAAGCGTTCCCAGGCGCTGATGCCAACTGGCAGGGTTGGATCCGCGCTGGTAACGGCCTCCGTGCTCAGTGCAGGGTGGCTGCGCACCGACTGCCAGCACAGATTGGTCTCCGGACGCTCCCGGCTGTCAAATCACGCCTACGATGTCTGAGGAGAGCAGTAGCTGGAATAGGGCAATTTTTTTTTTTCCCAGGAAACAGTCTAACAGTGTCCTGGGGTGAGGAGACATCAATCCGCTAGCAGGCACACTTGCATTTATGAGCGTGGGGGAAGACGAAAGTCTTGGCCGTTCTCTTCACAGGGATGAGGTGAGCAAGGGGAAGCCAGGGCAGGTCCTGCATTGTGCCCCTGAGGTCCGTGCCACCACACAGAAGAGCCTTCCTTTCCCAAGGGAAGCACAGCCATGCTCGAGGTTCTCCTCCCTTTTCTCCTACCCACCAGACTGTCAGCAAAGGTGTGCTGGGATACAAATGCCTCTGTGGTCGGTGCGGCTCTGAGGATACAGGGAAGGAAGCCAGGGCAGTCACAGAGCCCCTGCAGCTTCTCCTACAGGGCAGGGAGCTCCTGCAGCAGCTCTGCACGCACAGGGTATCCAAAGGGATTTTTTAAACAAATTCCTCATTCCTCCATGTATCCTAGCAACACCTCGCTGAGGTTAGAGATGCGCTGCCTTGCCCACCTGTTGCATAGGAAGCCTGAGGCAAGTTACATATTGCTTTCTTCCCACCTCCCCCCACTAGTACAAAGCCGCAGTGATTAAGGAATGTGCCACAATCTGCACAGCCCAGTCTCCTCCGCTCAGGCCAGGTGTCACATGCAGGCGTTCTCATCTCTAAACAATTCAACAACTCGGCAGTGGCTTACACCATGTCCAAGGAAAGGTCTTGATGACACAGGCTGAGGGCTTTGTGATCAAGGCAATAAAAAGGGAGTGGCCTTAATCCCTGCCACAAAAATGTGAAGTCACACAGCTCTGAAGGAGCTCAAGCCCTTTGCAGGTATAAATAAGATTTCCAAGAGAGTTGTAGGTCACATGCACAGTGAACGAAGCTGAAAGAAAACCTGACTCCTCCCATGCCCTTCCCTTCCCTGAATGAGCTGCAATATAATTACAGTAAGTGAGGAGCCCTTGCTAAAAACAAAAAAGCAGCAACGAACAAAACCCCGAAACACAAGCAACCGGTTGAAATCCAATCTTTTTCGTAAAAGATGCCATTCCCCTACCCAGTCACCCCTTAGCATTTTTTATTTCTTGTAGGGGAAAAAAGGATGTTGAAAATGTTAAAGAAATGATCACAGGACTTTAAAATTTTGTTTTATGGAACGAGTAAAAATAAATTTAATCAAAACTTAAAAAAACAAACCCTATTACAAAAATCTGTAGAAAGGGAAATTTAAAACTGATCACTTTCTACACACAGTGAAGACAGTCCTTTTCCTACGATTATCCTGCCCATCAAAGTAGATTTCCTTCCTTTGGCTAACACTGACCAAATCCTTTCAGCTACAATATGCAATTGTCACTTGAACTTCAGTTATTTTAATTTACCATTTACCTACATTCCTGAAAAACAAGCAGATAAGAAACTACAGATGTTGTTGCTTTTTTGTTGTTACTGAACTAATAACTGCTAAATCCTTTTAATCCTAATACATTAAAGGAATTCAAGGGTTGCACAGACACGCGGGGAGCCTCTGTCCCCAAGGCCAAGATGAGGTTATCACTGCTCGAAGATGCACCATTTGCTGTAGATCTCTCTTATTCATCTTCACTCAGAGGAAAATATGGGATACTTCGTAAGTGGTTTTGGCACTTGTGAGTTATCCCTCTTTCCCCACTCATGAAGATAAATGCTGTAATGAAACACAGCCATCAGGTATTCTCTATATTCGGAGTACTCAAAGTGTGAACAATGATTATGCCTTTTCATTGGATAAGTTAAGGTTGACTGCCTGGCTACCTGGGGAAGACAGGAATGATTTGCACTAGCTCATAGGCAATGAAAGGAAAAAGGTGGCATATTTTCTGCCTCAGCATCAGTTATTCTGCTAATCTCAGGCTGAATAGTACGTTCAGTATGTCAAACCTTCCTTTCTACTCTAAGGCTACTTGGCAGCTGAATCTGCAAGCTGAGATGAGTCCAGCTGAGATGACAGAATCTACTTCATTAGTTCAATGTCTGTTTGTTTTTGACACTTCTGTGGAACCATCGAGCAGTTTTTATAACAAGTGAGCAAAGGATTTTTATAGGTAAGATTTTTTGCAAGTGTCACACGAATTTTAGGACATAGTCTTGGCCTGTGCTGTGCAAAACTCTCTTATGGGTTGACAGACACCATGACTGAGAACTGGATCGTGTTTTCTGTGTGAGATAAAGCTTACTGCCTTTATGCTGTCACTTTTTTTATAGTGCAAGTGAGGAAATTGAAGCATTTAAAGTTACATTTAAATATGAAAACTTGACAGACATATCTGGCAATAAAACCACAGCTGTTAACAACACACTGAAAATAACACAATGGTACTGAACAGGAGGCTGAAATCCTGTCTCTGGTTAAGTCTGAGGATAACCTGCAGGTGAGAGCAGCTTCTTCATTTATTTAACACAGGGAGTAGTGTTTGTATTTGTGTATCATGCAGTATAGGGCAGAAATGCCCCCAGGAACCCATCATCCAGCACTGCACAAATAAAAACAGAACTTCCCAACCTTCTTTGAACAAAGCATAAGCCCTGGAAAGACAGTTCTTCACATGCAAGGCAAGACTTACGCTTATATTTTACTCAAGCAGAAGAGACGCACCATTCAAAGCCAATCTCTTGAAATCTGCAGTGGACTAGAAGGATGCAAGCTCACAGGGGCTGCCTCACCTTAAATTTCATAACAAATCACTGGTTGTTTCTGCTGTAAATACGGAGCAGTTGGTCAACACAAGACAGATTCAGACACAGGTGATCTATCACAGCCTTGCAACATTACTGACTCCCACATCCACCAGTTAGTTTATGCAGCTACTAGTGCTAAGGATGTATTAGGGAAATAAATTAATATGCTCCAGAGAAAGCATGTGCAACAAGAAGCAGGTTGTAGGTTAAAATAGCCAGGTGCATCTTAACCAGTATACAAAATGGTCAAAGAACAGCTGCTGAAGAGACCCATGAGGCCCTAGCACACTCTATCTAGAAAATATTAAGAGTATTTTAAAGCACACATTGGCTCACATTCAGCACCCAGAAGCTATTTTAAGTACGCAGTGGAGACATGCTAGTGTTATTAGGGCACTTTTCTTCCAATGCATTTTGAGCCAAATAATCCCATAGGAGGCCTTTGTAAACACCTAAATCAGATGAAACGGCTCTGGTGATCTCACGTTAGGAAAGATTCAGAGGCCGAGCTAAGGCAGGATTTCTTATGCCACTTGTTTTGGTGCCGTGCCTATCACATGAAAGCAGCTTCCAGAGAGAATCTCTGGAGTCAGAGGAACCACCTGTTGCCACAGGGCAGCTGGTTCAAGAGGAAAATCTTGAGCCACAGCCTACAAGAGAAGGTTTTCTACCTTACCGAGCAGCAAAACCACAGCTAAACAAGTACTGAAAGTACAACCCTTGCCTCCTGGCAGAATAACTACCTGAGACTCAAGAGGAAAGCATTCCCGTCTTTCTCTAGGCTTGGCCTCACACCACCTCTCTGTTTCAGTTTCACCCGGCCTAGTGTCTTTTACAAAGCATTTTGAGACCCACAGACAAGTAAAAGTAGACAAAGAACCAAACAGTACTAGTACTACCCGGTGCTTTGGCCTGGTATTATGTGGAGGAAAGACAGTCACAATGAACATCCTAAATTAGGAAGATGGGAAAAAATACGGCAACAGAAGGAGTAGATTAGGTTATGACAGTGATAGAGAGAAGAGTAGTAGATGGCAGGAATTTAGAGACCTTGGGAAGTACTGTGATATCAGCATGATTGCCCCAGTAAAAAAAAAAAACACCTTAAAAATATGACCAGAAAACGTCAACCAAAACTGTTTTATTTTGTAAAATATTTGAAGCCTCCTTTTCCCTCCTGTGTGTGGAAGTTTAGCTGTACCGCCTGGCAGGGCCTGAACAACAGGGAGCTGTAAGCGCTTGTGTGCAGCTCTGAGTACTGCGACACACAGAAAGCAGAGAGTGAAGGGTGCCTAAATATAGTTCAGAGGGCTCCCACCTCTCTGTACTCACATTCAAACTCCACATTCAGCTCAGGTCAGTGATTTTCAGTCAGCGTTTACCCACTAGCAGAAATACAGCCATTTCACAATCACCAGAGCTTAGGATAGAAATGATCATAGCTGATGAGGAATCAGGTATAAATAAAATACCTCCAGTGAACTCCCTAAAAAGAATTTTTCACTGCCTGCACTTTATTAAGTTACAGTCCAGTGATATTTAGCCAATTTTTAATCTCTCAAACCACTGACTGTAGATCGCCAGCTGGGAGAAATGAAACGTTGATCCACCCCACATCATGATCCAGCCTTGAATTTTCAGGTGAACACAAACCCATGGACTTGGCTTACATTTGTGCCTCAAGAAAATACACACTTTTCTCACTATATACCATTTTTGCTTAGAAAAGGGAGTCCTAAACATAATACGTCCGGAGACCTAAACGTAATACACCGAAGATAGAGTCTCTCCTTCCCACCCAGTGCGGCAGCAATGGTGACAGCCAGCAGCAGGATGCTAATACTAAACTAATGTGGCAGAAAATATGCAACACCTGAAGCAGCACACATGCAATAAGCAAGGATCACTAGGAAAACAACATGCTCATGATATCAAAACTAAGAAAAAAGTTCATCTACTCTTTCAGCAACTATTTTTGTTTCAAATAGGCTCTTGGCATGACTTCCGTACACAGCTTTTGATCAGTTCTGAGAAAAGTACAGATGTTAACCAAAAAAAGAATGAGATACTGATAAAACTCTCAAACAACATACAACTGCCAGTCTCTCATGGTACCTCTGCTATTTGCAGAATGCAAGTGACTGAAGACATTGGGGCAAATATTCAACAAGCTCATTTTTCTCTTGTGACTAATCCATCACATATCCAAGTTTCACTTACCCGTCAAGTTCTTCAAGCCAAGTTCCCTGAGTCCAAAGTTACCATCCTTTCTGTAGTTAAGAAATATTGCCAAAGCATATCGCTCTTCATAGAGTTTGGTCCCACGAACGATGCGCAGGTTCTCCAATGGCAGATATTCAAACTGATTCAAAGCCACCAAAACATAGCCTGTGACTTCTCGGATAGACTGAAAGACACAAATGAAACAAACTCATTAGAAACAGTCCATTTTTAATTGTTCTGAATGTCTGATACAGTGGATGATTTAGTACGAGATGCTGGTACTCAAGGGAAAAAAAAACAACACTTTAGAAAACAAATTCCGTTTCAACTTACTGATTTTAAGGGCATTTCCGTTTCAACTGAGTTTATTAGAGATACTTGTTCGAAAAGTAGAAAACAAGGTAGCCATTTTTATCAGTTTTGTTAAAATTGAACAGAAATTCACAGTAAAGTATTAAAGATGCATGAAAGGATGACTTCACACAACCCACAGCAGAGAGCAGATCCCAGGCCTCCACAGGACATGAGCGGAACCCCTGGGGCAATGCCACGGTTCAGATAAGACTGTCTGTCTGCTGGTAACTCTCTGCTGTACAGGATCTTCCAGGGTGAGACACGACATGGTGTGAGAGAGACACCTCCAGAAGAGCTCACCATCAAACCAGAACAGATGGCAGAAACGGGGGGCAGGTTTGGAAGGGTAAATAAAGACAAAGCACATACGTGTTAACACCTACTTTTATACTTCTAAATGAAATCAATCACTGAACGCTTGCAAATACTCAAGTTTCAATTGGAAGTGCCGGAACCACACATGTTTTATATCCCAGAGCTTTGATCCAAACCAGTATCAAAACCTTTAGCAAAAAGATCGCTGCAGGTTGTCTGACACCTTTATCTGTTTTAGGTGAACTACTCAGTAACCCTCCTGCTCATACTCAGGAATTGACTGCCTGGGTTGTAAGGGAAAAAACACCCCAAAACACGATAACTAGAAACAATTTTTTGAAGTCCAAAATATTAACAGAACTAAGATGCTTTTAAAAAGAAAAAAAGACCTTAAAGTATGGTCTTTTAGAAAACAACGTTCATTCTAAGGAATTTAAATAAATGGCCTAGAAATCTGCAAATGCCTTTGGAAAGTGTTATTTTGACACTCACGTAGAGCCCCACCATCCCCACACAGGCTGAGGGAAGCTCCTGCCCAGAGCTGCTCCCAGAAACAAAATCTTCACGTTGGAAAGGGTCTCTCAAATGCAGTTTTCAAATCTCACCTACTTCCATGCCTGCAGCAGCCTCCAACCACTGTGTGCATGTATATTTATGTGTGTATGTATATTTAATGGACAGAAATTGATATAACTACTTGTGTGCTTAAGTGGCTGCATGCACTTTTTTCTTCCCTTTGGCAAAGTCAATACCTTAAACAATACACAGAAGGAAAAAATTCTGCTTAGAGTAACGTGCACAGACTATAACTAACATGATGGGGACTCCAGTCAATATTGTAATAAAAACAAACAGGCAAACAATAGCAGGCATCAAATTAAATTTGTTGTGTACGTATCATTAATAAAGAAAGGCAACACGGATTTGCAGCCCAAAGGACAGGCATTTGCTTTGCTTTTGCTTTGATTTCATGCATAAGTGTGCAAGAGCCTTTTAATTAGGTTTATAAAAGTTCCTAAGATTATTAACAAGTGTGGCAGTATCCATAAGGAAGGATTTATATGCCACAAACTCCAGGCACTATCTGTCCTTCTAAAGTCAAATGTCTGTTCTCAGCTGAAGCTGCTGAAAAAGCTCTGGAGCTATTTCAAGACTTGCTTGGCATCCAAACAGAGCACAGTGTCATTACAGGACTTTGATGAGAACCCAGTGAGTTGAGCTGGGTTGAGAAGTACGGTTCAGTAGCTCAATATTAAATGTAGAGCTGCATTATACCCTGGGACACCGATTCTATTATAATCAGAAGCTTTCCAGCACTTTCATCATAGCTCTTTGCTTTCAGACATTTCAGCTTAGCCAGTTTGGTCAGGAATATGGTTTTCACTGTATGCAAAAATTTCCTTAAACTGTTTTTTTTAGCCTTTCTTCAGAATTTAGGAAATATTAAAATTATATTCATGGGTTCATTTTCTCCACTGATATTCTAGGGATACTGTAATTGCTATAATTCATTTAAAGGGATGTTTAACTTGGAATTGAGTTGAAAAAAATTAAAAGAAGTTCCAAAACTGCATCTAACCAAATCCTCCCTGCCAATTTTTTGTCACTTATAACCACATTTTCTATTTTTAGACAATGTCTTATTTACTGACAAACAGCAAGTCCATCTGAAAGGGCCTTAATTCAGCATGACACTGAAATTAAGCACACAGACCCCTAGCAGCAAATCTCCATCCCAAAGTTTAAAACAAACAAACAAACAAACAAACAAAAAGAGAGAGAGAAAAGGACAAAGTTTTGTTGTTGATATCTGTGAACTACCCCAAAAGCCCTGTACTTTCTTTGTTTGGTTTATCTGGCTGAAATGACAAATTACGGAAAGTATTTTGATAAACCAAGGGTCCTTTCCAGTCCCGCGGCTTCCATCGTATTGCAACAACTATTTATTTGCTGGAGAAACTGCAAAACAAAATTATGAAAATAACCAAAGGGTTTCTAATTTACTAGAACATAGCAATGTTCTGACTGACCAAATCTAGTGGTCTGTTAGTCTGTTATATCAATTTGTTTTGTTTCATGTTTTTTTTTTAATTCAAATTTGAATGAAAAAGGCAGAGCAATAACATGTTTTGCAGGACAGTGAGTTTTCTGACTGGTCCAGCTTCAAAAAAATGTACACAGAGCGCAGCAGGCAGCTCAGGTTTTGGCCGCTCCCGGCCAACAGTGTCACTTTGCCAGTCACTGCAAGTTTTGACATGATTCTTACTGAAAATGGACACCTGCCGGTTTGGAGCTCGCTCCAAGCCCTGTTGGAGTCACTGCAAAGACGCCTGTTGGCTTCCATGCAGACTCACAAATCCTCACACCAGACAGGATCAGCCAGCCTGATCCCCTCCTCTGCAACTTGTGCCAAGGTTAGGCGCGATTTGAACTTCTCATCCTTTGCATACAAGGCTGAAAACCTTCCTGTTCAGGTATCCTGAACTTGGGTATAACCTCAGGTATCCTAATGCTCTGTTTGAGCTGCTTATGCTTCAGCATTAACCTGTGTTCCACCAAGAAGGTGTAGTGACTCACAGCAGTGCTAGTCCGAGTGCCACCTCCTTGTTTGATTCTCCAGCTAGGGCTGGAGGTCCTTGCAAAAAAGCATCTCTCAAGAGTCCATCCCTCAGGAAAGAAAAAAGGAGACAAGGATGTAAACAACTGCATTTTGTTTCATAACCTACAACTGGAATAGAAAGAGGCAGATTAATTGCCGGCAGACTTAAAGCTGCAAATTTCCAATGGGGAAAACCAAACGAACTCTGGCAACCTCCAGTCTTGCTCACTAACCACTGTGACTTTACAGGACTCCCTCCTGCCCCTGTTACAGCATTATTTCGACTGGGAACTCCTGGCCACTGTGTTCTTGCCTTTCCTTGTCACCTTTCCAGCTCTTGAGACATGACCTTTTAAGTGAAGAAGCAATTGAGTGAGGCAGCAGAAGACTCAGGCTACTGTAGCACTCCAGCTACTTCGACAAACACATTTTGGCTGCCCAAAGCTGTCTGGTACAGCAGCAAGAACAAGTGTGTAGATTGAACACCGAATGGGCTGAAACACCCCGGCTCCCTGTCACCAAGGGATGCTGTTCATTGAGGTCCCCGAGCAGGTGCCTGGTTTTTCAAAAGCAG
Organism: Pampusana beccarii; assembly: GCA_013399365.1. Classification (NCBI taxonomy): domain Eukaryota; kingdom Metazoa; phylum Chordata; class Aves; order Columbiformes; family Columbidae; genus Pampusana; species Pampusana beccarii. Next base: position 1,760,714 of record VWYH01000777.1, on the reverse strand, counting down.
ATGAAGAGACACCTCTGAGGATTCAAGAGCCAAAGGTGCCTGCTCCCCTGACTGGGCCTGTTAGGTGTCAGACCCTGAAATAACAAAGGGAATGCTTCTAGCAGGAAAGAAATTAATCTTTTATAAATCTAAAGCACCATGAGCTGCTTTAAAAACATGCCAAGCCACAGGATCCAAGTCTGATATCTTTACCAGAGTAAAGCTCTTCATCTACTTTCATGTTCGGGTGGGAGATGAGTATTTGTGCTCTCCCTAATGCCCAGCGCTGCCCTGCACCCCGAAAACAGGCACAGCAGACTATAAACCAGCCTCTAATTTTCCTGATACAGCCAATTTTTTGTTTTTAAAGCTAAAAACACGTCATGCTTCAATGACAACAGACTCAGTGAAGGCTGTAGATCCTGAAACTCCTTGTGCCGCCCTGCCCCGGGTGGCTGCTGTGCCTCAGGGGGCTGCCACAACATGGCGGCCGCTGCTCCCCTCAGCCGTGCTGGGCCGAACAGAAAAATGGTGTCCCAAAATGATGCCAAAAATAACGTGTTATTTTCAGAGGTTCTTTTTCAGGTGACGAACTGTAAAAACGAGCTCTAGACCACCCGTTCCCTTAATTACAACTAGTATTAGCTGAGCAGGGGTGAAGCATTTTAAGCTCACAAGAGCAAAGCCAGAATTATCCTGTCAGCTGGGAGTAAAAGGCAAGATTGTTCCTTGCCATCTTAAATCATCCTTCGACTCAAATCAAACGAAGCTGAGTGAAACGGAGCAAAATAACAGCGTAAACTTCATCATTCTGTCCAGAACAACAGATCAATGAACGATTAGGGAAGCTGATGTTTCTCATAAACACTACCACATGTTCTTAACATCTACTGGGGAAGATTAGACTGTGGCTAAGGCACTGAAGAGAGCTAGTTTGTGAGGTTTTATTTCACCTGCAGATGCGTTATTTATCCAGTCACTGAACCTGATTCCATTAAAGTCCTTGCAGCCTCATCTGACCGGACACGTGTCCCCAGCATGGGAGTCGGAGCCCCAGTTAATTATTTTTTAGGTTAGTTTTGCCCTTTTCCATAAAAGCTACACATGCTTCAAGTCTGCTTGATCTCATTTCAAAAGTGCCAATAAACATAACTGCAGGATGATCACCTGAAAAATGAGTGTGTTTAATTCACAAACACACACACACACACAAAAAAGCATAAGAAAAGTATATTCACTCCAGAGCCAAAGACAAAAGCCTTTGCTTTTCGTTTGCAGTGAGAAAAAAGTGCTTTGGTCCCCAAAGGAAGCCAAAGAAATGCAGCTACTGGGAAGAATGTGGGGAGGCACAGGGGTTTCCATAGGGAAGGGGTTTCTTCTTCTACCACAAGGAGGGAAGTAGAAAGGGAAAAGAACTTTAAATAAGATATATGTAGGGAATAAGTGGACACTTCTCATCCCATCTGTTGCAATTACAGTAATTTCTATTTTCAGGGGGTATCCATTTCACAAGGCAATGGCAAGGCTCCTCGCGTGGCTCAGCTGCCAGCAGATAACAGACATCTCCTGACTCTGATGGAAGGTGCTGGGCTGACCCTCCAACGTGAACTCTGCGACTTGTTGTGCTGCACTAAATCCTAAATAATCAGATTTCCACGTAATACAAAGGGAAAAATATTAACTAAGTGCATCATCCTTTTTTCCACCTTAACAGAGGTTAACATGCCACAGTGAAGTTGTGATTAAAATAACAAACGTGAAGAGGTACCACCATGTCATCTCTTTCAGAAGCTTTTCGCATCTCGAGTTGACTTGAATAGAGCATTTCACACTTCGCTTTTTGATCAGTTAAAAGATACACACTTATATCTGGTTAGAATTGTGCAACACCCAACTGGCCAAATTTGTTTCCTGTTTTTACCAAAAGGAAAAAACTGCAATACTGCAAAGACAACACTTGCTTAGCTTATAAACAAGTTCTCATGGCAATCATAATACCTACTGTCATAAAATCCAATTGGCCATGTTTGTGAGTGTGCTGGTAACCTAAAACACCATCAATTCATTTTCATTATTTTTTGATACTTATTCACCCATGCTATGCAATACATCTTCCATTGTCACAATTAAAAAAATAGTGTTTACTGGATAACCCCGAAGAGGCCTCTAAGCAGCTACAGCACTTGCAATGCTAACTCGAAAGGAAATGCTAATATCCAAAATGTGGAAATGGCTGGCCTATTGCAATTTATGGAGCTCTATTAGCTCTTCCATGCATTGCTCATTGATGGTTATGAACTTTTAATGAGATGATAAACAGAGACTTTTCAAAGGAGTTCAGCAGATGTATTTACAGGATTCAGGTGCATGGCTGTTGCTGGCTTCTCTCAAAGCCCCATCCACGACCATGAGAAATATGTAGTACATACTGACATTTCTTACGCCTAAGAGGACGCTCCATCTAGAGACAATGTCAAAGCTAACACAGAGCACACATGTAAGGAATTTCATTCCACAACAAGCTCGCGTCTTGTTTCCTTCCACACTGTGCATCTTTCAATTACCTCAACACTTGTGAAATTGTGATGTTAAGCCCTTCTAAGCACCAGTAGTTTTTCAGATATGCTGTACAAGCTTCAACAAAAATCCCTCAAGTTTGAGCACACTGATGAATATCAGAACACAGATTGTGAAAAACATTTTTCTGGTGCCTGATCCAGAAGCAAGCAGTGTATCGTAACTAGAGTTGCCTTGGCAGCTGCGGAGAATTTATTGTCCAAAACAGTAAAGTTGCAGTTTAGATTCAAATTTGTTACCAGTTTGTTTTAAGATGTATTTGTTCAGTTTGCTTTAAGATGCATTAAAGGCAAAGGGTGGGCTTAGTTATAATTTTGTTAGGAGCTGTACCTGAGGAGCCTTGTGCTGCTGCATGACTGCAGAATCGAACAGTGATTCAGTATTTAATACAGCTGGTAGAAACTTTAAATCATACTCTTGTCCTCACAGACATCTAGTCTTCTTTGGTAACATGCTTACGAAATATTAATAATATCCTGAGCAGCAGGTCAATGGATTGAACACAGCATTCGATTTCCTCAAATTCAAGGTAGCAGTCAGTTAGATGTATCTTTTGTTAAAGCTGTTGGAAATTTGTAAGTGAAGGTTTTGCCACATAATTTATAGAACCTACCCTGGGAATTGCTGAACTAAACTTCTGTTTTCTCAGTTGTTATCTTTACATTTTGTTATTCCAAGAGTGGGACTTTTCATACATTAAAACAGGAGGATTAGCTGTGTAGTTACATATTCACAGAGTTTGATGTAGAAATCACACTGTTGCATGCATGAGGCAAGTTAGGCTGAGTCTGAGCTAATACACATTACAGAAGGGTCTAGGGAGGTCTTGGAGGCAAAACAAATGCCAGTCTAGAATCCATTAAACTGCAGATCAATGCCCATATCTGGCATTTGGAAAGGAAGCCTCATTAATAACACATAAGTGATGGTGATGGACAAAAGCATGGAGAGCCTTTGAAATGTGTATCTTGACTAATTTTCCAAAGTACTGCTGGGAAAAAAAATAGGTGGGTAGTGAAAAATATAATAATAATAATAATACAAAATAAAATAATGTAGGAATGGGAACATTACATACAAATAACAGGTAAATAACAGGATCAAAAACAAAACCCTTCTGCTTTCAAATTTTGAAGCAGTTGCTAAAGACACATCCAAGTATTCTTGCTGTTGACTGAGCTAGACTTAAGCTCAGGTGTCAAACTGGACCATGTATCTATGCCTGCTTTTCAGGTAAAAATATCATATGAATAGAGAAACTGATCAGGCTTGCTTACATCAATATCTGAGAGTCTTCCCAACGTTTTCTGTATAAAACATAATTCCTCTGCTTGTGTATTGGCCTAGGAAGCGTCTGACTTTCAGGTACACAGGCTGCCTGAGTGCACACAATAAATCCTAAGCTGTTTATGTTAAGAATCATTATGACCTAGACAAAGTCTCTAGTCTGTAGCAACCCAGTCTTCACAGCTAACAGCTTTCTGTCCAGAGGAAAGCTATGGATGACTACATATTTAGCAACTCTGTAGGAATTTTGACATTGTATCTTTAATACTTGATTTGCCTTCAACGTATTTGCAGAGTGGTTTCCAGAAGAGATTACCGTATCATCTCCCAAGGGAAAACTTAGTCATAAATTAGATTGGAAAGACTAAACTGAAAGCATTGTGCTGTTACAAAATGCTTTACCATTTGGACTGTTTAGCAATAGCTGCATTTTGCAGAAACTCAAAATACAACATCATATAACTGCCCAGTTATAGAATTTCCAGGAGGAGATACTGATACCTTTTGCTTTCTCTGCATTTGGAAGCTTCAGTCAAGTAAATCATGGTTGCTTTCCAGGCGACATAAGATCGCACAAACTGCTACTTCATAAACAAAATAATATCAGCACTCTGGAAGGATTTTAGGAAAGTAATAATCATGGGAAAATACATTGCCTTATATCAATTTCCCTCAGACGGCCAAAGCCTACGAGTAGCCGTAAGCACATCCAAGGGTCTTGGGACACTTTCACCAGGAAAGACAAAGCGAGGGCTGTCTTACCAAACCGATGCCTGGAACTGCTGCGGAGAGGCAGCACGGGCGCTGCATTGGGATGTCCGCGCCCACTATCCGCTCTGATGTTTCTGTTTTGTAGCTGAAATGTCTAGTCCTTGGAGCAGAGGTGCTTTCCTAACAACACGAGGAGCCTTGACCCCAGTTGTTACCTTCACTGCACAATGTTTGATGGTCATATTTACACAAAGTACCAACTTCACTGCCACAGGCATCCTGAGGTGTCAGTGGACATCTTATCTTGGCAAAATAAGATGTCACCTACAAAAGAGAAAAGCATTTGGCTCCTCATTTTTGCTCTTATTTGTGACACCCAAAATCCACGTGACATTTGCGTCTAAGCTGAACTAAGTCTTTGGAGTCTGCTTACTTAGTCCTCCAGATCACAAAAGTGGTTGGAGCAGACCAGGGAAACCATCCATGCCCGATTCTCCTGCCCATGGAAAGGAAATGGAAGAGGAGGAGCAAGACAGGAGCTCACGATCTGTTCCAGCTCAGCAGCACTCCTGGCTTCTCCAGCTTACACACAGCGAGTGGATGAAGTTCTATTCAGTGAACAAAAAGGAGAGGTGAAAAAAGGATGTTTTTCCCACCATGGTTAAGAAAGGCCAAGTGTCCGATCAAGAAGTCAAATGGAAGAATACACATGACAAATGGAGTGCAGGCTGTAACAGGGCCTGCAGAATTGCACACCGCTGTAAGCAAGCTGGCCGCGAATATCCTAAGATTGCTTTGTGAGCATTTAACAGTAGAAGGAGGTTTTGTTTGTTCATTTAATATCTGATGAGTGACAGGTTTCGTACATCATACATTAAGATTTATTTTTTTTCCTAGTACACAGCCAGGTTAGTTGGTATGAATTACTGGCAAGTCTATAGTTAGCCAGATAAATTAAACATGTTTATTAGAATTTATCCGTAGTCTACTGTGGAAGTAATGGGAGCCCCTGGCTGGCATGATTCCCACTCCTTGGAGTGATGCAGAATGAATTAAACATCCCTGAGATCGGGTACACAGGCGGAGCTGAACAACACGACTTTTCTATTTTTCTGTTCAAAGCGCAGGTGAAGGTGTCAGGCCACTCCTGAACGTGAAAGGCTGTTTCTATTTCTGAACACAGGGACTGACTATGCATAGTGAAAATGTGTTAACCTTGCCAAATTTCAGCTAAACAACCTCAGCCTGAGCTTTTGGTTTTGTTTGTTTTTTCGTGTTTTTTTTTAAAGAAGCGAATGGCTGGCTGTCCAATTCTGAAAAAGCAGTTAGCTTCTTTCTGGAGAGCTTTGCTTTTCTTTCCCAGAAAATACTTTCTTAAAACCATACTTTCAGTTTGTTTCATATATTGAACAACCGCTCTTTAACGAGTATTGTAAATGCATTTCCTGGGAAGAAACAACGTTATTGTCACTCTAGGACATTTTTACACACGTACATTAGTGAATATTGGAGGAGTTGTTGACTGTCTGGTTTCATTGAAGAGAAGAATCTTCATCCAAATACGGATTGTAGCAAATCTTATTTCTAGCTGAGCGTATACAAATACACAAGCTGAGCTCAACTTCACACCTACCTATTGAAACTGCTTCTGCCTTTGTAAGTCTAATCTCTTCAAGAATAGAAACCTTGGGAGATTCATTAATCGCTGGCTTTTGATTAGGTTCATTTCTATTAAGATAAAAAGTGAAGAGGCTTCTTGTTTTTAAAGCTATGGTTCTGTTTTATCTAGAAGCTGGAGACTACCTCTGTTGTTCAGGCTTTAATAGATTGTTAAAGCCTCCTGCAATAATAGATGTCCGGAACAACCAGACACTTTAAATATATCATTGTTCCTACATACAATTATCGAAACAAATTTTGACTCCCTCAAGATTCACAAACAACACCTTTTTTAAAAAGTTAAATTATAGGTGAGTTTCTGGAGGGGAGTGTTCTACATAAAGTTACTCCTCTCTTTTCCAGAAACAAGACCAGAAAAAGTGGTTTGTTCTTGATGTAAAAATTCTTAGAAGTTTAAGAATTAAGACTCCAGAAGAAAGGGCAATTTTATCAAAGGAAAAGATGGGGAACAGGGCAAGAGATCAGAGAGCAGAGGGGAACTGCTTGTGACCAGGAGCACAGGAGGACAAACTATGTCTTTCCTAACACAAGGCAGATTCAGGCAGCTGTCATCCTGGCGTTATCTAATTTCCGAGTGCTTGAGTTTGCAATCTTACTGCTTTATTTTTATATAATTTTGTCCTTATTTTTTAGGGGAAGCATGGCAGGAAAAGTGTAATACTTTGTACAAGATATAATTTCCTTCAATACTTATCACTGGTAAATGATTGGACAAGCAATCTTTTGTGAATGGCTTAATTAGAGGAAATCTCTATATTTAATAATGTTCCTTAATGTACCGAACCACACACAATAGCTTGTTGAAGGAGAAAAAGCAGAGCGGTTATTGTCAGAGATAAGGATGGAAGAGAGGTTCAATCATTAAAGTCATCACAGAAACAATGTTATTAACTATACAGGAATAATCTCAAAGGAGTTTCCAGCTGATTGACAATGATAAAATAATGCAGCAAGATAAAAAAGGGCCTCTTTCCTCACCTGTTTTTATTAATACCCTTATTACCTTTCCCTGAAAGACAGCTTTTCATGAGCTATTATTGTACTTAATATTAAATTAAATTAAGCATGGCAGATATTGAATTGTGTCTTCTGAACCCCTAAACAGGCGGTACTCACTAGTGCATCCCTCAGCTGGGATGTGCCCTTCAGCAGGAGGGCTCCAGTGGCCAGACCCCCAAAAACTCACCATCCACTCGTGACCCCCAAGACATGGAGCGCTGCACCCGAGTGAGCCGGGCTGGGTCCAAAACCCACAGAAACAGCCAAGTCTGGGCTGAGTGGACTGAAATTCTCCACTACCGCCTCTCCTTAACCTCACTGACCACATTGGGGGTGTATCCCCCATTGGAAAGAGGGCCCAGGGGGTAGAGTGGTCATTCAAGCCCCAAGATCTCTCTTCCAACAAGGGCTTTCTCTGACTAAAGTTGGTTTGGTAATAGCCTTGAAAATGTGCCCATCTTTCAATTTTCAGGGACACAAGGAAAGAAAAGATCGCAAGAGAGAAAGAGAGAGGAAAAGGAGCGCCCAAGGACCCAACTACATCGGAAAGCCAGCGGTGGTATTTCATAGATATTAATTACTTTACAGTCTGTAAAGTATACAAAATGTGCCAGCTGCTGTGAGCTAGGACCACAAAGGTCAGATTATCATGAAATCGTTACAGGAGAGCCTGCTTTTACTTAGCATATAATTGCTGAACCTAAGCACACTCCACATAACCAACAGGAAAATGAATTATTTAAATACTCTTTTTTTTTTTTTTTTGACAAATAGTATTACCATTTTAATTATACCAGTATTAGTTTAACTCTAAAAAGTGCCTGAGGATTTTGCAGAATTAAGTTTTGCCACTCTGGAGTTTTCAGAAATTTCAGAGCTTCTGCACAGCATGGATGTGTGTATGTATGTGTATATGTAGTTTTTATATGTGTTTACAAATATATATATGCAAAACAACAAAAAAGTGCACGCATTTGTATTCCTGCAGAATTTCTTGTCTTCAGATATTTTGGGTGTCTAAAAATGCAAACCTTAGGTAGTGTCCTCACTGAATTGCACGCTGCTGTGAGACAAGAGAAAAATCCCGGCTAAAATGTCAGTTTTTTCTCAGTTAAGCAAAAGCAGTTCTCATTCTCACAGCACCCAGCCTGACTTCAGGGCTCAATCAGCAGGTATAATTATCAGGTTAAAGTTGCAGGCATTTCTGGCTCCAAAGAACTTTTGTTTTTTTCTTGTTAGCCAACTCTCTTCTACTTGTAGTAACCAGTGTTTTTGAGAGTGAACTGGGAAAACAGAAGATGGCAGGTCAAGGGTATTTTACTCCTGGAGATGGAGCACATAGTGTATGCAGCACCAGACCTTGTGTCCATACGCGCTATTTCCTAAAGTACCACATGTTTCCGGATGTTGCAGCCAAACAACTACTCTCTCCATATTGCTCCACAGCCTGTTTACCCAATAATTTCTAGACGGAAGAGACACTTTGATTTCTCTTAGCTCATTATTCCCAGATGCTCTGAATTTCAGTTACTTTCTGCATGGTCCCACTGGCCAAGCACTGTGTTTGCCCTTGTTTCCTGACCCAGGATTCCCAACCTGAGAACTCCCTACCAGATGCACCAAACACCTTTCAGGCATCAAAACCACCTTACTGAATGAAAAAAATCCATTCAGTTTTATGGAATTAATTCAATAATTTAATTCCTTAAATACATTTGTGAGCATTAAGTTGCACAGTATAAACCCTGATCCTTTGAAGTCAATAAAGATAATTTCACAGGCTTTGAATTATGTCCTTAATTTGTCAGGGCATGCCCCAAAAAATCATTTAGCCGTACAACCACCTTACACAGATATTTCCAGGATGTCCCAAACCCAGCCCTTTCTGTCCCTTAAACCCACGAGATACGACGGACTTGTTATGTGCAGAGCACACCTCACATGCTCCAACATTAGGAAAAGCTTGTATGTGCAACTATATAACCAGTCAAACATTGGCACCCCCGGTTGTCTGCTGATCTGAAATACTGCGTGTGTGTGAGTACACGAGCTTGCTCACGTTGCACTTCACAGCCTGGAAGTCCCACACGCCGGGGGCAGGAGCGGCTCATGTTCAGCTCTCAGACTCGCAGATGCAGGAAGATATTTACAGTATTTTTCCTGATGGGTTTCCACAGATGGCTGACCTTTCAGCTGAATACTTTCACATCCTACTTTGCCAAAGTCTGTTACGGTACTTTCCTATCCCTATTTGACCCTGACAGTCCACGGATACTCAATACAAAATTAAAATATTACAAACCATGGGATGAATTCTGTTCAGGATGCAACCCTCACAGACCCTAATTACATGTGCCAGTGTGAATGTTGATGGCCTGGCACTGCAAGAGCTTTGGGCTTTGCCTTCTATCGAACCAGAGCATGAAAAGAGGGGAACAATCACCTGCCCACGCCTTCTCAAAAACAAGGAATTAATACACCGCTTGAGGTTTTGTTCTGCTACTACTAAAGGAGCTAAACTCAGCTCTTCTATTTTCTCCCTTCAGAGGCTCTCCACTCCTTTACACCAGCCCAGTAGTTTTTCTCTGCTTCTCTGTTCCCCATCTATAAGAGAGGGTTTGGCAAATTTTCCTTTGCCTTCACAAAATCGCCACTTTTTTTTTTTTTCCCTCTCTTGTCCATTTAGTCCATAAGCTTTCCAGAAAAGGGAAAGGTCTGTGTCAAATGATGTCCTTAGGCTCCATAATGGAATTCTTAACTGAAATAAATTTGCAAAGTCACAGTAAAACACAAATTATCAGTAGTTACAGAAAACCAGCTGTGATCTTTGCAAGTCAGTGCTCAGCATTCAGCGAAAACAGCTGAAACGTTCCTGTTCCATGTAAGTATTTATTTCAAATTACTCATTAAAGCAGGGCCAATGATAACGTCTGCACACCCTGTACTACAGATCCCAGCAATCCTGCCATTTCCAGGGAAGGTTCATTGGCTTTTCCATCTTGTCTTTCCAACTATTCACATTGGGCTCACACGAAGCCGAAAGACTAAGCTTAATCTGTCTCACCAGCACCTAAAGATCAGCGGGCACTCCCTGTCTAAAGAGATAATTACAGCCCTGGCACTCCAGTAGCTTTGACTTGCCAGAATATTATCTAAACGGTACAAATACCTTTGTAGGACTCCAATACCCAAGTGACCAGATTTGCAGAAAACTTCAGGGAACAAAGAACTGAGTCCCTGGCCCTTGGCACAGCATCATGGGCGAAGGGGTAAAGTCCACCAGAGAAACTTCACTGTCACGGCCTTTGCCACCCTCACTGCAAATACTAAACTGAAGACACAAACGAGAGACGAGGATCTGGAAGGCACTGGAGGCTCATTGTCACTTCACATTCTGGTATTTCCAACAACTGCATTTTCCTTTTCTGCTGGAGTCAAAGTTAACTCACAGGACACTTACAAATTAACATGCGTCCTTTGCTTTGGCTCTTCTTGATGAGATTTATAACTAAAGCTGAATCAATTAAAACAGATAAAACTCTAACAAAGCATCGCTCTAAACCAGAATTTCATCATTCCCCGCCAGGGGCCAAGAAGTGCCGGGGAGATACCTGAGGCTAAATTTACCTAATTGTTTCACAAGAAATCCTTATGTTTAATCACAGGCTGCTTCAAAGGAACTCCCAATAGTTTTAATTAGTTATCTACGTGCTATGTCCTTTTAGGAAAGTGAAAATATTAATATTCCTCCACTCTTACCTTCACCAACAAATCATCGCTTTTGGCAGTGCAGGACACCTGAGGAATGGGGCTGGTTAGAGCTGCGGATGGGATCGCAGGTGTGTACGTATGTGTGGCCGCAGAGGGGAGGGCTGCGGAACGGGTGGATGGACAAAGAGGTTTGCCTCCTTGCACGGCTCCTCACAGCAGGTATTTTCCTTCTAGGAAAGTTGTGCTGGGATTAACTTCAACTGTACTGACAATGCTGCACGTGTATTTCAATATTAGCAATCACGTGACACGCCAAGAAAAAGGAGATATTTTCCTTTCAGAAAATGGGCACAGGGCTGACCTGGGGAGCTCCTGAACTGCAGCATAAGATCAGGAACTCCCTTTCATGTCCCCAGAGGCTTTGCTGTGCTTACCACAGCTGTAGCCAGCTCTCTCATGACTATGTCTGTCCTCCTTGGCAGAGGCTTGGTCTCAGCTCAGGCAAGAGGACAGAAAAACACATTAAGACCAGCTACAACCACAGGACTTCAGCTGAGGTTGTCACTGTAAGCTAAAGCATGGGCTTACACGCTCTCTGAATTCTGTCTTTAAGGATGTGCTCCAAATCATGCAACTCATGGACCTGTCCCTGCTCCGCAAAGTATATAACACACGTAGCTGCTGCTGCTGCTGTCATAACGCAGGTGGAAATGTCGTCTTTTCTCCCTCAGGATGTCCTCCCTGGGTGATGTCAGCATGTCAAACTCCATCATCATCCTTTCCAAGCTAACAGCATTTTGAAGTGAAAATGATTTAGCCAGAAGAAAAAGTTTCTGATATCTTTCTCTGAAGCTACACTTCACGCAAAACTCTAGCTGGTTTGTATTCCGGAGACAAATGTCTCAGAAGACTACCGTGGTGCAGACGTTCGGGTTTAGTCCTTTCTTGTCACATTTCCTGCTTTATTAGGAAGAAATTCTTAGTGTAGCCATTGAATAAGTCTAGATGACAGCCCTGGCATCCCACATCTCCCACCTCCAGAATCTGACTTACCTAGTGCTGGAGAAGAACTATTGCCCTGAAAACTAAAAATTAATCACAGCATGGCATGGTGCTTCGTGGTAGGTCACAACCAAACAGGTTCCACCTGAAGCAGATCAGGAGGGATGATGAAGTTTTGCTATGGGTTGATGCATTCATAAATTATCAGAGCCACAAGCTCTGCCTTGATGACTTGTTCAGAGCCCAACTACAGTACGACCAGATCTAAAAATTACCGCAAGGCATTCGGCTCTCTAAACATCCTAATCACGAAGAATCACGTGACAGCGGTAGATGATTGGGGTGCTGAATTGCTCCCTGCTCCTTGGCTCTCAACACTTACCTTATTCAGCGTGTTTATGAATTTTTTGAGACAAACCACAGAACGTGGGAACTGTCAGAGGAGGTTTAGCACGTGCAAACGCACACTCTAGGAAGACAGTTCTACACTAGGCATGCATCTGCAACTTTTACAGTTACTGACGGCCTTTCCTAGGTCCTGCATTTCCAAGCATTAGTAGGAGTCTCTGGCAGCTGCTAAAGGGCTGATCGTGCATGGGGCACACAAAGATTCTTCCTGCTCTTCATGTTCTGATTGAACTTTTCTCCTCAAACCACAGCACTTGCACAATCAGCATCATTTATACTTCCATATATATAACACTTCATATTTCTGAGGCGCAGCTAAGAAAGTAACTTGTTATCGAAGCTATTTATGTACACAAGAAAACTCAGCACAAGAGAGACAGGGGTAGGATAAGGAGGGAGGAAAAGAGCGCTGCCTTCTAGGTGGGCAAAAATGCTGACATGACACATCTTCCCCTTTAATCAACTTATTTACCTTCTTGAAAGCTCGTGATGACAAACTACCTGAACTGGAGCGGCTTGGGAGCTGATATCCCTCAGCGTCCGCTGCAGTAAATTATTGCCTGGCTCTGCTGATGGAGATAGAGAGAGGTGATAGTGTTCTATAACAAAGGATAAATGGCAATATCCACCATTTCTTCCCACTCTGTAAAAAAGCTGCTAGTACAGAGTGCTTAGATTAGGAAGTCAGTGCTATTAAAATAAAATGGCTCTCTCCCTTTTTTTATTTTCTCCCTAAGGTGAACAATAGCTATAAAAAAGCCACATATTTCCTAATAAATACTAAGCTGTGCTAGAATCAGATAACTGAGTTTATGCTAAGTTCTAAAATGCATTTTCTGGCAACAAATAGTCATTCAGATATCAATAAACATTGTGCACTTTATCATCATCCTGCTGCGTTTTCAGCTGGCAAAAGAGCTGTTTATGTTGTGTGTCTTCAATTCCCAATTCTCAGCATCCCGCTGCTGCTATTCCCGTCCTCTCCTCAACTCAGAGATGACTTCTGAGGTGCACGTGTGTTGCTACGGAGACAGCTCTGCTCCTTTGCACTTCTCCTGTGCATCACTCAGCAGATAAGCCCCTGCTTTCCACGTTACAGGTGCAGGCTGGGGACAAAGTGTGGGAGACTTCGAACGGTTCCTACTGTCCTGAAAATAGGGATGTAACTAGCGGTAACTCCATGGTGTGGTTCCACTTCGGCAGCTATGGATTTAATTACACACTCCAGAAGGACACGGCCATCAGCATATGCATGAAATGCAGTACACAGCCTTTTACTAGATGTCTTTAACCACTGCAAGGTGTGAAACATGGTTCGGGGAGTGGGGTACAAGGGAAGGAGGAGGTCATGTCAATGCAATATCAAAGTAGCAAATGGAGAAAGAGCCAGGGAGTGAGATCCCTCTAGCCTGCAGTGCTGTACTGAGATCCGCTCAATAAATAGGATGTCATGAAAATGTTGATTAGAAGCAGCACATGGCTTCTATTTCTCAAAACTAACCCTGATGCTTATTGAGAGTGACCTGAGAATCCACTTGTTTTACATAATACAGGCGATCAGCAGGGGAAAAGTGCTGTAAAACCTGCTTCCATCCTGTGCTGTGTCAATGGTGAATGTCCGTGAAGTCGGCAGCGACCCTGGCAATCCCCAAGCGTGAGGCTGCCCTGCACACCTCACCTCCCGCTGCCGGACCCACCACAACTCCCTTGCTACCTCCTTTACCTCTCCTGAGTCTCAGCCTGGCAGCTCCTGGCAAACCCTAAAGTGGATTGCATTGGCTTCCATTCGGGGAGCACTCACCCTCTCAGTGCAGGACAAAGGCGGCTGCTCGCTGACAGAAACCAGCTGCTTGTCACCAGCCCTCCCGAGGCACCGGCGCTCAGCGGGTGCTGCACCAGAGCTCCTGCCGCCCGCGGTTCCTGCGCGGGAAATCACTCCCTGAGCAGCCAACGCAGCGACCAGCTCTCATCGCCAGTCCTTCATCAGCTGAAGGGGCTGTGTTGGACGCTGCTTGGCACCAGCACAGGTCCTGCCCAGCCAGGTAAACACAGGCTTTTATTGGATATTTTTCACTTGGCTAGATATTATTAGAACAGCATAAAGTGCTGTTGTTTCAATCATTTAACATAACATTTTTTCCCCCCTCTGAAAAGCCTCAGCTCCCAGGTACTTCAGCTATGGCTGGTTTTGTGGCACTGGCCATTTCCCCTCCTCCTGAAGCATGTTTGTAAGTGAAAATTAGTTCACAAGCTGCAGACAGAGCTACAACATTGGCTGTAATGCAGCCCTACAGGCTTAAAAGTTAGGACCAGGGCTGCCCATGGCTGGGTTTGCAAGTCACACCCCTAATACCACACAGTGTGGTAGTACACAGCTATAACCACGAGGACAGGCAATCTTAGGAGCTGGAAACATGAAATCACTAGCATTTACTTGCTAGGCAGGTACAAAACCACAGGGACCCTCTACACAGAGCAAAGCAGAGAGCAACACTCAAGCAAATGTTGTCAGTGATGCTGTCACCATGGACATGGCTACATTCAACTCCCAAGTGCTCTTTGATTCAGACAACTCTTAGTTAAACTTGCACGTTCCCAATTTCAGCAGATACTATACCTGTTTATTAGGTACTAAGATGCAACATACAACTCCTGCCCTTCTCTGGGGTTTGTTTCATTTAAGCGAGAGATATTTGAAGTGCCCTGCTCACTCACCCCATCTGCCACAACCAACCTCTTCCATGAGTGGCACAAGGACAGGTAACGAGAGCTCGGGAGGCTGCAGGGCTCTGCTCAAGAGCCAGAGGCGAGGCAGAGGAGCAGGTTTGTGAGCAGCAGAAGGCACGGCTGCTGGCTTTCCCTCCTGCATCCTGGGGGAATCTTCTCGAGACTAATAGTGTGGCAAAGCTTGAGCTGCAGCGAATCTCTGACTCGAGTCCCTGCCACCCACCCCGTGACCATTTTCCCAATCCTGTCTGGAACACACTGTCATGGGAACCTCTACTTGTCTGACAAATTGGGTTGAAACAAGACAATGGAAGTTAAAAGGGAAGGAGACTGGGTAACAGGTACACACAACCCCTGAATACTTAAGAAACCTGTCCGTAAAGGGACTGGGTAACAGAGACAGAACTAAAGAAGCATCAAGTTTATCCACCCATTTACCTTCTCCTGCCTCATTTTCAAGCCAGAAGCCAACATGTACTGGAGTGAGCTGACTTCAAGATCATTTATGATTTTGACCTCCAGCTTGGAATGAAATCCAAGCAGTGAGGACACCACGCTAATCATGCAGGAATATTAAATCCTTGAACATTAACCTTAATATTAATCTCCTTGAACAATGAGGACCAGCAATTCCAGAAAACTAACGAAAACTGATATGGACAACCCAAGCCGGGGCTTTGAACAATTAAAAGTTTTGACGGTGATGTGATTATTATATGACGGAGAACATTCAGCTCTTTTTCCAGACACTTCAGACAGCAAAAGGCTGGAGAAACAAGGCAGGACCAGGAGGAGGAAGACTCTGAAGGCAAGAGGCCCCTGCCTTAAGTGTGCTCTAGAGTGGTGGAGGGACAGTGGCCAGCTGCTTTCAGAATCCTGCGTCCTGATGAAACACGTGCCAGTTGTCCACAGAATAAAGGCTGGAACAGGGCTGGCCCCAGGAACCAGGGTGTCCCCAACCCCACGCTCAATGTCGTGGGCCCAGCAGCATAATGTAAAACCACCGCAGCTGAAGAAGGCACGACACGGTAAGGCAACGTTTTATAGAAGCCAAGGGCAGAGACAGTGAATGTGCCAACACTGGAGCCAAAATGTCAGCGCAGTAATGAAATGATTCCTTCCAGCGTATGTCTGGCACTTCCATTCCTCAAATGCTAGATTTACGTGGATACATTTAAAAAGCGTTGACTACAAAAGATGTCAGCGTGATTGACTGACCAGAAAAATGTGAATAAAAGAGCCCTAAATTGCATCATTTGGGTAAATATGTATTTATACAGTTTGGAAAGAAAAGCCTTGTTATTCAACTGTTGGACAGCAGCAGCGACACAGGAGCTATTCTGGTTTATAATGCAAATCATGTAATTTGGGACACGCGTTATGTGTATTAAAAATGCAAAGTAAGATCCATGTGAAATGCTGTTAATTTGCAGTAGTCACTTCTCAAAGTATAATTTCTCAGACATTTACATATTTTTTCAGTTAAAAAAATAAATTAAACAGTATTTAGAACATTAGCCATATCTCACTGGTTGGATCAAGATACTTTTGAGCTACAGAAACACAAAAATGCCAATAGAAACTGGTAAATTACTGATTTCCTTCTTTTTTTTTTTTTAAATCAAATTTAAATTAAATATAGCAGTCTCATATTTCTAATAGATCAAACATTTTTAATTACAAACAATCTGATCTCAATTGAATTATATGTTCTTCTACGCCAACTCCCGGCCACTGTAAGAATATTTACACTGACAAAACAGGCACAGAGGAATTCCCAAGTCAAAGCAGAGTTGTGCTCTGCGGGTCAGCCCCACACAAGCTGGGCCTCAGGCAGAGATGAAGAGGCACAAAGGACCAATTTTGACCTCCCTAACAGGAGGGTCCAGTTGGCCCTGGCAAGAGTCTCACAGCTGCTCCAAACCTTTGCTGTACTTCTGCATGTTTTGGCTCCATTTCTCCCTCCCCATGTGCCCCATTGCAGGAGTTTCCAAGGGTGATGGCTGGGAGGTGCACACATTCGTGATACACGGTGGTTGCACATTTTTCCTACGGTTACCTCAACCTCTGATCTTTTTCATGTCAGGGACAGCCCCCCACTGCTGTGTCTCCTAGAGAGCGGTATGTCGTTTCCCTTCCTGCTGAATTGGCAGATTTATTTCCTAAATGTGCAGATCCCTTAAAACATCACAGAGATTTTTCTTGGGGATGCAGAGGATCCCTCTGTGCTTCTCATTGCAACGGCAGCTTTGCTAGGCTGCTCTCTCTGGTCTCAGGAGGGAGCCTGAAATTGGGGTGTGCTCCCCAAACAAGGCAGCTTGCTGGCCACAGCGTGGGAAGAGCTATCCAGAAAAAACGAAGGACAGGTAAATGACAACAGTATGTTACCACTGCGATGCTGCTCCAGGTCACCTGATACTTAGGAATGTAATTTTGCATTGCCACAAAATGCAAAACCAACCCACATACATAATGCTAGAAACAGAGGGTTTATTTTCTATTATTTTTCTTTGCTTTGGTTTTGCTAGGATTTCTCATGCCTGCCCACCTGCAGAAGCTGGTGCTGGGGGCTGGGCAGCTCTTGGCTGTAAGCATCCTTAACCTCTTGCAAAAATTAAAGGTCTGTGACCTCCCGGGCCCTCCTCGCAGGCACGAGAAGCCGGAGGCCGGCAGTTCTCCTGCATGGTTCTACTTCCCACAGCCGAGCTGGAACACGGAAACAGGATCTTCAGGTCTGAGCCCTAATCCCAGCTCTGCCACAGCAGAGTCAGTACAGAACCCAAGGCGACCCATTTTGGCGTGTGCCCCAATTGCTTGGTCAAACAATGACCCTTGAAGCAGTGAAGCCAAGCCATAGTCTTTGTCAGATGTGCCTTCCTAGAGGCCTTCCAAAATCAATTGCAAATGTTAGCTCTGAAGGACCAGGCAGATAAAAAGCAGATTCTATCCACTCCCCCCCAACTTTCATTTCATGTTGCAAAACCAATCCACAGACCCATTACAAATCAGATCTGAAAAATGCTGCTTGATTATTTTTTAAAGAGCTCAAACTAGGTCACCAAAAATAGTGTCTCTAATGGGCTAAATGTGGAAAACGACTGCTCAAAATTAACAAGTTCCTGGGCTCCAGGACTAGACAAAAGCTTTTTGAGTAGATTGCTTGCAACTGTACAAACTGTATCCTCTGCCACATACGGCAAAACCCCAGCCTGCCAGATGCTAAGTGATCATTTGTGCAAAGTGTAAAGTAGTTTTCAAAAAAAACATAAAGGAATATTTTATTCTTAGAAAATAGCTCTCCAGTTTCTTTGTCCTTCATATGGAACCGCTTTACAAACACAGCTACTGAGGCTGATCGGCTGGGCCACCTCAAAGCAGAGGCTTTCAGCTCCTGTTGCTGCTCCCAGGCTTTTCTCAGGAGCGTGGCAGGGGACAGCATTTGACCCCAAGACTAACAGACCCACCAGAAATTTTCCTTAGGAATAAACCTTCATTGGCAACAACAGGTGATATGGGGCAATTTTGCTGGGTAGCTCTGATCATAAGCCCCCATTAAATGGTGAGCAAGCCCTACCAGGCAGGCTGCTCAACCACCACACTGAAAGCCACGTGAGAAGTCAGAACACAGAAGAATATCCACCTTATTTTCAAAAGTAGGATACCCTCAACAGAATTGCCCTCCAGCCAGTCACTGCTAAGAGACAACGACCGTACATCAAATTTCTGCGAAACGCTAGTGGATGGTGCATGGGGTTCATCAGGATCTTGTGCTGGCTACTTTGACATTCAACATTCGCAAGTCACAGCAATGCATATGCAAACCCTAGGGTCTGGAGAATTATAGGAAACATGCTGTTTTTTCTCAGAGCCAACATTGGACCCTCCCCCCCACTAAAACCAGTGGCTAAACCCTAGCGGAACAAGCAGGTCCGAAGAGTCCCTTACCTTGGGCACAACAGACCGCCACACTCCCTCTCCCAGAACCAAGGAATAGCCAGCCCATCACCTCAACTCCTTGCAGCACTGCCTGTGTCCCCATGCCTAAAGCCAGCGCTATTTTCAAGAGAGAGAAAGCTGTGTGAGACATCCTGCTCTGGCCCCTGTTGCACCAGTACCCCTGCAACGATGTGCAGCACCTGTAGATCTCCTAGGTTGCTTGTCTCCATCCAAACTGGATTTAATGCAGAAAGCCACTATTAGGGGTCTCAAAGTTCTGGTGTGTAAAGAAGGAAAAAATGTTATGTACCCTGATTGCTTTCTCCCCTCCATCTTTTGAACAAATATTTCCACAGATAAAAGTGAGTTATGCCAGATCCATGGAAACAGATAGAGAAAACATCCTTCTGGGAAGTACACACAGGCCTCCGTAGTAAACAGATGTGCTCATGTTTTGGACATGAGTCACCCTCTGCACAAAGCTCATGAAAAATCAATCAAAGGCAAGGACAGTCTTCCTTTCAGAAGAGACCAGTTCAGACGTGCATTTTGGAGACCGTCTAGTGAGCAAATGTCTGGAAGCCAGAAAGCTGAAGTAGTACTTTAGAGCCCCACTTTCACCAAATGTTTAGTCAAAACATTTCATCTCTGCCTGTTTCCTCTCTATTACATGAGGATTTTGCGTAACACCCGAGACCCTTGGATGAGAAATGCTTCAGTGCATGCCAAGTAGGATCCTGCCTTCTCTGCAGCAGCCCCTGTCACACCAGGGATCTGACTTGGAGGTGTTCAAGGCTGGGTTTATTTGCTCAAGAGCACAGGCAGGGCTGATTTGGTTTGCTCTGCATTTTATTTTTCCTGTACATGCCTACTAGACTGCATCTCTCACAGAAATGTCACTTTCCTGCAGACAGGCTGACCTTTGAAAAAAGTGAAGCATTAAAAAAAAAAAAAAATCTATGATAAAGCTCAGCCATATGTTGGATAGAACTCCATCTCTTCAGATTTTTCACCTACACAGTGAGCACCTTACTGCACTTGTCTTCTTACATTATGCTACATGACATGATGGAACAAGACATCGATAACAACACGATGTGAAGTGTAAAACAAAATAAGAAAGCTCTAAACATATCTTTCTTAGAAAAGGCTTTTTTAAAAATACTGTTTTGCAGAAAGTACAGAGTTCGGGGTACAGAGACACGGAGAGGTTTCCCACTTCTGGGTAGGTGGCATGAAAACAATCCAGGCAAGCAACGAGTAAAATGAGGTGCTCTCTGATCTCAGCTCAGGGTGGCAATGAAGCAGCAGACGTGGGGATACCCAAGGGTGAGTACAGACTAACCTGCTTATTAACAGCCTTGCTACTGCTCTCAGGAGGACAGCAAGGAGGAAGGCACACATCATCATCTTATGCCTACTGCTGCTATCTATGCACAACATCCCCACGGAACGCGAGGAAGACTGTGGTGCAGCATTGTGGCTCAGGCTTTTCCACCTGGCAGTGCAAAATGGATGGGGATGTGGGCGGGTGAGACTTGCTTTGGTCTTTTTATAACAGCTGTGGAATGAGAAAGGCACTGAAAATAACATAGTTTTGCTATTGGTTTTAAGGGCCATCACCGAAAGTCATGCCCGTTAGCTCACGTTGCAATTTTGTTTTTAATAGGTCAATAGAAATACCGCATTATTAAAATTACCTTGGTATGTTTTATATTGATATGTTCAGATACTTTTTTCCCGATTCCTTCAGTGCAGCCAGCTGTCTGGCACCGCACGGCATGTGGGAGTGGGACAGACTTTCCCCACAGCAAACACGAGTGTGGCTTTCCCGTGTGGGCAGCCTCCTGCAGAGGCCTGCACAAATTCATCAAGGGTTAGTGTGATACGGTTCCACCAAAAATGTCTGTGGGATTACATAGTTTAGACTGTGGGCACGGGTGTTATTTCAGCCTACTTGTATGTGTATGTGAATACTGTTCAGCTGGCATTCATTTTCTGTACGTGGTCGTAGGAGTTTGCACACGGGGAGATGAATTTTACAGGACTATAGCCTGAAGTCTTTTCAGGCAAATCGCCCACTGATTTCAGAGAGAGGATTGCTGGCATTTTAAGATATTTACTCAAAGAGCTCTCTGTCTTTATATGAAATCGGTACCTTTTAGCATAGACTGCTATATGCTTGTTGTCATGTATAGAACTTCTTAAGCTTTACAAGCAACAAGAGCTCATGGATGTGATACAGCAAGTCTAAAAGAAGGTGGATGGAGGGGATCAGGTGAGGGTTCAAATCTTCACTCCTCAGGGCAGGGAGGGAGAGCACTGACACTGAACTGCCCCGATGTCAGCTCCTTCCCTCCTCTCCTTCCATCGTCCAAACAGCATCTCCTCTCCCTTAAGCAAAAGGCTCCCCAGCATCTTCCATTTAATGGCTTTGCACAAAAGCTGCAGCTTAAAACCTCGGTACAGATTTGTGCCAAAGAGAAGAATGGAACCACAGGTCCTCAGTCAAGCTTCAGGAAAATTCATGATTTATACTCTGATTTTACACTGCCAGTTACACAAAGCATTACTGTCCTCAGGCAATCCGCCTGTTGTAACCAGGTTATGGGCACAGCTCTTAGAGGACGATGGAGCTGGGTTTAGCCAGCTGGAGTACACAACTCACTTGGTATTTCCACACACGGCTGTTAAACGAGTCATAACAAAATTTTACAAGGACCTAAAATGAGGAATTATGAACCAAACTGCTCCCAAACTGCACATCAGGAGCGAGACTTCAGATGGGGACCCGTAAATACGTAATGGCATCAGAACTGCTTGAGATAGAGGCCACAGTAAATTAGAGCAATTACTCTATCCTGTCAAATAGAGGAAAGATGAGCAAATTTTCTTTTGCCCCTGAGTAGTGGAGCAGAGATCCTGCTGGAGTGATCCACAGGTGTGGCTGACGTGCAGCGGAGGTTCAGAAGAGCACAGACTGCAGAGGGCAGGACCAGGGAAGGATAGGGACAGCCAGGATGGGGTCAATAACCACCAAACACCTTCCAGCTGTTTCATCATTTAATGCTTTGAAACAGGCTATTTCTAGCACTGGAGACTTGAAAAAAACCAAGAATTTACCACATGACAACAGTGACAAGTGCTCACTGAACGCTTGTGAGCCCTTCCTTTAAAGTCATACAGTGAAGATGCATTTTAAAGTCTCAAAAGAGAGACACGGGGAGAGCATCAGTGCTTTCATTAGCCATTTTGCTCACAGGAATACTCATCAATAGCTGCCCAGTCAGTTTTGAACTTGGGCAAAGCATGTTCTCTCCATAAAAGAGTAAATAAATTAGCTTTTCCATCAATGCCTCCTGTATACTTGCTTGACAAAGAGTAGTTTTTCATTACTCCAATTGCTTTGTGCATTAGTCAATGAAGTCCCAAACATTAAATTCTGCTCATGAGTTAGAAAAATTCAGTCCAGATAACTTTTCTTTTGCAGCCTTTTTGTGTCTATGTGTCGGAACAGAAATGTTCTTCCGTGTGGCTCGCTTAGGCACAGGCATTACAGCACCCTCGCATCTCCCCGCAAAAACCACCCGCGCTCTGGAAGGCCTGTATCCATTTCTCCTGGCTGCTGTCATTAACCAGCGAGCAAATCGTTAGATAATAAAATACCAGCATCCAAACCACCTGCATGTTTCTGCCACACACCAGACACCCGCGTCCTTTTCTAGACAGCAGTACAACATCTTCCTTTCTAATGCAAACTTCCACCCACCCACATACCGCACATAATGACTCAAAAGCAGCGGATTAATTATGCCTCTGATGTTCTCCATTTTTTTGTTTTCGCTATTATCCAATTCTGAAAGATTGGCGTCCCTGAATTCACCGAAGCCTCTTTCAGCAGCGGCTGCGTCTGTCAGATGCAGGGCAAGGCAGAAACGCCACGAATGCCAAGAGAGCAGCGCTGAGTTACGCCACCAGGAGATCTGGCCCGGAATTTTTGCACATCGTCTCTTCAACCACATCTCTACCGAAAAAGTTGAACAATACTGAATTTTCTTATCTTCTTTCTTCCCCTTAGGAACCTGATTATTTTAAGATCAGGACCAAAACTGCTATGAGTGTGTTTAACTAGCAGAGCAGCATAGTTTTTTTAAGATGATAATTAAATATTAAGGATCAAGTCTCTTTAAAGCACCCTTTTAAGTACAAGAATCTAAACATGTGAAAACAGCTTTTTTTTTTTTAATTAAGTTGAAAATAATCTCAGAAATATGTAGATACAAAACCCCCATAACTACTACTGTCCTTTCCAACTTCATTCATGAACACAGAAAGCTTTCTTCTCCTTTGCAAAGATGCTTCTGCTTTCATGGTTTTGCCATGGGCTCTAATTTTTCAATAAAAATAACAGCTAATTCAATCTCTGTGCTGAACTGTTAGGGGCTTCTTTTCTTATTAGAGACTAATTTTGGAATTTTGCCATAATTTTGCTGTGTCTACAGTTTATCTGATTTTTATCGACTACTTTAATTAAAATGACTTGCAGTACAGTACTAATTGATTTTGTGATAAAATAATTAATAGCAATTAATTCATTTTTGAAGTAATTAGCATATGCAATTTTTCCTCCAGCTGGCATTCTCTGCCTCTCAGAAGCCATGCCCTTAGGGCAGGAGAGGTAAAACAGCGACGATTCTTTATCCAGAGATCCACAGAGGATGCTCAGCCCTTCCCCTCATCTCCGTGCCTTTCGCGATCACTCTTTGGTATTCTGATCACTCCTTCATCCACCTCAAAAAATATCTGTGTTGCTATCCAGTGTTCATCAGGCAAGCTACCCAACCTTTCTTTAAAAGAAATGGAGAGGTGTTTTGTGGAGGCGTTGCCCAGGAAATGCTAAGACACTGCATTTTAATTAACCTCTCAAATTATACACACACACACTATAAAACGAAGGATTTTTTCCCCATTCCCAGCATCTTTCTCTCTCCTGGCCCTTCACTTTGGCGTACGCAGCGTCCATCTCCGATCAAGCAGGCACCCCTGAAGTACATAGGGATTTTTCCAAAAAGAGCTCACACAGTGCAAATGCACATCAAGCGCTTACTTTTTCCGACGGACCTCAAATTACCTGGGGCCTTATGTCTTATTTTCGAAGCAAACTCCCAATTACAACTCACATAACCTTTGGCTTCCAATTGAACTCAAGAGCCCAACTCCTTCCAAAAATCAGGAGCTGCCTGTCCCACAGCTCTGCCAAGGCAGGGCAGGAACAGAAGTGCCTGCATGCTGCACGATGCCCAACACGAGTAACATTCAAAAACCCATTTTGTCGGAGCTCACGGTACTGCAGGCTGGAAGCAGTGACCCCTGTGCAAAGATAGCCCGTGAATGCTGGGTAAGAAAATTGCTTTAGAAGCGCAGGGCACCTCTTAACGCAGTGTCAAACACAGGGACCAGACCCCGGCGCAGCAGGCGCTCGAGGACTGTGAGTTTTCCATTTGTAAATCTTTTTCTGAGGCAGCAGCTGAGAGAGGTTTTGCTGCTGGTAGGTGTGAAGCAGAGCAGAACAGATTTCATCGTCTCTGCTACCTAAAACCACGCATCCTAAGTAATCTTCTAGACTACTGAAAAACACCAAGGAACTACAACCTAGGAACCCCTATGCATCACACTATAAAAACTTCTAAAACTAGTAACACAGTGAAGAAGGAGGAAGATGACCTGAAGGTGCAAAACGGTCCTCGACCTCTGCCGATGTTGGTGCAAGGAATTAAATCCATCACTGGGTCAGCAGAAAGGGCCCTACCACGGCACAAGAGAAAATGCTCCCACAGAAGTTGCATCGGGCCGAGAATGTGAAGGATGGAGAATAAATGCACCTGGTCCCCTGGCAGCAGCCACTTCTTTAGAGACAGGCGGCAAGTCTGCGATTTCCTTACTGACACCATCCAGATTTGCCCCCCAATATATCATTGACCTGGCAGTGTATGATAAAGCAAAACACCTAAATGCAAAGTGAATTAAGCACCAAATTTAGCTCCTGTCGTCAGGATATCAGAGGGCTTTACGTACAAACATTTTCCTTTTAACTGTTATTCTACCTTATTAACCGATTTTATTACAGATTTTCATATATTCTAAAAATTAGTTTTCAAGCTGCTACTGCTTCATTTTCAGTGCAGACATATTTCTATCTGTCACTTAGATCTAGAGCTGTCTTTGCCTAATATTGTGAACTTTTGACACCCCAAAGGTGAACTATAATTGCTCTGGGAATTGCTTTTCATACCAGCTCAGTTCCGTAAATTCCCTTTTTGGTTGCTTTTCTCAGAACCTCCTTATGTTTCTGTCAAGACATCAGCAGCTGGTACCAGCTCCTCCAGACATACAGATGTTTTTAAAAGGTTGTGTCTTCCAGAAAACCACTTGCTTTCTTCAGAATAGCTGCCTTGGAGCACTTTGTCAGTGATCCCTGACTGATTACACGAGAATTCACAGTCCAAAGGATTTGCTTGCTGTTTTAGATAGGCATAACCCAGAATTTTGGGCACGTTTGAATTACGACACCACGAAAGGAGGCAGTTTCATAGAAAATCCATCGACTTCAGTTGCACAAATTTCATAGTTTTTCATTACTTCCATCGCCTCTCTTCGGAGGACGCACAAAAGCCCTAGAGCTTGGCACTGTGTGGTCTCTTTGTTGTCTTGATGGAGGAACCAATGATGATTTCGCCTTTCATTTCTGACTCGTTCCTGCTCAGTTTTGACGCCCTCCTAAATATTCCTCTGAACAATAAAAATCTATCCCTGCTTTGTTACAGATTATGTAAATAGCACTGAAGTCACAGAAACCTCACACCCTGGAGTTGCAGCAACCATGTCAGGGCCCTTTAGCCCTGAAATGACACTCACAGCTTTTCTTAAGCAGGGAGGAGGCAGTGGAGACAGATTTCAGCCTTTGAGCCAAAAATACTCCACTGACCCAAGCCTAGCTTCCTGGCAGGACCTCTTTCTCTTCTTTTTATCTTTTTATTTAACTGATAATATTTATTTTCTATTTTTTTTTTTCTTTCGCAGTAATTTTTTATATCCTGAAGGGAAAAAAAGGATGTCTTGGTTGACTTCAGACTGAGATATTTCTGATGAGCTGACTGGAACACCCTGGTTCAGTTCAGTTCATCTCTAACTTGCCAAAGTGTTGCTTCATGGAACTGAGGATTCTACAGCTTGGCTGATTTTCCAGCTGAACTTGCAACTCAGAAAACACCATGGTGCAGCTGGTACCCTCACATCTCACAACACAATTCATCTTGTCATTGGCAATACATTTCTGTGTGGGCATTTCATTCTGCCAAATTTCTGGATATTTTAACTTGTCATCACAAATCAGGATTACCATAAATGTTGAAAGAGCAGAATTTTCCCATAAGGCAGGAATACCAAAACTGCATTTAGCCTTGCAGTTTACATCGTTGCTGGTAGTGGAGAAGTTTCCTGCTGCTCTTCAGTAGCTCGTTATCCAAAATAATTTGGAAATGCATACTTAAAAAAAAAAAAAAAAAAAAAAAAAAAAAAAAAAAAAAAAAAAAAAAAAAAAAAAAAAAAAAAAAAAAAAAAAAAAAAGTCAAAATAGCCTTGCCAAGATTGAATGACCAAAGAATTGAAATAAAAAAGCCATTTGGTCCTGCTGACCCTGCAGCTAGTGAAAATCAACACCAAGGTGATGGCAGGAGGAATGAGTTGTGACAAGATGAGAAAGTACCTCTGCTTTAGTTATAAAAGAAAATCTATGAAATGATCAAGGAGATAAATAAAATCTGCTTCACGCAAGAATTATCAAGGCCTTATGTCAGGAGAAAGAATAATTCTCTTGTCCTCCCTTTCTCCACCCTGACTGCTAAACCTACGGAAGCACAAGCTACTGATGAACTGACCTGAAATGGAGAGCTTCTGGTCAGTTCAACAACCAGAAGTATTTTAACTCTAGCTAGACAGACCCAAAGTCTTTTTCAGTTTTCCAAATTAGTCTTTAACGAGATTATGGGAAATGAACAGATTTTAAACTCCTTCCATCAAGCAGAAATAGCATTAAAAAAGGAACCATGACAATTACACAGATGTTCTGTCCTCCTCTCTTCGCAGAGCTCCCCGACCAACAGATTCCTCACCAAAAATGTATGAATATCTAATACATACATAATCACCATTACCAAGCCTTGCTTTGCCGTCCTTCTTCAAAGAATGATCTCAGCAAATTCACCAGGGAGCCCTAGACAAGGGCCATGTAAATGTTCCTAAATGTGTACCACATGCTGGCAGAGGAATAACACATCTTCAAAGAGGCAAGTACACGAGGAAGACGAAATTTTGCACAAGACTAGTCAAAATAGATTGAAATAATTTAAAAGGGCTAGAGGGAGAAAGAGATTGAAAGGAATATAATGAGCCAAGGCACTGGATGTCACTGGTGGTGGAACAAGACAAAGGCAGAACAGCTGTGCAAGACGACGGGATTGCTACCAGCAAGCTGGAAACAACGTAAAATTAACACGTCCATAATTTATTCAGCCTTAGAATGCTAAGATTTAGGTTCAGTATTACCAGGCAGCAACAAGTGAATGCCAGCAATTTATTTATGTCACCCTTTGATACATAGCTTGCTAGACTGATTTACAGAGAAAGTTTGGCAGACCTGGTTGTGGCAAGTCTCTTAGGGAAAAAATAACAAGCTGGTAGCCAACCCTCTTGGGCTCTGCTTCCCTGCCCGTACGGGACCATTTCAAAGACAAGGTCTGTAACGCAGCAGATGATGTGAGGTATTTAAAATCTACATTTACAGGCTCTAGAAAGTCACTGAAATTTTAAGGACTGGAGCAATTTGAAAAGCTACTGAAATTTCCCATTCGAGGCTCAAATCAATCAAGACATGGGAACACAGTTAGCAGTGGCCAGTCCCACACCAGGCCAGATTTTAGGTGTTCTGCGAGAATTCTGTGTATTTATACATACTATATTGAAAATACATATACTGAAGTATAGACTGAAATTACATAATTTCCGTATATTTATAGGTGGCCTTGCGACAACGCTTTTCTCCCACAAGGGACACCCCAAAACTCTTCCCAAACTGGCAACCCTGCACAAATCCAGCTGAGGCCTGGCAGCCCCTCAGCACCTTCCCTGCAGGAGGTTCTCCACCCCAGCATCTCCCCCGAGCCCGGCTCCACGGCTGCACCAACTGCGGCTCCCACCCAACTGCAGCTGGCCCCAGCCACCCCCTTTTCCCAGGCAAGCGCCTGGGAAACCCTGCAAGGCGAAGGGTCTTGCACTGCTCATCTCAGAAAAACACCTCATCTGGGTGCTCCTGCTCGGGCAGGGGGACTGGACTGGATGAGCTTTTGAGGTCTCTTCCAATCCCTAACACTCTGTGGTTCTGTGATTCTGTTTCCTTCAGGCACCATAAGGGTCACCAGCACAGACCGGGGAAATGTTCACTGCCTGCATGTTCTTTGAAATATTTCAAGGCACTACAGTTGCTCAGTGAATTTCCTTTCTGACTATTTTTTAATCTATGGGAAAAGAAAGCTGTCTTAAATGTTTTGATATTAAGCATACAAAGACTGTTTATTTGTGTCATTATGGCACAGCTTTAAAGTCTTTGCGTTTTTTATTTTTAATTACAGCGGGGAGAAGGAGGGGTGAAGAACCACCACCAACTAGATTTATGAGACTGTCATGGATTCAAAGCCTAAGTTGATCAGAAAAAAGCTTTGAATATAAGACACAATAACTAAGCCGGTCTTGTGAAGCTTTTGATAGATGTGGTCTTCCCTCAAGCCACGAAATCCTACTGGAGAAACTTCAGCTTGTCATACTCTTTTAAAAATCATCCAAAGGCTCCCCAAGCCCAAATCTCTTTGGAGTGATTTAAGAGCATCATCCATGCTGAGCGATATCATCTTCTCCACGCCCCAAACTCGAGCTACTTGAAGCTATCTCAGTGCAGCAACAGAGGCATTCAGACATGAACACCAAACTGGAAGGCAAATGACTTCCCCAGGATGTACCTTACAGAACTCTGCAGCAGGTCATATCTGGAGCACTCATCTCCTCTGTTACAGTTTAAGGGAAAGAGACTCTTTTCCTAAACAATGGGAGTTGCACTTCAGTGCTAAATTCCCTCCAAGCGCCAAAAATTAGCTGTAGCCAAAGAATAACCCAGGAGCAAGAGCTGGGTTCATTTGTATTGATTTATCATCACACATAACGAGTCCTGACCTAGACTCACTGCAATCAGCTCAGTTGCTGCTGACACTGCACCTTTTATCTTTTCCCTGGGTCTTGCCTTAAAGTCTAGAGGCACTTTTCTTTGGAAAAGAGCAGAACTTGATTTTGATCACAAATGTCTCTGCGTGATTCACTGCCATTTCTCACTGCCTCTTGAATTCTTCACTAGCTTGGACAACAAACACGGGTAAGTGCATTTTATTTCGTTCATAGCCTTCTTAACTTACTACAAGAGTATAAGAACGAACACTGACAGTCAGAGCTGTATCCTGAAAGTCATATATTTTCTCTAGGTCTCAAGTTTTTTTACACAAGTGAAACAAGGGCAAAAAGTCCCTCTTCCCATTAATCTCTGAAGGGACTGATCTGAAAGCCTGTAGTTGTGCCCATGTTCAAACCCTGACTGAAATACCATCATGACCAGACACCTTCTTTTCACCTTGGTGTATCATTTCCAACTGTCAGGATACAGAAGGCCAAATCATCTCGCTTTTCAGCATCCCCGAGAAGTTTGGCTTGAGCTCAAATTAGGGAGGCCTGGCCTTCCCTTGCCTGCCATTTGTCCAACTTTGGTATGGTTCTGGTGTGGCTAAAATGTCTCCCATGGCCCGCTCAGAGACTTGTTCACTATTTTCTCCACTCAGAGTGTAAATACAAAAGGCAGCTCTCGTGCCTCCACAAGCAAACAGGTTAAACAGAGTCTTACAGAGCACACGAAAACTCAACACAATTTAAGAGGTTTTATCTCAAATACAAAACCACCTGAACTACATGCCTGGGCAAAGGGAAATAAACTTAGCGACACAGAAATCTTTCCTAAAACCCCATAGGATCAGCCAAAGGTACTGAAAAAAGTTGATGGCGGCTGCTTATGCTGAGCTCTATGTTGTCACTAAAGCCAACCAGGCAGAGGCCAGTGAAGCTGGGACACGGCACAGGAGAGGCACAAATGCACCTGTGTGAGCCCTACAGGAACCTCCTCTGCCTAGAAATCCATGCTCTTATTTTTGCCCAGCACAACCCAGCAAAACAGTAGTGATGGTAAATGGGAAACAAGGCAGCTTTTTCAGGACATCAAACGCCTGTGCAGACCACGCAGTCACACACCTTCACGCAGAACACGAGAAACAAGAATAAAAACCGCAACAGGCTCAGTCAGTGTTCGCTACCCCCTTGCAACCGGTGGCACCACTCTCTTTATTGAGCTGCTGCCCCAAAACACGTGGCCAAACCTGCGGGTCAGTGGGGCTGAGCCCGCGGGGGAGCACAGGCTAATGCAGCCCATGCCCCCTCCAGCAGTCCTGCGGTTTTAAGCCAAGGGCAAGTCCCCGCAGCCACCTGAGGACTGGTTTTACCAAATCTGCGGGAAAGTGGAAGAAGCAGCAAAGTTGCCCATCCCGGTCTCCGAGGCACGGCTGGCCGCTCCGACCGCCCAAGCCCATAAATGACCAGCTGCTACCAGGGAGGCCAGGGAAAAGCTCTGTGTCTGAGCTGACATTTGGCTCGGCCTCCGTGAAAAAGGGCTGCCTTGATTAGGTTTGTGCTGACCGGAACAGTCTTCTGAGACCGGGCAAGAAATAACACCTAAACCGCTTGCACATTGTGCTACTATTTGTTGATGGCTTGGTAAGTAAGATTTTTTATTTTTTTTTTTATATGGATGTAAGAGACCTAATGCACAAAGGAGGTGTACATAAAAGAAGACTAAAGAGAGATTTAATCTAAAGCTCACTTTTCCATAGGCAGATTTATTTCCCTCAGTGGAATGCAGCTTTTGCACTGTTAGTGTGCATTAGAATAAGATTTCTGAGTAAGTCCTTCCTAAGGATGCAAACTGATTAGAGAGTAAATGAAAGTGGCACTGGGCACAAAACCATCACAAAAATTAAAATAAATTATAAAATTCCCCCAGAAATGGGGTATTTTGAAGGGTATCTAAACTGCTTAACACAGTCGTAACACAGCTGGTCTGAATCTTTCCCCAAAGGAACACAACATCCTACCCCAGGAACATCACACAGGTATCTGAATCGGATACCACCAGTACTCTCTTTGTCGTGGTAAGTGGCAAAAGACAACCTCACGGGACCCTCTTCAATACAGTCATTAACAGCATTGATACGAAAGCTGACGCAAAAATTAGAGAACTGCAAAAAGGCCTAGTTTAAAAAAAAAAAAACCACCTAGTCTTAAAAAAAAAAATCAACTAAAGATTTTTTTTTTTCCCGTAGGTAATCAGGGGTTTTGAATAAGCATTTTTATTACTCTTACAGAAAATTGCCTCGGAAATTACAGATTTTGGGTTAGGACACTTTAAAAAGAAAATTAAAATCACTAGACAATATGTCGTGGTTTTTGTTTGCTTGTTGGTGTTTTGTTTTATTTTTTTTTTTTCCATGGCTTTAAAATCTGCAGAGTTTTGCACTGTCTTTTTTTGTTGTTGTTTTTCACATTATTTCCAGGGTTTGGGGTTTTTTTAGAAGGGGGGGACTTAGACTTTGCAGAAACCAACTGATTCCCTTGAAATCCCTCCTCTGATCACTGCAATTGACGCAAGTTCTAATCTGTCCAACTGTTTTATAATTGAGAGATCTCGTCACACCTACAGGGACATAGACTTCAAAGAAAGACTCTCTGGAGACTTCTTCAGTGCCCCTATCTTCAGCAGACACATTTCTAACCTATTCCTAAACCCCGTAACATGGAGTTTTCTATGGATCTGATGATACAGAGATAACTATACTTTCAGCATCTATAAGGAAACTTTTCTGTACTGTGAAGGCTTACATATGAAAATACAGTGAATAAAGGGAAAATAAAGTCATAGAGTTTATAAAATTAAGTTGAAGTGTATTATATCCTCACGGAGATTTTTTTTTATAAGTAGAAGGCAGTCTGGAGTTCAGGTGGTGTGACTTCGTGCCCAAGAAATGGCTGGGATCCCCACCTCTTGCCAGCCTGCCGTCTTTCAGGGAATTATTAATACAATTTCTAACACTGTGATTTCAGAAGGACTCCTGGAAAGTCCCACATCCCACTGCTTGAAAGAACTGCCCTGTGTCTCTCTGCTCCCTGCTCGTAGAGTGGCTGCGCCACGGACCAAAACCTTGTTGCCCTCCCAGGGCGCAGATGCTGCTTGGGACAGGTTGTCCCATCAGCTGCACGACTTCCAGATCCCACACTTACCCGGGAAACACAGAGGATGTGCACGCTAAAAATAACAGAAAACTCTTTTTTTTCTTTCAAATGAAGGCTGTTTTCCTTCCCCACATCCCGGCTCCACTTTCGGCAAGAAAAGAGCAGGAGGGCAAAGTTAAAAATCTCAGCATCCACAGAAACTGTCATTTCAGAAAGAACCTCATCTCAGAACTCAAACAAAACCAGACTCACTAATTCTTCTCACCCATGTGCTACCTGTTCACAGGATACTCTCTGGGAAAAAACACAACTGGAGAACCTAACAGAAATACACTTTGAGTAATTTCCCAAAAAAAGCGACAAAAACCAAACAGTCATTTATTCAATTTTCAAAATGCAACACACCCTGGCAAATGTCAGTGATTGAGAAGATGAAGCTGAAAAAGGGTAAGAGCAATATTCAAGCAGAGAAAAACAGACATGCTGCCAGAAACATATCTGGCCACGAAATGCCAGTTTTTAGAAACAACACACACAGCTATAAATCACAAAGACCTTCAAGGAAAAGTGAAAGGAAATATTTTCTTAACAAAACCAAAACGTGAAACAAAAGGCGGTTTTATAAGAACCTCTTTTTTTTTTTTTTTTTTTTTTTTNTTTTTTTTTTAAAAAAAAAAAAAAGTTTCATTGAAAATATCTGGAGGAAACAAACAAACAAAAAAATCAACCAGGTGGATAATCCTTATTTTTATCTTGGTCATTAAAATCAAGATCACTTGGATCAGCTTGAAGCACGAGAACAGAGCTATTCTGGAGATGCTGAGCCACCCCACAGTGATGGTGCTGCCTCCTACCCCACCAGCTGCCTCCGGCAGAGCTGGAGCTGGGAAAAGCTGGAAAGCTTTTTCCCTGCTCTCGAGCTGAAGACCACGGAAAACGCTTTGTATTTTAAAAGAAAAAAAAAAAAAAAAAAAAAAAAACGGGACCGGAAAACTCCCCCTGACTAACAAAACCCCCAACATTTTCTCCCCTCCCCCCCGCATNAAAAAAAAAAAGTTTCATTGAAAATATCTGGAGGAAACAAACAAACAAAAAAATCAACCAGGTGGATAATCCTTATTTTTATCTTGGTCATTAAAATCAAGATCACTTGGATCAGCTTGAAGCACGAGAACAGAGCTATTCTGGAGATGCTGAGCCACCCCACAGTGATGGTGCTGCCTCCTACCCCACCAGCTGCCTCCGGCAGAGCTGGAGCTGGGAAAAGCTGGAAAGCTTTTTCCCTGCTCTCGAGCTGAAGACCACGGAAAACGCTTTGTATTTTAAAAGAAAAAAAAAAAGAAAAAGAAAAATCGGGATCGGAAAACTCTGCCTGCAGTACGAAACCCTGCAATATTTTTTCCCAGCTGCCCAGGATCAAAGTGCATCCTCTATAAAAAGAGACCTCGCCCTTGCCTAATAACTGCCCCGAGCTGTTAATTGACCCATTTTTGCGATTACTCGCTGTCCTCTCCCAGGATCTAAGAAAATGATCAAATTTATTGCTTTTGATAAATATTTCTGACCTACCCTGGCAAGGACAAAAGTTAAGTGCTTGAAAGGAAAAGACAACCATCTCCGCATTACCTGACATGGCTACAGTGTTTTCTCACGGTTTATCTTTCTAAAGAGCCCTACTCCCTGCCTTTGGAAGATGCCAGCTCTTAAATTACACCTTTCTGCAGTTACTAGGTTCTTGTTTCACACTGTTTTGTGAGACTCGGCCCTGAGAAAGGGACATTTTGTAAAGCAAGAGAAACCTCACTTGTCTGTTGTCACCAGAGTGGCCATTTGGCAAGTGGCCGCTCGCAGGCCTCCTGGACCCGCAAGAGGAAGGGGACAGGTCTCATTCCCAGCCTGCGCAGAACAAACAGAGGTACATCAACAGAAAGAGAAATACAGGGAGCTACCCAAGATGGCAGTGTTCCAGGTGAGGGGCAATACGATTTAGCATTTGCTTGCAACTGCTGCGGCACAGTTCAGGTAGCTCGCAGCTCGTCAGTGCTTCCATCGACTGTTCGCGCAAAAAAACACTTGCTAGTGGGGCTTAAAAAATTGCAACAGGCGGGATGCAGGTGTCTGTTTAGGTACCAGCCTGTCACTGAAGCTAAATTGATTTAAACTGGCTCGGTCACAGCCAGAGGCACAGAAATGGAAAGATATGTGAAGTCACAATGGAAATTAATGGAGAAATTCCCCCGGATGGCTCCAGTGCTACCACACTGTCACTAGAGAAAGCAGCCCAGACTACGGCCACGCGCCACATCAGCCCTTATCATAACCATGAAATGGGATGGAGTGACAGCACATCACCTCGCTCCCTGCTCACCTTTATCCCGGCTCCTCTAAATATTTATTGAAATTGATAGACCGGGCGCCGCGCTTCAGCTGCTGTATGGCCAACTTTATCGTGCTTTTCCACACAGGAGGATGCTAATAATTAGGATTCTTCCAGATTTTGAAAATACTTGCAAATCTCCAGCACAGAGGGCTAACGATAGCTTTAAGGAAACAGCTATGAGCTACGGCTCTTGCAACAGGGCTAGGTTTACTTTACTGAAACCTGCTGGTGGCTGATTCACATGAATAACATGTAAGCTGCAGAGAGGTTCAAAGTTTAGATAAATCCCTGTGTTTTAGATGCTTACATGAATTACCCTGGCCTCTTGTGCCTGAAAGGCTGCAGCAGAAGCTCTTCACAGGCAATCTTTGATATATTTCTGCTACTCCCAATACTTTTTACTACACCTGATGTTTTTGACAGGTGCAGACGAAAAAAAACCAACCCTCCACTTCAGCCCATTGCTGTATTTCTCCTGGATGCTATTTATTACCTGCACTGCAGCAGCAGCTGGGAGAAAGATGGACCTAAAGTGCCTTCCTTGGGCGACTGATAGCCAAACTCAAAGATATGAGAAAACCATGAGATGACCTCTTCCTAGGAAAAGCAAAGGGAAAGCTCAGAGATGAACCTGAAAAGCACCATCAGCTGGGGAGAACGTGCCCATGCTTCCCCATGCTGAGGGAATTACTCAAAATTAAGGGCAGATTTCAGGTTTTGGGGCTCCCACCAAGAGCCCCTCTCTCACCAAACGGGTGAGAGGCAGCATGTGAAGGACATCTGGATGCAAGGGCTGGCAGGCTACATGGCATAACAGAGTGAAAAATAATGGGAGGAGTGAGGTTAATTAAGCATTTCTGAGCCTTTAAAAAACGCTGGGGTCCCCTGTTCAGCAGAGGCAATGCTTTGGGACAGAGCAGACGGCATTTCTCCCTCTAACAAGCTGGTTTTCAGCCTTATTTAGTGTTCGAGCGAGCTAATTCTCCTGAAGCATTCAGCTCTGCAGCAGCACAGGCACCTTCTCACATGGCATGTTGTTCTAGCAGATCAAAACTCTGCTGTTTTTAAAATCTCATTAAATACATATTCAGCTGTCAGACATTAGCACACATTACAAAAATTAAACTGATGGTTGAGACTGAAAATCCAGGCTGATGTGCTGTCCCTGACTTACCCCAGCTATTGCAGCAGACTCTTTGGAGTGTGTGATCTGTTACAGAACATTCGCTGTAATACCCGAACACAAAAACGGATGAGTCAAAGGCAGAATGTCAGGTCAAATTTTTCAGGCTTAACTCAGGATTTAATTGCATTTAGAGGTTTAAGTCAGACTACTGCAAACACCTTTAAGGTAATCTCCTCATGTAGGAGGGAGTATATATGTTCCACACCCAGGTACACCTCCTAACCCCCTCTGCTGTTAACCAGTGCTCCGTACAGCTTCTGTGAGACCCCTGTTTTCCTCGTATTTTACTGACAGCTGCTGAATAAACAGCTTAGCCTGTAAGTCAGGAAGCACAGGCAAGGGACTCAACTCCAACTCAGCTATAGAAAAACACACAGAGAAACTGCTACAGGGATTTCATGAAGAGGAAGGCTCAGAATTCCCTGAAGTCGGGAGCTGAAGTTTACAGGAGCAAGGCACTGTGAGGCTCTGCGGGATTTTGTGTGTCTAATTAGGCTAACGCGAACACATTTGAGAGCTCATCCCAAACGAAACACAAGGTACGTGGCTCGGTGGGCTCACCTGCACTGGATTGATATGTAGTGTTAGTATTAAAGTTGGTGAGCATCATTTGCAAATACTTCCAAGAGCAAATAGTGCACTAGATTTTCATGCCAATGCCACGTCGGTGGCTCAGTGCAAAGGTTGCAGAGGGACGTGCAGTCAAATTTGTCACTGGAAAGAAAAAAAGCAGAGGCAAAGGCACCTGGAAAGGCAGCACACCCACAACGGGGCTTAGCTGCTGCTTCACATGTACTACACAAGCCGTAAGCAATGCCACTTCTACTGGTTAAAACGTCAACGTTTTAAGCCAGGCACCCACCAGCGTACCTCAGTGGAGATGTACCTGTCCATTCTGACCCTAACGGTGGCTGTGTCCGTCCCACTATCCGTTTGCAACCACAGTGCTGCCATTCTCACGCTGACCCTATCCATGCAGTATTCAGTCAGTCCTCTCCTAGTGCCTGATGACCTTCCCTACGATCACTCACACACACATGCTCACCTATAATAAAAATAAACAATAAAATAAAGGAATAAACAAATAAAACCCCTTTTCCTCCAATACTGAAAGTTCATGACCAAGGACCATTTGGCGTGGACATCAAGAGGAGCAGCTCGGGTATTCAGACATCCCCTGCAAGGTCTTCTGCACATCTTGCCCAACCTCTCTGATTCTCTGGACTATTTGGACAGAAATACTGCAAAGCAGATCTCTCCCGTCCAAAAAAAATGTCCCCTGTAGCCACACTCAAGTGAGGATCTTTGGACTGTATCACCATATCAATACTGTACAGGAACATACAGACCCAAGGTATTATTTTGTGCTTTCTTCCAAATTTAAGAATCCAAATGCTCCCACTCAAAGAGAACTGCATTGCTGTTTATAATAAAAGTTAAAAAAGAAAAAAGACTGAGCCTTCCATGGCTGTTCAGATCAACCAGTTCAGCAAAAAGTGAAATTTCTTCTCTCAGTCTTCAGATAGCCTTTGAATTAAATACTTGTTGCAGCAAGAGAAAGTTTGGTTTGTTTTTGTCATCAGATTTGAGATCAAGAAGAGATGAGATGCTCTAGGATGAAAGGCAGAAATGCCAGATGAAAGACTGACGCCCAAAGAAGATTCGAAATAACTGTACAAAGGTGCTGGGAGAAAAACATGGACAACTTCACAGTGCTGGGCTTGGTTCCAGCATATGTGCTCTCTCAGTGCCTTGAGCTGGAGGCAAATAAACACCAGAAAGAGCCAGTGGGTTGGTTATGCAGTCTTGGTTGGGATAGATCCCACCACCCCCCATGTCAGCATTGCCCTTGCCTAACCCTAATCCCAAATTTATAGTGCTTGTGGGGGACTTCTAGCCACAGCCGCAGCCCTCTCCTGCCCTTTGGCAGCCCCTTCTCACCCCTCGTGCTGCCCTTGGGTGGCCTCTGCTCAGGGCCGAAGGGAATTAGGGCTCCTTCACAGATACTGCTGTGTCACCACATCCACCATGACAGTAACCGCTTTCTACCTGGCCCAGCCTTCACTCCCAAGTGATTTTTCTGGTTGACTTAAACAAATCCACCCTGGTTGCACATAGGATGCTGCAGACGCAATTATGCAGAGCCCAATTACATCAGCAATAAAACGCTCCTCGTCTCATTTCCTAAGCCCAAATTTATAAACGGAGTACAGTACGCATATCTTTTAATCACCGAATATTCTTCTCAGGGAGAATACTCTCCATTTTGGGCCATTTGTTTTAAAGTTGTTTTTTCAATTTACAAGACCCCTACCTACTTTTCATCAGGATCACATCAGGGGCAGCCTTGGATAATCAGACAGAAATAGGTTCAGCATAGGAAGAGCTCCAATAACCTGTGGGAAGTAGGCTAAAATCTGTAATAACCACGAAAAACAAACTTAAATCAAGGCAAATCAACAAAAATCATAATAGAAAAGGCGCATGTTAGACATAATCAGGTATTACTGCAGCAAAACAATTTCATGTCAAAGAAGGAAAGCAGGGAAAGCAAAACCTGACTTCCAACCTCAAAAGACTCAGTTTGGTTTGTGTGGGTTCAGCATCTTCACTGCTGACACAGATCTAAACCTTTCCTTGGTCCGGAGTAAAACACACCGAAATTGCTTGCTAAGGTCTGCAGGCCACTCAAGGCGGCTCTGGCAGCAGATGGGGGCTCACAGAAACCTAAACTGGGGCGCTCCAGATAAAACTCTGCGCCGGGGATTACCAGGGTCTGAAACACCGTGCAAGTATTTTTTCCATCTGATTTTTATTGTATCATAAACCTGCTGCTTTGGAATAACCACCCAAATTACCTTGTAAGACACCCAAATACTGACCCTTTTTTCTGTCCATGCGTTTTCCTGCGTTTCATTTGGTAACATTAGTAAATTCAGTGAAGGTGCCCTAAGGTGCTTAAATAAAAAAATTGCAGTTGGGGTGTCAAAAAAATCAGCCCAAATTCTACTTCTTGCAAAACCCCACTAGCAGAGAGAAACACATGCCTAAGGGCCTACTAATTTGAATTTAACTAATGAAGTTAAACAAACAGCTTCACAGCACCCAAATACTCTAACTTATAAGCAAACAAACATTACAGAATTAACAAAGAGGTGCCAATCTAATTAAAATCAATCCACAGATATCTGCAAACACCAAGGGAGCCTGATTAGTAGCTGTTTATAGTAGCTGCTTAAGCAAATTGTGGAGGAGTAATAATTCTGATCTTGTCACTTGCCAGAAAGATTTTTCGCACCTCCAAGACATTCCTTCGGCTTCGATTTATTCAAATTCTGCCTTTTAAAACAAACCAACATCTTCCGTGGCATAATTCCTTCCAAATAGCATTTTTTAGAAAACACATGTTATGGCAGCAACTGTGTTGTCACATGCTTACGAGCATTGTCACACACTTGTGACCACGTGCCAATGGTTTCTCTCGGTAGAGAAGGGAGCCCATGGCTTTCAAAGCTGCCCAGCCAGAACTGCCTGGGACTCTGGCACTAGTTTTCTCAAATGCTTCATTGCAGCAGAATTGATTACAAATAGGTCCCTCCATAAAATTTTCACAGACCAACCCCATACCTTTTCCTTTCTCCCTTCGGCTTGAGCAGCATTTGAATGAATCCCTGTTGCAAAATAGATGGCAATTTTTCAAAAGACTTTTGTAAATATTTGGGGCAGGAGTGGCAGAGGTACAAGAGACTTTAAAATATAGGAAAATGTTTCATTCCCGCCTGACGTCTGTGGCTCCCCACTGCAAACTGCCCACATTCCTCATTCGGGGTGGTGGCCCCTCTCCTGCACCCCGAATTGCGCCGGCCCAAGAGCCTTTTGGGGTGCTCTGCTCTTTCATCTGTCTTGAGTGTTAGTGGCCCATCTGTGAAACGAGCAATATCAGACACCAAATAAGAGGGCTCCAAGGAAAGAGAATCTTGTAGGTGCTCCAATTAGGCACTAATTATTGCTGGGGAGATGCCCAGACAAAGAGATGTACAAAAAGCAAAAGGGAATAAAACTCCTAAGACAAAAGACTCTGATCCATTCCTGCAGACTGGCTATGTATGTGAACAGCAGTGTCGATAGCTGAAAAACTAAGCACCTCAGTGCATTTGGCTCATTGGGAACATAGGACACACGGCACCCTAAATAAAACTATGTTGTTGTTGTTGTTGTTTTTTCACCCAAGTTCTTTCCACGGGTTTCAAGAACAGTATTTGCCAAAGGGAAAGAAGACAAGAGTCCAAAAAACATTGAGATCTGAGAGAAGAATGAAATTGGGGATGAGAGATAATACTTTGAGAAGGAAAAAACATTTTTCAATTGGACATTCTGTCCAGGCTGGGAGAAAACTGGTTGCTGGACAGAGATGCTCTGTAAGTCAAGAGGAAAATTATGAGCCCCAGGCAAAGTTCTAGACATCTCGAAGATCAGTAAATCCAGAAAACTCCCAAGAGAAGTGACAACGCTGATATCGAGCATGGGGTGAAAGTGTTTCTTCCCTTGCATGACCTGTGTATTTCACAACTAGTCTGAAGACAGTTTATGTTAAAACCCCAAAGCGCTGAAAGGAGCAAAAACTGCAATGGGAGATAGAGGTTGTGCTAGGATCCTCTTCAGAACCAAAAAAATCCTTAGAAAAGATGGGGATCAAAACACATCGGGCTCAAGTTTGTCTGACCTGGACCATCTGGAGATGTCACAGGGCCCAGCGGATACACGAGACCTTCTGGGGCTGTGATAGACACTGAAACACGAGACTCCACAGCACTCACGTGTGCCTCTTGCTCTTCAGTGCAAGAGCTTACAGCTGGAAAGTCTAAGGAGGAGGAGATAGCAGAGCTGCTCCATCACACCGACCTGTTCTCACCTCTGAAATCACATATTTGTTTGAACTATTTTATTTCTTATTAGCCAGTGTCCCCAGTGAGACACCTCTGGAGATGCCCGTCTCTGCTGTCCCCACCTCCTCCCCCTCGGCCAAGCCTGAAGGCAGCAACAGCAGAATGTGCAAACTCAGGCTGTGCAAGGACATCTGCAGCCCCAAACAATACCCAGCCCAGCAAATCACTCACTGATGCTCTTTTAGGTGCTGAGCGGGAAAGCGAAGTCTAGAGGCTCAATCTGTGGGTGCTGCCCCTCCCCTGCAAATGGCACAGCTGTGGAAATACATTTGTTTTTAGAAAGAGGAGAGAAAGAGTTTTTCAGTAGCCAATTCGCAGAGCTTTGCTTTTTCCTTTTTTTTTTCCCTAATGTGAAAAGTGCTTTGTGAATGGGCCAGCTAAAATTATTTATAATGAGCTGATTTCCATAAAATTGGGCTAATTAATTTCCATGCTGCCTGATGAAAATTGCTAACATCGGCTTTTTACTGACAACTGAGGTCCTGCAGGCAGTCTCTCACCCATCTGACTGGAAGGAGGTCCAGGCTCCACCCTCAGCTCATGTAAATCAGCAGATACCTACTAAAATAATCAGAGCTGTGTGGTCATCTACACAGGAAAAGAGTAGCCTGGGCCATTTTACAGTTTATTTGGGAGTAAGAATGTGTTATCTTCATTTAAGGGCATACATAAATAGAGAGGCACAACAAAAACCTTGTTCTTCAAGCTCAGGAAAGCCAAGCAAAGACTCAGCTCAAGCAAAATGCATTTTTCACTCTCTCCTGAATTTAGGGAAAACATCAGTCTTGGTGCAGCCATCAACTGGGAAGCAACAGGAGGAGCAGCTCAAGGGGAAAATGAAAAATAACTTCATGGTATTGCCCCAACACCTTGAGTTTTCCAAGCTATGGGTTATGTGCACTCCCCTAACTTATCTGCATATGAAAATTGCCACTGAAGGGATTAATATTGCCCTTTTTAAAAACCATTTCATGCAGTATTAGTGGACACAAGTCCAGCTATGGCTAGTCTTGCCGAGAACAGTTGACTTTGCAAAACAAAATGATGATGTCTTACATCAATGGGATTTCACAGGTATAACCAAAGGCAGCATTTGGCTGGTCTCGGAAGCAGGGAAGCACTCCTCATAGCGTCTCTGTGTTGTGGGCTACACTTTGACAATATTTTCTAAATCACGTTAAGCTTCAAGTCCCTAAGCCTACACAGCACCGAAGGCAACTCTTGTTGGCATTTAGAAAGGTATTATTATAACATGGGCTTGAGATGCTTCTTGGACTCCTAAGAAATCTTGTATTGATATTCCTGCATTATTCCCATCTGAACTCTTTTCTGTAAGCTCAGACGTATAAGTTTGTGACGGTTACACCTCCTGTAATGTCAATGTCCACACCTATGGTGTCCCTGACAAAAGAGATGATCTTTCCCAGACAGAAAAACCTTTTAGGTTAACACTGTGGATCAAGTTGCTTATCGTACTATGGTAAATCTAAGTAAAGGAAAACCGAACTATTTTATGTCTAAATACTGCTAAATGATACAGTATCAAGCTAATTTTTGCCTTAGGCTTATTAACACAAATTGAATTTGGTACTCATCAGATACCAAGTTGGTATGGAAATCAGTGATTTGCACTGACTGCTATAGACTACAGTAATTTCATTTAAGCAAGACATGTATCTTGCTAAAAAACCCCACAATTATTAGCAGTCACACAACAGCTGTAACTTACTGGATACTGCCTGAGCAATTTATCTGCTCTTGGCCTCAGGCCTACGCTTTCAAATGATCTACGTAAATTAGAGGGCAAATGTTTCAGTTTTTAAGTTTCCTGTGTGCCCCTTCCAGACCCCAGGCTCTGTGGCTTCCAGGACACTCCTTCCCAGAAATATTGTGAGAAACATGGGGAGGTCTCACTGTGGGCTACCAGGGTCACTACTACAGAGAGGATCTCTGAAAATGCTCCACATTGGTCGGTGGGACCAAGCATAGCGAGTCTGTATGCAGAGATGTACAGGAGGGAATCACAGAATCACTTCAGTTGGAAGAGACCCTCAGGATCATTGAGTCCAACCATAACCTAACCTAACCGTAGCACTAAACCATGTCCCTGAGAACTTCATCTAAATGGCTTTTAAACACCTCCAGGGGTGGTGACTCCACCACTTCCCTGGGCAGCCTGTTCCAACGCCTGACAACCCTTTCCGCAAAGCATGATCTGCCTTTCCACGGAGGCATCATCCTGGGCAAAGGCTGCACCCCAAACACGACTGGCACCATGTGTCCTCCACTGAACAGCCTCTGCCAACACCTGCAACATGGTGTCCACCTCCAAAATCCAGACAGGCAACCACACGGGGTGGTGCTGCAGCAGGAGGAAGGGGTGAGGGATGTTGTGTTGATAACCTGGAACCTCCTTGCACTCCCTTGCGTGATGGGCCCAGCTACTCTGGCACCTCCGAGGGAAATACTGACTTTAACCTGCGTGCTGAAAGCTGACATCTCTTCTGCAGCTTAGCCTACCATAAATGTGGGTATTTTTGTTACTGATGTAAATTCCCAATCCATTTCTGCAAAGAACAACCTCCTATATAAGAAGGCTACAGCTACCTATTGCATTGTGATACCTATATATACAAATATTTAATAATTGCATTCGTAACTTTTTTAACAGCATAGCATTAAATGCTCCGTTTGCAAGTGTTCAGATAGAGTTGCCCCACCAAAAGGAAAAGCAACTCCATGACTCCTGCAACTTTGACATCCAACCTCTTACAATTGATGGAAACTCTTTAAGAACTCATTCAAAGGCTTGATTTCTATACTGCCTTTATGCTCCTTATTAGTTGAACATGCATACTAGGCACAGTATAGATTTATGTGAATATATATAATATAGCTAAAACCTTGATATATGTCAACCAAATATCTCTTTCTCCTTTTATTTCCACTCTTGTCCTTATAGAGGCACCTTATTCTCCTGAAATATTAATTGTGATTTTTCTTCCCTGGATGTGCTTACATTTGTCTTTTGCTTCTATTTACTGCTTCATGACAGCTCATGAAAAGACAGTCAATAACTCTTTTTTCCACTCCCAGGCAATTTGAATGGATGAACTTGCAAGAAAAGAAAATAAATTTAAAAGGTGTATTGTGGAGGACACGAATATTAGG
Organism: Pampusana beccarii; assembly: GCA_013399365.1. Taxonomy (NCBI): domain Eukaryota; kingdom Metazoa; phylum Chordata; class Aves; order Columbiformes; family Columbidae; genus Pampusana; species Pampusana beccarii. The sequence continues at coordinate 1,716,586 of VWYH01000777.1, read as the reverse complement.
TCATAGTTGTGCTGAATGACATTTTCCAAAGGGGCTCCTCTAATTGCTTTTTAGTTTTTAATTCGGCAAGGTATGGCCTAAGCCCAGCTTTGGCGTCAATAGCAGAATGAATGCTCTTTTAGAGAGGGAAATAAAGCCCACCAATGTGTTTGTATTGCTGCCTCAACACAAAAACCTCCCTGGCCGAGCTTTTAAGCTACATGTGTGGTACAGTAGGAAGGAAAAACGGATGGAATGCAGCAGTACTGGGAAAAAGAAAAGGTTTTGGTTGTTGTTACCTGCAAAGGAAATCTCTGTGAATGCAGCCATCACAGGCAAAACCGCCACAGATTTTTCAGTACAGCTCCAGTCCTGAAAATTCGCGGGCTCTGTAACAGCCCGCAGCCCAGGCTGCCTTGCAGGGCACCAGGGTGGACCTGGGATGAGGGTTCAGCAGGCGAGTGCACACACAGTGCGAGCAGAAAGGTTACGGACCGAGGAGACGGGCACGACTTCATATCCACCTCAATAGCCGACCTGGGGCTTTAATTCCCTTCTGCAAATGGCTATCAAGTACTTCTGAACAGGTCAGCCCTGGCTATTACGAAAGGTATAACTCTAGATCCAAATGGACTAGCAATCAGAAAAGAGTGTAAAATACTAGGAGGAATAAAGTGAGAATAAATACCAGAGAGATGCTTTAACACACTGTGTGTATAGGTAGTCTGGGTCTGCATGGGATGTCATGTTCACAAATAGAAAGGACAAAGCCAAAATAAGGAAAGCCATAATAAAAGGATGACCACCGAAAGGAAGAGCGGAAATGACAAAAACATTCCCATGACTAAGAGGTGGGGAGGAGATGGGTTGCAAAATTCTGTTCAGCCTCCCTCCAGATGTGTAACTGTCACTGAAAAGATGCGCAAGCCACCAATTGTAAACCTGATAAATGAACACCAAAAAATTAATTCCAATGCCCAGTTAGCTGTTGATCTCGCCACTCTAAGGTATCGTTAAACTCATGCATTTTGAAAAGGATTTCAGTAAGGATCCCACAGCTGAAAAGACGAAAACAGTATTCTCAGGCATAACAGAAAATCTTTTAAAGGTGTAAATGCAACCACTGCAGGCCTGGGGCACAGAGCTGTGACTGTGACCGGGGCTGAGGAGGAGTGTTGGCTTAGGGGAAGGCCTCACCGCCTGCCCCAGCTGCCGGTGGACCTGCAGTTCCTGCCCGGCCCAGCGCCATGGGCTCAGCCCCGCTGGGCTGGCAGCCCCTCGAGAAACACCTTCCCCTGGCTGCTCCACCCGCTGCCTGCACGGAACAGCCTACGAACCACCTCTCCGGTTACCAGTTCCAATTGCCAGGTTTGCCCCAAAAGCAGAAATGCAGAAGGAACGATGACTACTTTAAATGTAAACAAGTTGAACTCTTCAGAAAGAATCCAAACAAGTTTTGAGCAGTGGCTCTGGCTGGATTAACAGGAACGCTCGTATCGGCTGAAGCAGCTGCAACGGGCAGCCGGCTTCGCCCCATTTGGGCTTTGGGACCCTGGGATTAAGAGCAGATCCTCAAGTCGAGCAGTGGTGGCTACCGAGGGGCCCCATCCTGATCAGAGAACTGGATTCCTCTGCTTGGAAACACCGCACTGGGTTCGTCCCGAGCTATTTGTACAGGGTCAGACACAATCCAGCAGACGCTACCCTGCGGCCATCCATCACCACTGCTTTCCTGTTTCACTTACAGGAACTTTTCTAGAGTGCTATGGATATTACACATTCATGCCTAAACAGACTGACTTGTTAAAATAACACATCTTCTTTGCCTGCAACAGAGGCGCTCATGGAAATACAACGAAATCCTTACAAGACAGAGGAATGTGCTTTTTTTCAGGTAAACAGCTTCCCAAACGTCTAACAGGAAAGGGCCAACCAAAAAAATACATCATTCCACTCAATACAACCTTTCTTCTGCAAACCAGGGCAAATACATTCTAGAAAAAATGTTAGTGTTTTAAAATCCTTTTTTTGAATGCAACCGCTTTATTACATTTTGCCTACAACTTGTTGTGTGTAGGATGTATCATTTTAACTGTGTTTTAGGGCTATTTTTTCCCAGATATTCTAAAGACATAGATGCCTGATTTTCATTCATTTTTAAGAGTAACTGAGACTCTACTCAGCCATGCTGAAACACTCAGTCAGAAAGCACGCTGCGCTGGGTTAGTAAGTATGCACTGCAACGCAGCATGCTGCTAATACGTGAACTCAGTATACACCATGTTATTAAACAATAATGAATCGAGGTCCTAAATGACGGCATTTCAGATGAAGACATAAGAGACTTTAACCACGTTTATTTACTTTGCTCCCAAGGCAGAGTCAGCTTAACACACCCGCACATCCCAAGGCACAGTGAGCACAGGCTGCAGGAGCTCCAGCCCCTCTCTCTTGCCCCACCAAAAAACCAAACCAAAACAACAAGAACAATGCAACATTGCAGGGTACATATAAGGTTGTTCTCAATTGAGGTGGAAAAATGTCCCTTGAACGCAGGACCTGAAGTAGCCTCCTCTTGCTGACATTATAGCATGCAATTCCTCTTATAAATTTAACCACCTCCATCCTGAAACTCCACTCACTACCATGACCAGAAAGTCGCTCCAAAGCTTCTGTTCCTCTGATACCTTATTTTAACTGAAAGTTAGTCGGTTCACCCTTATCTAACTCTGTCCTTTTAGACATCATACTGCTTTCACCCTTTTGAGTTTCTTCCTTCCCCACCAGCAATCTTATTTCCTTTCAGCCTTCTCTTTAGTGCATTAAAGTGACTTAAACACACCTAAAGAGGCTCGTGCACCGCAAAGATGCAGCCAAGATCCTCGCAGCTCAGCTCATCCAAATCTCACTTGTTTACACCGATCCCACTGCTCTATTATTAATACCATACAGGATCTATTTCCACATCTTACACCAGAAGCACATAATCTTCCTTTCTGCCACATGACATTATTCACCTTAAAATAACATTGTGATATTTAATTCATTTCCTAGTGACCAAACCCTCAGTACCTTAGCTGGGTATAGTAACAGAGCATTATGCCATAAGGCCTGCAAAAGGACACAACACTTAAATAAAATGCAGTAAGGCATAAAACTGAACAGCAAATCAGCACATCACTAAACAAACTGACCAGAGCAGTCCCACTGTTGCCCTCATTTCATCAGAATTTATGCTGTTGATGATGACAATCAGTGTGAAGTGGTTTGATTTTCAGTAGAAAACTATCCTGCTGTGAAGGAGGTAAGTTAAGCCAAAAAAACCCCAAACATCCTGCTGTCAACAGTATCATTAGCTCTGCATGGAGGCGTGCAGATTGCAGCCCTGCAGAAGGTGTTGGTGCTAAGGGTGTCCTGAGGGACCAAGGACAGGGGATAAACCTGCCCTGTGCTACCCTGTTTCCTCAAAAATAAGCCCTACCCAAAAATAAGCCCTAGCATGATTTTTCAGGATTTTTGAGGATGCTCGAAATATAAGACCTACTCCCAGTTTATTTTAAAAGTCAATTTAAATAGTGTCCAGGCAGCTATATATGTAAAAAAGAAAGAAGTTTGGGAGCAAAAATTAATATAAGACCCTGTCTTATTTCCAGGAAAACGGGGTATCAGCCAGCGCTCTCTCGCTGTGTGCCGTGGGTTTTAGGTTTAGACATCACTGGGATGTTCCTTGACAAAAACCATTGATATGTCAACATTTGTGCATGTGTGATGGGAATAAGATCTTACAAGGTTAGTATAGGCATATGTGTAAGTGGTTAAGTGCACCCACATGTTTACAGCCCTGGCCTAGTTAACTTAGATGTGGGAGACATGCAGAAACTCTTAACTCTGTTTTGGGGGGAGAATAGAAGCAAAACTGGGTATTTAAAAGGAATATTTACATTGCCATAACTTGCTACCCAAGATACAAAGGCTTCTTTACTAGTTTTGTACAAAGCCAAAATCAACACTCAGTCCATTTCACCAGCAAATGAAAAATCAAACTCAGATTCATCAACCTCCTTCGAAGCACTGTTCCTTAATCCCAAAGCAGCTTTTTACTACAGCATAAGTCAAATTGCACAGGCAGGATAGATCTCACATCCCTCTTCAGGGCACATCAATACAAAACCGCCGATCAGTCCTTAAGCCGTGCAGCAGCCGTTTCCCTGTCGCGGCTGCAGCCCCGCGGATGGGGGTCAATCACACTGGTGGCTGTGGATGGGGCTGTGCCGGGCGGCACCTCAACACCTTCCCCGCTGGAGACCAGCCTGCTGGGCACGAGGTGGGTTTGATCACATTAAGCAAAATTCCCAGCCCGGGAGCTTCGTAGCCAGAGCCAGGCTAGTGCCACTTTTCCCCGGGGCTCTGGGGACAGCAGGAGCAAGATGCGGGAGCAGCAGACGTGCCGGGCACCAGCTCCACATCTCCATTTGTGCCCGTGCAGGGATGCCGCCAGCACCCCAAAAGCAATTGCGCCAGCAGAGAGGATAAACTCGAATGCACTTTGGGCAGCGGTTTTCCTCCAGCACTTTCCCTGTGAATCAGTTCTGCCCGTGCAGAACAGTGTCTCTGACAGAGGTTAATTCGCAGCAGCATCTGCTGTCCTTCGGTCCCAGGTACCCATCCCCAAGCCGACTGCCTCTGCAGTTTATCCTCTTCAGGATAAACGGCTTAAAACAACAATTGTCACACTGACGGTCTATTTTGCTGCGTGCACCGCGACAACTTTCCCCCACTCGATAAAACATATACAAGAAAATAAGAAAATAACAGTATCAATATGGAGTATCACCTTCTGTGGCAAATGCAGGAAGGTGTCCCTGGAGCGGGGAAGGCACGTCCTTCAATATTTAACTTCTCCACTCTTTGTTCTCTGTCTCAAGTTGAACAATACGTTAATTACCTGATGAAGCGTTATAATTACTCTAACAGCTCTGCTCTTAGTTATAATTACTGCATCAACACTTTCTTTTTCATATGCTTCAATCTATACCTATTACATTGTCATGATGAAGACACATTAACATTATAATACCGTATAATTAGCTGATGAGCAATTAAATTATTCCACTGCTCTTGTTCCTCTTTGCCAAGAGGTTGCTTTCCAAGCGCTATTATCTTCTTTTTCTCTGGTTTGCTTCAGAGGTTGGTTTTACCCCTCCATTTTAAAAAAGGACTTAATATACTTTATTCACACAATTTCATTTAAAATTCCAAGAGAGTATGCTAGTTAAGGTCCTAAGAGAAGCTAACTTGTTTAAAATATTTTAAACTTTTTTCCTCTCGAGTTCAAACTGGTTTGGTTTTCCGAAAGCTGACTAGAATAGGAAAGCGTCAGAGAAATATTTGTGTAAAAATAATAAATGAATCATTAATTGCTCCTTTAAAACACTTTGAGCCACATCATGAAATTATGCTAATAAGGAGGAAACATGAAAAAAAAAAGTTTTTATCCCCATATTTACATTACTTTATACCTGAAGGACAAAAATCAGTAGTATTTTTTGCACTTTTCTTTTTTGGTAACATCCTAAAGAAAAATGTTGATAATAAGCTCAGTGTAACTTCGAGAAGCCTGACTCCATCTAGACAACAGCATCGGCAAAAGCTCATGGCGTATAGGAAATCTCCTGACAAACGCTGTACAGCACACGATAATGCTGTGTAGACTTTTTTTAACTCTAGCATTTATCTTGATTATTAGCTTGCCTTGTAGGTCTCATTTGCTTTGTCCTCTCGCTTGATTTTTGTGGCTGAGAACTGCTCATTTGGTTTTCAATCATTGCAAGCAATTCGCATGTTGTTCAGCCTTTCCCCTCGCATGCTCCTGGCTAAAATAATTTGAATGTTTGTAAAATGTCTCCAGCGCTGCATCGGTGGAAATACTGGATGCATCAGTTTTAGGTGGCACTGGGTTGCCCAGTTTCCATTCTGGGATTATCTCCTACTTCCTTTCAGCCACACTTTGTGTCATGGTTGTTGCTCTTCAATCAACGCTTTGTAATCAAACAATCAAGCAGTGGTTTTGATTTAATAACACAGAAATATGAGCAAAATGCCTCAGTATCATGACAGAGCAGACCCTGGTGATGCGTCTGACTCCAGATACTTGGGAAGCAGTCTGTCACCAAACAGCACTGACTTTCCCCATCCACCTACCAAGCTTTCTACACAGCTTTTTTTCTCCACCTCTTTTAGTACCAGAGATCCTCCATTTCCAGTTGAAGAGAATGGCAACTGCTTAAAAGCACACCCATTGTTTGCCATGTTGATTAAAATTCTCAGTTTCTGACCTACCCACTGAGTCTTCTGCCACCTACCATAGCAAAGCTGAATTTCTCGTTTCCATGCTCAAGCTGTTACCGGGCAAAATTCCTCATTTGCTGTAGGCACCAGCCCTTGAAGTACTCAAGCCTGTGTTTGCCTTCATCTCTACCCAAGAAAACCCTGAAAGACCTGACTAAATTTGTCCCAGTGAGGATTACTAAAAATGTATGGCATCTGAATAAACATCCAGAGGATGGAAAGTTGGCATGAAGGATTTTTATTTTTTTTTACTCTTTCCTGAAGGCTCCCTGTTTCTGCAACACCTGCATCCACCCCATTGCTAATAACACACTCAGCGGCGTTCAGCATCCATCCCCTGATGTGCCCCTTGGTCCTTTGCCCCCCAGCACAGGGCAGGTTTCCACGTGAGCGCTCTGCTCACGGGAAGGGTTGGAGTTTGCTCACCTCCTCCCTGCGCTAGCCCCTGGGTGAGATGTGAGACTTCGAAGGCTTTGTCAGGTGAGAAAGCACCAGGAAAATCAGCATTTGCCCTCCCTGATGCTTCCGCTGCTTCCTGCAGTGCTCAGGATAGGCTGTGTTAATCCCGGACAGAGAGACTGATGGCTCAAGCTCTGGTGGCCATTCAAACCCATTATCAGTTTTGCAAGTTTCTTTTCATCTACTGGCAACTGCTGCACTGAAGTTACTTTCAAATCATACACATCAACGACGTGTTATTTGTTTTATGACGCCCCTATTTATATTCTTTATGTACAGAGATGCTGTGAAAGCACAGGACAGTGCTGGCAGACAATAAACAGCTGAAAAGAAGCACACAGGGGCTGATCCCCTCCCATCCTCTGATGCATCCCTGCGGTCCCATCTCTGCACACACAGGTCACAGCATCGCTCACATGCGGTCACATCTCACACCATGGCCCTGGCGAGCTCCACATGGGCCCTGTGGAGCCACGGGCTGGTGTTGCCATCTGGACACATGAATACAGAAGAACAAGAGCATCATGTACAGGCAGCAATCAGCATGATGCTATAGCTTTCTTGATATCTCTATTTGCTGGAGCAGGGATAGAAAGTTCAACATTTTGGCAACATGTTGCTGTTTCGGGCTTTTTTTTTTGGTGCGCTTTCCAAAAACCAACCATTTGGTCGATGTGGCACACAAACATAGCCATCCTTACCCATCCTCCGAGGACCTTGCATGAGCAACCTAAGTGCCTTGGACAGCCAGGCTTTACTACTGCAATTTCATTTTTAGCAGAGATTCTGGAGAGACTGCCCTGGCACATGGAGCTGGTGTGGGTACATCCTCAACACCCGGGGAGCCGGCACATTCGTGCAAAGGTCTCCTCAGCAGCTGCCTCCAGAAGAGAAGCTCGGCTTTCTAAATTTTTCTAGTCTCCTGTGCAGTGACCATCACCCTGCCAGTGCCGGGGTCCCGCTGTCCCAAACTGTGAGGGATATGGCTTTTTTAACAGTATTGGCTAAATTCAGAAAAAGATTTACCAGCACATCCCTGTGCCTGCTGGGGTCACCACCCGTGGCTGGACACTTGAACCTCACACTTAATTTTTGGAAGAAGGGTCAGCTTCAGTCTCTGAAGCTACGCTGGACTGATCTGACCTCTCTCCCTACCCCTCCCCAACAACATGGGTTTTATCCAGCACTCACAGCTTTTCAGCTTTAAAAAACATCTCATCATTTTTTGCCCATGCTGTTTATTTCCCAATGTTGTTTTAAACTGTTTGCACATGGCCTCTGGTATCTCAGCGGGTGAGCACTTTACAAATAAAATGATGAGGAGGGTTAAAAGGATGCAACTTGATAATTCACACTAGTAGCAGCCAGATGTCTTATTGCCTTGGAAAGAAACGAAAAGGAGAAAACAGATCATCCTCATGTGGGTTTAGTTGTACACAGAACACTTTAAAAATGAAAGCAAAATAATATAGCAGATGCAAAAACTGAAAAGCTTAACACAAGCGAGCTGAAAACCCAATGTACAAAGAAAAGTCAAAACACGTGCTTCCTCACACTGTTCTCCAGCATCGGTACCCACACTCAGTAAGGTTTTGTAGCCCAAACCTCTCTTCAAGCAAAGAGCTTCTGAATACTTTTTTGCTAAACCAAGACAGATTTTCCTAGTTGCTAATGAAAAATAGGGCATGCACACATTTGTGGCATGGGTTACAAGAAGGGAGGGATGGCACGTGAAGGGCAGATTCTGCCTTAGCGCACTTCATGAACGCTCCTGCATTACGTTTACTGTAAAATGCTGGGTTTATAGCTTGTCTTTGCAAAGAAAAAGCAAAAAGGGAAGAGAAAGCCATGAGCTGGATAACACAGTGCACTCCTCTTACAAAATAACACACTGCCATACTGTGGCACCTAAAATAAAATTATCACGCTCAATATGAAGCTGAGTACAATTCAGAGCAGAGGGAGCTACAGACCCCGGCTCTCCCACAGCGTGGCAGGTGGGAGAAGCAGCAGACACCCACCCAAGGAGGGGAACCAGAGGGCCCTTTGCATCTCACACGATCCTCTGACATGGAACTGACCCGGAGCGGCAAAAAGTCTCAATTTAAGATCCCATTATTCAGAATAATTTGATAAAACACAAACCAAACGATTTAAAAGTCTCACTCCCCACTTCCAGTTGCCAGCCAAGCGGCTGTTTGGTCATACCATACGATGCCTGATATTTGGGGTGTCTCGGCCCACGCTGGCATCTTGGAAGAACTGTGGCCTCACTGGACCTTGGAGGACTGGATGAAAAAATCCAGCTCTCCAAAGACCCCACGGCAAAGTCAGCCCAGGCTGCAGAGCTGCCCATCACCCCTCCGTGCCACCGAGACACACACGTGTGCCCAGGCATCAGGAAAAATCATGCTGCCATCTCACACCGGCGGAGGCAAAAATCGTGCCAAAGGCTTTGCAGAAAAAAAAAAGATCTTTTCCTTTATGGGACTGTGCAAGGCCATAAAGCATTTCCAGGAGCACACATCTGAGAGAGCGGGGTTTAGCCGTAAGGCACGGAGGGGGAAGCACAGCTATGCACAAATCTCGGGACTGTAAATGTGATCACCTTCTAAAAACCATCTGGAGCCTAGTATTAAGCTTAAATCTAGTTCTGCTTCACTAGCAATAAATAAAATAGTAAAATGCTCCAAGTAGTGGCCAAGTTCAAATTTGTAGGGAAAATAAAAAAGTGACTCTAGTATCTAAAGGTGCTCTTTTCTTCCCCCTCTCTTCACCCTCTTAAATAAGAAGAAAGACATTCACCAAGAACCTGAGTTAATGCTCCTTGAAGCCAATTTTCCAGTGAATTTCACAAAGCTGTGGATTTTGCTCCTGGTGAACTTGATGGTAGTTTCAAGAACGGTCTCTTCAAACACACAGGTTGCAAGCTCAAGCGTGCCTGTGCATTTACTTAACCCTTTGACACGACACAGGAAAAATTCAGGTGCAGACTGTCAGTACTCAGAGTTGAACAGGGACTATGTTCCCTCTGAAATCACACTGAAGGTTAGTTTGTGAGGTCTTAACTCCAAGAAACCAGCTGCTTAGCCAATAAAACATCGCACAGCATGACTGGCATCAGTTGAGCTCCGCTAATTTATACTGGCAGCAGATCTGGCCTTTAGCACCTAAAGGTATTTACTGAAATTCTAGAAATCATTTAGTTTGGACAGAGCTTGTATGTCCAATATTGATATTAGGATAGGGATTATCATACATCCAAATAAAATCAGGATATGCATTTTTGTGGTTCTGGAAATTATTTAGATTGGACGGAGTTAACACGCCTGGTATTGGGATTTGGGTTATTAAACACCCAAATAAAATTATGAAATAATTCTAGTGATTCATCCCAATATGATTCTGATAAAACATTAATTTTTTGGCTTTTTGAGCACGTCACCCCAGAGGCAATGACTGCACCAGACCTGGCTGGGGCCCCCATAGCCACCAAGACACTAACTGGTTCATTAAGACAGGTAGAGATACAAAACTGGAGCTGGTGAGTGGGAGTGAGGGGTTTCTAGGGTTTTGGGCAGCTCACTGGAAAATCTCAGTGGGGCTATCTCTTCCCTTTTAACCCAGAAAACTGATACACCCAAAGATGGGTGCAGCTCAGAGCACTGCCTGGGGCATCGTCAGCCCGGCACATCCCAAACCCCCCAACCTCTCCTGCTCTCCAGGGCTTTCCTGCAGCACCAACGGCAGCCGAACCACACTCCAGCAACTCCATTACCTGTCATGAAGGCCTCAGGGGCACACATGAGCAAAAACAAGGACAAGAAGAGGCTAACAATGCTGAGTATAATCATCACTAGGATTTTGTGGCTCCATTTTGGGTCAGTAAGGCAGGAGAAAGCACTCCACGCCCAGAGTTTCATTGACAAGTGAGATAAGCAGCGCTTCAGCTGCATGGCTGGCAATTACACAGGCGTGACAAGTGGCAAAATCAAATCCATCCTTGCACCAGTCCTTCCTCCTTTTATGTCCCGGCTATGACTTCTTTCTTTATCTGGAAAGAGCACAGACTGCTTACTGGATTTCTTGGTCATGGCACCTTTTCTTTGACAAGGGCTGTGGTCAAGCAAGAGCGTGCCACACCAGGCTCATCCCAAGATTAAATAAGTGAATATGGTTTTCAAAGATGACATGTACCTGTTCACATGCAATGTTGAAATGAAATAATCGACAGGGATGTTTTTTACTACTTTCTGCAGAACTCCTTCCAATAACCAACATGGGAGAAGGGAGATCGCTCAGACCTGCTGTTCACAGGGATTTCTTCTTTCCACCAGCACTTCCCATGCTATTAGTAATTTTAAGCTGAGATCTCACCCTTTACATAGCACATGAAAAAACCCAGGCAAAATCTCAACCATCTTGACATAGACACCCAGGCTGAGCATTTAGCATCATTTCCACCAGAAGATCAAGGCCTCATTAGTGTGCCAGACATTGCTATTTTCCAAGGCAGAGAAATACAATGCCCATTCAAGCCTACGAGGTTGCGCAGAGAGCTGGAGAAAGAGGCAGCTGTCACCGTCGGGCTTTTCTTTCCATCTCTGCCATTTAATGCATGGCAGTGTGCCTTGGCCAATGCCGTACCTTCCAGCTCCTGCTGCGGGGGAGGCAGGAGGCCTGGAGACAATAAACGCTCAAACTGGTGGGTACGGACATTGCCCCTCCTTTGGGATAAACAGAGAAGAGCAACTAGGGCCAGTGACCAGAATACGGCAGATGCCACCGAAACAAAAGGTATGTCCATGTCTCGGCTGCATGGGGTGAAGGTCTGCTGGCGTGGTGAGGGACAGCATGTGCGTGGGAAACTGAAAACCCCAGAGAAACTGAGGAAAAAAGCAGAAACACAAGGCAAGAGCCCCTATAATTGGAGAAAGCTCAGCCCCATGCAAGGACAGCACACGCGGGGCTGAGCAGTGACTGCTGGGTGAAGCTTGGAAGAGCAACTAAAGCAATTACCTCCCCCGATTTTTGAAATTCCTTCTGCGTTCAGAGAAAAAGGGCTTTGAGCAGTGACAGATGGTCCCTCGTGGGTCTTGCTGCGCCGGTCTGAGGCTTTGGACGTGTCCAACCGGCCCGTCTGTGCCATGGCCCTGCAGCAGTGGCATCAGCAGAAGGTGACCAGGGGCCAGTGCTCGCAGCCCAGACACATCCCAGGTGGAGAAGGCAGGTTCCTGAGTTCAGCTGCCAGCGGAGGTGGGCTTTCGCTAAAATACTGGCCAACAAAGCAGAGCAGCTATGGCCTGAGCCTGAGGGGACCCTGCTGGTGGGACAGGCAGCTGGAGGTGGACACGTTTTAAAGCAGCACACAGCAAAGCGCACCATAACAGGGCTGCCTAAATCCTCCGCAACGTCTGTACAAATAAGAGTGACTGGGAAATAAGCATTAAAAACACTGGTCTTCAAAATCCATCTCTACTTGGACAAAAATATTGCTAGACAGAAGCTTGGGCAATGGCTTAAGTTAGGAAGGGCAGCAACACCACGGATTCACTCTAGTGTGCATTGACACTGCCCAGATGCAGAGAAAAACACAAGTCCAGAGAGGAAAAATAAGTGTACTGCAAGAATTGCATAGCAGCGCAGTCGGGATTGCATCATGCTGCAGACGTGACAGTGAAACTAAAGCAGCACGGGCCACCTTTTTTCTGGCACCTCCAGAGTTGAATTCCTATGTTTACCCAGATCCCCTGGAGCGAGTTGCGTGTGTATGTGGATGCACAGAGGAACACACGCACTCGCTTTAAACCTGGAAGCCTTTCGGCAACATCATAAGCAAAACATTCCACTTAATAAAGCTAATAACCAGGCGCTTAGCACCTATTTGAACCTGCCACGTCACTCCCTAGCCAAACAGTGTGCCCCTAATCAGCATCCTTCCTGACAGGTTTATACTGTAATTGATAAAATTAGACTAAGTACTATTGTGCCAAATGGCAGTATAATTTAAATTCCCTCTATTTAAACAACTGCTAGCTCTTGCAAAAAAAAAATACTGCACTTGAGGTAAGCACTGCTACTTTTAATTCCCTTCTTTCCTATTGTGTCAAGCATTTTCTTGTGGCTAAGATGACTCCCAGGTCTATTCTGTTCTGTAACCCTTCATTCATCACCATCAATCTGAAATGAGGCCCTTGAATATCATATTACTCAATACAGCATCTTTGTTTAAGCCTGCTTATGTATAACACCCAGCAATCTAAAGAACAGCCCTCGAGCAGAATATACCAACACACACCTGTAATTGAAAATGCAATAGCAGAAAACAAAAGAGAACTGACAGTGCCCAGCATCACAAAGCGATAGAAAATATCTGAAATGCTGAACTATCTCCCCGTGAGGCACAGCAGAAATGTTGCGTTTGCTCTCAGTGCAGGGCTTGTAATGAAGATGATGCTCGTGCCTTCCTGGGGACAGAGCAGAGCTCTGTAAGGAAAACTTTGCTATGACCATCAGCTCATTCATACGGTGGGGACAAAAACAAAACATGCACAGAAGCAGGGGCTAAACACTAAGAAAGACACAACACTGAGAAATGGCAGTCCAGAAAACATGTTATCTTATTGAACAATGAAAAAAAAAAATATAGCAGTACACTCTGAACAGTCCAATTTAACACAAAGAGATATGTTAAAAACTGCCCCAGATTTCAACATTTCCCTCCTTAGCCATGCAGTTTTGAGTCTTGACTACAGTTAGAAATAGGTGTATTTCACATCATGAACACTAATAACAACATTAAAAAAACCTACCCAGCATACCTCACTGAATTAACTTTTATAGCCTTTTCTTCCATTTTAACATCATTTACCATGATGTTCGTTCTACTGTGTTCATATAAGGTAATGTGAATAGACCTGGCTGGAAAACAGGTTTCTATTTCCCAGCCACTCGGAGATCAAAAAAATCAGTTTTCAGTTTGCACTGGCACGAAATCCCCAGCCCATATTGATAAGTTTCTGTGAAAGATGCTGACCAGGCAAAACCAGCATTTCCTAACAACAAAACCAACATTTCCTAATAACAGAAGTTTTAAAAAAATCCCTAATTCACTACTTCATAGGGGGAAACAGGCAAAGCTAACTGGAATGGCAACAGTCGCCTGGAGACAGAGCTGTGAGCACGGCACCCCAGGAAAGGGACTCGGAGCATGCAATTTGGATTTAGGAAAAAAAATGAGGGAAAGAAAGACCTTTCAGGAAAAAATGGAGAAACCTCTCCCTGGGGAGGATCCACACTGGTGGCATCAAATGTGTTTGGCGCAGGAGGATGGGAAGGATAAAACTCTCCAAGACACAGATCGGCAGTTCTCAAGTTTCTGATGACTGAAGGAGAGATCTGCTGAGATGGGTGATCCTACAGGGATGGGACAGATAAGCTGCTTTCCAGCAGGATTCACATCTATATACTGTACAAGCACATAAATACTCTCTTAGTACTGCTTTTCCATGCAATCGGTTGCTGTACGTACCTCAGGCACGCGTGGCTGTAATCGCATATCCGTGGCATCTCCCACAGGATACGGTCTAAACCTTCCAGAAACCGTACACCACATTTAGCAGGAGAGACTGGCAATTTTTAGAAAACACTCATTTTCAGTCTACTCACTGAAACAGCAAGGTCTTCTCTCAAAGGTATAGTAACAAAAAGAATTAAAAACTTAGCTCACAAAACTATAGTTAAACACACTGCTGGGCCTATGTCTTTTACTATGCCTTAGCACCACCGTCTTGTTCAATTAAAAAACAAAACAGGACACTATAGATAGGAAACCTTGTTTGGCTGAAACAGCTAATTTTCTTTGATTTATTGTTCCTCACTTAGTCATATCTGGCTGATAATTTATCTAAATGAAATCTCTTTAAGACACTTGGCACTAATGCCAGAAATCATGCATTACCACGCACCTTAAAAATATTTGTGAGTATAAAGATTTCAGCATGGGAACAGTGGCCAAGGAAGGATAATGCATCACCAGATTGCAAGCAGAGGTTTTTCATGTTATCTGTTACATAGCGGAGATGACCTAAATTATCATCTTTCATGAACTTGTGAGGAGTGGGGTGTGCAGATGATCAGCTGTGGCCAGTCCCCATGTTTTTGGGAAAACCAGGGGGCTGTGCTCACCCCCAGCAGCCCAGGAGCTGCTCCTCTGACCCCGATTGGCAGCTCCCTTGTAATTGCTACATTCACACAAAGCTACCACATCTCTGGAAAGCAAACGAGGATTTTAATTTCGAGACCAACCTGTGCCAGTGTTTGAGGTCTACATTGCCGGAGCTCTGGGGAAGGAGCAAAGCAAAAAAGGCAAAGTGAAATGTAAGGGAGAAGAAATGGAAGAAACACTAGATTTATGATGAGAACAGCGTAAGAGAGAAGAGAATCAACAATCTTAGCACAAATTCATGTCCAGAGGACAAAGGTGACCTGGCTTTGGCCACAGCAAAGGCCCTCAAACCAGAGCTTTGGAGCCACTGAAACACGACTCTCTTCTGGACTCCCTGATGGTTATCAGCTCCTTTTTTAAGGGCTGTGTATGCTAAGCATGCACTACCGACACACAGAGCATTTCCATGCTACCTCTCTAATTGGTCTAATCATGCATTTCATTATTAAGGCAATTTCTAATGTCACACATTGCATTAACCAAGTCTTTCAATTTACTTTCTTCCCCACTTTTCTCAGCTAATAAAAGGAGAACAAGGAGGAAGGCAAAAGAAGCTGCCCGTGTTCAACACTGTTAATATTTAAACAAGCTCTGTGTAGGCTTTTGAAGTTCACACCTCCCAGAACTAAGACAACTGGATTTCATTTTTACCGAGGCTACAGATTTGAAACACTTTCCCTAGAGGCTGGTTTACAGGGCACTGGGACACTGTTTTCCAGCTGGAAGGCTGTAAATGGGTGGCTTGGAAATGCCCACAGCATCAGTAGCTCCCTGCTGCCCATCCCTTTTAAAGCCCATCAGAGGCAGATTATTAACTCGATTGTCATTCATCGGCAAGGAAGGGGATCCTAAATCATGGGGCTGATTATTTCCAGCTTGTAAATCTACTAGAAATACCTCCCCTTGTCCTTCCCCTTCTCACAAACTTCACGGTTTACTTTTTTTTTTTTAATGGATTTGCCTATTTGCTGTCAACTGCTGCTAGTCTTGCACCAGGACCTTAAATGAGCAGAGGATATCGTCCTGTTAACTCAGTTCAGTAAATCACTGCAACCGATGGCTGCT
The DNA here is from genome assembly GCA_013399365.1 of Pampusana beccarii. Classification (NCBI taxonomy): domain Eukaryota; kingdom Metazoa; phylum Chordata; class Aves; order Columbiformes; family Columbidae; genus Pampusana; species Pampusana beccarii. Next base: position 1,700,508 of record VWYH01000777.1, on the reverse strand, counting down.
TAATTTGGTCAGGAAAGCAGCAGCAACTGGCCTGCTCATCCAGACAAAAAAAAATCCCTAGCACAAAGCATCAAAAGGGGAGGCCAATAACCAGATCTGTCCCACTCTGAAATTTTTCGGGGAGCCCTTCTAAACCCTTGGCAAGCACCCCAAGTAGCACAGGGACGTGCTGCAAAGGCAGGACCGCGTGCAGAGGAGCAGCCACAGGCACACAGAAGAGGACAAGACAGATCCCTGAGATGTCCCAGGGTGAATCCCTGCGACAGGGGGCTGGCAACCTGCATGGATAAAAAGCTCTCAGCATCGCTGTAGGTCTAAATAACTACACTTTATCCTGACTTTATTGCACGGTGGTGACATACAAGCACGGAAGAAAGCTGTAAAACAGCAAAGTGCTCTCTTGCAATCTTGCTGTCTTGCTAAGGACACTTCACTCGAAGTGATAAGATCAGTGGTGAAGTTACTCATAAGTGAAACCAAACATCCATTACCTGCTTTCAGTGACTCCCTTGGCATTGCTGTTGTTTCCTAATATCTTCACAGACCTCAGAGCAATTTAAACTTAAGATGCTTAAGATGCTATTTTAAGCAATTCAATCCTAAATACGTTTTTGCAATCAACAAGGGTCTGCCTGACACCTCATGGCAGCCGTTAAAAAGGTTTGTCCCTGTCTGAACTGACCATAGGACATATTGAAGAGCAACTTAGTTAATATGATGGAAAACACTCCTAATTTTCATCCAAAGATAGAACTTCACTTACTGATCATTAATAGAGCAGGTCCCTTTCCCACTGGTACATGTCAGAAGTGATCATCGGAGCCTGGACAGACAAATCTTCAGCACCAGCAGCTGGGCTGCTCACAACATCCATATTTGCTCCACAGCCACACCACAGCCACAGCTGTGGATTTCTGCAGCCCTTCCAGCCCCAGTGCCTGGCAGCAGCAACATCACACCCCACCGCCAGCCCGCAGGGCTTCCCCAGGGCGACGCTCTGCAGGCAAAACGCTGGTCTTAGTTTCCAATTAGTGCCCCGCCACAGAGCAAGGTACGCGCTTAAACACTAATCACCTATAATTTTCTACACCTCTAGAGAACAGGAGAGAGTGAGAGACTGGAAAAGATGCAGAGACAAAAGGGCTGCAACCACTGACAGTGGTTGCACATCCAATGTCATGGCCAGCATCGAGCTGCCTGGCGGTGCAGATGCCCTGGCAAGCAGACAAGGCAGGCAAGGAGAGCCCCAAAGAGTAAAAACTACCCGACAGCCCCTGATGCTGAGCTGGAATAAAATCGTGCCTGTGCTGTGAAGTACAGGAAAAGGCTGCTGGAACTGTGTAACAGGATAAACTTATTCAATAAGCAGCTTACTTGGAAGATACAGGTCTCAAGAGCGTCTTGCATGATCCCGCAGCACAGCTCAGGCCACTTACCTCCTGCCAGGCCCTCGGTGAAAAATCCTCCCCAAATGCTAAATGTTGCCTAAACACGGATAAATTTAGATGCTCGGATTGACTGCTCTTTGCCACAGCATGACTGACAGCTTACAGAAACTAGAGAGAGAATTAATGTTTAAAAGTGCCACAACAATCACAATATATTTACATTTTTCTGACACATTAGTCAAACATTTATCATTTCTTAAAATGTAGCTATGATACTTTGTCTAAACTGTCATGAGTCACAATGTAATTACATGGTAATCATATGGCAATTAATTTATATGATATTCGTTTGAAACAGAGAAGAATTAGGCTTGTGATAGCGTGCAAAATTAACAGTCACACCAGACAAGGAATGGAAATTAAGCCACTGGAAAAAAAGTAGGAAAATAAATGTTAAAATCAATGTTTAAACAATTGCTCCAAGCTTTAGGGAAAAGCTATAAAAATAAACCATCCAATTTTCTGTTTCTGAATTTCTCTCTGAAACAACCTCTCAAAAGTTTTCCTTTTTAACTTCAGTTTAACCCTTTCCAAACATCGCAAAGGATCACATTAATCTTCCTACAACATGTATTTTAACAGTTTCCAAAACCAAACATGAGGACAACAGGCTAATGCAAAGGACCCACGAGCTTTTCTGTGCCTCATTTCAGGTCTCTAGATTGCCATCAGGACTTTTGACAACAGATAATACGATATGGCGTGCACTAGTGATGCTCATAAGCTAACAGAAAATCAGTGGCAATACCGAGCTCTCCTTGCTTCAGAGACCTCTAGCCCTGCAATCTCTTTTTCGAATTTATTAGCTAGCTCCAGGTCAAAGCTGGCCACCTCGGGCACTGAGCTCTGGTCACTGAGCTGAACCCAAGGGGATAGGAAACTCCAGGAGGGACAAGGCAAAGATGACTTGGGCACAACTATAAAGCTGTCTCTGTACAAAACCTGGGAGGAGCGATGGACAACAGGAAAGCAAAAGAGACAAGGTGGAAAACCAGGAGGGACCCACCAAAAAAATAAGTTCTGAACTCGCAAGCAGCTTTTAATGGCAACGGAGAGTAAATAATAAAATGAAAACTATTTCACAGTGAAGAAAATTAAGATGCCATACGTGGTAAATTATTCCATTTACAGCTTGCTTTTAAAAAGTCATACTAATTAATGACTTCAGCTAATCTCATTCTTATTCACAAGACAGCTTTTATTTATTTTGCAAAGAAAATGTTTAACTGGAATAGCCTACTGAGGTCTTCCTAACTCATCTTCAGCAGTTGTCTTGGGAAACAGCACTGTTGTCATATTTAATACATGCACTGTGTACAGCAACTTTAATGAAAAGGGGAATAAAATTATACAATTATTGCATTAATTATACAGTATACATTTTTTGTCCAGTGGCCATTAATGCTTTTCAGAATAGCTTGGTCACCTGGAGAAAAACCGCACCACAAAGGTTTCTTGCTAACATTGCGATGGGGATGCCTTGGACACTGCAAGCAGCTGCTGAGAATGAAACCCAGCATTAAATTAATAATAAACCCCATAAAGTAGGTGAGGCGGGGCACAGGGGTCACACAGGTGGATGCAGGGTGATCCTCCCAGCAATCCCCTTGGCCTGAGTGGGTCAGTGTCTTGGAGAAGACTCCAATACCCAAACCCAGCCCAGCAGTCCCTCACTTTGAGATGCACTTAAAGCACATCTGGAACTGTGGCTTTTCTTATAACATTTTAAGTCGACCTGACGTGGTGCTGCTGTAATTTCCCCATCGTTTCTCACCCACTCTCATCCGATCACAGGGTCTGGCCCAGGAGCTCCCCTGCATCAGCAAATGGGAACCACCACATTTTGGTGGCCCCATTCACTGGGGAGCTCCCTGTGCACCTAAGATAACCTCATCCAGCAGGAACATGTTTCCCCCCTGTCACTGCAGGTCCGGGAGTGGCAAATCCCAGATTACACAAACCACGTGCTGATGTGAGGTCTGGAAACACAGTCACCATGGCAAATGTGCCAGGAGCAGCACTGCCCCCACTGCTCCTGGTCCCCAAGCCTGGTGGCCAGCCAGGCCACCCAGCACTGGGCTGTCCTCGGCAAAATCACCAAATGAGCCTGTCTGAACAAAACCAAACAAATACCTTTTTGGGGTACGAGCAGAGGAATGGTGGCTGGTATTGTTCTGGGAAGCTCCAACTACAACCACCACCAGAAGATGGTTGAGGTGGCACTGGGCACCATGTGGGACAGGATGCCAACAAAGATGCAGGGAACCCCACAAAATAGGATTAAGCTAGGGGATCGCAGCTACTTGGGGCCTCTCCTATGTGTTGACTTTTAACCTCTTGGTGTCTCACTTGCACACACATGAAATGGGATAAAAATTGTCTGTGGCCGTCCATCAGCATTGAGCTGAGGCAGTCTCGTTCAGGCCACAGATGACAACTGACACTCAACGGTGCCCTGTCACTTCTTATATATCACAACTTCATTGCTAGCTGTCACCCTACAGTGCCACTCCCGGGCTCCTCCTCTGCGCTACAGGGAGGAAAACGGATATTTCAAGCTCCTGATTCCATTTACTAGAGGCTTTCCTACTTCTGCGGGGTAAATACACAAAGGCTTAGACAAATAATGAAAAAAATAATAATTACCTAATGAATTATCTGATTGATTTGATAAATGCTCTCCAAACAGAGAGGAAAATGGAATCATAAATAATGTACTCCTTCACTGATGGAAACAGTTTTGAATAAGCTTGTACGCGGCTGGCAGTGTTTGCTGAGACAGCTCCAGCACATCCACAGGTACCGTGCCTGCCAGGAACCACCGATGTGAGTTTTGGTGTGCTGTCACTCCATCTGAGGCCATGCATGGGGTTTTAGGAGCAAGGTGGAGAGTGTATGAAGGAGCTGAGGCAGAGGAGCTGGTCCAGAGAGGTGAGACAGTTGTATTTACATCCATCGACCTCCATGGGTATGGCCTGCACACGTTAAACTGTGCCAAGTTTGTGTTTACAGATGGGCAGAGAAAGAATTCAAGTGGTTTGGCCTTTTCTAAAACCTGAAGTCCCACCTGGTTCAAGCTCAAACACAACAGAGGGCTGCATGTCCCGGCACAAGCTGGTCCCTCCTGCACAGCGCCGTGCACACAACTCTTACCCTGTCAGGTCTGCCCAACATCCAAAGCCTTCTCCAGGCTCTGCAGCAGATCCATCCTCCTCTCCCTCTCCTTGGCACTGCCTGAAGCAGCCAAGCTCACAGGAAAGGCTTCAGCTGAACTTCGTGTTTGTTTCTTGCTGCCCTCCCTGCCTGCAAAGCCAACCTCCGGGAAGCACACGTTCAGCTTTCACATCCTACCTATGTGAGGAGCATACAGAGCAGGCTGGGAAAAGTGTCAGCAAATAAATTATTTATCATATTATTGAGCGGGTTTAGCTTCGGTGGTCAATATGAAGAAACCCCCAAATGCTCTGAAATGCTTAACAAAGCAAAATCCTTGGATCCACCAGATCAGTATGCCGGTCTTCGCAAGGAAAGGATTCTTCTCTGGTAGTGTGGGATTTCAGGTTGGAAATACATGATGAGCTCTTCCACCTCCCAAGCTTTCTGCCACCTTTCCTATGTGGGTGACTTTAACGGTGTCAGCTCAGCCTAGCAAGGGCCAGATGCACCACACGCCTCTCTGCCCGCAGGCTCATCAAGCAAAGCAACACCTCGCTCTGCAGCTCCCAGCTCCTGCTCAGCTCTCTCAGAGAAACCATAAAACCTTCTGGAAGCAAAACCAAAATATTGCATTTCCCAGGTTTTCTGGAGAATGATTCTCAATGCACATATATATATATATATATGTATGTATATGTATATATATATGTATGTAAAGAGAGCCTAACATTGCGGACTTCTTTTACACAAGTCCCCAGAGCTTTACCATGCTGGCTGGCTGAGCACCAGGAGAAAGTCTATTTTCAAGACTTACCAAAACTGCATTTATCTTGTTCCTGCTTTTCATGTCCAAAACAGTTTTCACAGATAACACTCGAAGGAAAAGTCTTTAACGGACTATAAATTCTGCTATCTCTTCTATGGCTCGAGTTAAATATGGCAAAGAAGAACCATTTGTATAGAAATAAATTATTCTTCTATGGATAAAGCCAGTCAATGTGGGCAATTGGATCCAGTTCAATTAGTGCCTTCATGACAGTAATAAGAAACATACTCCACCATGACCTATTGTAAATCTAAGAGAAAAGGCTCCAGCAGGGACTTAGCAAATGTACATAATCAAACAATGTAACAGTACCTTTTACAATAATTTCAGTGAAGTTCAATGATACACACATTTACTAATTTTATTACATCTGTGATCTTTGTTGTGTTCCATCTATTATATTTCTTACTGAGGAAAGAGCTCTTTTCAGTACAATGAAAACTGACCTGTATTGTTATGAATAATTTGTTTCCATCAAATTTTAACCCAGCAAAGAGAAGGCAGATTTAATAAAATGCCATGAAAAAAAAAAATCTATCCTTATTAGGTTGGAGAAAGTTTTCAAAGAACAAACATATCAGCACAGGGGAAAAAAAAAAAAAAAATAATCTATTTTTGGTTGACCGAAGTGAATGAAATATTAATCTTCAATGTGGCAAATAGCTCTCACTGGGATGGGGAAGTAAAAACACACCTGAAAAATCAAGGTCCTGATTGCTTTGTAGTTTACCAGAACATGTTATTTAAAACAAATTAAGAACTTTGAGCTGAATGAAAAATTTCAATTGGCACAAGGTAACATTTGTTATAATCAGGACCAAAAAAAAACCAACCACACAACCAAAACCAAACAACCAAACCAAACAACCACAAAATCCCAAACAATAATTAAGCAAACCCAAACCACCACGCACCAAGCATTTTCAACTTCTGTCAACCCCAAATGACTTTTCCAATTCTTTCCCACTTCAGTCACTGAGTGTCAAGTACTTGCATGGCTCTGGCTTTTACAGAAGTTTGCTTCTCTTGGTCACAAATCCTTCTTTCCCACCCCCCTCATCCAGGTACCTGCTGTCACTATTAGGTCTCTCATTTATAAAACACCATCCATTACCTTTTTTTCCTTATTGCAAAAGCTTTATCATCTACGGCTGGACAAATATTGATGAAACATCCTTTCAGTGCCACCAAAAGAGCACCCACACCCCAAGCTCTGCTCCATCTTAACAAGATTAAATCGCATCACAGAGATGCCATGAGCAGAGGTGTCCACACTCATCTCTCCAGCATGTTTGTCCCCAGTGGAGCTGAGCTGGGCATCACCTCCATTTGGCCTCAGTGATGACTTTCGGCTAACAGCCCCAACAGGGGACATTCACCCGTGGCGCTGGTGTGTGCATAAAGAGCTCAGTTTTAAATGGAATAATTCATCGGACTTTTACCAGGGGAATAGGACTCCCTCATTCACTGTACCACCTGGTTGCTGTAGAGTGTAGATGTTTCAGCCTGCATCAGTGGCCCTCAGAGGCGCTGAAGAAAAACGGCCGTCTGGTTTCAATTTGCCATTGCTCCAGTGGCTAAGTTTTAGAGGTCTCTTGAGGAAGACTTAGAAAAAAATAAATAAGGTGGAAACCCCTGAATGAAAGCAGGAGGAATTAAATTAAGAATCTTAAAGGCAAGATGATTCTGTACCTTCTTATATTTCTAGGATGAGAATCTCTGCTGGGCACCCAGAAGAGGAGAAGACGCAGAGATCTTAATGTCAGATGAAGCAACCATGTGCTAAAGGTGAATGGATGGCCCAGGTGAGAGCCAGAACGAGACAGGGAGACCTGGATTCCTGCCTCTAACAAGGCTTTGCAGACCCCAGTCCCAGGCAGGAACAAAGCTGCCTCTTACACACAGTCAGGTATCGGGTTTGCTGGGATCCCTGGGAGAAAAGTCTCTGCTCGGCCATCATTGCACGCAAAACACAGAGCGATCTAGTAAATGCTCTTCGGCAGAGCAAAGGGGTTTCCCAACGACAGCCCCGATATAAGGGATCATGGTTTGTCCCTCCTTGTATTTAGGGAAACAGCACCTATGCCCTACCTGTCCTACTGTTCCTCCTGTCAGCTCTGTCCCAAGCTTGCCCAGGTTATTGCCTCTCTTTGAAGAAGGCAGACCTCTAGGGAAGTGTATCAAGAAGAAATCGCAATCAGTCTTCACAAAAAATAACAATAATAAAGCAAAAAAAGCAAGACTTCCCAGAAGAGCTGTCAACTTTTCCTCCTACAGTTACCTCTATCGGCTGCACCATGCAGATCTTCCACTCTCTCTCCTTATCTTGCAAAGAAAGAGAGAAAAATGAGGATATGTGGAAGAGGAGGAAAAAGAAACTGAAGCTCAGAAGTAATAGGCAATGAATCTGAAATTTGAAGAACAGGCGCTTTTTTTTTCCTGATAGTATTGTTCCAAGCAGCGTGGGCTTGTAAAAGTCTAATCACTTCCCACCCGGCTCATCAATCACACGGGGGAACCAGCCTCTCGCACAACAGAGCGAGCCTCAAATTGGCTCCCACCAATAAAAGGTAGTGGAGAAGGACAATCCCTTCAGAGGACTGTTTAATAAATCTTGTCTAGACAGGGAACACTAGAGAAATAGAAAAGATTTCTTGGAAGACCATTCAGTCCTGTCCCACTTACATTATTGATATGTGCTTGCTGCAACCAATACTTTAATGTGAATTTTCATATTTTGATTCTTGTTATTCAGCGTCATCCAAAATTAAACATTGAACTTTAAATATTTAAAAACAGGCTGAGGTAGTAATTGGAGCTGATGGAAATTGCACGCTGGCACTATTCCTGCTGCGTGTGTGTGCTTGGCTGCAAAAATGCCAATGAGACACTGTTGCTACTCCTCTATTTCCAGTAGTTGCTGACATTTTACTGTAATTTATTCTCATTTTCTCCCCTTCTTCTTAAAAATAACAACACTATTCTACTCTTCTAATAATAAACCGACAACTCTTACATCCGAAAGACCTTTGAGCAGAGGACTATTTCTGCCGGCAAAGGGTGCCCAACCTGGCGCACTGTACAAAACCCAAATGTCTGCTCAACACGTTACGCTCAGCTCTACACTACCCTTTGGTTTCTTACTCATAAGCTTTTCTTTCAGTAGCCTGTCCTTTCAAATGCAGGGGCCCAATTGTCAGCCACCAGCAAAAAATCCCATTCCAGCCTGTATTTGGTGTATTTTTTGACGGCTTCCTCCTCCCTCCTCTGCTTTTATCTGTCAGAAGCACTAAAGACTCCCACATGCCATAAAGTGTTTCTGACATTCATGGCTTTCAGATCCCGAGTTTCAAAGAACTGCTGAAGGTTATGTTGATTAAGCCCAAAGACGTACTTCTAGAAAGCTGTAGCTTAAATAAAAAAGGTGTTTTGCTGTCACAGTGATCAGCCAAAACTGTTGCTGAACCAGAGCATATGGGAGCTGAAAGCCATCAGAGAAACGTGTGATGTTCCAGGCTGCTAAGATTTGCTCTCTCCAGCAGAGATCAGAGGCAGCGGGAAAGCAGAAAAGGCATTTAGCTCAATTAAAAAATAAACAAATAAAAACAAAGCCTTGTATTGAGCGAGATGATGGCCGATTACCCGCCAGTTAAGCGAGGGCTAAGAAAAAAAATCATTGCCTCTAAAAAGTGTTATCAGACAAGAGCCCTTTTTGTTTAGTGAGAGCCCCAGAGGGGCAGTCAGAGATGCCGCTGGAGGATGGAGCTGAAGACGTTTATTTAAGGGAATAAGAGGAGCCTTTACTGGGAGCTTTCCTTTTTTGCTTCTGAGAAGCACCTGCTAACCAGACACAACGGGGTTCACCCAGAAGGCAAATTAACATCCAGTGGACACTGTCTGCAGCAGATCTGATAAATATTTGCATCCACTACAAATTCATAGCATGATGCAGCATTAAATTTTCATGGCAGAAAAAAAAAATTGCTTAAAGAGCTGTCGGGTTTGGGCTCCTCGTGGTCGCAGGGATGGTTACAGGCAGCAGACATTGTAAAACTGCCAGTTGCTTCACCTAACAAAATTTCATCCCTTATTAGACATACAAAGATAGGTAATTCCCTTACAGATGTCAGAGGTAAAACCCAATGCTTTAGGTACAGAGTTGAGCGAGGGCTTTAACAAACAACTTGATGTTTAAAAGGAGAGAAACCAAAAAAGAGGACTACGGCTCAAAATCTGAAGGCACGTCTGGAGAACCATGACCTTACATGGGAGGAGCTGAGGTGCAGAAAGGTAATCAAAATTATTTCTTTTTAAGCTGAAATCTCAGGCAGTGTGTGAACTCTATTCAAAATCATTTAAATAAATAAGAATTTTATAACTCCTGGCTGCAGGCTTAGCTGGCTCCGATATGTTTGTTCACGTGTGCACAGATTACCTTATGTGAAATGGTTTTCTCTTGCATTCGTATTGTCATGCCGATCAAGCTAAGGACACCAGCCCCAGGACTAATGAGTATCATAAGGTCCCTTCGAATCAGCTGCTCCACACCTCTCAACACTGGGCCATAAGAAATCACCTTTACAATGTTCTCCTCTCCCACTGCTCTGACTCAGGAGAGATAGAGAACTTCCTAATGCAGGTTGCTCCAAATGCCACCTGAAAAATCCCTTTTCGGAAAATAAATACACCCGTGGGTAGTTTCCTCCTCCCTGGTGCACAAAAGCATGCAGGCATCAGCAATTGATCCACAGTGAGAGCTCTGCTGTGCAAATCAGGTACCTTGCACTGCTGTGATGGAAATCTAACCAGAACAAGAAACAGTATCTAAACCATCAAATCAGGAGCAAAACAGTTGGATGAAGGGGGATTTTTCCTGCCTTGAGCTGTTCTCTCTCCATTCAGCCCTCGGGGCATGGGTGCCAGTGCTTCAGGACACAACACAGCCCCCTGATGAAGACAGACCCCACACGCCTGATGCGTCCCCTTGTTCCCAACAGCCGCACATTTCTAACAGAAGCTGGAAAAGCAAAACTTGACCCAAAGTGCGAAGAGCCGAGCCCACAGAAAAGCACCTGCTCACACCAGGAACCAGACGCTTTAAACCTCTGTGTACTGAAGACATGATACTGAGGTAAGGGACAAACTCAATATTTCCCATCAATGCTGAATAAGCATTTCACTCCCTCTCAGAACACCAGAGAATGTGAGGAACTTATGGGGTTGAAGGCTTGGGGCAGAAAGAACAGGGGAACTTTCTGATAATAACTGCCATGCAATACCTGCATCACTGCAATCTGTATGGGGAAAAGTACACTTACCAATTGCCTCTTCCGTTAAATAAAAACAACACATTTTGGTCAAACACCAGGACTACAAAGCCAAAGGAAAATGGTATTCTAACATTTTTACCAAAATTTGCTTTTTGAACACTTCTAGCCAGCTCTCTTTAGCCCTACACTGCTCAGCCACATGTCCACCAACACAAGCTGAATCAAATCCCAAAGCAGGGCTGCTGTGAGAGACGCAAACATTGATATTGGTATAGATTTAAATGTACTGGACCTACTCTGCCCAAGGAAATGCCGGATTGCCTACCAGGAACACTTGTAGTGATGCCATTACTTCATGATTTTGGGACTTTGCCGTTTCATCAGCATAGTCTAGGCATTCACCAGGTGAGCACACACCAGGTGGATTTGCAAGGTGAGGGGTCTTCATTGCAAATGAAGCAAAATTTCTCAATCTCACCAGCCAATAACAAAAAAAAACCAAAACAACAACCAACCAAAAAAAAAAAAAAAGGACCAAAAGGCCACAATAACATCAAGGAAAAGATCGCATGAAAACACTTGCTTTCAATGACTGGATTTCCTTGCACACAATACACAATGCTTCCTGACAGCCTCCAACCATCACTTTGAGTGATTTTGGTGTCACCCGACTAGGGACACTTATAGGCAGCGGGAGAAATAAACGCCCTTTTAACTGCATTTTATTCTTACATATGCATTGTTCTGCTAAAATAATTCATTGTATCCTAATGGAAATGAGCATGACTAGCTCCAGGAATGAATGAACACTCACTCCCCGGTGATGGGTATTTATGTGCAGGTACCAAGGGTCTGTAATGGAAGATCTATCATTACCTCCTGAACCCATTTTATCTTCATTTCACATGATACGAGTGAACTGAGTGTTGTTTTGGGGGTATAATTGATCTATAGCTGAAACAAATCAGCTCCGCAGCTAAGTGAGGAGATGAAGTAGTGCATAATCTGTACTTTAAAACCAGCTGTTCTGCTGAGATCAAGTGATTACTTTGGCACCGAAATGATTAGCTGACAAGGGAGCGCATTTCGGCATCCGCCGTCATTACCGGGCACCGCTGCCGTAACCTCCGGCCACGCCGATGCCGGGCAGCCGGGCTAATTGACAGCGTGGCTGGGATCAGCTCGCGGTTTGCTAAATTGATGGACCTCACCTGGCCTCAATTATAAATATCAGCTCTTTCAGCAAACAAATAGGCAGAGGAGGCGGGGAAGGAGGATACCCAGGCACTGGTCAGATAGCTGCGACTGCAATGAATGGCAACAAAATGTTTTAGGTTGAAGCTGCACAGCTGCCTCTGCTCTCTGCGCTGGTTTTAACACGGCACAAATATTTGCAAATATTTCCCTCTAATTGCCTCTGCTTGAACATCTCTGACAATTATTGAGAACTGAAATTCACCCCATCCCTTTCTGCTGTGCCCTTCTGTAGGGATTTCTGCAATGGCTGTTTTTAATGGGTTTCCCATTATTATGCAAGGTAAGGCAAGGAACCACCTGCTCACGAGAATGTCACATGAAAGGAACAAAAATACAGGAAGAACACAGGTTTGTAGTTTCCTTTTCTTTTTCCCTAGGTGCCTTCTGTGCTTTTAACTATATTTCCAAATAACCTGAAGATAACTGAGGTTGCACAGCCAATGAAATATAAACGTGTTCCCATAACCAGGCTGCAGAGACTGGCTGCTGCAGCAACAGGGACGTTCTGCTTTCAGCTCGCTGGCTTGGAAAGCGGGAGGGTAACCCAGCTGTAGAGTGCACCTTCTTTCTTCTTCCTTTTACCCAAAAAATTCACCAGGTTCCAAAGAAATTTAAAACGGTATTTAAAAAACGACAGCAATCTACAAGGCCTATTAAGTCAGGTTTTCCACATCCATATCAGAGCAAGACAGCTCCTTACAACAGATATAGTTGCTTCTAGTTGATCACTCAGCAGGTTTGAAAGGAATTTAGTAACATCTTCTGCTTCCCTAAGAGTTTACTCCACACTTTTGCAGAGATGGCCATTAATTCCTTGAAATTCGTCATAGATTTTCCTTTCTTAGGCCTTCACTCTGCACCATACACTTTCGAAAGATGAACTGTCATTATCATTCCTGAGTTACGTATTACATGGGGTGGTTGCCTTTGATTTACAGCAGCAATATGACACATACCTCACCATTCCTTTCACTGTCTCCTGCCCTTCGGCTCTTTCTGGAGGGGAACGGAGCTGGGAGGTTGTTTTCAGAAGCCCCCTTCCAAATTCAAGGCAAGAGGGGTCCTTCTAAATGTAAACCAGCAACTCTGGTATGAAAAGCATTTAAATAAATGATGTTTCACGTCTCAGGCCTCCCTGTTTGGAGACAGCAAGATACTTGCAGGTAGCCACGGGTTTCTGTGGGTTTCCCTGTAATGTTTTTTCCCTGGTTGTCCCCTGCAGCAAGACACAAGCACTTGCACTATCACCATGATTATACAGAATTGTAAAGCAATTTATAATGCTTCCTTTGTTGGAACTTAGGATCTGAATCAATCCCAAAACATCAGAAATCTGAATGAGTAGCAACACCAGCCTCTGGCCATCATTTAAGCTCTTGGACCACTTGGCTACAGCCACTTTTTTTCCTATTAAGTCTGAACAGCATTTACTTTGAGGGTCTCTTACCTCCATCTTGGGCTTGTTAAGGTTCGTCTTCTTAAAGCATGAGCATAAACTCTCCTACAAAATGTATTTTTGGTATGAACTCTTTCTCCACTGAGCAACATTAACCTATCGCTATTATTTTTCCTGCACAAAACAGTGCAGTTTTGTCAAAAGCGGCATGATATTTCTACTTCACCTTTTGACATTTTCAAGTTTATTATGTTCAGACAGTACTTCAAAGCACTTAATTCTTCCTCTCTAGTAGAACTAATCACCACCAAAGGGGGAAAAGAAACACTATGCGCTATTCAATACAGGATACAAATGCTATTACCTTCCTACTTCAAACATGAATACCAGAAGTCAATGCGACCGACTGCGCTTCACCACTTGCAGCAGTAACACTTCGAACTAGGTCTTCATTGCTTTAACCAAAACGCCTGCACGACGATGTTTTACACCAGGGACATCTCACCTGAGAAGTCAGAGGTACCTGATTTCACACCTTGCAGGGTTCAGCACTCGGAACCAGCTGGCGTTGCACACCCACCTGCACCACGTGCGGCTGACAGAGATGTCCCTGCTGGCTGTTCCTCAGGTTGGGCACGCTCATCCTCAATCCCGGAAAGATACGGCTGCTGTCACCCCCTCAGCCAGCTCCGGTCTTCCTGGCTCCTCAAACCCGCCCCACTCACCGGAGCAGTTTTTGCTGGGACACATCCTTGAGAACACTCCCTTGACATGCTATTTTTCAGGTGGACAGTTGGGAAGACCAACTTCTTCCTCCACCCACTCCAGCCTTCCTGGGCACCTACGTGACACATGCGGGGCCATAGCATTCGATGACACCAAGCTAGTATCAGGTTTGGGGTGGGAGTGTTGCTGTTGCTTAATGCTGCAATCTGCAAAATTCTGCTGACATTTCTGAACTAGAAAAGCCCTCTGACGGGCATCTGCAGGGGAAACCTTTGAAATTGATCCGGTTTAGCACAAAAACTGTTGGCTAAGCCTCCATCCGTCCCTCTGCTCCTCCATCCCTTGACACAGCTCACAGCAAAAGACTTCGCTTTCCCTTTCATGCGGCTCTTAACAGCAATTCAAGCCCATTGATCCAGGATTCTGAGTCAGTGTATTACAATCCAAGATTATTCAGCTCTCTGACAGTCGGTTTGTTTAATTTGATTTTATTCCATAGTAAAAATGGGATTGGAGGGAGGGAGAGCTAGAGGAAAAATTGGCATCGTATTGCCTAAATGCTCAGGAAAACAGAAAAATGTCACTCAAAGCAAAGTATAAAACACTTACACTTCATACAGGCTGCTATACTACTATTACATATGTATCTATACACCTATCTATACTTTGTCTGTGCCTATCAACTTCAACCTCTGTTCCACAGAAAGATTTGAGAGGGTGGGTGGACAAAGAGATTAATAAATAAACCTTAACAACACTTGAGCAAAGCTTGTCAGTGAACAGCGTGAAATATTGGAGTTTATGGTGTCTCCTAGTGAGGGTTAAGGCTAGGCTTGAAAACTCATTACACTCACCATTTACACCAAATAACCTTTCTTTTCATGGTTGGAAGGAAACTACTCATTCGCTTTACAAACTAATAAATCCATTTAGAATTTAAAAGTGTTTGCAACTATTTTTTTTTTCTGTTAGTTAGTTTAACTTTACTCCATTGTTTGCTTTAGTCCAGCTTCAATTAGTCCAGCATTTCCAATTGCATTGGTAGGGGAGAGGTTTACATTTACAAGAGTAAGATCATTAACAGCATAAGGTGCTTGAAAGGGAGAGCATAATTGGTTTCATTCGCCTAGAGGGAAGATTGGCTTCTAAGAGAAACAACACCTAATTAAGAAGGTTTGCACTGTTTTATTTTTAATAATGTCCACCCCCACTACCAGCATTTTTATAGTACCTGTCACAGCAGGTTCTGGCTTAGCCACACGTATTTTGCAGATGTGTAGGAGCTGAAAGCATCAGACAAAAGAACAGATAGAAAGAAGACTCTGATGAGACACTAAATGGTAAGAAAAGAAACAGGTTAGTAGTGTGTATTTAGTAACAATAAATAATAATAAAAAAATAAACCAAACCGAACAAACGCAAAACCAAACAAGCTTAGATAGAGCCACGAATCTCAACGGTTGTATTTGTTCACCTTAAGAATTCAATTCCTGATCTATATTTTTGCCAGTGGCTGAGCTTCTGGGTGCCAGGACCAGCTGGAAAGCACCACCAGTTTGTCAGATGCTTGGCTGGCCATGCACAGGTGAAGGCAGGTCATACAGTGGACAAGAGAGGTGATGGGGCTGGCCCAGGCGCTGCCCTAGACCAACACAGGGCAGGAGGGTTCCCTGACCTGCACCTCAGAGATCCCCGGCAGACATTGCCCAGGGAGAAACGTGCTTCCAGCAGCACACGTTGGTGGCTGGGGTCAGCGTGTACCCTCAAATACAGCCCCATACAGCAGTCTCTTAGGAAGGGAACAAGATCTGCGTTAGAGAGCAGGAGGAGGAGAAAGGTCTTTGTGGCTAATGCTGACACTACATGAGCAAAGCGCAGGAACGCATCTATTTTGCAGACTGCTCAACAGTTTAAGCACGGACCCCCCAGACCTGTCTGTCACATTCCTGGGGAGATGGTAGACTTTGCCAGCTACTCCAAATGCCTTCCCCTACCATTAACATCTTCCATGTGCTGCCCAAGCTGAGCTACTGCCAACTGGCACCCATCCACCGAGTTACTTCTGCCAAACCTGGAATGCATTCCACGTGGAATGGTGAACCCCATGTCCTGGGCATATTTTTTGATACTGGGGCCTCTTGTGCCTCATAATTTCCCAGCAACGGGGCTGGAATGGGCGTGTAAATACTGTCGAATGGCAAACATCACTTGGAGCTGTGGCTGGCACCCCATCACAAACAGGGAACGCTCCCACACTGTGCATCCCACACCCACCTGGGCTTGCAGGCACCCAGCAGCACCCAAAAGATGCCAGAGGAGCTCGTAAGGTTCAGCAAGACCAGCGAGAAGGACAAACTCCCACCCCACATCTGGAGGAGGACTGGTGCAGCCCCTGGGCATGGGGGAGCTGCCCCACACCACCACCCCAGCACTCTGCTCTGACTAATGAAGGGCAGCTTCAGTGCAATCACAACCATGGGATGGCAAGCCAAAAGGATATTACCGATCTCAAACATGTGCGGGGGTCTGGGTTACTCTGAATAATTTAAGTCAGGCTTCTTTTATCTCTATCCTACTTGAGAGTCGCTGCCGCTGCCACAGACATGAATCAGACAGGCTTCCTGGGCAGCTAGAGATGGGATGCCTCCCATACTATGGGAGCTGAAAGGAAAATGCTAAAAGACAATTTAAAGAGACTTCTTAATCACCCTGGACTTCAAATCTTTACATCTCATCTCCACATGTGATACAGCTGAAGGATGCTCCCCGCAACGGAAGGGGACGCAGGCAGAGGCTGCGGGAGGGCTGGGGAAGCTCTTGGTTGCTGCCAGCACAACGATGGGGGAAACAAAGCTCCAGGGTGGGATCCATCCCCACGTCCTCCAGGAGTTGGAGCCTTTCCGAACAACCCGTACACGGGTGCACAAATGTCGACCAAAGGCCTGTTGATGCTACCTGCTCATCGCTCCCCATGACAACAGCACCTGCTTTATACAGCAAAAGGATCAGAGGGAAGCGGACACGTGGGACTGCGGCCGCTCGCTGGCAGCGCTCCCGAGAGCAGCCCTGCGGCAGACAGGACTTGAGGAGCACTCCGATAACATCCCCGGCAGGCCCAGGCTCCCCTGGAAAAGGGCATCATCTGTAGCCCCATTCCATTCCAACCCCGTTCCCCAAAAAAATGCTTCCTGGGGTGTCGCACAGCACCTGGGCCACACAGAGGCAAAGGCAGCTTTACAGTCCATCCCTATGACAAACTGGGAGGCTGCATTTCCACAGCACGCAGCTCTCCTCCTAAGCACAAGTGGTTATTTCAAACTATATCTTTCATACGAAGCCACCAAAAATAATTGCTAAATTAATGGTGCAATAGCTAAAGTATATATATTTGATTATGGCTTGGCAAACCCATCTCAAAGATTAATTGTATATTAATTCTCTTCTATGTTTGTTTTGCAGAAGCTAAAAATTTAATTCAAGCAGAAGAGTATCAGCTTGCAGAGTCTTTAAGTTTCTCTCAGCCAAAAGCAAAGTCCAAAATGCATTGCAGAGCTGATCTGGGCTGCTTGTGAGTGTTGCAGTGCTAGTAGGGCATGGACGAGAGGGGAAAGAGAGCTTGCACAAGTGGGTTTTTCAGTTCATTTTAGGGAGAGGAGGTTGGTGTTGTGTACAGAAGAGAAAGGAGCCTCCTAGCCCAGTTATTCTGCCTGTTGCAATACCCTGGACGGCTATAAAAAAATAACAGAATAGGCCTAGGAGGAGTATAAATCCCGAGTCAAAATCTGGCTGTGGGGAACTAGCAAAAGCATTAGCTGCTTGGAGAGATGAAGCTGCTGGGTTCGTAAACAACGTTTAAAAAAGGGTCTGCAAGAGCCAGACCGGGTGGTGAATGGGGCCGTCATGGCAGGGTGAGGAGGACATGGGAGGTGGGGAGAGGGCTCAGGGTCACCCCGCAGAGCCCTGCAGCTCTGGGGAGGGACGCAGATGGGAGGTTGGCACCCTTGCAGGCAGCTTTTCGGGGGGAAGAAAGGGAGGTGCGAGCAGGGTCCCTATGCTGTCACGGAGAGGAGATGCACCGGCAGCAGCCAGAGGCTTACACCAGAGGGGCCTTGGCATAGGTAGGAACTGAGCAGTACTGTGTCCTGTATCCACCAAAAATGGGTTGAAACTGGACAGGCTGTTGAAAAGGAGTTTTATAGTATCTAAGGAAGGGAAGCAGAGGCTGATAAGAATATACCTGCATTACAGATGTCTGACAAGGGAATGCAGAGGAAAGCAGAGGCTGCGGAGACACAGATGCTCTATCAGTGTAACATGAGGGGGGATAAGCAGCTGAAGCACAAAATTAATGTAACACCTCCAGACACATTTAGGCCAGAAACCACTGGATGCCTTCTATCTACTAGCTGGGAGGCTCTGGCAATGGTGGAGCTGGGTGAGATTAGGGTAGGTCCTACAGGGTGTGCGATATTCGTGTCCAATAGCAGTGACCAGGCATCGAGCACGGAGGTGCTGTCCCACACAGGCAGGACGTGGGCAATGTGAACACCAATGACTGTAGCAGTGCTGGCACTCAGCTACTCACCGTGGCCACAGCATGGGCTCCCCATTTCACTACCTGCTTCTGAGCACGGGACAGGTCTGGAAGACCCCCCACAAAGCTGGGCTGTTCCTCACCTCGGCAATCAACGCTCCCTGGCCATTTTGAGACCAGTTTAAACCACTGGGATTATTTTAAGCTACTGTTCCTGCAAAAGCAGTTGGAAATAGCAGAAGCAGCTGTGCTCCCGGAGGAGCGCTGTATCACACATGCTTTTTGCAGTTAGCCTCTGCTCCCACTCCACCCTCTGATTTGGGATCCAGCTCGCTTTAAATGCGGCTCGAGTTCATCCAGCACAGTTGGCGGTTGATCACGGCCGGTATAAAACATTTTGCCCACGCCAGCAGCACGGCCTGGCATGCAGCTGGCCTCCCATAACCCGCCCAGCACAGCAGCTGTGTTTATCGCTGTGTGCGCAGGATGCCCGTGCCAGGTGTACGCAGCAAGTTGGAGGGGTTCTCTTTCCACCTGCAATTTTGTGGCATGCACAGCCCTGCCCCTCACACCCCTGCCAGCACACTATTTGGGTCTTTCTGCTTTGTTTTCTGATGGGTAGGGTTCCTGAGGGGGAAGAGAGGGGGTGGCAGGGAGTGGGGGTCAATTACAAGTAAATGCACACACGTATTTGATTTCCAGGTCTGTAATTACCTGGAGGCCGCTTTGCCTCTCACGAGCCAAGGACGACACGCGCTGGTGAGGCCCTCCTGACGCCACTCACTGCAGGACAAATGTTACAG
This sequence comes from Pampusana beccarii, assembly GCA_013399365.1. Taxonomy (NCBI): domain Eukaryota; kingdom Metazoa; phylum Chordata; class Aves; order Columbiformes; family Columbidae; genus Pampusana; species Pampusana beccarii. Next base: position 1,681,092 of record VWYH01000777.1, on the reverse strand, counting down.
GGCAGCTTTGTCCAGCAAACTTCCCCCCAAAAATACTGTGCTGGTGTGGGGCCAGACTGCAATGCTTTCCAAGCACTTCTGGGGAAAACCCCCCTCCACATAGACATATACTACTCCCTCTATCTCCGAGGACTCCTGACAAGCACTGCTCCACATCCTGCTCCCTTTCTGCCGAGCTGAGACCTTATTGAAGCCCGTCAACTGGGAATTAAGATACCATTTTGCTGCAGAAGAGGATGCAGAGCTGTGCTGCCAGGCCTGCAGGAGCTGTACGTATCATCACAGTGATCTGCCGAGCAAATGGGCCAAGGCAACACCCTCCTGTCTGAACCGGACGAGACAACACCCTCCTGTCTAAACTGGACAAGGGAATACTCTCCTGTCTGAACTGGACAAGGCACCACCCTCCTGTCACAGCTGTTCAGACTGCAGGCTCTCTCCGTGCCCACATCTCCACTAAGTTCTCCCACCGGAGCTTTCAGGAGGTACTGCTTAGACCCATCATACTATAAACGACCAAAAAGCTTTTTAAAAAAACTGATTACTTGTTTTTTCTTTTTAACCAGAAGCAGCTTTAAATGCCATGGGGTCAGGCAGCACGGTTTGCAGCCAACTCTTCCCACGGCTGCTCTGGCAGTTCTCCCCCTCAGAGAGGCCTATCTGACCCGGTCTTCCTCCAAGGCTATAACACAACCAGAAGCAAAAATACGTAAAACCCAAATCCCATCCACCACAAAGTCTAAATGTGATGGTAAGGAAAGTGATAAGTACAGGCTGGCACAGGTTTACACCAAGCACACAGTTACACGTGCTGACAGAGGGAAGATGGGGCTGGATGTCTGTGCAGGAACTGCAGCGGCTGTAAAGTTGCCCACCACAAAACGTTGCCCCTGTTAAACGACAGGCAGATAGCTGCCAATGTAGCCATGGCTGACATGCTACAGAGGTAAATTAAAAAAGAATTTATGAAGCAGCAGTAGATCATTTTCAAAGGCTGCTGATTGCAGTTAGAAAAAAGTTTCATAATAATTTGTGAGAGTTATTGCAGGGAACAGCACAGAACTTTGGTCATGTCTTCAAAAATAAATAATCTGAATTGGTTAAAATAAAACTCAGACACAAGAAGACAATTTACGGACTGTGAATTGCTAAAAGCCTGGGGATTAGTCAAAGATAACTCTTGTTTACCAAATGTGTTTAACAGAACACGAGTGCTTGCAGAAGATTGTTTTGTAGTATACTAATTGTGTATTTTATTTTGAAAATTGAATTCAGAGATGCTATTAAGAAACAAGAACTGTCCACAATACAAACTGTCAGCTTTGCAAAGTGAAAATAAAATAGGTTCCTGTTTCTGAAACCAGACATTTGCAATATGAACCACTGCATGATCCCAGCTTTTCTCGATTTTTTCTGAAATCAAAACTAGGGAAAAAAATGTCAGCTCAAGCCTTGATGAGACTGAAGACATACACCAGCTCAACCACCTTACCTAGTGTCACAGAGCAAGTCCCAGTGCAAAAGCCCAGCCCACGCAATTAGCTGAAGGATGCCAGTGGGTTGGGAAGCAGTGGGAGATGGAGCCCGACCTCTTCCCACCGTCACTGCTGACTTGCTGGGTGAGCCTGGACATGCAACAGGAACAAGGGAGCTCTCGGGGCCTGCTGTCCACCCGATTAATTGCCCTGCCCGATTCAATCACACTCTTGGAAACAGTAAGCGCCTTTCGCTGCTGCAGCCTGTGCCAGCAGAGAGCCTGCCCTGGCCACGACAGGAGGTGCTGCTCCAGCAGCAACGCGCTGCATTAACCCAAGCCTCATTTCATTGCCAAAGCTTGCCATGGTGGGATTCCAAAGACTGAATTACCACAGCGTACATTTTCTGTGGGTAGGTTGAGCCTCAGAAGAATAACAAAAACCATCAAACATGCTGTCTTTTCCAGCACTCAGGCTTGGGCACATTTTTTCTACCTACAAGTGCTCCTTCCTTCTGCCCAGACTCCTGTTGTGGCTGCAGTGCAGGGAAGCAGCAGGAGCAGGGCTGATGGAGGGAGGGTAGCATGTGCAGAGCAGAACTTCACATTGCAACTGCACACCCTTGTTTTGGCCACCCACAGGCAAACAACACCCAGGCTATTACACAACCAGAAGAAAAAAACAAACAAACAAAACCAACCAACCAAACAAACATAAAAGAGCAGATTTGTACTCCTGTTCTGCAGACATGCAAAAGTACTGGGAAAAAACATGAGTATATGCGATCCCTTCTTACATGAATGAAGCTCCTCTTGAGCTCAAAGCCACGCACTCGCTTGCAGACCTGGAAGTTTAAGTGGTTGAGCACTTTGTTCAGGTGATAGGCAGCCCTTTTTAGTCTTAATCAGCAGATGTTCAGACAGCTAACTCATAGACGTAAAGCAAATCTACTTAGGGAATAAATGTCTAAATAAATATGAGAGATGGGATGCTGATCTTTTAATGTGCCTCTGCAGGATAAATAAAATTATGGGTTTTTTCACTTCAATTCATTTATGGTGATCATTTATTACTGCATGATAAAAAGGCTCAGCATGTCTAGCTCACTAGGTCTTCCCTCTGTCCTGGAGTGAGAGGCTGCCCAGCTAAGCTGAGGACTAACGAGAGGGCAGGAGGGCACACAAAGCCACGGTACTCATCAGCTGGATGTACAGATAGAACCCAGGGGTGATCAGCTGCCTACTTGAAGTCCGTTTTGTGGAGAAAGAGGGTAATTATTGCAACAGAGACTAAGGAAAATTGGAGCAGGCTGGAGAAGCAACGTCTTGCAAGACAAGTTCACTATGTTTAAGTCTGACAAACAGCCTTTCTTTTAGTTATCTCCCTTCTTCCACATTCATTTCACTATTAAAACCATTTTTGAAAGGATAAACCAAGCAATACTGCCTAACTAATGGATGTCGAATTATCGGCGTAAATATGCCAACATTTATTTATTTATTTGCCTCCCCAAGAACGTGTTCTCTTTTGGTTTTCTATTTTAATGACTACAATTTATCATATTAACTAGACTGCCAGTTTGCTGGGTTTTGTTTCAAGTTCTGCTTTTTGCTGAGACATCTGCAAGAGCGTAGCCACAGGTAAGAGAAGTAATAAAACTAATAAAAAAGCGATAGTAGCTGTCACCAAAAAGCACAAGTGACCGAACCACCTTCATTTACTACACAGGGCCCTTCTTTCTTGCTCTCATTTGCTGATTTTACTGCCCACTTTCCACTAATATTTCACTCTGCTTATGGCAGCTCTCTGCAAGGAACGTTAATTCCCTAATTTCCGAATAATTTGCTTTCCCTGCCGACCAGCAGGCAGCGTAAGAAGGAAGGAAAGTTGAAGCAGGAGAACCATCTGCGATGAATTCGAGCCACGCACAATGGCCCAGTCAGGGGTTTCAGGAGGCATCTGAAACTCCAGCGATGCCTGAATCAGTGCGAGGATCCTGCCCTCGCAGGAGGTATCTATCTGCCGCCTGTCTAACACCATGGAAAACGTTAGTCCAGCTGCACCAAGGCTATATCTATTTCACAGCACCAGCATATGTGTTTTCCCCACCTGTCACAACTGTGAAATGTATAGATAGCATTTACTTCCTAGGCATTTGTCGCTCAAATTAACAGGCAACCTGTTAGTCTGAGTGCAATTAGCACCCCAAACTTTACTCCAGACATATCTGGTAGCTGAAATTTGCTTGCAGATCTTTTAGCAGCCTGCTGTACGTTTTGAGTAAATATAGGCCCATGTATAGCGTGGAAATCCTGCGAAATCCCCAACAAATTTAAGGTGAAATAAGGCTAAGCACACTGTTGGAGAATCTGCTTTGCCTTTGGTAGAACTCGTAATGGAAAGTTCACATTTTCACAAACGGAATCTGAGCACTAGGTTCACCCAAGACCCGGCAAACCGCCCGGCGGTGTGTAACACAACCTGCCGGGCTGACTCCTGCCTCCCCTTCCTGCTGCCGGATTTAAGCTTCACCACTCCCGCTACGTGCTGTTCGTGAAAACGCCAGTTACATACACACACGCATCTTGAAACATGACATTAGCAGTTTGCAGAGCTATTCATGAGGGATACCATAAGATATGAGCAGTGTAAACCCTTATCTGTGTCACAGCCTGACTTCTTCTATTGGCAAGTAAGACCAGCACAGCCTGCAACCACGCTGCCGTGGGCTGCCCTTTCTACCACGGTCCTTGTACCTACATTCCAGTTTCTTCCATGTCACAGCCGCATTCTCTGCAGCATCCTCAGATGCTCGCCTGAGTGAACTGGATCACTCCTTTACTGGGATATTTCTTCAAACACAATTAGTTTTGGAATGCCAAATAATGCTGGGCTTACACTCTTTTAATTTGGCATTCATCTTTCCCTCCTTGTCATTGTTAGAATGTTAACAGGGACTGTACGAACCACCCTGAAATGTTCCTTCACAAACCCAAAAGCATGATATTTACTCAAAATTTGATGTAAGGAGGGCTGAGGGAGTGCACAACCGCAGCTCCACAGTAGTAGGATAGCCTGCATCTATCACAGCTTCCCCTGGGTGCTGGAGATTCAATTGGGCTCGTAACTCCAGTCTCATATATGAAGAGGGTTTTATGTTCATTCAGCAATCACCTTTCTTTTCTTAAATGCTTCACAAATCTTGCCCAGAGTTCTTTCCTTGCTTAGCCTATCAACCAGTCCACATATAGCATTTCGTTAGGATTAGCTTCTGCAAGCCTCCAGTGCTTATCTGCATGATTCTCTGACCTTCCTAAACCCTACCTTACCCACTCCTGCTTCATACCTGCCAGCAACACACAGTGATAGAAACCTGCAAGATGTCACCTTTCTGCATAGTGACACGGCTTTCTCCCCCGAGTCCTGGATAAATCTAAATGACGCATACTCAGAGCATCTGTCACAGAACAACATTGGTTTTGTTCTCTGCACATCCGTGACATTTTATTATCCTCTTGTATTGCAGTAGAGCTTGTGGGAGAGAGACCTGCCCTTATCCAGACTAGCATCCTTGGCTACTTCCAAAGAGAAACGAAGATCACTTACCCGCAGGAAGGAGAGGTCTCGGTTGTGCTCGATGCTGGTGATTTCCAGGTTGCCCATCACTACCTCGCAGTTCTCATAGTACTTGCGTAGGGCCCGATACTGCTGCTCCAGGTCAGAGAGGGAGCTCAGCTTGTTCTCGGTGCCGGCACACACTGCAAAAAAACACAGATCACACAGTCAGAATGAGTATGGAAGAGGAGTACAGGAGCAGAGAAGGAAATAAAGTTTTTATATAGGAATACAGGTAGTTGTAAGAAAAATCCTGATTTATTCACAGGATTGGGTCCTAAAAAAAAAAAAAAAAAAAAAAAA